>JAMPIV010003711.1:545000-1145000 GCA_024509875.1 Oreohelix idahoensis
AACAGAAGATATAATAGTCTGAAATAGTGTAAAATTTACGGGTTTTTTTTACATTTTGTTATGGTTTGTTTCTAATTCAATTTACACTAAAACGGTCACAATCAACATGCATAACAAATTACAGAAATCAAAAGTAGAAAATCTGCAGAAAATGGATATCAAAGTTTTGTTTTGGTTTCATGCGTCAAACATTAATTATTGAAAGTTTAAATTGCAAGTCCACATTTATTACCTTAAAATAACACACCCAATTGTCCCCAAAACATGTTTGAATTGCTTTTATGCTACTTTATTATTATAAATACCGGCTTTAATTTTGCGTAAAGCTAGACTAGAAATGTTAGAGTAAATTTTAGAACAAGAACAAACATTTTATCACAATTAGAACAGAAGATATAATAGTCTGAAATAGTGTAAAATTTACGGGTTTTTTTTTTTACATTTTGTTATGGTTTGTTTCTAATTCAATTTACACTAAAACGGTCACAATCAACATGCATAACAAATTACAGAAATCAAAAGTAGAAAATCTGCAGAAAATGGATATCAAAGTTTTGTTTTGGTTTCATGCGTCAAACATTAATTATTGAAAGTTTAAATTGCATGTCCACATTTATAACCTTAAAATAACACACCCAATTGTCCCCAGAACATGAGAGCTAACAATTATCTCAATCATACATCATGAGTTCTGATCCAGTCTGCGCAATGTTTTTCTAATATGTGCTGTTTATGAATTGTCTTACTAGGGAATAGCTTTCTGAACAAAGACATATAAGTCTCTATCGATGCTGTTATTGATTCTTTACTAATTGGTTTACTGTGTGATATTTTGTTGTGTACTTTCTCAAATGCTTCTTTCAGTAAGTTGAATTGTTCTTGGGCAATAAAAGCTATGTTAGTTATATCTTGTTTGTCTGTAATTTTCAGTGTTTGTGTAATGATTGCTCTTGTAAGATCTTTATAAACTTTTTGTGTGAGATATCTGTGGCAGTGATTCCCTATAAATGCTCTGCTATTATAAGCCTGTTGTATGATTTTGTGTTTGGCTAGTACCTTGTCCATGTGTGAGCAAACTGGACCAGACCTAGTACACAGATCTTGAAACTGAAGTTTGGCCAGCGCATCTTGTGCATTTTCAAGTCTAACTTTAAAATTATCTGTCTCCTCCTTATCCTCACAAAGTTCAATACCTACCTGAAAAATTCAATTTTAGCTCCTAATTCTTCTGCCTATTTCCAGTTCCTACTAAATCTCTTCAAGTTCTTAAAAGTACTAATGTTTGCATGTATCTCTTGCGAATTCTCAAATATCTTTGCGTCTATTGTATCAGCTATCTGTTCTAGAAGTCTGTGGTGTTTCAAAACAATGCCTAATAAAATATGAAGGTAAGGAGGAGCTACATTTTCAATTTCAATCTCTAACATTGGTTTGTGTAAACAATTATGGTAATGTGCCACTTGCCTTTTATTCCCTTTCCCATATTTCATATATCTATTGTAATCTCTTATCAACATGGCCAAACTTCTTGGTTTGCAAGTTGTATGCTCTCTGGATGTCTTTGATGAAAATGTTTGGTTTGTCTGGAGCTCAAGGAATATACCCATGTCTGTGGTGTCTCCAGCAAAACAAGGAAATAATCCCCGAATAAGAAAACAACAACTTGTTTACCATCCCACTCTAAATATTTTAGTGACTCTATCTGAGCTTTCATGCCATTCATAAATATTTCTAAATTATCATATGTATCTCTGACTCTAGCCATTGATAAAAGGATGGTATTAGATTTAGAATTTGGTTTCTCTAAATTTACTACCTGCATTGTAACTTTGAATGAAAGAAGATATACAAACAGTTACTTAGAATTCGCTGGCAGCCGTCGTGTGCACAGGATTGTCTACCAAAGAACACCAATGGAACAGTCCTTATCTCACACACAATTAAAAAAAAAATTCATATTATAAATAGAAGATTAACAAGACTTGAAAGATAGATCAAATTATGTGGAAGTAATCTATCTATAGCTTTACATGTTTTCTGACGCTTATATACGTAGCTAAATATCATTATAAATGAATGAAAATGCAAAAACAGATGGTGCTTTACAAAAAGTTATTTTTTTACTACCTTATTTAAGATTTGTGGGTATCAGGAATGCGTTTAAAGGGATTTAAATGCTATAAAATCTGGTGACAATATGCTTGTTCTTGTAATGCCACACTCACAAAACTGACTACCACACATTCTCAAGATATGAAACCAAAAAAAAAAGTATGTGGAAATAATCTTTAGCTTCCCTTCGAGAAGTCTTTATAATTATAAACTCAAACGAATGGGCCGATTTTTAGATATTAAATTAATAAAAAGATTACTTATTTTATGAATTTCCTTAAATGATGACGCTGTTTTCAAAAGTCTGTAACTTCGTCAAAACTAATTTCAAACAAATAAAAATGCAATAAAAAATAGAACACAGAACAAAGTTATAGTACACAAAAGAATTTTAGCGCTGTGTTTATCCAGAACGAGTGTGTAATGATTTATATTTTACTGATTTTACTCACACATCAGCTGATTTTCCCCGCCAAAAACTTAAATAGTCTTCTACGGTGCACACAAAATTTTATACCCGGTATCAGAATTCCGGTCACCGAAACTAAAAGAGCGCTCTGGTATAGGGCACAAACAGCCGTGGCCAAGTCTTCCTGTCCTGTGCCATCCGCTCAAAGTCTTTCCATGTTTTTCTCATCATTTTGACCTCTGTTTCCAGTTCTCTTCTCCATGTGTTTTTAGGTCAACCTCTGCCTCTCTTTCCCTGTGGATTCCAGAACAAGTACTGCCTTGTAATGCTATCAACAGGTTTCCTCAATGTGTGTCCTATCCATCGCCAGCGTCTTCTTCTCAGCTCTTGTTCCACTGGCACTTGTCTGGTTCTTGTCATCAATTCCACATTTGTGACTTTGTCATACCATTTCAGTCCTTCTATTCTACGCAAACACCCGTTTATAAAAGTCTGTAGCTTTGTGGTTGTTGTTTTTGTTGTTCTCCATGTCACAGAGCCATACAATAGGACTGACTTCACATTTGAGTTGAAGATTCGTATGTGTTTCCTGATTTTCTATATCAGATTTTAATTAGGTTTTTCTGCCAGGTAGTCGTCAGTTTGTGCCTTATTGAGTTTCCGTGGTGGGACAGGTGGCATGTACTAACTATTGTCATTAACTTATTAGGTTAGAGCTTCTGATG
The DNA here is from genome assembly GCA_024509875.1 of Oreohelix idahoensis. Lineage (NCBI taxonomy): Eukaryota > Metazoa > Mollusca > Gastropoda > Stylommatophora > Oreohelicidae > Oreohelix > Oreohelix idahoensis. The sequence goes on from JAMPIV010003711.1 coordinate 548,247, forward strand.
CATTAATTACTGCATACATTTTCACCCTAATGAATATCTTCGGAAAGTTATGTCTTCTTCTTCTTCTTTCTCCTTAGCGCTCCTAACGGAACATGGAGCCATTCTTGTACTTGTTCTTAGAGATCCTGTACTAACGCCTGCGCTTCTTACGGAACATGTAGTCAACATTGCAGCATTGTCTCCAGGAAGCCTTCACCAAGCATATGCATGCTCATACAGCAATGGTTTCTATGGCAATTAGTTTTATATAATGAAGTTGCCAGCAGTATAAAAATCCGATAGTTATTGGAATGCTCCAAAATATATGCTGATTACTGTCAGGCAAATGCTTGATATGCTGCAGGAGACTTGTCTAGCATCGCTTTGGTTATGTAACTTCATTTAAGTTTCTTTCTCTATATTTCCCAAGACAATATTCCCCAATCTTCGTTTAGTACCCCTACTGATGTTGATCTATGTTCAGTATTGTACATAATGCTTGGTACTGTGTCCTGTCTAATGTAATCCTGTTACTGCGTGCGGCACAGTCTTATATCATGCTCGCAAAATATATTTTCAGGGGAAACCAATGGTGGCGAAGACGGCATAAAGATGGAAGAACTGAAGGTAGCACTGGAGAAAATCAAGATGGCCAAAGCAGCAGGACACGATAATATAACACCAGAACTGGTTAAGTACATGGGAGTACCAATTACTCCTGATGGTCCTACAGGCAGCCTGGTGCCACAAGACCATACCAAAGGATTGTGAGATTGGGAGGACAAAAAGTATTCAGTGGGGTACTTGAAGATGATACAGGTTTATATGTCAGAGCTGGCATTTACCAGTGATGTTGCCCCAATTGCTAAAGCAGAGGCACATCTTCATTCAACTTGCAAACGAAGCAAAGGGCTAGATATGAGACGGATGGTCATCAGCAGCTCAAAAAAAAAAAAAACAACCATGGAGACATCACGAGAAGGAAGAAGACATCAGATTATGCTTTGAGAACAGGCCCTGGAGCAGGACAACCATTTTAAATACCTTGGAGCTATCATTGATTGGAAGGGAGGCATCAAAGAAAAGTTGGCTGCCCTACAAGCAGCAGCTGAGAGACTTTTACAGGCAATAAATCGATGATTCCTCAGCTAAAAAAAAAAGTTGGCAAGAAGATGAAGATACCGCTGTATACCGCTCCACCTATGTTCCAGTATTTACCTATTGATGTTAGTCATGGGCAATGAGTACCACCCACAAAAGCCAGCTCTAAACCTCAGAAATGAGGTATCTGAGGAAGGTGGTTGAAGTAACAAGAAGGGACATGGTCTGTAACCAGATAATACGGCAATGGCTCAAAACCCAGCTCCTGCAGACCCAAGTAGAACAGTCCCAACTACGATGGTCTAGCCATGTCTGCAGAATGGGAGAAGATCGGCTACCATGATAAGTACTGTATATAAAACTAAGAGCCAGGAATTCAGACCTCCAGGACGACCAAGAATCCGCTGGGAGGATAAAATTAGACAACCTCTGAAGGACTGAGGAATAGAATTGAACCAGGCCAGGAGGAAGAAGGCCGATAGAAAAGTATGGCGCTCTATCTGTCAAATCTCTACACCTTATGGTAAATCTATTTTCGCCCCTTCTCGTTCTCGGGGGTCTATGAAGTGACAAAGCAAGAATAAGACAACGAACGAACGAACGAACGAACTTTATTTTCGAAGGGTTGAGAATTGGGCGCGCAGGCCCGTCTAACATTCTGCCCTTTCACTCTCATTAATCTTGCATACTATATCCTTTTATTCCCACGTATTACTTTAAGCATTAATTTAAAGGCATGCAACATTATAAAGTTAACATAACAGCATTCATTTACAGTTTACAATCATAATAAAAAATGAGTAGCCTAGGTTTTTTTTTTTAAATAAACAAGATAGTGACTGAAGAAAAATAATAATAAAAATAAAATAATATAAACAAAACAATAAATAAATAAGTTATGTATACCGACACTCACTTATGCGGTCAAAACGTGTAATCTGTAGTATTTTTTAATGTGTCATCAATCCTCAATACAAAAATTACAAAAACACATTCTCGCTTACATCCATACATTCTTGGCGGAAATTGAAATAATAATAATAACGCTTTCTTGCGCACTTCTGTAGCAGAAAAAGTCTTTCAGCAGTTTAAAAAAAAAATTATATCTGCATGTACATCACCCATTTAAGCAAACGGAAACATTCACATCTCTAAAGTACAGTGGTATGCGGGTACATTCTCACATACATTACATTATATAATAGTATTACATGGATATAAAACAAATTATTCCCATTAAAAACGAGCAGAAGAGGAAAAGAAATGTTGACCTATGGATGAGATGTTGACAGGCAAATGATGTTTTTATGGGGGTAGATAATCAGTGTTCTGTAACCTCAGCTATATTGTACAACGCGACTAATATATGAGGCTGTGCGCATAGAACTTCCAACCTCAGTACAACGTGACTAATATGAGGCTATGTGAATAGAACTTCCACCTTCAATACAACGTGACTAAAATGAGGCTATGCGCATAGAACTTACAACCTCAGTACAACGCGACTAATATGAGGCTATGTGAATAGAACTTCCACCTTCAATACAACGCGACTAAAATGAGGCTATGCGCATAGAACTTCCAACCTCAGAACAACGTGACTAATATGAGGTTGTGTGCATAGAACTTCCAACCTCAGTACAACGCCACTAATATGAGGCTGTGTGCATTGAACGTCCAACCTCATCATCTAAAATAAAGTGTCACAGTAACATCCGGTGCACGAGCATGTCAATGCTTGGAGCAGGCTTTCTGCAAGAGGACCAGCCTCAAATGTGCCTCCATGCTACATAAGGAGTGCAAAGGAAAATGATGATAACATCTATGTTTGTCCCATTAAAGACTCACAGAACATCAGCATCATCACAACATCAGCATCATCAGAACATCAGCGGAGCCGCGCTAGCGTAATGGTTACCACACCGCTCTGGCGACCGGGTGATCCAGGATCAATCCCGGGCGACGGCATTTGAGGATTTTTCGTCGACCGGGGATTTGGACTGGATTAACTCGAGACCTGGCGAGGACATTTGAAGGAGTGTCGTCGACCAGGGATTGGCGGCTCCTGAGCCGACCCAGCTCTAATGGGTACCTCCGAAATCGGCGAGTATCTGCCTGAATGGCGAGGGACACCTGTCTATGTACAAGAAAAAAAGGGATACTCACGTAAAATCAATGTCAGGTTAGACATTAATAATAACCTGAGATTTCGCCTCGAGTATTAGCGGGCGTACGAAAAAAAAAACAAAAATCAGAACATCAGCATCATCATCAGAACATCAGCATCATCAGAACATCAGCATCATCACAACATCATCAGCATCATCATCAGAACATCAGCATCATCAGAACATCAGCATCATCATCAGAACATCAGCATCATCAGAACATCAGCATCATCACAACATCATCAGCATCATCAGAACATCAGCATCTTATTTGTATTTTTATACCATCCATTTCCTTTCAAATATTTTAGCATGTTATTTAATACTTTGCAACTCTACTAGTTTATCTGTGTGTTCACTTCGTCATTGAAGTTGTTGATATGGTGTCACGTTTAGATATAATGGTGATTAAGGCTTTCAATGTTTTTTACCTCAGTAGACACGAAACATACATTGATAGGAATATCTAGTATATATGTATGTATGTGTGTGTGTTTATGTATGTATATATATATATATATATATATATAAACGTACCTTTCAGCTCTCCTGTCCTGTCCTGTCCTATCAGTTCAAAATCTTTCCATGTCTTCTCTATCCCTTTCATGTCAGTGTCCCAGTTCTTTTCTCTGCGTATTTTTTATTTTATTTACCTGTTGTTCTACCGGTGCACACAGAAGTTTCTAGTTCTTTCCGTTAGTTCCACATTTGTGATCTTGTCATAAAATTTCAACCTTTCTATTCTAAGCAATCACCCATTTATCGTCAGAGTGGCTAAGAGGTATGGCGTCCGCTTCGAAGTCTAGAAGTACCTATATAGTTCGATTCCCAGTTGAGGGTATATAATTTATGGAAAAATTTTTTCTTCAGAATAGTGGTCCTAATGATGTCATACTCCCCCCTGGTCTACTGTATAGTGAGATCGGATGCCTAACCTTCTCCGATAAGGGCGAAAAACTAGGAGGTCCAGTGTGCAAGTTGCGCATGTTAAAAATCCCACGGCAGTTTGAAATCGTAAAGAGTAGGCCTATCAGGCCGCTGCCCTGTCAAAATAAAAATAAATTAGAAACCTATCCACCACACAAATTTTATAGAATGTGTGATTCCTATATACACACATTGAGATCCTCGCCGGTGTTATGGAGTTTGTGCACTGTGCTGAGATCCTCCTAGTGTGATCTAAGGGAGGAGATCGGAGCACTGATGGAGTTGTCCGTGCAATGAAGATAGTCCTTAAAACCAAACCAAACCCATTTATGAAAGACTATCTTTCTGTACGCTAGCTCTTTACTTGCATCTGTTATTACAGCACATTAACTGTTACATTCTCTTTTTACTTTTCTTGTTTTTTTTCAATTCTTCTTCTTCTTCCTCGTTCGTCCTGAAAGGATGTTGGTTGCGTCTTCGGTCCCACATTACAATTCAAGTTACGGGAGCCTAATTTACATTCTTATTATTTACAGCAGAAGTATAAATCGATGTATCACAAACATGATCAAAGGACCCTGACCTGAGTGCTGAAGCGAATGCTGAACGCTGTGTGGATCTCGACGCACATTTTAATTGTATTTGAACAACTATTAAGAGACTAAGCTTAATTAAAAAAGCAAGTACTATTTTAGATTGTTCCACTGTTTCTTCCCTTGCTTCAGTTTAAAAAAAAAAAAGCATTGACAAATAAAACATAATTACCAGGTGTGATTGAAGAAAATGTTGCTTTATTAATTTTATTCTTAAAAAAAAAAAAAAGTAGTAGAATTATTTATCACCGAAAATAATAACATGATAAGCAGTGCATATCTTACAACGTTTATTTTTATTTTATTTTTTCATCAAAGAAATTTCCCTCGAACATCAGACACTGGTATAATTAAAGACAAGAGTGAACATAACGAGTGTTTGTAAAATTTTATTCTTTTGTATCTACTGGGATTGTAAACGATTCATTACTTACCATCTTCAGTTTTGATTGGACAGGACGTTTTTGAGTCTTATTTCAATTTGAAAAGATGCCGTTCTCTGAGATAGTTTCTATCAACATCATAATCAGCAATGTTTTCAAAGGAATGCTAAAGATAAATAAAGTGGGATAAACAAAACACGACTCGAATTTTCTAACGTTAACAATCATTTACCTAGCGATAATGTATTCTTGAACAGGAAAATGATAACTCAATGTCTTTGTTGTGCTTGTTAAACAGAAAAGTATACCTTGTGCTATTAAAGCAGTGTATTTTAATAATAATAGATAACAGTAACTTCAAATAGCTTCGGCTAATAACAGTTGGCATATATCTATGATGTTTCAGTAGTGCTCGACGGGGAGGGATGCATCGCATTTAGCCATTTTATATTTCTTCATATTCAAAGGACAATACTCCCAAATTTCTAATAGCTGTTTTAAATACTTCCTTAGAGTTAATTTTTATACACAATATTAAATACGTCGTGTTTTTTAATGGTTACGCAAAAGGTGCTAACCTGGTCAGGTTATTGAGACTAAACAAGAAAAGTTACGCTGTTAATGTGGACAAGACTATTATTTGTAATTTCTTCAAACACATTACACAATTTAAACTCAAGACAAAGGTATCTCGTTTTTATTTTTGATGTAAATTTATAAGTAAATGTGGACACTGTGCCTTTATGTGAAATTATAACGATTAGCACAATTTAGTCAAAAATGATTATGTGTGAAATCGTGCCCATTTACATACAACTTACTAACAGTAATAGCATTATATAGTCAGTGGCGGTCCGTACAGTATTGATATATTCGTTCATCACCTTTCAGCTCATCGTTCAGGACAGGCCTTCAGTATCTGTATATTTACATGTTTATAATGCTATTGCTCTACACATTTGATGTGGAAGACAATTCTCAGAATAACAACAAGGAAACAGTCTGTAACAGTGTTCAGCCTTCGGCTTCCTTTTTGGATATTAACTCTTTCAGGAAGTCAGCGAGCCCTCCAAGCTGATAGAACTCAGCCTCCGTCAACAGTTCCCGCCACATGGTTTCGCTCTGTGGTAGCGTGCCTTCTTTAACGCATCCATCTCGCAGGTAGTTGAGTACATGCCGGAAGTGCGTGCCATCTCTATCGATGAAGTAGCTGCCGTCGCCTTCAGTTTTTAGCTCATGGCGGCCACTAACAGAAAAAAGTTATCATTATTTTCACTTATCAGATAGGATTCAGCACCACATATAAAGTTATTTATATTACAATAAAAAGTAATAATAATCATCGGAATAATGGAAGACCGTGAAATCGGCAAAGACATGGCAACTAGTGACAAGCAATACACTGAAGCAGAAACTACTGTCTTTCCTGCAGGAAACTTCGCCAGCATTGAGAATAAAAATACGATCATTGTTGTTATAGCTAATGTCGTACATTTCATTTGCATTAACTACACACTAGTCATAACTCTTGGGGGGGGGGGGGGGGGGCTTGTTAAATCCATTGTACATCTGCATATTAAGTAGAAAGGCGTTCAGAGGAACGTCCATATCCCTATACCTCCGTTTCCTACACTTAATGGATCTCGGCGTTATCGTAATGGAACTGCCAAGGTCCTATCTGCGGTTGACTCAAGGCATCGGTACAAGGACTGACAGTCTGCTTTCATGTCATTTTAAATACTGGTTGTCGAGCATTTTTCTGTATTCTAGTAGCTGGACGCTAGTAGCCGTAACTACAGAAAGAGCGATTGCCGTAATTTGGCCACACAGTGTCCGCTCAACACGCCTGGTATCGAAAACAATGTTGATCATCCTTGCTATTTTCGGAATGGCAGCTTTTGTTAGTTCCCCGATATTTTTCATTATAGGAAACCTGAACATTGCAGACACAACGAAAAATTCTACAATAACTCAGCAGTGCGTTGTCGTTTTCAAAAGAGATATTGTCAATCCAATCTTCCACTTGCTGGATGGCGTCTTCTTTGCGTATTGTCCGTTTTTTCTTCCAATTATACTCAACATCTTACTTATTAATGGAGTTATCAATAGCCGCAACAAGGTGGAAAAAATTATGAAAAAGTCAAGAATGACTGAAATACTGAAAATGTTGCCACAAGGTAAAGGGTTCGAAAGAAAGCAAATCTGTAAAAAACTGTCAGGATCCAATAAGGAATCCTCCTTAATGTTAGCACTTTTATCGATCAACCTAGTCTTCATCATCTGCAATTTTCCTCTGAGCTTCTACACTGTCGGCCCTCATTACCAAACTACTGAAGGTTTGAAGATAATTGGAGAAATAATAGACAACGTATTGTTCTCATTAATGTACACAAACAACGTCCTAAATTTCTTTCTATACTGTTTAACAGGATCCAGGTTCAGAAAGGAATTTCGTTCCTTTCTGCGTGAAGTTTTCACCTGTCAGTACCGTCAGTTACTCAGTTAATCGTACTGTACATAGTGTGTACATTAAATTATTCTATCACTGATTTTAAAGATGTAGTAAAGAAGCCAACAGAGCATCAAATTATTGAGAGTAAAACGGAAGTGAATCGATCACGCGCTAAGAAAAGGCGGCACTAATAAGAACTAACACGAGTGAAAGAAAACACTTGGGGTGGGGGGGGGGGGGGGGGACGGGGGCTTTGGAGTACACAAAGAAGAAATAGTGATGACAGTTGAGAGAAATGGATTAAGATGAAAATAATGTACATAAGGCTGCCTTTCTAAGGCGTGCGTAACACATAGCCTCTGACAACATAAGTCCAGCTCCTGGTCTTCACGTGGCGGCACCGTTTAATACTAACAGGAGAAGGGGCGAAGAGCGAGTGTCTGGCGCCTTAAAACCAGATTGCTCCAGGTACATTTTTGTATGTACCTGCAAGGATACTTGGAGAGGAGATGGGCACCGCCAAGCAAACCTCTTGCCCACTCAAATGCAATGATGTTTGAATATTTCCAAAGAAAGCAGTGGACACCTTCATGCTATCTGCATCCTCATTTAGTTATTTTTTCTTCTCCCGAAAATGGTACTGGTGATAGTCATATGTGCTGAGGTTCAAAGATGTGTGTATGACAGACATGAAGGCATGAACATAAATTCAGCAACATAGGAAGATGAAGCTGCCGATCTCATCAAGTAGCAATGCTCCCTACGGCGCACCTCAGATTGAGAGAAAAGAAGCTCTCACAACAAGTAGAATAGCAAAGAATACGCCGAAAGAACACATACACACACGTACGCAAACAGTTAAGGGCTATCACCTCCGGGGCGCACTCCCGTAGTCACTTATGACTGAAGGGTGCTACTACTACTACTATTACTAGATATGCAGTTCAAATAAGTATACGCTACAGCAAATTATCGTGAGTCACTGGATTGCTTGTACGCTACAGCAAACTACCGTGAGTCACTGGGTTGTTTGTACACTACAGCAAACTACCGTGAGTCAATGGGTTGTTTGTACACTACAGCAAACTACCGTGAGTCACTGGGTTGTTTGTACACTACAGCAAACTACCGTGAGTCACTGGGTTGTTTGTACCCTAATGCAAACTACCGTGAGTCACTGGGTTGTTTGTACGCTACAGCAAACTACCGTGAGTCACTGGATTGCTTGTACTCCACAGCAAACTACCGTGAGTCACTGGGTTGTTTTTACGTTGAGCCATTTCACGTGGGTAATTAGTTTAGCCAGCTAGAACTCTCAGCAGCAAACTACCGTGAGTCACTGGATTGCTTGTACTCCACAGCAAACTACCGTGAGTCACTGGGTTGTTTTTACGTATACAGCAAACTACGGTGAGCCATTGGGTTGTTTGTACGCTATAGCAAACTACCGTGAGTCATTGGATTGCTTGTAATGCTACAGCAAACTACCGTGAGTCACTGCATTGCTTGTACGTTTACTTCGTGGGGTTGCGGGGGGGGGGGTTTTTTTTTTGGGGGGGGGGGGGTGGTGGGGTGGGGGGGGGGGAGTGGGGGGGGGGGGGGGGGGGGGGGAGGGGGGGGGGGGTGGGGGGGGGTCTTGGGGGGGGGGGGGGGGGGGAGGGGTGGGTGGGGGGGGGGGGGGGGGGGGCGGGGGGGGGGGGGGGGGGGGGCACTGTTATTAGATTGTTTCCAAGTTTTGTTTTAAAAAATTTTCTATACAATTGGTTTGTTACTCGAGTAAAGCAGCAACTGTTTTTTCGAATGTTTTTTAGTTTCGCTACAAGGTCCCCAAATTAGTTGCTTTGTTAACAGTTAGAGCATTTTACATATTTGGTTTAAATGCACTTTAGGGTGAACATATTTGGCGACTTTGTGGACAAGAAATTTCGTGCGGATAGTTAACTGATCATAGGTGTTCAACACCGCCAATTAAAAAAAAAAAAAAAAAAAAACTCAGTTGGCCTAGAGCTGGCGCTAGTTGAGCGTAGCAGAGATGATACAGACATATGACCAAACACCTGTAGTCAGATTCCGCAACAATACAATTTGAACTTTAATGTTACCCGTTATGGGGCTCAAAGTAAAGTCTATTGACTTTATTGTGTAAAATGTGTTTGATCTCAGCCCTGCACCAACACAATTGATCTTAGCCAAAAGGAGTGGACTTTATATGAAAATGAGGTTCATACTGTAATAGTTTTGATACTGTAATTGTTTTTTTTTTTTTTTTTGCCTTCTTCTAGCGAGGCGCGTTCTTTCAACCTATTTGGTTATATCAGAGCGCATTTACCATCCAAAAAAAAAAAAAAAAAAATTGACTGATAACCCGATCAGCGTTGATATATACCAATTCCTGAAAAGGACTAACATTATCTATCTGCTGGCATAAAGCCCTTTTTTTTTTTAATACCCCTTCTGGGGCTCAAAGTGAGGTCTATTGACTTTATTTAGTAGAATGTGTGAATTGTGTGTGATCCCGGCCCTGGCTAAAACACTTTGATCTTGCCAAAAGGCCGAGAAGCGATCCTCAGCTTCGCCAACGCCCGAGATATGAGTACTGTAATTCTTTTTTTTTTTTTTTAAATGTTTGCCCCGTTCAACCTCGTCGGTTATATTAGGGCGCATGACCAAATATAAAAGACCCATAGATATGGGCGGAAATCTCCACCCTTGGCGGTCTAGGCCAGTCTTTTTCCAAGATACGCCATAAAAATACCTACTAACAAAGTGAGAACAAGACAGAGTATGGAAAGAAATGTCCACTATTGAATACAGCAAATATAGATAGGAAGAGTGGGTAAGGACAGAATAACGGTTATCGACAACAATGGTTATTCAGCTATGACCAACCTAGGCAAGTTAGAGACAGCACTTAGATGCAGATAGACAGCGACGTAGACAGAGAATGGAAGGAGCGAGATGAGTCGCTTTACCACAGATGATCTTGAAGATGTAAATAAACGTTTGAAGTTTCGTAGTCATTGCTGTCAGTGTGAAGTCACTCGCCGACTTGAGTCATCATCCATCAGTGTTTGTGAGCTGTTGTTTTGTTTGTGAGCTTAGACAGTCATACCATCATCATCAACATAACCTGTCTGCTGAAGGGCAGTCTTAAGCCACTAATACGATCAACATAACTATCAGCCCGCACGGCCACAGTACTGTGTGTTCCCGGGGGGTCTTTGCAGAGACAAGGAAAGAATAGTGCTACTACACCTCCAGGCATGTCGTACAAGGCCACTAATGTAGGCTGTTCATGGAGGTTGGCAACCTCATTTTGTAAAACAAATTGCCACATATACCACTGCTGCAAGAACACGTGGTTGCTTAGTGCAGACTTCCTGCTAGAACAGCTGCATTGGTGGCTTCATGCGCCGTAGGGAGCGCAAAGGAAAATGATGATTACATACGCAAACACACACACACACACACACATACACACATATACACACACACACACACACACAACACAAGAGGTCACTGTTATCAGCTTAGATGTGTATATCTCGTAATGCTAGTTTGGCGATTGCAATTCTTTTCCTGAATATTATCACGTTTTGTATATCATACAGCAATGATGCAATGATTGTCAGGTCGGCTTCGAATCAGAATCTGACTGACGTTAGGACCGATAATCAGCATTTGACGGAAGTAGATTTTTACTGGCTCCTCCAGATCCCAATTCAGTAAAGCACGCTCTTGTGACTCCAAAAAAAAAAAAAAAAAAAAAAAAACTACTGTTTTAAAATTATTTTTATGATGTATTTTCCGGGTCTATCACAAACCTGGTTCATAAATTATTTTACTTTTTTTCGGTAACTGTGACGTACGTCTAGTTTGACAAGTGAATTCTCCCTGATATGATGGATGATTTAAAGGGACTTTTAGCTTTTCATAACATTAGAACCCCTGAACATTTGTTGTAACTTTTCGTTTGCCAGAACTCATTCCACCGGGACTCATTTAGTAGGCGGCACGAGATCAAAGAGACGAACTGAGGGATTTCAGGGGAGACTATCGGCGTTATCAAAGACAGTGGTGGTCCCTGATACGAGACGCAGTTGCTTGCCGCTAATTTCGCGTCTCGGTGTCAATCGCAACCGAGCGAACGGGAGAAAGCCGAAATGGGCAGCAGCGAGCGGATACGAAGACCAGGGGGCGGTTTCTTCTCTTGATTTGGCGGTCAGATCCCCAAAAGTTCGTGAGATCAAATAATCTGTCAAGTTTATCATGTCCCACTCAACTTACATTCCATTTTAGCTAAATAGACCATGAAGACTAGACACGTTATCATTCGCTGGCCAGAACTTGATAGTAGCACTAGCGATATTTGAAATCTTGCTAGATTATCCCCTGGATTTTCATTTTATTTGCAGTGAATTCTATTTCTGTGCAAAGCGGTAATATATATATTGTGTAAAGTGATCAGTGGTCTAGTTCATTCATTATATTTCATTGGATTTTGTGTTAATTTAAAACTATTAAATTAAACCGTCTCAATAGTTCCAGTTGTAAATATAATGATCTATCTATTATATTATTTCAAAAGATAATAGATGCTTAAATTATTTTTTAAAGTCGCGAAGGAATTTATAATTAATAAATTTAGTTAAGTCCTATATTTATAGATGTGTGTTTTTAACCACTAGAATTCGCGCAGTGTTTATTAAATACATAATTAAATACTCGAGTGTATTATAGGCTTAACGGGAAATTTATCGCGCGCTTAGAAGATTATTTGTTTTAAAGTATGATAATGTTGTTATGGGTTTTCTATCTTTTTCTCTAGATTGATCACCTTTTGCAATCCCAGCAATAACGAAATCTTTCAGAGTTTCCATACTCGGTTCTTAAACTTCCAGACAGTTTGATGAGACATTGTTTTAAAGTAAATCTTGTGGTGGTCCGGTACGGCCTAGCTAACATAATTACATGAAAGAAAGCCTACCCAAGATCATTTGATTATTATCACCAAATTAAACCTATAAGATAAACTGGAAGATGAACAGCGCCAGTAGCGATATCATATTTACTGTTTACTGTGAGAGAGTACATATTTTCCTGACTGTGAATGAGCCTAGTTTTTCCTCAATTGGATTTAATAAAACTATCATCACGCATTGAAGGAATTTTACCATAGCGGAGGATTAAAAGAGACCACTTCATTTTCACCCCTGTGCCGAACTGTGTTAGTGCCATCCAATAGACTCCTTTTATATATATATATAATAAACACACGAGAACTCTTAGTCTTCAAGTCGTGCGATAAGTGAGAATATTTGTTACCAACAAAACCTCGCAAACATCTGGGGCGGGACATCGAAGGATTAGACAGTTCATAGGTCAAAGATTACGTGCTGTTTTTATATACTTTTATGGATCGTCTGAGGCTGCATTCGGTAAGTGTGTGAGTATATGAGTGTGGATCCTCACGCGTGTGCATGAATGACAGGAAATTTAATCGTTTTTCTTTTGTAAACCTGTTGTTAACTTTCTTGCCTAGCAATATAATTTTTCTGTATTCCCTGCATTGTTCCTTTAAGGGGGAGTTGCTAATTGGTTAACTCTGTTTAAAAAACCCCCTCCTTTCCATTTGCTTAGTAAAGGGAAGAACAGCTGGGAAGAACAGGTTTTTTTCTATCACCTATACCTAATTTGGTAACACCTTTTTTTCAGAGTAATTAACTTTACTGTTAGGTTAACGTACCTATGTTCCTGATATTATCTATCTCTGGACTGGGTTTATCTTTGTCTAATAAGCGGGAAGGGCTTAGTCGATACCAATCTTCTTCACCCCTCCCAAATTTGTTATTTGCATTTGTGTACTTATGATAATTTATGTAATACCTGATATTTGTTAGTGATTGATGTTTAAAGTGAATAAAATCACATAAACTCATTTAGCTCTGTGTTGGATATACCCACAGCCCAACATTTCCCCTATTCGTTTAACATAGTTTGTATCTACATTGTCTGTGTGTGTGAAAAACACCAAATCGGTGTGAGCGCAGAGGCGAGTCTGGAAAACTGGCAAATAATTGTTTGACCAGGAGAGCGGAAGAGAAGATTGAGAGAAGCGATTTGTCGTAAATAAGTCTGTCTTTACTCTCCTCCAGCACGCTGTGAAGCAACTATTTAATATCTACATTTTCTATCACTGAGCTTTCCATCATCATTTTCCACTCTAAACCGGACCACTATTTCTACGACTCTTTTCTCTCAAAATAAATTTACGACAGTAACTAACTTTTCTTTTTACAACTGTATTCGTATACTAGGCTGATGATAATATTGATGATATTGGCGGTTGTGGTGGTGATAATAATAATGCTAATGCTGATGGTATTAATGGTGATTTAAAATAATGAGGATGGCAGGTTCCTCACCTGAACATTGCAGCCAACATTGAGTTGGGGTCTTTTGTTAAAGTCAGCACAGATGTAGTAAACTGATTTCCTCCTATGTCTAATTTAATGCGACTCTCTTGAATTTTGGCAAGTTCACTCATACGCTGTGGACAGAGTAACTGAACGGTCAATTTAATGTTGTTTGAAACGGCTGTTAATGCGGCACCTTTATTTCAGTTACAATAAAGAGTTATCCAAACGAATGTGTGGCACGTGGTCACTGCATAAATATGAGAAAGGATGTAACAAATTAATAAGAACAACAGTTGGTAGTAAAGTAGGTCATCATCATTCTTCATCGTCCTTTGTGTTTCTCACAGAACCTGGAGTCATCAATGTAGCTGGTCCCTTTGCATAAAAAAAAAAGGTAAAGGAACCCGTTACACGCCCATTGAGGCATATTGGGAATATGGTGTTAGGCCCATATTATCCTGACCATCGGTGCACTAGGGGTGATGTGGTCAGCATCACGCCGGCCGCCTTAACCTTCCCAGAGTTGCTCTGGTACCCATTTGGGGCTGGGTCGACCCAGGAGCCGTTTGTGGCCTAAAAAAATCCCACCTCATCTGGGGATCGAGCCATAGACCACTGCGTTAGGAAGCCAGTGCACTAACCACTATGCATAAGCCTGCACTAAACATTCACATGCTCTTGCAGCGATTGTTTTTGTAGCAACCTGATTGATATTATGAGGTTGCCATTCCCATGCAGTCTTATATTAGTCACATGGTACGACATGTCTGAGGGTGCAGTTGTCACATTCTTTATTGGTCTCTTCTGAGATCCCGGGGTTCTACACAGTGTCAGGTAGAGCAAATAGATATCGATTATTGGAAAAATCAAATGTTGAATCAGTGTTTTAGTTCAGGGAATAAATGAAGGAATGAGTGAGTGTTTTTAGTTCAGGGAATAAATGAAGGAATGAGTGAGTGTTTTTAGTGCAGGGAATAAATGAAGGAATGAGTGAGTGTTTTTAGTTCAGGGAATAAATGAAGGAATGAGTGAGTGTTTTTTTGTGCAGGGAATAAATGAAGGAATGAGTGAGTGTTTTTAGTGCAGGGAATAAATGAAGGAATGAGTGAGTGTTTTTTTGGTGCAGGGAATAAATGAAGGAATGAGTGAGTGTTTTTAGTTCAGGGAATAAATGAAGGAATGAGTGAGTGTTTTTTTGTGCAGGGAATAAATGAAGGAATGAGTGAGTGTTTTTAGTGCAGGGAATAAATGAAGGAATGAGTGAGTGTTTTTTTTTGTGCAGGGAATAAATGAAAGAATGAGTGAAAAAAAAAACACACACACACCCACACAAATAGTAATACGTCTTACAAGGAGAAGGACAAGAAAAACCTACGTTGCGGCCACAAGGCCTTCGTCAGGGACAGACAAACAAGAGACAGGAGGGAAAGAAAATGAGAATTAAGTAGAGAACATGAAACTATAAAAATAAGAGAAAAAAACTTCCTTTAATATTAAGTCCAGTCACATGGGAAGCAAGATGGCTGCCACTAAACCGGAAAGAGGAAGTTGATAGTATATTAAAAATAAGAAATAATAAAAACAAGGACTGGAAAAGAGTGAGAAAAAAGTAATCAATAAATAATAAATAAAATAAAAAAATAAATAAAATATAAATAAATAAATAATAATAATAAATAAATTTAAAACAAATAAAAAAATAAATAAAAAAAATAAATAAAGAAATAAATAAAGAAATAAATAAAATAAAAAATAATAAAGGAAAAAAATAATTTAAAAAAAATTTTTTTAATTAAAAAAAAAAAAAAAAGTTATAATAATAAGTAAATAAATAAATAAATAAAATTATTAAATTAAAAAAATGGTAATTTAAAAAAAAAAAAAAAAAAGGCTGATCGCATCAAAGTAGAAAGTCATAATACAACTGGGACTCGATAGAGAAAGGCGTCTCAGACAAAATAATGTTGGGTATTCAAACCGTGAAAACCACACGGTTTGAAGCAATCCATAAGATGGATGAGGCGTTGTTCCTGGCGAAACCGACTGTTGGCGTCCGAGGAACAGTATCTGATGGCTGTCACCTGGATGTCAGTGGCACCGTGGTGGTCAGGGCCATTGAAGTGGATGGCCACAGGGGTGGAATTAAACTGAGAGATGTCATAGAGGTGTCTGCAGAATCGGTCGCCCAGTCGTGTGCCCGTTTGGCCGATGTACGTAATGGTGCAACGTTTGCATATAATAGCAAAAATGACGTTGCGTGACTCACATGTGAAGCCATGGGTGATGGTGAACTTGGCGTTAGGGAACGAGACTGAACGTGTTTCGATTACATACTGACATGTCTTACATCGTGTACGGTTACATGGCTTGGTTCCAAAGTGGCCATCGTTGACGGTTTTCAAACGGCTGTGGACTAGGAGGTCCCTCAAATTTTTGTCCCGTCTATATGCCAGCAAAGGTGGCTCACTAAATGCTTCCCGCGCCACTGGGTCAGCTTGGAGGAGAGGTAGGTGGCGAAACAGGATCCTTTTGACAGCAGTGCTGTGAGGGTGATAGGTCATTATTAACTTGACTCTATCAGAGGAGGTTTTTTTGGCGGGGTTTGAGGGCCTCTAGACGTGAGATAGGGAGAACACGTTCTAAGGCAGAGGTAAGAACATCTTCTGGATACTGTCTGTTACGGAAGAAGTCCAACATTTCTTGCGCTCGGCATAGAAAGTTGTCATCATCTTGGCATAACCGACGGAGGCGGAGAAGTTGTGAGAAAGGCAAGGAGTCCCGACAAGCCGGAGGATGAGAGGAAGTATAAAGGAGGTAACTGTGTGCATCGGTGGGTTTGTAGTACACTGAAGAGGTGGGGGGGAGTGATAGTGACAACAATGTCAAGGAAATTAACAGAGACAGTGGAGATGTGAGAGGTGAATTGGATCGCAGGGTGGAAGTTGTTAATGAAATTAATGAACCTAGATAGGTCAACCTCTGGCATATCGGTGAGACCTATGCCATCATCGATGTATCTATGATACATCAATGGAAAAGGTCTAGGATACTGCTGCCACATCTGATACTCCAGGTAGCCCATGAAGAGGCAGGCATAACTGGGACCCATCTTGGTGCCCATGGCAACTCCACTTATTTGGTCAAAGAACTGTCCATTGAACTCAAAGGAATTGAGTCGAAGGACCAGTTCTGCAAGGCGCAGGAGAGTCTCTGTAGCGATAGAGGGGTGCGTGCGCTGGTCCAGGAAAAACCGGAGAGCTCGGAGACCATCAGAGTGAGGAATGGAAGTGTAAAGTGAGCAAACATCTAACAGAAATAAACGGTAGGTACGGTCTGGAGAAAGCTGAATAGAGGAAAAAGTAGTAAGAGCATGGTTTGTGTCCTTTAAGAAGGAAGGAAGCCGCTCTACAATAGGCTGGAAGATGCTGTCGAGGAAGTCTGATATACGTTCGGTAGGGCAGGCATACGCAGAGACAATGGGTCTCCCAGGGTTGGAGGGTTTATGAATTTTGGGAAGCATATAAAACACAGGCTTGCCCAGACCACTATTGTCAATACGGAGATGAGAAGCGCTAGAAGGTAAGGACTTGTTGGCGATAAGACTTTTGATGGTGTCATGGACCAGACGATTGTTGAGGACTGTCGCATCATTGTCACGGCGCTGGTAGAAGGAGCTGTTGGTGAGCTGCTTATTACCTTCTTGGAGGTACAGGTCCTTGCGCCATACCACAATGGCACCTCCTTTGTCAGCCGGTTTGATAACAATGTCATCTCTGCGGAGGAGCTTAGAGAGGGCATGAGACTCATCAGAAGAAAGGTTTGAATAACGCAGGCGTTGATGTTGGAGCTGCTGAATGTCGTGGAGGGTATTCTGAATATATAAATCCAGAGCGTGGGAAGCCCCAGGAGAGGGTGTAAAATGTTTATTCTTGGGAGGAGCAAAGCGTGCAAAGGCATCATCTGATTCAGCCTGCGATCTCTGAGGACCATCACTGTTGCGGAAATGGAGCTGAAGTCGCAGACGGCGATGAAACCGATGGACATCTTGGAGGAGATTGTACTGATCAGAGGATGGTTGGAGAGGGACAAAGTGCAAGCCCTTGCTGAGGACTGAACGCTCTCCCTCAGAGAGGGCAAGATCAGAGGGAATACAAACCACCTGGGAACGAGATGGAGTAGAGGAGGCAGGGACAGTCTTAGGGGTAGGACAGAGGCGGGAAAGTTTGTCCTTTTTCTGGGCGGATAAAAAATCCTACTGTTACGCACAAATAATTACTTTTTTCCAAAGTCTTTGTATGATCGTTTTTTCGTATGTATGATCATTATTTGACTGAAATGCATGTTATATATATTTTATGGTCAAAGGGACAGAATCCGATATATCGATACTGCTATTTTTTATGAGTTTACCTCCTCTTGTATAGAGACACGTTCGGTCTATAATGTCTTGAACGAAGCGTGACCATATCTCCTTATTTGGTAGTATCAGTCAACTGTTGTAGATGTTTGAAACCTTTCTTAACGCTTCTGTTCATGTCCATAAAAGGCGCGACTGTGTAAGACTTTTATCTCGAATGTTCTTAGAATCGTCTTATTGTGAACAGCGACTCAGAGATTGTCACTCTGCGCATGTCTCGACTGGGTTGTCGTTTTGTTGTTCCGCCCAGGTCGGGCAGTTGAGAAATGGACTGATTAGCGAGCGGACGCGACTGCGTCTTGTGATTCTCTGAGGGAAATACATTGTCTTTGTGAGTTAGTTAGCTAACTAGACTATTTCCCCGTATTATTCAAGCCTGCCTGGAGGCATATGTTCATGGTTGATTTTCCGAAATAAGGTAATTCCTCTTGTATCGAACTTTAGGTTATCATCTAGAGGTTCGTCATTTTGTCGCCTTTTTGCTCGCCTGTGTGATTCAAAATGGAGAGGTACTTTGACTAGGATTAAGTCACCGGTATCTTTATACCTGAACTAGTTATATATCTATGGGTCGCTCTAGACCAACAAGACTATTGTCTGTGTTCCAGGATTCGTTATATCAGAGATCACGTCCAAGTCAGATGGTTAGACTTAGGAAGGTTATAAAGGTCGAGCTGACCTGTAATCCATGTATGCTACTCACGTGCAGACAGTAAACGGACGTATTGTATACATCTGATCTGCTAGCATCAGGAAGGAATAATTATTATTGTCTATGAACATTAAGGATCTGCAGCTGACCACGGTTGCAGAAGTTATATGTATTATTTATCAAGCTTCGCTATGATATTTGTTTTCCATACAACTATTGAGTATTGACTTCTACATGACTGTCAGTTAACATGAGTTTGAATGCTGCATTCGTTGTACTATGCCGATGATAACATAAGTATCATGACTGTTTTGTGGCGTGCAATAAATGGTATAAACCTAAAGCGAAGTTACCATTTTTATGACTCTACACGTCATGTTGCCTGTGGTGTACCCTGAACTGTTCTACTGCACACACACACAGCAACAATCTAAACCAGATAAGACACCCACATCTTGCATTGTAATACCTGGTGTCGATAGAGGTGGTAATTTGACGGCATCCTAATTCCACCCTTATCAATTCATGGTGGCCAATAGTTGGTTTATTCTGGTACCAACTCTCAAGGGGGTCAACAAACCCAGACATCATCAGCAGACTACAAGACAACATTGCAGTTGCTATTCATCACCTTTGATGAAATTTTTTTGAAAGACGCAGCAGTACTGACAGTTGTTGATATTTTGAAACTACCCGGCGCTGCTCGGCGGTATTGAAGTTTGTCTACAAATAGAAGGACAAGTACCGAGCGAATGGATTTCCTGATCTGTTGAGAAGAAGGACAAGTGCCGTAACAACTGTTCCGGTCTCAGAATTACTGTTGCAGATTCAGAAGGTCAAGTTCAGAAGCTGTTTCCTGTCAGAAGCTGTTTCCTGTTAGAAGCTCATTTCCTTCGTCATGGCAGTTTACGAGAGCAGATATGGATCAACGTTGGATCATTGTCCTAAGAATGCTGATCACATCCTGTTCTGACCTGTGCTGACGTTGTGGATACATAGAAGTTAAGTGGCCTGTTTTGTTTGTGAACTGTGCCCTTATGTTCTAACTGAGCCTTCTGTCTATCACATTTTTCGCACTCTTTATATGTTTACATGTTATATGTTATTTGGATTTGTATTTATATGTTTATATTTCTGCGGGTTTTCTCGGTTGGGCGGTGTCTTTCAGTAGAAGATACCACGCCACAGAGGTTCTACTGTTAGCGTTTTCGTTAGGGACTGTGCGAATTTCCTATTGTGGAATTTGCTAGCGACAATCGTTGCTATATCTGTTTAGTTGTGACGAGTTGTGCTTTATTTTCGTTTTTTTGTATATTTTTTTTTTTGTTTCTCTCTTTCTTTCTGTTTTTTAGTTTCGATTTCAATTGTTTGTATTTGTAGGTCTCCTCTTTTCTATTATTCAGTTCTTCACGTAAATTTTTGTGTATATACTGTAGCGTCATTTGTTTGTCATATCTTCGCATTCTGTCATCATATTCTTTTTAGTTTCGCTGTTTATTTATTTGACTTATGCGAATGTTTTCGTATTGTTTGATCTTTGTTATTGTTTACATTGACTCTGATCTTTGTTATTGTTTACATTGACGTTGATCTTTGTTATTGTTTACATTGACTCTGATCTTTGTTATTGTTTACGTTGACTTTGATCTTTGTTTTGTTTACATTGTTGATGACTTTGTTATTGTTTACATTGTCTTGTTATTGTTTGCATAGGTTTTGCATAGTTAGCTTTCACTATTGTTACATA
Organism: Oreohelix idahoensis; assembly: GCA_024509875.1. NCBI lineage: Eukaryota > Metazoa > Mollusca > Gastropoda > Stylommatophora > Oreohelicidae > Oreohelix > Oreohelix idahoensis. Next base: position 569,085 of record JAMPIV010003711.1, read on the forward strand.
TATGCTCATGCACTATTGATCTATAGTGCACTTATCATAACTAACTGGTGGTTTGTTGCTTATGCACTATTGTAGTGCAGTTATGATAAATAACTGATGGTTATGCACTGATTTGGGTAGTGCACTGATAATTAAGAGGTGACTTGTGATATTATTGTACAACTGATAATACAAATTGGTGTCAAGTCTTGTTTCCCACAGAGATTGGAGTGAACATAGTAATTATACAAGCACTTTATTAAGTCTTGTTGCTATTAAGATTGAAATAAGATAATTAATTATTTCAGGTTCTGTACTCACATTTTAGACATCATGTCTACATTTGAGTACTTTATTGAGCAGGGTAAAGCCCTTGGGAAGACAGGTGATAAATTAGAAGAATTTGCGACTGTTCAATATGCCAAGGCATTGAAGTCGGAGGAAAAGAAAATGAAAGAACTAACTGAACAAAAGAGAATAGATGCTGAAAATTTAAAACTGCAGATGCAGGTAGATGAAAAGAGATTACAAATGGAAATGGAAAAAAAAAAAAGAGAAGCAGAATCTCAGGAGAAGAGACTTCAGGCTGAGGTTGAAAATAAGAGACTTGAAAAAGAAGCTGAAAATAAGAGACTTGAAAAAGAAGCTGAAAATAAGAGACTTGAAATAGAGGCTGAAAATAAAAGATTAGAAAAAAAGTTACAGGCTGAGGCTGAGGAAAGAAAGTTACAGGCTGAGGCTGAGGAAAGAAGGTTACAAAGAGAGTCTGATGAGAGAAAAGCAAAAATGGAACATGAAGAAAAACTCTTAGCTTTGGAGTTAGAAAAGTTGAAGTTATCTAGTAATGCTAATGATGCTAATAAGGTATCATCTGCTAATAAGTCTAATGCTGTTGATTTCAAGCTTAATTTACCAGCATTCAATGCTTCAATTGATGATATAACATTTTATCTAGATAGATTTGAAAGTGCATGTAAGGTGCATAATATAGATAAAACATTATATGTTTATCATCTGTCCAAGATACTTAGAGGTGATGCTTTGACTTTGTTGGGTATGGTAGATGTGCCTGACAAGAACAACTATGAGGTTGTCAGGGCGGCATTGTTAAAGAAGTACCAACTTAACGAAGACGGATATCGTCTTAAATTTAAAAACATGTTACCAGAAACTGGAGTTGAATTCTCAGAATTCATCTCAGGCATACGTCTTACTTTTTTACGATGGGTTGAGCTTTCTAAGACAGAAAGTACATTTGAAGCCCTCATGGACTTACTTCTTAGAGACAAGGTTATGTCTTCTGTTAATGAAGCTTTTCTTTCTTTTCTTCATGAGCGTAAGCCTAAAAATATAAAAGAAATGGAAGAATACTGTAGCCAGTATGTTACTGCACATCCTCACATAACCGTTAGCAACTCTAAGGTAAAAGAAGGTCTGCCAGTTGCTTCGGCAGCACCTTATGGCCCGAATTTTATGCGTAAATTTCAGGGTAGCCAGCAAAATTTCAATAAAAAGAGTAACCGTAATTATGCCCAGAACCAGGGTAATCAATTTCAGGGAGATTCTTCTTCCCAGAACTGGAGACAACCTAATATTACACGGTATTCTATTCCCGGTAACTTTAGAAATTTTCATAAAGGTAATCGGTATAGAGGAAAATATTTTTTGCAGAGACCTCAATACCAAGATAATAGAGGTTCTCAACAGCATAGAGATGGTAATGACAGTTATGGAAACTGGAACGCAAACCAGGATAAAAATTACAGTAGGGACTTTAATGATAATTGCAGAAGCAATAATGGTCGCGGTAGATCGCAACAGAAGAGAAAAAGATATCAACAGACAAACTCTGTTCAACAAGAATCTCAGGGAGCAGATAAACAGGTTAATAATGATAAAGACCATAATGCTATCGGATGCTCATCTTTTGACTTTGGTAGGGCAAATAAATGTATCCAATGCAGTACTTTATTTGATCCAAAAACCATTAGTACTCTAAGCTGTGGTCATCCTTTGCCCGCTCTTCCTGCTAATGTTGCTCATGATGGGAGAGGTTCTCTTATATTACATAAGGGGCTTGTAAATAGTAATCCAGTCTCGAGGTTGTTTGATTCTGGATGTACTACTGTCGGGGTTAGGCAATCTCTTGTAGATCCATTCTGTGCTACAGGAAAGGTCATCAAATGTGTCACATTTGGTGGCACGTTGGAAAAATATCCTACTGCCATAATACATATTGCTACTCCTTTCTTCACGGGAGAGGTCCACGCGTGTCTACTTCCAAACCCTATTGCGGACCTTATTATTGGTCGTATTCACGGAGTTAGGGAATGTACCCCACAGCAGATTGCTGTTTGGGAAGAGCAAAACATTGAAGCTACCAATACGGTGGTCACAAGAGCACATGCTCTGGATCCACCTCAAACTTCATTAACTAATAATGATGAAGTAAATGAACAAAATAGTCACTTGACTATTACACGTGACTCATTTATCAAATTGCAAGAAGAAGATCCGTCGTTACAAAAATTCTTCATTCTAGCAAAAAAAGGTGATCCTAATCAAAATACTAATAGAAAATCTTGGATTTCTATGAAGAACGGCGTACTTGTACGTATGGTACAAGACTCGACTACATCCACTCATTCACAAATTCTTGTGCCTAAGAGCATGAGGGTGCAAATATTGCAACATGCTCATGACTCGCAATGTGCTGGACATATGGGTTTTTCCCGTACAAAGTCGAGGGTTCTTGCGGCTTTCTTTTGGCCATTTGTGAGCAAGGACATACGAATGTACTGTCGCTCTTGCAAAGTATGTCAGGAGGTCAAATCTAAAGGACCACGACATGCTGCGCCTATTCAGGCTGCTGACATTCCAATTCGCCCTTTTCAAAAAATGGCAATAGATATTATCGGTCCTTTTAGAATTAAGTCGGCTAGAGGGCATCAATTTATTCTTACATGTGTCGATATGTGCACACGTTGGCCAGAGGCAATACCTCTCAAGAGCATCTCAACTGCTGATATCGCAGACGCTCTTTGGCTGATATTTTCTCGCTTGGGTTTTCCCGGAGAAATATTGTCAGACCATGGCACTCAACTGATATCAGACACTATGTCACAGGTAATGTCTATGCTACATATAAAAAGGTCTCTCAGCAGTATCTATCACCCAATGTCTAATGGGTTGGTCGAACGTTTAAATAGGACTCTAAAAACTTTACTGGGTAAAATAACTGAGGATCATCCTCAGGATTGGGACAGGGTCTTACCCGCGGCTCTCTTTGCGTATAGAGAGGTCCCCAATGAACATACGGGGTTTTCCCCTTTTGAACTTGTCTTTGGCGCGCAACCGCGCGGCCCTATGTCTTTACTTCACGATCTAATCACTGCCGATAATATTAGCGATGAGACTCAGTCTTCTTATGAGTACGTCATTGCTCTTAGGAAAAAAATCATTGAGGCATGCAGACTAGCAACTTCGTCTTCCGAATTTGCTAAAGAAAAGGCAAGGCAGTTTGCGAATAAGAATAGATGTCTACGACAACTTTGTCCAGGTGACAAAGCTCTCGTCCTACTTCCTTCAAGGGAGAACAGACTTCTAATTGCATGGAAAGGTCCATATGCAATAGTCTCCAAAATTTCTGATGTCGACTATGTTGTCGATATTGATGGAAAGCATAAAACTTTCCACATAAATATGCTCACGGAATTTCATGAAAGACCAGACTATTTGCAGCCTATTTTCCAGGCAACGGACAATTCTCAAGTACCTCATGGTCAATACTCATCGCTGTCAGTTATACAGGATGAGGAAACTACTTTTTCTGATGTCAATCTTCCTCTTTCTATGGTCCCACTTTATTCTACGGAATCTTGGAAAAACGTGACCGTTTCTCCAAATCTTTCCGCTGAGGAACATCGACAAGTTTCTTCGATGTTGCAAACATTTCAGGATGTTCTTACAGACATCCCGGGACACACACATGTCATTGAACATGACATTGTGCTAACTGATCATAATCCTATCAGAGTCAGACCCTATCCAATACCTATCCATTTCCAGTCTCAAGTCGAAAAAGAATTGGATGAAATGATACGTTTGGAAATAATTGAACCATCCACTTCAGCATACTCTTCGTCTATGGTTATTGTTCGAAAGAAGGATAATAACATTCGCATTTGCGTAGATTATCGCAAATTGAACCAAGTTACGAAGTTCGACGCTGAACCTATGCCTTCATTAGAAGAGCTACTCAATAAACTTTCTAATTCTAGATTCTTTACCAAACTAGATTTGTCTAAAGGTTATTGGCAAGTCCCGCTAACTGAACGTGCCAAACCTTTTACAGCTTTTTCTACACCTAGGGGTTTATTCCAATGGAATTTCATGCCTTTTGGTCTTATGAACGCCCCTGCTACATTCGTACGCATGATGCGGCGAATTCTCGCATATCGTACAGATGTCATAGCATATCTAGATGATATCTGTCTATTCAGTGATTCCTGGGAAGATCACTATTTGGGTTTATACGAATTACTGTCTACTCTTCGCGAGTATAACTTGACTGCAAAACCCTCTAAAGCCTTTATAGGATTTAGTGAGATTTCTTTCCTAGGTCATCGTGTTGGTCATGGTCTTTTAAAGACAGAGGACCACAATGTTTCAAAAATACTTAACATTTCGGTCCCTAAGACAAAGAAACAAGTAAGGAGTCTATTAGGTTTGATCCAATTCTACGGACGATTCATTCCGAATCTGTCCTCCATTATGGCACCGCTTTCTACTTTATTGAAGAAAGGGTCGCCTAATTTGATCCGCTGGTCAAAAGAATGTCAATCCTCATTGGACCAGGTTAAAGACCTATTTTCATCTCCACCTATTCTTAGGTTACCTACTATTGAGAAGACTTTTGTTCTTCGAAGTGACGCCTCGTCAACTGGGATTGGGGCAGCACTAATGCAGGAGTATTCTGATACTCTGCATCCGGTGATGTATATCTCTAGGAAATTAAATGCTGCAGAAAAGAATTACTCGGTTTTAGACCGTGAGTTATTGGCTATGGTATGGTCTATTCTGAAGTTACAAAGATTTCTTCTAGGCGCACATTTCATTGTGGAAACCGACCAGAAAGCGCTTACTGCTATTCAGAGTAAAAACTTGAAGAGCTCGAGGTCCACTCGTTATGCCATAGCTCTTCAACCATTTCATTTCTCGGTTCGAGCTATCCGTGGTTCGGATAATGTAATGGCGGACATTCTGTCCAGATGCCCACACGATTCCACATGATTCTTCTGTCATATATATATTTCCTAATATACAGTCCAATGTTATAATAACATGTTAGTAGATTTTTTTTTTTTGTTCTCACTTTTTTGAGGGGGAATTTATAACATTGTACCATGTAATTATCTAAGAAGGCTTAGTTAGTGATATACGGGCCAAAAGATCACTCGGCCACATTTAAATAAATTATTTTCAGGATTGTATTGAGAGATTTACCAGTTGTCTTTAAGATTTGTGTTATTGATATTTTCGCAGCACATCATTGAAGATGCGAGATTGTGTCCATTGTGGAACTTTGAGTATATCAAGTCCTGTCCTAGATTGGGAGCGGATGATGTCCACATCTTCTTCTATTGAATGTTTTATGTCAACGAAGATCAACACATGTATTACTTATTAGTTACTGATGCATTACATAATGTAATAAAATAGTGCGGTATATTAATATATTACACCGCTATTTGCAACACATTGTATGATATCATAATAATATATTTGATTTCATATATTGGTATGAGAATAATTTGACTTTTATTATGATGTTGCCAGCATTGTGGTTGGTGTTGGTGGCACCTTCCTGGGATATATACGCGTATACTTAGATAAATTTTTCTCTAAGGACCTGGGATATGATCTCAGTTTCGCTCCAAGTGTTGAGCTATTTTGTTAGGTATATCCGCGCATCATACGTGCGTTAGGAGCCTAGATTTTTCCGGCTCCAGGATTTAAAAAAAAAAAAATGTTTCATTTTTTTTTTCCCGGGAGGGTGCGGTAATGTTACGCACAAATAATTACTTTTTTCCAAAGTCTTTGTATGATCGTTTTTCGTATGTATGATCATTATTTGACTGAAATGCATGTTATATATATATTTTATGGTCAAAGGGACAGAATCCGATATATCGATACTGCTATTTTTTATGAGTTTACCTCCTCTTGTATAGAGACACGTTCGGTCTATAATGTCTTGAACGAAGCGTGACCATATCTCCTTATTTGGTAGTATCAGTCAACTGTTGTAGATGTTTGAAACCTTTCTTAACGCTTCTGTTCATGTCCATAAAAGGCGCGACTGTGTAAGACTTTTATCTCGAATGTTCTTAGAATCGTCTTATTGTGAACAGCGACTCAGAGATTGTCACTCTGCGCATGTCTCGACTGGGTTGTCGTTTTGTTGTTCCGCCCAGGTCGGGCAGTTGAGAAATGGACTGATTAGCGAGCGGACGCGACTGCGTCTTGTGATTCTCTGAGGGAAATACATTGTCTTTGTGAGTTAGTTAGCTAACTAGACTATTTCCCCGTATTATTCAAGCCTGCCTGGAGGCATATGTTCATGGTTGATTTTCCGAAATAAGGTAATTCCTCTTGTATCGAACTTTAGGTTATCATCTAGAGGTTCGTCATTTTGTCGCCTTTTTGCTCGCCTGTGTGATTCAAAATGGAGAGGTACTTTGACTAGGATTAAGTCACCGGTATCTTTATACCTGAACTAGTTATATATCTATGGGTCGCTCTAGACCAACAAGACTATTGTCTGTGTTCCAGGATTCGTTATATCAGAGATCACGTCCAAGTCAGATGGTTAGACTTAGGAAGGTTATAAAGGTCGAGCTGACCTGTAATCCATGTATGCTACTCACGTGCAGACAGTAAACGGACGTATTGTATACATCTGATCTGCTAGCATCAGGAAGGAATAATTATTATTGTCTATGAACATTAAGGATCTGCAGCTGACCACGGTTGCAGAAGTTATATGTATTATTTATCAAGCTTCGCTATGATATTTGTTTTCCATACAACTATTGAGTATTGACTTCTACATGACTGTCAGTTAACATGAGTTTGAATGCTGCATTCGTTGTACTATGCCGATGATAACATAAGTATCATGACTGTTTTGTGGCGTGCAATAAATGGTATAAACCTAAAGCGAAGTTACCATTTTTATGACTCTACACGTCATGTTGCCTGTGGTGTACCCTGAACTGTTCTACTGCAACACACACACCGCAACAATCTAAACCAGATAAGACACCCACATCTTGCATTGTAATACCTGGTGTCGATAGAGGTGGTAATTTGACGGCATCCTAATTCCACCCTTATCACCTACAAATGCCGGTTGAGGATATGGATAATAATGCGGATAATGGGGAAGGCAGGAAAGTAGCTGGAGGTGAGACTACGTAAGCGGAGTAGAAGCTGAGACTGCTGAGCACTGACATCTGCCAGGAGGCGGGAATGGATAGCTGCGACAGCTCGCATACGCTGGAACCCACATGTGGTCTCGATGCGCTGTAAGAGGCGATGTTCACGAGGGTGAATATGGCCAGCAGAGGGGTTGAAGTGAGAAGTGAAGCCATGAGGGAGAACTTTAAGGCGGAGGTAGGTGCGGATAAAGTGGAGATGGCAAGTGAATCTAGTTTTCTTGAATGTAGCAAATGCAAAATCAATTGCAGTGCGAGATATATCAGGTGGTAAGAGGCTGAATGAGGTGGTAATAGAAGACCGAAGTGAATTAATGAAGTGTTTCAGTGAAGGCATAATGGCAAATCGAGTGGGACCACACACATGCAAAAATAAATAAAATTAAATATAAAAATAATTTATTTAATAGATATAAAGAATAAATAAAAAATAATAAACAATGAAAGTAGGTGAATAGATCGAAAGTAAGAGAGGAGATAAAAGTGAAAAGTGAGCAAACAGGTAGACAGTGCAGTCAGTTATGGGGTAATATATAAGTATATGAGGAGAACTGCCGTAAGACGGGGTAAAACAGTTGAAAAAAAAAAAAAAACACACACACACCCACACAAATAGTAATACGTCTTACAAGGAGAAGGACAAGAAAAACCTACGTTGCGGCCACAAGGCCTTCGTCAGGGACAGACAAACAAGAGACAGGAGGGAAAGAAAATGAGAATTAAGTAGAGAACATGAAACTATAAAAATAAGAGAAAAAAACTCCCTTTAATATTAAGTCCAGTCACATGGGAAGCAAGATGGCTACCACTAAACCGGAAAGAGGAAGTTGATAGTATATTAAAAATAAGAAATAATAAAAACAAGGACTGGAAAAGAGTGAGAAAAAAGTAATCAATAAATAATAAATAAAATAAAAAAATAAATAAAATATAAATAAATAAATAATAATAATAAATAAATTTAAAACAAATAAAAAAATAAATTAAAAAAATAAATAAAGAAATAAATAAAGAAATAAATAAAATAAAAAATAATAAAGGAAAAAAATAATTTAAAAAAAAATAAATAAATAAATAAAATTATTAAATTAAAAAAATGGTAATTAAAAAAAAAAAAAAAAAGGTGATCGCATCAAAGTAGAAAGTCATAATACAACTGGGACTCGATAGAGAAAGGCGTCTCAGACAAAATAATGTTGGGTATTCAAACCGTGTGGTTTGAGGCAACCCATAAGATGGATGAGGCGTTGTTCCTGGCGAAACCGACTGTTGGCGTCCGAGGAACAGTATCTGATGGCTGTCACCTGGATGTCAGTGGCACCGTGGTGGTCAGGGCCATTGAAGTGGATGGCCACAGGTGTGGAATTAAACTGAGAGATGTCATAGAGGTGTCTGCAGAATCGGTCGCCCAGTCGTGTGCCCGTTTGGCCGATGTACGTAATGGTGCAACGTTTGCATATAATAGCAAAAATGACGTTGCGTGACTCACATGTGAAGCCATGGGTGATGGTGAACTTGGCGTTAGGGAACGAGACTGAACGTGTTTCGATTACATACTGACATGTCTTCAAATTTTTGTCCCGTCTATATGCCACCAAGGGTGGCTCACTAAATGCTTCCCGCGCCACTGGGTCAGCTTGGAGGAGAGGTAGGTGGCGAAACAGGATCCTTTTGACAGCAGTGCTGTGAGGGTGATAGGTCATTATTAACTTGACTCTATCAGAGGAGGTTTTTTGGCGGGGTTTGAGGGCCTCTTGACGTGAGATAGGGAGAACACGTTCTAAGGCAGAGGTAAGAACATCTTCTGGATACTGTCTGTTACGGAAGAAGTCCAACATTTCTTGTGCTCGGCATAGAAAGTTGTCATCATCTTGGCATAACCGACGGAGGCGGAGAAGTTGTGAGAAAGGCAAGGAGTCCCGACAAGCCGGGGGATGAGAGGAAAAGAATGAGTGAGTGTTTTTTTTGTGCAGGGAATAAATGAAAGAATGACTAGGTGTTTTCATTCATTCATAACCCTCCACTCCCAAAGGAGCATAGGCCTTCAACAAACACATGCCAAGTCCTCTTGTCACGTGCCATCATCTCAAGTTCTTTCCACGTTCTCCTTATCATTTTCACCTCTGTTTCCAGCTCTCTTCTCCGTGTGCTTCTTGGTCTGGGGGTTCCAGAACAAGGACTGCCTTGTAATGCTATCAACAGGTTTCCTCAGTGTGTGTCCTATCCATCGCCATCGTCTTCTTCTCATCTTTTGTTCCACTGGCACTTGTCTAGTTCTTGTCATCAGTTCCACGTTGGTAACCTTGTCATACCATTTTAATCCCTCTATTCTACGCAAGGTCCCATTTATGAAAGTCTGTAGCTTTTTGGTAGTTGTCTTTGTTGTTCTCCATGTCTCAGAGCCATACAATAGGACTGACTTCACATTTGAGTTGAAGATTCTTATAAGAATACAAAAAGCAAGAGGAGCTTTCATTGTATTGGGAAATACCTTGTATATGGAGATCAAGAGAAATCGGATACAACACGAAAATAAGAATCTAGGTGTTTTAGTTCAGGGAATAATTGAAGGAATGAGTGGGTGACCGCGTGAAAGAATAGCAGTGAAGTAAGTAAAGAGTAGAAAAATGAGTAGATAAATCGGCAAAATCCAGCTTATCTGTTTTGTCAGAGTCCACTGGTGGTGGATTTTGGCGTTTTGGTAATCCAAGCTATAGCCAGTGGAAAGAAAAATGGGGACAAGAGGCATCCCCGCCTTACTCCAGTTCATATCGCAAAAAATTATGTCAGTAGTCCCCCATGAAGAACGTTGCATTCTTATCTTCGTATGGTTTCATTATTAGGTTAGTGATGTTCTGGGGAACTCCACAGCTCATAGGCTTTCAAGCTGACTCATATAAGCTGTCCAATGCCTTTTCATAATCAACAAATCCAACGTAAAGTGGTGAATTCAGTTTCAAGCTCTTCACATCCATGATGCCCAATGTGGCCATCTGTCTCTACATGCTTTTTTGTCTTCGAAATCCAGCGTTTCCTCCTTCACTTTTCTGTCAATGGTCTCTGTTAATCTTTCTAGTATGATCCTTTTTAATATTGTTCATGGTAATTCTGACATATTATGATAATAGCTTTCATATATCTATTTCATCATCTACATTTTTCTTTCACCTACGCACGTTTTGTTAACATAAAACCCTCCTACACTCATAGATCTGCCTCTTTTTTAATTTAGCACGCCTATTTTATTTTATGTTCTCTATTTCCTTAGGAATGTTTAACAACAGACATATTTAGCTAACGCGGAGCCGGTTACCCGTATTTCAAAGCCAGCGACTGGTAATCGTCGTAATAGGATCAAACAGAGAGAGACGGAACACGTAGGAAAGGGGCGACTATTTCAAAAGAGTCGTAATTTAGGATCAAGGGAAATAATTTGAGTAGAAGGAGTAGATAATTTGGAACCACGGGGAGATAATTTACAATTACCTCCCCTTTGTCCGTTCGTTCCGTGAAAACGCAATCAAGCTACGGATCGACGAGATCAAAGAGACGATTTGATCGTGGGACCACGTCTACTCAGCGGCGATGGCGTCAAAATTTCCTTTCATACAGAACTGAACGAAGAATTCTCTAAAGGCTATATAAGTAACAAGTCTGTGCGAAGTTCGGCAAATTTAATATATATATCTCTGCCTTTAAACTCAATTTATCCAGTACCCCCAGAATTTCAGAGAACATCTAGCTTCGTAATTCTAAGATCTCTTATAACAGTAGAATTACTTAGTTTTTCGATTGGATATCGTTTATTTCTGTGTTTGTGGTAAATACTATACTAGAAGTTTGATTGATTAATTGTTAAGTCCGTATTTTATTTCACTAAGATTTTACTGTGCAGAGTGATTTAATTGCTAAGACCGTCATTTTTATTTCACTAGGAGTTTTGTACAAAGTGACTAGCGAATTAATATAATCTATAGCTGTGGAGCAAGAGATGAGACGAAGACGATGGAGATGGATAGGACACACACTGAGGAAACCTGTTGATAGCATTACAAGACAGTCCTTGTTCTGGAACCCCCAGAGCAAGAGAAGCAGAGGTAGACCTTCTTCTTCTTCTTCTTGCGATCGCATCTTTGATGATTACACCGTCAGACGAGTTCTCATGATGAATTCGACTGTTGTTTGAAGTTCCTCTTTAACTCCATATAGCTTTGAGTTTAGTGTTGAGTCATTGGGCCAGTATATCTTTCTTAACTGGTCATACAGAGGACAGACCTGTAGAACATGCTCAGCAGTTTGTTCGTTTAATCCACATGTGCACAGTGGTGAAGCAGACAATCGTAGCTTGTGCATGTGTTTATTCAGTTTGTTATGCCCTGTCCTGAGTCGAAAAATAGTTGTCTGTCCCTGCCGGTCGAGAGTGTGATAGTCGTCTTTGGGTTGGTTCTGTTCTCTTCTGATAGTCTGGATAGCTCTCTTTTTCTCAAAGTATGTGACTTCATTATCTTCTTGTTCACATTCTCCTCCCTTTTTTGCAAGTTTATCTGCCTTTTCATTTCCGGGTACACCACAATGAGATGGTACCCACTGAAGTATGGTTCTCTTTTTGGCAGCTACCTTGTTTAGTTCATTTCTCAGATGCGGGAGTTTACCACCCTTGAGAGCTTGCAGGACAGACAGTGCATCTGTGAGGATGACTACCTGGTGGCAGTCAGAGTTGGTGTTATAAATCATATTTGCAGCTTGCTCTAGAGCTTGAACCTCAGCTGTATAGTTGGAACAGAATTTACCAGTGGGAATGTGCCTAGTCTCATAGTGGTTGTCAGGATATGAGATAAAGATACCGGCACCTCCATTCCTAACAGCATTAGTTGCTGATCCATCTGTATAGGCATGTATCCATGATTGATCGGGATAGCTTTCTTGGATCATACTCAATGTAGCAGTTCGTTTTTGCAGATCATTATACTCACATCCACTTGTGAGACCACTGACTGTTGTATTAATTTGGAGGGCACTGCTGGCCTGCTCCCATGGTACAGGGTATAGGGTGGGCTTCAGTGGTGTTGTCTTCATGGATAGGTCTTCTTGATGCTGTCTTATAAGTCTTTCCCCCGATGCACAAAGCTGCTACGCTTTAGACGTCCCAATGCCAGATCATCTAGTCTTGCCTTCATTGGGTGCATTGGCATACTGTTGTACTTTTCCATCTGGATCATGGTTTTTGTGTCTCTTCTATGGGACAATGTCTGTAATCCAGCAACCTTCTGCATCTCTGTTATTGGTGTAGTTTTCATGGCTCCTGTAATGAGCCTGAGAGCTTGATTTTGCACCTTGTCCAAAGACTGCAGATGTGAGTTAGCAGCTGATGACCATGCTGCTGAGCTAAACTCTAAGTGTGGTCTTATTACTCCATTATAAATCTTCTTTAGATTTCGTTCATTTGCTCCCCAGTTGGTACCTGCTAATTTTCTGAGTATGCCTAGTCGTCTTCGGGCCTTTCCTTCTGCATTTTCAATATGCTTATTCCATGTAAGCCTTTGGTCAAATGTCACCCCAAGATAGGTGGGGTAGCTTTCTTCCTTGATCACGGTTGTCCCTAGGTGTATGTTAGCTGATTTGTCCTTGGGGGCGAGGGAGAACAGTGTTGTGGAGGTTTTGTCTGTGTTTATTGTGATAAGCCATTTCTCTGCCCATGACACTAGCATGTCTGCTGCCCGCTGCATTCTATAATTTGCTGTGGTGACATTTTCATCAGCGCACCAGAGTACTAGGTCATCTGCATATAAGGCAGCTTTAACTCCTGCAGGGAGATCTTTCACCAGGTCATTGATGTAAACAAGGAAGAGTGTTGGGGAAATTACTCCTCCTTGAGGTACCCCCTGATGGAGCAACACTTTTCTGCTCTGCAGACCGTCAAGAGTGACTCTAGTTCTCCTGTTATGCAAGTATGACTGGATCCATTTCATCATGTTGCCTTGGATTCCACTTCTCCTAAGTTTTGCAATGAGGCCATCTTTCCACACCTTGTCAAAGGCCTGCTTGAAGTCGACCCAGATCGTTAGGACCTTTTTCTTCTCCTGGAAGGCATCTTCTATTGCTTGAGACAAGTAAGTAACTTGGTCTTCTATACTGTAGCATTCTCTAAATCCAGCTTGTTCCGGCACCAGGATCTGCTCAGACTCTAAATACCATTTCAATCTGTGGTTGACTATTCGCTCCATAGTCTTCCCAACACAGCTTGTGAGATGATTGGCCGGTAACTTGCAGCCTCGGTCTTACATTTCCCTTTCTTTAGTATGGGTATTGTGATGGCTTCTCTCCATACTTGGGGTACCGTTCCTTTCAACCAGCTGTGGTTGAATATCTCAAGCAGTTTTGTCTTTGCTGCTGAGCTCAGATTTACTAGCATTTCGTTGCTGATTTTGTCTGGGCCGGGTGACTTTTGAAACTTAAGCTTGGAAATAGCCTTCTGTAGTTCTCCTAGTGTGATGGGTTCCCTCATTGGGGCAGGAGTATCTGTCTGTCCCATGGTTGCCAGTATTTCTTTTCTTATCTCTCTCTGATGGTCTATGTTAATGGGTAAGTTGCTTTCTGAACTGTATCTTCTAGCAAACAAGTCTGCAGCTTGTTTTCCTCTGAAAAGTTTGCCACCTTCATCCAATGTGATAGTCTGCCTTGGTGAGGAATGCTCTTCATTTAGAGACTTGACTAATCTCCAAAGTTTCCTGCCGTCTTTCTCAAGGTTCAGCGATGCCGTTTTAGTTCTCCAGCTTTTCCGCTTTTCTTCTAGCTTTGTTCTCTGAAACTCTGCTACAGCCTTTTTCCATTTGTTGTGAGTTTCAAGTGAAGGCTGAGACTCTGCGTCCTTTCTAGCCTTGTCCATAGCTTCCTGACGTTCTTGGAGTGTGCTGGACCAGTATGGTATGTAGTTACGCCGGCATCCTTTGGGAATGGTTTCTTTTGCAGCTTGTAGTATGCATCTGTTGAAGTCTTTTACACTTCATTAATGTCGCTGTTCTGTACCTTGAGGGTAGACAGCAGCGTGTTCACCTGATGCCTGAATAAAACCCAGTTGGCTTTTTTGTAGTTCCATCTTGTAATGGCTGGGCCTGTACTGAGAGTTGCACTCTGGACAGTAAGAAAGATTGGGCGATGGTCGCTTCCCCCTAGTTGGTCTCCTACTTCTCTACTAATAGATCCAGCTATATCTGGTGTGGAGAAGGCAAGATCTGGTGTTGGGGTTGTGTGCCATCCTCTGGAGTAGAAGGTAGGAGTATCTGTGGCATTATTGACTAGGATTAGGGAGTGATCATCTTGCCAAGTTTCAACCTCTTCACCTCTGTGATCCAGATGGTTATAGCCCCAGCTCTGGGAGTGGCTATTAAAGTCTCCAACTGCTATAAAGTTGGTGGCTGGTACCTGTATAGAGCTGAGACTCAGGGGTTTGTTGTTCGGACAGTAATAGTTCAGGAGTTCTATTTCCATCTTGTCTACCTTTATCTGCAGCAGCTGATATTCTGCTCCATCCATGAAGGTTTTCCTTTCGTGTGCAGGAATGTTATTCCTTACAAGAGTAAGTACTCCTCCTTTTCGTCTATCTTGTCTGTCGGATCTGAAGCATTGATATCCCCTTATTTTAAAGGTTTGATCTGCTTTCAAGTGAGTCTCTTGGATACAGCAAACACTGACTTGCTTCTCATACAAGATGTTTTCCAGCTCTGTCTTTTTGCTGTATCCAGCCTGCTTGCTGTTCACTCCCTCTGCATTCCAGTGCATCATGACAAGTGGCACTCTGGGTTTAGAGGTAGACCAAGAAGCACATAGAGAAGAGAGCTGGAAACAGAGGTGAAAATGATAAGGAGAACGTGGAAAGAACTTGAGATGATGGCACGTGACAGGAGGACTTGGCATGTGTTTGTTGAAGGCCTATGCTCCTTTGGGAGTGGAGGGTTATGAATTGAATTGAATGAATAGCTAAATTGTTCCGGCTGTAGCGTAAATCCAACTAACTGATATTAACCAGTAGAGTTATTTTAATCGTCTAGTAAATGCACTATTCATCATGAGTACTGACGAAATATATATTTATTTCCAATTCATGATGATTAAAAATATAAATGACTAGCGCTTATTTTACGGAGACTTTTATTAAACGATTCAATATGAGATACATGTATAGTTCTATTCATAGTTAGATAACTGAGTGTATGAATATATTATATTTTTCGCGGGGGCGGGGGGGTGGGGGGTAGAATAGAATTGAGAATACTATATTATGGTTAAGTATTTGTATTTTTTTCTCCTTTACACAGTATTGGGTCAAACCCAAAAACCTTACCAGCGGCTTCCATATGAATCTGAGAATAACCTTACAAAAGAACATTTTTACTTAGTATCTGGGTCTTCAACGGGGAACCTGTCTGCTTCGTGTTACACTCAGAAAGAGACAGAGAACCAACCCAAAGAACATTAAGAATAAATTTTGTAACTGGGCCTATAGATCCAGATTTCTTTTCCCAGTTTTCATATACATTCAGCCCGTGGTGGCAACAAAATCAAACATTTGGCATAATCAAACTTGTGACATTTTTCCGACTATCGACCATTTGTGGTGTGACAAGGCATTTCTATACCGGAGAGAAGTTACCGACCTGACATTCCTATATACTGGAAATCTCAAGCTATTGACACTGTGAGCACTGTTAAAAATTCTTACCTGGTCTAATTAATGTGACATAAACAGTAATCCTAAATATAAGTAGTAACAAAGTGGACGCTCCCCGGAGAAGTGGGTTTAATCTGTCTTTGAGGAGCTGGGGTTCTCTTTGCCAAAATAACACTGGGTTTGCTGTGTGCATGTGTCCTAAAGATTGTTCCAGAAGGTGCAAATCACGTATTAGGTAAGAACGAATGTACGTGGCCACGGCTGTCTGAGAAGAGAGGAAGGATGAATGAATAATTCTCATACATATATCTTGTAGAATCCATGTACTCACGTTGTTTATTTTTTGTAAGTTTTGCTAATACTGTCCCTTTCATAATAACATTAACGTATAAACTCTGTTCTTTACTGTGTAAGGAAATCCTAGACCATAGCGTATAAATCTTTGACTCTTTGGGGGTTAATAACTTTCTTCTAACGGGATCTTGTCTCAACAGAGGGAGGGAGGATTACACCTATGAGTTTATTTCTTTATTAATTTGATTAACCTATGTTTATTTGTATTTGATTGATATTCATAATATTGCTGTTGACGAGTTTCTTTATAGTAAATAAAATTTACATAAAAAACTTTATTTACATGTGTTGGTCAGCTCGTCCCCCAATAATCCCTATTCCATTGATGTAGTTTTCACGTCTGTGCGTCTAACTGTCGTCACTTATGTGGGTGTGTATGAGAGTGGTTGATATATATATATATATTAATATATATTTAGGGAAACTGTCTGACTAACAAAGTTCTGTTGTAGAGATAGGCTGAACGAGAGGATTTTTTTTCGAGTTCAGGGACAGACTTTACCTATTTTTTTTCCACCCATTTTCACTCGTGAAAATCTATTTCTTATCTGATCTCTCACTGAGTCACCACCTGTCTAGTTCTATTCAGAAGGGACCAAACTATGTCTTAATTCCCCTATCGAAAATCTACGACAGTAATGAAATCATTTTTTCTGTAATTTGTGCACTTCTTCAAATCTTCATTCTTTGGCAACATACCCAAAATTCGTTTCATCCAGTCCCAGACTTCTGAAAAGTTTCTTATCCCTCTATCCCTCCCAGACTTTATAAAGTAATTAGCAATACCACATTTTTAGGGGTATCTGTGTCTGCTTTGATAGCGTCTGTTCAAGTGCCATCTGGATACGTTGCTTTTCTTATTTTAATTACGATTTTTCCTCGTTTTGGCGCGAAAAGCCTCTGTTCAAACTAGATGCAGGTGTGAACGGTGGTTTGGTTTTTAGATAGGTATATGTTGTTTAAATGGCAGTGTTTGTCCAATGTAAACAACCTGATTCTCGTTCTTCGATAAAGAAGCTGTGGCCGTGATGGTGTGGTTGATGTTTGTGTTGATAATGTTTGTATAGCGTGACTCGTCTCACTACCCAAAACAGTAGGCAGCTAGGTGTTGATGATGTTACATGCCCAACCTTCCATCGAGGCGGGTCTTCTTTCCCAATATATAAAACAAATGCTCATTAGCAAACCTTTGAAATAAGTCTCTTCTCATTCCATCAAATTCCTCCTCTTATAGTCTGACGCAGCTTTCCTAGCTCGTATAAGAATTTATGTTCTTTGGTTTTGTTTACTATTCATGATGAGGCACTTAGGTCTGGTGGAACTAGTTTGAGGTATTTTACTGTATAAACTGGTCTAACTACCAGGGCTGTTTATTTATATCAAATAGTCATTGTTCCCCGCTCTGACCTTAGCTACTGTCTATCTTCTCTTCATCTTATTCAACATACCTGTTCGTTGTAAAAATCTTGACGACTTGTTAACATAAATCTTGTTATGGCGACTTCATCTTTCTTGCCTTCATCTACTTCTATTTTAAAAGTGGCCCTCGAGCATCTTGTAGGTTCGGCACAACAACTTGGTATCAGCCTGTAACCACGGTAACCAACCACATCCAGTGGCTTATTCGCCAGTCATGAACCATCAAGAACCTAGCTCGCCACTGTATTAAATCTTACTGTTCAGCCAACTTGCTGACCTACGCTGAGCGCGTTCAAAATCAGAGTGCCCTAAATCCCCACGATTTAACATTTTTCTCGTTCTCTCCTAAAATGTGTTCACCTACCAAAACTTTTCTCGTGCGTGTTTACTTTTGCTCGCTCACCAAACCTTTCAAGGGACGTAATTCCAAGTTAACTCCCTTTGCTGAGTACACTCAAATCCCATACAATCTTCTTTAATTCTGTTTACCAAAACATTATATGCAAATTAGTCCCACCATAATTTAGAACTCACATGATATGCTTAACCCTAAAACGACCACTACATCTCCCCAAAAGGATCCACAGATTTACCTCCCCCTGCTCAAAGCACTCCTCCACTCATATCACCTCCCTTCAACAAAGACGAACAGTCTTTTCACAATTCTATTCAACTTTCTCAACCCATTTTTCTGCACTCATTTTCCTTTCCAAAAACCAAACCACCGTTCACAAAGCATTTCACTAAAGTAGGCCACAAGTGCTGGAAGTCTTAATCAAAGTAGGCATAACTGCTAAAGTCATCACCAAAATAAGTAATGTGCTCTTGCTTTGACAGTTTCTACTGCAATTTATTTTACATTCTGCCTTTGCCAACTTCACGCCAAACACTCTTTAGTCGCCTTTTATGACTTACATGGTACTGTACAGTGGTTTTACTCTTTGATCTCAATAACGAACTCCGATCCCCAAAAATGGGAGGGGGCCAAAGTGTATCATATTAATAGTTAAATATATTTCTTGCATATTGATGACTATTGGCTCAATAAGTTATCTTACCTGTAACTCATCCCTGAATTTGTCTTTCTCTGCATCGAACTCTTCTTTTTCTGCGACCAGCTGTGCTTCCTTTTCCGCCAGCACATTCTCCATCTCCTCTTGTTTGTCTGCAAATTGCCGCTCTAACTCCAAACGTCTGCTCTCATATTCCTGTAGACAAAGTCGCAGTGTATGGCGAGGAAGATAATGTGTGTGAGTTAGTGTTTGAGTGAGTAGTGTGTGAGTGAGTAGATAGTGAGTGGTCAATGAGTGAAGAGGGAATGAATGGGCATTGTGTGAATTATTAGTGAGTTAATGAATAGTTAGAGTCAGCATGTGAATGAGAAGGGAGTGAATGTATATACATGAAGGAACAGTCCAATATGCTGGAAGCACGTCACAGCCCTTTGATATAGGAAGTGGCGTTAAACAAGGCTGTGTTCTGGCTCCGACCCTCTTCGGAATCTTCTTTGCCTTACTCTTGAAACATGCATTCAGAGATGCAACTGAAGGAATATGCCTTCACACTAGGTCAGATGGCCGTCTGTTTAATCTTTCAAGGCTGAAGGCAAAAACAAAAATCAGAAGGGTCACTATAAGAGACTTGTTGTTCGCTGATGATGCTGCAGTCGTCACTCAAAGCCAACAGGAGCTTCAGAGCTTGATGAATCGCTTCATTAAAGCATGCAAGGACTTTGGCCTCACAATAAGTCTAAAGAAAACGAATGTGCTGAGTCAGGATGTGGGTGCTGCACCAGTTATCACTATCGATAACTATGAATTGGAAGTGGTGCACCACTTCACATACCTAGGGTCTACCATCAATGACAAACTCTCACTGGATACAGAAATCGACAGCCGCATTGGCAAAGCTGCAGCTACCTTTGCCCGCCTCACATCGCGTGTTTGGGGAAACTATAAACTCACAATGAAGACCAAAGCTGCGGTATATAATGCCTGCGTCACCAGCACACTCCTATATGGCAGCGAGACCTGGACGACCTATGCTAAGCAAGAAAGAAGGCTCAATACCTTCCATTTGCGGTGTCTACGCCGCATCCTCGGCATCTCGTGGAAAGATAAAGTGACAAATGTCGAGGTGTTGTCACGTGCTGGCCTTCAAAGTATGTATACGCTTCTTAGACAGCGCAGACTTCGCTGGCTTGGCCATGTTCGCCGCATGGATGATGGTCGCATCCCAAAAGATATCTTCTACGGACAATTAGCAGATGGCAAGAGAACAGTTGGGCGACCACAGCTGAGGTTCAAAGATGTGTGCAAGAGAGATATGAGGGCACTGGACATGGATCCAGCAACATGGGAGGATAAAGCTGCCGATCGCACTAAGTGGCGATGCTATTTACGGCACCACCTCAGATTGGGCGAAGAGAGGCTCACACAAGAAGCAGAGGTGAGGAGAAAACGTCGAAAGGAGCACCAGGAAAATAAGCAGCTGAGGGCTGTCACCTCAGGGGCGCATTCCCATAGTCAGTTATGACTGAAGGGGCTATTATTATTATGAATGTATATAAAATGAGTCAGCTAGTGAGTGAGTGGTGAATTAATAGTGAAAGAATGAGTGAGTGGCGTGTGATTTGTTAATGAAAGAAAGGCAAGTTGATTGAGTAGTGAATGTGTGAATATTGATTAAGTGAAAGGGTGAATAGTGATGAGTAGTAAATGAATGAATAGCAAGTGAACAATGAATGAGCAGTGAATGAATGAGTAGTGATCGAATAGTGAATGAATAACTAAATGTGAGTGCTTAATGAGTGAGTGGGTAGGGAGTGGGTGAGCAGTGAGTCTTCTTATGTTTTTCTTCGTTCACTCTCATACGAGGGGCGTTCAGAAAGTAATGCACCACATCGTTTTTCTCAGCTAATAATGAAGATAGAAGCATGAAAATTTGCACACTTCAAATATGGCATGTGCCAATTGTGTGCACCAAATTGCACCGCAACCGGCCAAATAATACGGCTGCCCTAAACCGTTGAAATGGAGCGTGTTAGCAACTTGCGTTATAAGCAGCGAATTGTGATAGAATTTCTCGTTGCAGAGAAGGAAACTGTTGTGAACATTCACAAGCGTCTATGTGATGTGTATGGAAGTTTTGCAGTCGACAGGAGTTCAGTCAGTCGCTGGGTTCAGAGAATCAAAGAATCAGGAAGTGGAGATACGGAGCTGCTTGATCGGCCGCGCTGTGGGCGTCGTGCCACAGCCACCAACGCAGAAATGTTGAAAAGCGCTGAGGGCATTATTCTTACTGATAGGCGAATCACTACTCAACAATTGGCCTTATAGCTAGCTGTCAGTCAGCATTGGTAGTGCAAATGCAGTTATAAAAACTCTCGAATTTTCTAAGGTTTCCGCAAGATGGGTTCCTCGAAGTCTCACAAATGACCACCGATTGCAAAGGAAAGCAATTTCTTCTGAACTGTTGGAGCGTTTCAATGCTGATGGAGAGAACTTTTTGGCTAAGACGATCTGTAACGATTACAGGTGACGAAACCTGGGCACATCATTTTGAACCTGAGACAAAAAGACAGTCAATGGAGTGGCATCATCCGCAATCACCACGAAGAAAGAAATTCAAGACAATTCCTTCAGCTGGAAAGGTCATGATCACTGTCTTTTTGGGACATTGAAGGTGTCATTCTTGTGGACGTTATGCCAAGAGGAGAGACAATCAATTCGCAAGCTTACATTAAGACATTGAAAAAACTCAATTAACGTTTTTGCAGAGTTCGGCCGCACAAGAGTCCAGCAGACCTGCTTCTCCTTCACGACAATGCGCGACCTCACACAAGTCTGGCAACACGGGAAGCAATCACCAAATTGGGTTGGACTGTACTACCCCATCCACCCTATAGTTCCGATTTGGCACCCTCTGATTTTCATCTATTTGGTCCACTTAAAGATGCACTCCGTGGGACAAGGTTTGAAGATGATGAAGAGGTGATTCATGCAGCGAAGAAATGGCTACATGATCAAGACAAAATCTGGTACGGGCTAGGAATACATGCACTTGTTTCGCGCTGGCATAAAGCCGTACAAGTTGATGGGGATTATGTTGAATAATACCGATGTTTACATGACATATCCATGCATATTGTGTATAAATTTCATGCTTTTTGAATAAACAGCTCCTGAGAAAAACGATGTGGTGCATTACTTTCTGAACGCCCCTCGTATATCCACATTTATTTATTTCATCAAGTTGGCAGCCTGTCTCAGGCTTCTTTTGTTGCCATACAGTTTCTCTCTCAAAATGGTTGGTGAAGACCATGCTGCTGCCAATCTGCTCTTCTTGTGGAGCCGACATTCGTGAAGTATATGTTCTATAGTTTGTTTGTCTACTCCACTTGAACATATATATGTAACTAGAAGAAGTGGTGAGTAAGCAGTGAATGAGTGAATAAAGAGTCAGTGGGGTAGTGAGAAAGCAGTGACTGAGTACATAAAGTGTAACTGGGTCCTAAACAAGTGAGTGACACAGGTAGACTTCGTATATATATACATATTGTGCTCCTAATGAATTTGACTTATGCCTTTATCTTCCTAACGCTTTTGGACCACGTGAGTTGTCTTCTATTGCATTTAAACTATATCAGTTCACTGAAACTATGTCAGCGTCTTCTAGTGCATTTGAACTATGTCGGTGACGTCTAGTGCATTTGGACTATGGTAGTGTTTTCTAGTGCATTTGGATTATGGTAGTGTATTTTAGTGCATTTGGACTATGGTTGTGTATTCTAATGCATTTTGACTATGGTAGTGTATTCTAGTGCATTTGGACTATGGCAGTGTCTCCTAGTGCATTTGGACTATGGTAGTGTTTTCTAGTGCATTTGGACTATGGTAGTGTATTCTAGTGCATTTGGACAATGGTAGTGTTTTCTAGTGTATTTGGACTATGGTAGTGTATTCTAGTGTATTTTGACTATAGTAGTATATTCTAATGCACCTGAGCTTTGGCAGTGTCTTCTAGTGCATTTGGACTATGGTAGTGTATTCTAGTGCATTTGGACTATGGTAGTGTCTTGGAGTGCATTTGGACTATGGTAGTGTTTTCTAGTGTCTTTGGACTATGGCAGTGTATTTTAGTGTATTTGAACTATGGTTGTGTATTCTAGTGTATTTGGACTATGGTAGTGTATTCTAGTGTATTTGGACTATGGTAGTGTATTCTAGTGTATTTGGACTATGGCAGTGTATTCTAGTGTATCTGGCCTATGGTAGTGTATTCTAGTGTATTTGGAATATGGTAGTGTTTTCTAATGCACCTGAGCTATATCAGTGTCTCCTAGTGCATTTGGACTATGGTAGTGTCTTCCAGTGCATTTGAAATATGGCGGTATCTTCTAGTGGAATCAGACTTCTGTCTTGTGCCTATCAATCCATATCTCAACATTGACACACAAAAAGTCGTACATTTATCTTCTCTACCTACCTTTATTTTCTCTTCGCATCTGACCATCTCTTCATTCAACCGGAGTTCTTTCAGTTCTAGTCGCGTACTCAACCGTTCTGTCACCGATTCACGGGCGCACACTTGACGTTCTCGCTCTCGAAGGTGGCATTCACGAGCGTCGATGTGATCCTTGGCTCTCTGCAACATCATTAATGTAACCATGACTAGTTTGATTTCTTCACACAATACAAACATTTGTGACGAAAGTATATAACTACTCCTTCCTTTTCTATCTTACTGAGAGCTCACTACTATTTTACATTGAATTCAATTGCACTAATTCCAGCGCTCATTAGTCCGAAAAAAATAATGTTAGTAATTCTATTACACTAATACAATTAGCCATCCACATTCTTTTTAGATCAGCAAAGAATCTCTGACGATCAAACACGATCACATGTGGCCATCACCAGGACCATTCCTGGAAAAGATCTATGGAGATTGAAATAGCCTCCAGCTGACCACTGCTTTCTTTGAACATATTCAAGTTGACGTCTGAGTGTGTACGAAGAAGATGAAACCCGATCAGTTCTATAAAAGCCTAGTTCTGCCTGACAAACGAGATTGTTCAAATACTAAAATATATTACCTTTAAAGTAACATGCATATTACAAAACGTTCATATTATGATGTTAAGAACTATAAAAAAAAAGTGCTTATTATTTAGTACGCAAAGTGAAAAAATACACAACTCTAAACAAGGCATACAACTAGGTTGTCTAACAGCAACTATTACAGCGGCTAAAAACGAATCATTTTCATTTCCAGTTGTGCTCCCTGTGGTGCACAGAGTCACTATTGTAGCTAGTCGTCTGCAGGAAGTCTGCAAAAACAGCCTTCACATGCTCTTGCTGTCAAAAAGCAAACTGCTTGCGTCAGGGTCAGTGAACCAGAGCTGACCAAGACCCTACTCCACCTCCAAGTGGTGTTTATGGACACAGGCTGCATCACTGCAGTCTGGCTGAGAGAGTAGGGATCGATGAGGGAAGGCAAACCTGGTCCCAAAAAATGCTGTGCTGAAGTCGGATGTGTCGGCCGAAAGGCGCAAATATCGCAGGTTCGATGTAAACGGACACAACGCAACCAACGTCCTTTTCATGACGAACGAGGAAGAAGAAGAAGAAGAAGAAGAAGAAGAAGAAGAAGAAAAGCAAACATTCGAGTATATAGGGGGAAAAAACAACACTGGAGTGTCTAAGAGAAGAAAATTGTGTTTAAAACTTTATGCCAAGGTGCCAGGAAACAAAAGTTAGAGTGTCAAAAAGCAAACAAGACTTGTCTAATGATTGGTTATTATTTTCAGTTTAAAACAAACACTAAATCAACTTGCCTGCATAAAGACGTTGAAGTTTCCATGTAATTTCTCCAGTAGCATCTTTCCTATTTGATCAATCTGCTCATGAATGTCTAACTCCCAGGGCGTAGTCACGTCATCAAACATACTGTTCTCGATCACGTAGCCGTGCACCTTACAGTCCATCGGTGGTTCAATCATCTCGGGAGCACCAATCCACTTTCCCTCACAATCTATCGTTTCTAAGGCAACGACTGGTCTTGTAAAGTCTGAGTCCATATCGAGCACGACACCAATATGTTTGTCCCGATAGAACAGGGGTCTCCATTCAGCGTCCGCCTCTGCTTTTGCCCACAAACGTGACTCCTGACTTTGAGGTATGGAGTAAAGTTGTCTCGCTCTGTACTCGACATGGCCAACTTTCTCCATCTTGCTGAAGCGAACTATATGAAAGTCTTCTGGTGGTGAGTTGCTGAGCATTATTTTGAATGAGTTTATATTGTGTTCGATTTCTGGTCCACGTGCGTACTTGTACACCACAAGCTTCATAGCCTTGTGGCCATCTGAAAGTCCGTACCACTGCACTAGCATACGCCATGCGTCTTCATGCACGACATCAACGGTGTGAGCATAGTCTCGCCTCGTCACGATGGGCCCAGGTGGAGAAGAAGCTCTCTGGCCGTAATACTTTCTAGAGCTGTTGATACCAACAAACTTTTTCAGCTGTTCCAACCACTCAGCTACAATGACATACCAGAAATCCCCTTCCACCAGTTTTCTGTCGAATAGGTGTTCCAGCACCGCTCTTTGCGCTTGAAGATCCGGCGAAAAGGACAGACTTGTGGACACAGTTGTGGTCGCCGTTGTTGAAGTAGGGGATGATGCCCGTACCCCGGTCACCGCTGCTACGGGGACACTACCACCACCACCACAACTTGAAGGCGAAGACATTCCGAAACGGCGTTCGCTATTCACTTGGCGGTGAAATGACGTCACCGAAGAGGGTAGCATAAGGTCCTTGGGATGTAAAACACATATTATGTGCATTAGAATAGAGCCGTGTGCAAACTGTACAGTGCCTGCCAAGTGCGCATAAATCTACCTGTTGTGTTATTGCACATATTTTCAGGCTAAGCGCGCGTGCAGGGCGGAGAAGAAATCAAGCTGGTACAGAACTGACACTATGACCTATAACCTTTTCTGCACTGGCGTCTTAAAATAGCAGTTGGAGATTTCACGTGCGTTTTGTTTACAAACACAGTGATTCAATAACAAAGAAAACCTAAATCTGCCACGAAAAGAACCAAAAGATATCACCAACGCAAAGTTATCCCAAGAACACATTCTACGCCATCCCGAAATGATAACATATTTTATTTCCAAACCACTTCTCTACCAACTGAGCCTCGAACCAGCTGATCGGTATATAGAATTTAAAAGAAGATTGGCTCATTAATGTTTAGATTTTACAGTTTCCTTTTGTCTTCTGTATTAATTTGGTAAACTGTCTATCTGCTACAGCGGTTTATCGAACTCATCAAAATAATACAGAAAATATCAGTTAAACAAGAGCATGCGTATACCTTACCTTTCTTCAGAATCGCACAAATGTCGGAGCAAGTCTCCGTTGAAAAAAAAGGGGGTAAAATTAGTTAAGCTAAGTTCCTAATGTTAAAGTTTATATATACTCACCCATGAGAATGCACGTGACGGTGAAACCAGACCGAGGCTGCTTGACAAGAAGCCAAAGATTACGTCACATCGTTTTTATAACTTCGCAGATCACCTGCGGTTCGCATGTTTCTTTGTTGTACCTGCCAAAAATTGCAGGTTGTCTGGCCATTTTCCTCATATTATTTCTCGCCGTACATTTGACGGCAACTGTTGTTAAGTATCAATGGCCACTTGTTAGTCGGTTAACTAATAAATTTCTGTATCGAGTAGGTTGCTACTAAGAACCTAGTTTGTGCCATTTTTATAAAACATTACGATTAGGCACGTCCTAACAAGAACTCGGGTAAGACGAAAGAAAGAGAATCGGTGAGTTCTGTGAAAACAAGGTCCTCTTGCCAAGAAACGTTTGCACTCCAAAATTTTCTATCCTCCAGTAGTCTCGGAAACAAAACAAAGCTGTATCTATTTAAGCACCGCATTGCTAAAATATTTGATACGCTTCTTAGCAGACAAGCTGAAAAATCCCCGGAGACCACGGAGACCACTGAGACCACTGAGACCACTGAGACCACTGAGACCACTGAGACCACTGAGACCACTGAGACCACTGAGACCACTGAGCTGTGGTTTTATAGAAGAATATTAAGAACAATACGGGCAGCTATAAAAAAAACAAAAAAAAACAGTAATGAGGGTTTTCTGAAAGAAGCCCAATCGCAAAGGAAGCTTATGTTTCATATTAGAAGGATTTAATACACTCTCTTTGTGCACGTTATGAGAACAGGAAAGTTTAAATATCTTTTGACAACAGAAAAGACTGAATGAAAAAACAGAAGATAGAGGACAACAAAGAAATGATACCGGAGAGTTTGGCATCATTGCACGAAGAGAAGTCAACAAGAGAACTGATAGAGTACTAGATACAAGAAGTTGTAGAGTGAAACCTACGCCTACTGATATGATGCTTGAAAAAGAGGAAGCTCCTTCTCTAGCGCAAACGTGAACAGCTGGTTTTACTGTCACCATCTTTGGTATTAAATGTACAAAAATCTGGAGATCAATGCTTCACAACTGGTATCTTATTATTTTATTTAATAATAGTATATTCACCGGAGTAGTAGTTGAGATATCAATAGTGGTGTACGTAGCTATAGTAGAAGTAGTTGAGATGTCAATATCGGTATACGTAGCTATAGTAGTAGTAGTTGAGATATCAATAGTGGTGTACGTAGCTATAGTAGTAGTAGATGAGATATCAATAGTGGTATACGTAGCTATAGTAGTAGTAGTTGAGATATCAATAGTGGTGTATGTAGCTATAGTAGTAGTAGTTGAGATATCAATAGTGGTGTACGTAGCTATAGTAGTAGTAGTTGAGATATCAATAGTGGTATACGTAGCTATAGTAGTAGAAGTTGAGATATCAATAGTGGTGTACGTAGCTACAGTAGTAGAAGTAGTTACACTAGCTATAGTAGTAGTAGTAGTAGATGTTGTTGTTAACATTAGCTGTATATGCGCTTACCGCTTTTACTGCTGTTGTCCTAGTTTGTGATTAACTCAATATCAGTGTTAAATAGGTAAGTGCAGTTGTTACTTTTTTAAATGCTCTAATGATTACAACCTACTATATATCTTTATTAGCGGGAATATCTGCTACCAATCACATGCACAACAAGATCTGAATGTCACATGATATCCTCATTGGGAGCGTCCGATTGGCAAAGTGGTTTGGGTGATTTCCTCTCGCGGCACAGTTACAGGGTTCCAGGATCGAAATCTGGTAGCGTCACGTTCCAGTCTACCCAGCTGTAAATGGATGTTCGACTCTACATGTGAGTTAGGGACAGTACAGACAGCGAAGAAGGGAATAGGTCACTCCCACCTCGTAAAAAGTTGGACCTAGTATGGTGAAGTCTCTAACACTTCACTCCCCTACGGCAGTTTCTGCTATGGGACCACCTTTACTATTTTAAAATTTTAATTGGGCTTAAGAATTTTCGATGACAATGTATAAATGTTTTATGTTAATGATGAAGAGAAAATCGAATAGCATTAACATATCGAAGATCAAAATGTACACAGTCTTAAGCGAGTCTTATATAAACATTTGAGTAGGTTAATACGTAGTTCTATGAAACGGATTCTTGTGATTTTCGTTTTATGAAACTAGTCTTCGGTCTTTATAGTTGCATAGTTGTTCTTACACCCCCCCTTTCCCTCTCCCCTAGTGAGTACGTGCATTCCGAACTGGGGATTATTTAAAAACAAGATACAGACACAGGTATTGCTGGTTTAAAAATAGCAGCATTGGAAAATGCCAACAGACACCCTTAACTCGGAGACGCAGATGAATAAAGGTAAACGGAAACTGGTGCAATGGTTAAAAAAAGAACATATAAACACAAAAAATGCGTCTATAAAAGAGGAGTAATTTTACAAGGGTAAAGATTCAGACATCGTGTTCTCTAGAATTTACATTAACCTTTATATATATATATATATATATATATATATATACAAGGACAGAGACCACGCAGTTCACTTCTCTTCTTTCTGTTCTTTGGATTTTATTCTTTTGTCTCGCATGATAGGAAACAAACGGTACTGGTAGGGACGGATTGATCGTGATATGGGCTCCTGGGCAATAAGGGTCGTTGGCCCCTAATCACCCGTCCAACACAGATTACTGGTTCTGTCCTTCACTGCTGTGGACCCTCGGGCACTGTCCGATTACCCGACCGCCCCTGGATACTGGTATTTGTACGTACATTGATACTGGTGAAATCGGGGGAGAAAAAAAAATATTGCATTATCTGTCTGAAAACTTCAGGAAATTATAAGAAATGTATGATAAAAAAATATGATAAAAAAACAAACAAAAAATCCTTGAGAAAAGGTCACGAGAAACCCGCCACGAAGAAAAGGTCATTCTTGGAAGGAACCAAAGAGATTAGAGGACACCTCGAAGGAACTCCCATTGATAACAGGCCAACATATTCCAGTTCAGGGATGGGTAAAGCAGAAACACACACGCATACAGAGAGAGAGAGAGAGAGAGAGAGAGAGAGAGCGAGAGAGAGAATACAATTAGTTTTGAAATACATTGTACTCATCTTCATAAACTTGTTTACATTAATCATAGATTACATTGCATGTTCAAATAATTATCAGGGCCGTCTTAACAGCATTGTAGGCCCTGGGCAAAGCAATACACTGGGCCCCTACCAGCCCTACCCACCCACAGGAATAAAAATGATGTCTTATGAACAATATGGCAGCATCCCAGCATGGGGCCCTTAGAATCGTGGGGCCCCTGGGCACTGCCCAGTGTGCCCATGCCTTAAGACGGCACTGATCGAGTCAGCGTTATTTTCCTTACCGCATTTATCATGTAGTGGGGGCCGCGCTAGCGTAGTGGTTACAACACCGCTCTGGCGACCGGGTGATACAGGATCAAACCCGGGCGACGGCATTTGAAGATTTTTCGTTGACCGGGATTTGGACTGGATTAACTCGAGACCTGGCGAGGACATTTGAAGAGTGTCGTCGACCAGGGACTGGCGGCTCCTGAGCCGACCCAGCTCTAATGGGTACCTCCGAAATCGGAGAGTATTTGCCTGAATGGCGAGGGACACCTGTCTTTGTACAAGAAACAAAGGGATACTCACGTAAAATCAATGTCAGGTTAAAAATATTAATAATAACCTGAGATTTCGCCTCGAGTATTAGCGGGCGTACGAAAAAAAAAAAAAAAAAAAAAAAAAAAAAAAATCATGTAGTCAAGCAATATATGAACAAAAATGGTCTCATGGGAACAATGTAAATGTTAAGTTCTGTTGTTCTTATCACTGAAGACTGATGAGATGCGGTTAGCAGAAAGATGTTACGCATTCTACGAACACCGACCTTCTTCCACTCACCTCGTCTTATATAAATAAATAAAAATTACTAATTTGTGAAAATTTTCTAATGGGCAGTTGGAAATGAATTTTCAAAATCAGTTAATAATAAACTTGCTAAAATTAAACAATAAATTCAGCTAATAATAAACTAGATAAAGTTAAACATTAATATCAGCTAATAATAAACTAGCTAAAGTTAAACAATAATATTAGCTAATAATAAATTAGCTAAAGTTAAACAATAATATCAGTTGATAACAAACTAGCTCGTTAAACAATAATATCAGTTGATAATAAACTAGCAATAGTTAAACAATAATATCAGCTAATAATAAACTTGCTAAAGTTGAACAATAATATCAGCTAATAATAAACTAGCAAAAGTTACACAATAATATCAGCTAATAATAAACTTGCTAAAGTTAAACAATAATATCAGTTGATAATAAACTAGCAAAAGTTAAACAATATTATCAGCTAATAATAAACTTGCTAAAGTTAAACAATAATATCAGCTAATAATAAACTAGCAAAAGTTAAACAATATTATCAGCTAATAATAAACTAGCTAAAGTTAAACAATAATATCAGTTGATAATAAACTAGCAAAAGTTAAACAATATTATCAGCTAATAATAAACTAGCAAAAGTTAAACAATAATATCAGCTAATAATAAACTAGCAAAAGTTAAACAATAATATCAGCTAATAATAAACTAGCTAAAGTTCAACAATAATATCAGCTAATAATAAACTAGCTAAAGTTAAACAATAATATCAGTTGATAATAAACTAGCTAAAGTTAAACAATAATATCAGTTGATAATAAACTTCATCTGTAAGTTTTCGCCTTCGCTTTTTGATGGCTGATAGCCAGGAGTGGAATTGAGGATGAGCTTTCCACTCCGTTTACATGCTTTCAAGGTATGTTAACTCTTTAAGTCCCAATCGACTTTATAAAGGCTCATGGGTTAGACGCGCTTGGCCCAATCGACTTTAAAAAGCCTTTAGTATATGTGCCTCTGTTTGAGACTGTTTCTAACACAAACCACTCAAAACGTCATTTCCGACTGCAAGTACATTCTTTTAAATACAGCACGTGTTTAACAGTGAACGTGTTTCTGTTTTGAGATTTTTATTTTAGATTTTTAAAGCGATTTTTTTAAGCGCATATCCTCCATTTTACCTTGAATAACTAATAATTTTTTAAGCGCATATCCTCCATTTTACCTTGAATAACTAATCATTTTTCAATGAAAGCTTTTATACTTGTAGCACAAGAGTAAAGTACATCCAATTACCTTCAGTTTCATATACAACAACAAAGTATTTATGCATATGAACATTTTAAAAAATTATTTCCAAACAACAACAATAAAAACGCACTGGGGTGGCCATTTTTGCTTGGGCCAAACCCACTTTTTTGCTTGGGACTGAAAAAAAACCTCTGACAGCGGAAGTGCATCTCCTGACCTTCTTAAATGATGGGGCGAAGTGGGTCTCTGGTGCCCCAAAACCAGAATGCTCAGGATAGGTGAGGCTGTGTGACCTAGTTGGTAACTCATCTTGGAGAATGAAAAACCTGATTTAAAATCACTTGCTGCCTTGTAGGTCGTCTGAGGACTGACAAAAAGTAAGAAAAGCAAACCTGAATTAAAATGCTTGCTGAAACCGGCTGTGACAGGCCGAAATGGTAGATGTCGTTGCCCAGGTGTATACTAAGACGCAACGTGTTTATTACGCTCGGAAGAACAAATACAACAGGCAAGATTAATGGGAAGAGAGATAGATGAGGACAGCAGCGGATTTATAACCTTCGAAGTCCTATTCACTAGCCTTTCTCAGGGGCCTTATCCTCTAGAACCACGAAGAGTACTAGTCCAGGGTATACTGCAATACCCATAAAACCGCTCCTGAATGATAATTCAAAAGGACATACTGGACAGAGCAACAAAATAATACAGACGTGGTGCTTGACTGCGAATATCGTTTCATTACATTAGGAGTTTTGGTGAAGCGCGCCCCGTTCAACCTAGACACAAAGTCCATTGGTTGTATTAGAGCGCAAGTCTAAATATAAAAGACTTTGCAGAGAAAGAAATGAGACTAAATTACACGATCCAAATGATGCTTCACAAAGATTCACCCATCACATCTGGCTTTTGTTAGGAATCTGCCAACAGTTCGGAAAAATCATTTGAATGCCGGTTAGACACCCAAGTGGATGAAAATGTATGCGGGAACTAAAGGTTGAAAATTCAAAATACAAAAATTAATAACAGTAGTGAGTACACGCCGGTGGTACCACCCTAGGAACCAAGAATATATATATACGAGGGGCGTTCAGAAAGTAATGCACCACATCGTTTTTCTCAGCTAATAATAAAGATAGATGCATGAAATTTTGCACACTTTAAATATGGCATGTGCCAATTGTGTGCACCAAATTGCATTGCAACCGGCCAAATAATACGGCTGCCCTAAACTGTTGAAATGGAGCCTATTAGCAACTTGCGTTGTAAGCAGCGAATTGTGATAGAATTTCTCGTTGCAGAGAAGGAAACTGTAGTAAACATTCACAAGTGTCTTGTGATGTATATGGAAGTTTTGCAGTCGACAGGAGTACAGTCAGTTGCTGGGTTCAGAGAATCACAGAATCAGGAAGTGGAGATACGGAGCTGCTTGATCGGCCGCGCTGTGGACGTCCTGCCACAGCCACCAACGCAGAAATGTTGAAATGCGCTGAGGGCATTATTCTTACTGATAGGCGAATCACTACTCAACAATTGGCCTTACAGCTGTCAGTCAGCATTGGTAGTGCAAATGCAGTTATAAAAACTCTCGGATTTTCTATGGTTTGCGCGAGATGGGTTCCTTGAAGTCTCACAAATGACCACCGATTGCAAAGGAAAGCAATTTCTTCTGAATTGTTGGAGCGTTTCAATGCTGATGGAGAGAACTTTTTGGCTAAGATCGTTACAGGTGACGAAACCTGGGCACATCATTTTGAACCTGAGACAAAAAGACAGTCAATGGAGTGGCATCATCCGCAATCACCACGAAGAAAGAAATTCAAGACAATTCCTTCAGCTGGGAAGGTCATGATCATTGTCATTTGGGACATTGAAGGTGTGATTCTTGTGGACGTTATGCCAAGAGGAGAGACAATCAGTTCGCAAGCTTACATTAAGACATTGAACAAACTCAATCAACGTTTTCGCAGAGTTCGGCCGCACAAGAATCCAGCAGACCTGCTTCTCCTTCACGACAATGCGCGACCTCACACAAGTCTGGCAACACGGGAAGCAATCAGCAAATTCGGTTGGACTGAACTACCCCATCCACCCTATAGTTCCGATTTGGCACCCTCTGATTTTTATCTATTTGGTCCACTTAAAGATGCACTCCGTGGGACAAGGTTTGAAGATGATGAAGGAGTGATTCATGCAACGAAGAAATGGCTACATGATCAAGACAAAATCTGGTACAGGCTAGCAATACATGCACTTGTTTCGCGCTGGCATAAAGCCGTAACCGTTGATGGGGATTATGTTGAATAATACCGATGTTTACATGACATATCCATGTATATTGTGTATAAATTTCATGCTTTTTGAATAAACAGCTCCTGAGAAAAACGATGTGGTGCATTACTTTCTGAACGCCCCTCGTATATATATATATATATATATATATATATATATATATATATATATATATATATATATATATATATATATATATATATATATATATATATATATATATATATATATATATATATATATATATATATATATATATAGATGTCGTAGATTTAGATAGGTATTTGAGATAGATTTGGTCCCGTCTGAATGGAACAGGCAAAGTGATAAATAAGTGAGAAATAAGGTATAAGAAATAGATTTCACGAGTGAATGGCTTAAGGGTAAAATCTGTCCCTGGATTGAGAAGATACTCGAGTCCAGCCTATCTTTACGACTGTAATTAGTTTTCCGACAATCCTACACTCCATACATATAAGATATACGTTTATCCACTCACGCGCACACAGTTATGTGACAACAAGACGCACCAACGTGAAAAACTATGGTAATAGGAATATGGGTATGGACTGGGCTGACCAACACAAGTAATTAAGTTTTGGTTTAGTTTATTATCATCTAAACTCATCACAACATCAAACATATAGAAATCGATATAAATCAAGTTTACAGAATTATGAAAATAATCCCATAAGTACCTTCCCTCTGTTGAGACAAGATCCCGCAAGAAGTAAATAACCCAAAAGGTCAAAGATTAGCACTGTGGTATGGAATAGACAGTAAGTAAAGAACAAAGTTTCTAATTAAGCTATCCTAGTAAAATAATTCAGTATTAGCGAAAAAAAAAAGTGAGAACAATGATTATACAAAAGAAATATTCACTCCTCTTTCTCTCCCTCTGTCAATCTGTGGCCACATACAATCTCGCTTACCTACTAGTTGGTTGACAACTTCTTGAACGTACACATCAGTGAACATATAACATAATCCAGGGTTGTGCTTCTCCGAAGTGAGCCCCAGTTCCTCCACGTATAATTAATCTTCATAATGGGGAACGCCTGCTTTGGTGATGTTATTGAATATGATAATGTCACATCAGATAGTTCATGTAGAAAAATATAATCCGCGATCTAGTGTTCACAGTAGACAGTACTTCAAATAGTTAAAGGCAACATATGGCTGGTAACCTGTCAGAAAAAAATGGACGATGGTGAAGGTATCCTAACGGTTTTTCTCTCTGGTGTTGAGTGCCGATCCTGAAACCATGTATTCTCCGTGATACATCAACTTGGAACCACAATGGTCAATAGTTAGACATTATGTTATGGTTATATCTTCGGCCACTGCGGGCTGATACAATTGAATGCAAAATCTGGGTATTTTGTTTGTCCAGTTATAATTAATTCTTAATGTTTATATGTTTGGACTCTCTCTGTATGAAACAAGAGGACCGAACAGGTCACCATCACTGACCCGATAATAAAAAGAATTGTTTACTGGTACTATTTAGGTTTGTGATCAGTACTAAATTTAGGAGAAAACAAAACATTTAATCACAATATCAACATCCTATCCTATCACGAGTAAGGTAAGATCTTTTATCCACTCCGTCATTTAATTAATTAAAAGGCACCCGTGTCTTTGCCTATCTTATCACGCTTCACTCACCTGTTACGGGTTGGGTTTTAAGGTATGCGCCTTTTCCCTCCCACCCGGTAAAACTCTCAGCGCACAATATCTGTGTTAATTTAATTATGACTACTTTACAAATATCGCTTAACGTTACTAGCTATTTGTTTCGCCACATGATATTACACTGGTCACTTACACAATTACACGTAATGAATTAGAAGTAAATTTATATTCCGTCATTAGTCAGTCGCCTAGTCTATTTATTAGTCAATTAACACATAGAAAATCCCAGTGAATTATAATGAGGAACTTAACACATTAAATCACTTAAATGCTAATATATATTACCGCAAATCAGAAAAATGAAACAATCTCCACGAAATCTAATAATCCACTTTTTACAATGGCTCTAGAATGGCGAGCTAGATATTTCCAAAAATTCCGAAGCGACTAGATACTGACTTTGGGAGGACGGAGTATTTATACGGAAATGGTGTTATTCCACTTACTGGTGCGAGAAATCGCGCCTTCTGCTGTATCAGGGAAAATCAACGCGTTCGACTCCCGAGATAAGATTTTCTGCTCACTGATGCCGACCAACAACATAGACATTAGCTAAGCGAACAGACCGTCTTTGATCTCGTCTCTCTGCTGTAGATCAGATAATTACGTCCCCTGGGATCACGGACAAACGAATGTGGTCGGTAAATCTTATTATCTCCCCTTTTGCATTGGCTTAAGTCCCCCTGAGAAATGTAACCATCAAAGGTACGGGAATAGTCTTATCGCCCTTGATTCTTCAAACGAACAAGCAGTTATCTTTCTACGCGCGTTTCTGTCTGATCTGTCACTATTCGATGATAGGCAAGTCGCTCGCGTGATAATTCAGATAACGAATCATAATCGCTGACTGTTATCTGTCCGGTCGCGGACTAGCTAATAGGTCTGTTTGTAAACACTCATTAGTGCATGTAAGACAAGGAACAAAATATTAGGCGTGGCTTCAAGATATGCATGGCAAAACCTACACACTAATGAGGAAACGAGGTAGTCGGAGTTCTGAGGATCTATTTACGTTTTCCACGTCACAATATATATATATATATATATATATATATATATATATATATATATATATATATATATATATACATATATATATATATATATATATATGTATATATGTATGTATGTATGTATGTATGTATGTATGTATGTATGTATGTATGTATGTATGTATGTATGTATGTATGTATGTATGTATGTATGTATGTATGTATGTATGTATGTATGTATGTATGTATGTATGTATGTATGTATGTATGTATGTATGTATGTATGTATGTATGTATGTATGTATGTATGTATGTATGTATGTATGTATGTATGTATGTATGTATGTATGTATGTATGTATGTATGTATGTATGTATGTGTATGTATGTATGTATGTATGTATGTATGTATGTATGTATGTATGTATGTATGTATGTATGTATGTATGTATGTATGTATGTATGTATGTATGTATGTATGTATGTATGTATGTATGTATGTATGTATGTATGTATGTATGTATGTATGTATGTATGTATGTATGTATGTATGTATGTATGTATGTATGTATGTATGTACGTATGTACGTATGTACGTATGTATGTATGTATGTATGTATGTATGTACGTACGTACGTACGTACGTACGTATGTACGTACGTACGTACGTACGTACGTACGTACGTATGTATGTATGTATGTATGTATGTATGTATGTATGTATGTATGTATGTATGTATGTATGTATGTATGTATGTATGTATGTATGTATGTATGTATGTATGTATGTATGTATGTATGTATGTATGTATGTATGTATGTATGTATGTATGTATGTATGTATGTATGTATGTATGTATGTATGTATGTATGTATGTATGTATGTATGTATGTATGTATGTATGTTTCAAGCAAGCAGCCTTATATTAGAATTTAGATCAAATTTAACCAAATTAAGCTGTGCCCCACTACCAACATCAGCAAAGATCTCATTAATTAACCCGATGTGTTTCGGTCCTCTCATGTTTTATTTTTCTAACATACACTTCACAGAAAAACAACTTAAAGAAATTGAAGATGAAATTGTACACCACGTTAGAACATGGCTAGCGCTAAATGAATCATCCACAAGGAGTTATTTCTTTTGTCCCAGGTCGATGGGTGGCCTTGGTATACCAAACCCCTTCATATTATACCACTCTCGACATATTTCATTCCTTGTCAGTATGCTCAATTGTGATGATAGTCTTGTAAAAACTGCAGCGATAAATTCGTTAGATAGACATATGAAAAAACGTAAAATAGACCAAGTAGATGATGATAGGAATAACTTTGCAAGTTACGAGTTAAATGAAACAAACCAT
This sequence comes from Oreohelix idahoensis, assembly GCA_024509875.1. Taxonomy (NCBI): domain Eukaryota; kingdom Metazoa; phylum Mollusca; class Gastropoda; order Stylommatophora; family Oreohelicidae; genus Oreohelix; species Oreohelix idahoensis. The sequence goes on from JAMPIV010003711.1 coordinate 606,980, forward strand.
TTAGCTAAAAGATCGAAGGTGAATTGGCCAAGATCATTTTTGGTAGAACTGAATGAAGAATGCGCGCGTGAAGGAGTGAGTGTGAAAGTGGATGACAGTGGCCATTACACTGTACATTTAGATGTAGATGAAGATGTGAGTTTAACATACAAGTCAGCAAATGCTTTTTATTCTGGATTTAAATCACATAAACTTAACCTAATTCTAAGTGAACTAAAAAGTAAATCATCACAAGGGAGAATAGTGAGCGAAATGAAATGTGTAAACCATTCATTGTCACCTAGTTTTCTATCTAATGTTAAATTAAGTGATAAAATGCTTACATTTGCTGTGAGATCGAGGTTACAGTTGCTGGAATGCGAAAGTCTTTTACATCTATACTACCCACAGACATACACGAAAATGTGCAAAATATGTAACCACCCATACGAAACAGTGTCACATTTATTGAATGGATGTACCAAATTTCAAACATTATACCAACAAAGGCACAATAGAGCTGTAGACATTATTTATGAGAAACTGAAATCCTCATACAATAATAAGAGTGACATAACAATAAATAAAGAGATAATAGTTAAACCATCACTTTTCGGCAGCAGTAACACCTCATTTAAGACACATGCCGTAAAACCTGATTTAACGATAATCAATCGACAGAACAAAACAGCTTTTATAGTAGAGGCAGCAATACCATATGACGCCCATTTAGATAAATGTTACCAACATAAATTTGATAAGTACTATCCATTGACTGCAGAAATTAACGAATGTGGTAAAGTGGGATGTTATAAATATTTATAGGGGACTTAGTGTACTGACTGAGATCAGCTGTGAAGGTATCTGTATCTAATAGGTGTAGTGTTTTACAGATAACCTTACTTGCTACCACATTTATACCTCAGTCAGAATTATTCTGGAATATTGTGATGACTACGTTAAATGTCTAGGGTTATGTAAATGATGAAGTGTAAGTCACAACAACAACAGACAGATAAACAATTTAATTTATTCCACCACACTTGACAACACTGTGACACTCACACACATTTAACACTCTATAAGACTAACTTAATTGAGTCAATGGTAAAAGTTCAAATATATATGTATTAATTACTTTCACTAATATATATCCTGATTCAACTACACAGTGAACCAGGAATCACAATCAGATGTAATCACAATTTATATGTACATAATTTATAAATATGAACCTTGTAGTGACATATTGTATTAGTATTATCCTATGTGTGTCAGTTGTGTAGTAGTACTATGAGGTAATACTGGTTTTGTTTTTCAAGCTATGTTGTTATTTGTCATCATGACTTCAAGTGTTTGTTTATCTTGCAAATAGTATGGGGAAACGTCACCGTTCCTATCAATTTAAACAATGTATTGACCCTCAGTTTTACTATGTCAAGTTTTGAGGGGGACACATAATTTTGAGCTCCTCTGGCCACAGAGGCTTAACTTTCGTGATGGCGGCAGGAAAGGACTCTTCTGCTCGATTGCTTCCCTGGGTTCTGGAGACACCTCACTGGTCGCTATCTGGACCCAGGAGTATGCTGTCAGCCTCTAGATTCAGCAAAGCTCAGACCAGGTGCTGCTCAATAACTAGGACCACAGTCCCTGAAACAAGAAGGTTGTACCTCCTATTTCAGAACTAATCTATAATCTATTTCCAGACTGAACACAATACATAACAAACACTGAGTTCAGAGCGGTAGGCCAACTGCCAGCTTCATCTGAAACAATTTACACCAGTATACTCCTCCCTAATGGTCACTACGCCTCTGCAATTCCAGCATTAGTTCTTTCTAGTCAATAAGATAGGTGTCAGTGTACTGTTTGGCAATTCCATGCAGTTTTACTTTTCTCCGACACCTTCTGTTCAGGTTGGAGCACTATATAGGCTTTGCCTCATGTTCGCTACTGAACCACACACATATATAGACATAATTTATCAATTTACATTCAATTTTCATTAAAAAGATATTGAATATATCAAGCTTACCACAATTCATGGAAATAATACACAGTTACGTTGACTGGCAATGAATATAGCACAATTTCGATCTGCCGATGTCCCAGGCTTTTATTTAGAAAAATATGCACTGGCGCTCAACGCACTGGTTCTTTAGTAAGTTTATTTGAAAAATGTGGTACTGAACTGACGCTCCTAATTGCCTATATTGGCGGGTCTAACCAATCGAGCCATGTTTACACAAGCGTTTGAAAAAAAGTACCCTTCCTTCCGTCTCCCCTAACAACAAAAGATAGTATTTATAGCCCGACTAATCGTGTTTAGCCTTACATTTACTTCTATCCAATCAAATAGGATTTTACATGGGGACCTATTTCCCGTACAATGGTGGTGTCAAAATCTGCCACTGAGCGATTCTGATTTTGGGGTTGTCTGACACCCTCACTATTTCTTTTGGCTATAATTTGTTAATTCCTAGACTATTTGCGTAACGTTTAACATATTCTTTGTCAGCAAGTCCTAAGGAACCCAACTATATAAATTTTATGGGGCTAAGGGGCTGCGTTCAAAATATGCATTTTCTTCTACCTCCCGTTCACTTCGATCGATGGTACTGGGTACTGTCATGCTTTCAAACGTAAACCAGTATAATTTCATGTTTCCTAATAAGCGTTTTTCAGGTTTTTAAAACCTAACTCTCGTATGGGTAGTGTTTTTTATCACTGTCGATTTGAAAAAAAAATTAGTGCTTGTGGCCTTACACGCGTGATGACTTTAATTGTATAGCGAGACGCGTGTTTAGTGTTGTATGCGTTCCTGCTTTCAGCCCTCCCTTCTCTCTATCCTAAGTTCATCTGTCTTTTCATCACGCCGTGTATAAAATGAAATTAATGGAAGTATTAATTTAGGTCATTAATCAGCCTGCGTATCTCAAGGTTTTTCTTAGAAATGCAGTACACGTTTTATTGTGTTGTGGAAACGCGTGTATGCTGCTATAGGCTTTTACTATCAACGTGAAACGTTACAATTTGCAGACGAAGTAGAAAACAAGGGGGATTTCGAGTACAGTCATTGTGACAGCACTGTTCTTTACCATTCTTCTTTCCTTTTATTGAAGTTATTTGTTAGGCTTTACATTTACTTTTTAATTTATATATGTGGATTAGAATTTCACACGACAACGAACTAGGCTATCGTACGCATGTAATCGTACTGATAATTGGTAGTTTGGGTCATGTGCATGCAAAGTGTGTGAGTGGATTAATGTCGCTAGGGTTGCGGAAATTTGAAGCAAAGGTTTTATGTAAATATGTCAGTATTAGTGCAATTATAGGTTCTTACAGAATATGGAAACTTCGATGTAAAAAACACCCATTTTAGATTGCTGGGATGTTTTCCCCACCATCTAATCTCAAGTGTGCTCTGTCTACTATACCAAACGACAATTGTATTTGATGCTATATTTAATATCTCACTCTACTAGTTGTCAAAGTTTTTTATGGCAAACAAAAATTATGATAAAACACCCATGTAAAAACAACCATATTGCTCTACTTGAATGGTATTCCACACACATTTTGTAAATTTCAATAATTCTCATATTTGCCAGGTTATATCATATCATTACATGCCAATGTCTTTTTGGAAAGCTTAAAAATTTTTTATGTATGTGTAACACAAAGGTTCGATGTAAAAACACCCACATATAACTACTTGAGACGTCTTCAACACTTTATGTAAATTCTAATGATTCTCCTATATGCCATGTTGTATCTATTATATCATGTCTGTACATATTAATGTATTTTATGGAGAATAAAGATTCTGATATGTATGTATGTATGTATGTATGTAGGCAGAGAAAATCCTGGGCTGATAACATCAAAGAATGGGCAGGACACGGTTTTTCCACACTTGTACGCATTGCTGAGGATAGAGAGCAGTGGAGGACCCTGTCTGCTGATGCTTCCACCATGGCACCCCTACGACCCATGACGGGTTACGGGATGAGATGATGATGATGTATGTATGTATGTATGTATGTATGTATGTATGTATGTATGTATGTATGTATGTATGTATGTATGTATGTATGTATGTATGTATGTATGTATGTATGTATGTATGTATGTATGTATGTATGTATGTATGTATGTATGTATGTATGTATGTATGTATGTATGTATTCTGATATGTATGTATGTATGTATGTATGTATGTATGTATGTATGTATGTATGTATGTATGTATGTATGTATGTATGTATGTATGTATTCTGATATGTATGTATGTATGTATGTATGTATGTATGTATGTATTCTGATATGTATGTATGTATGTATGTATGTATGTATGTATGTATTCTGATATGTATGTATGTATGTATGTATGTATGTATGTATGTATGTATTCTGATATGTATGTATGTATGTATGTATGTATGTATGTATGTATGTATGTATGTATGTATGTATGTCACGGCTGTTTGCGAGCGATCTTTTAGTTATTTCCCCTTTTTCCCCGACCGCGCTATTTATAGCCCACTTGACAGAGGTCACGTGGTCAGCTTCCTAATGGGAAAAACATGTGGCGATGTTTACTTTTGATAGGGCTTAATTAATGCTTTTAGGCTACTTTTTTATTATAAATACCGGCTTTAATTTTGCGTAAAGCTAGACTAGAAATGTTAGAGTAAATTTTAGAAAAAGAACAAACATTTTATCACAATTAGAACAGAAGATATAATAGTCTGAAATAGTGTAAAATTTACGTTTTTTTTATATTTTGTTATGGTTTGTTTATAATGCAATTTTCACTAAATCGGTCACAATCAACATGCATAACAAATTATAGAAATCAAAAGTAGAAAACCAGCAGAAAATGGATATCAAAGATTTGTTTTGGTTTCATGCGTCAAACATTAATTATTGAAAGTTTAAATTGCAAGTCCACATTTATTACCTTAAAATAACACACCCAATTGTCCCCAAAACATGTTTGAATTGCTTTTATGCTACTTTATTATTATAAATACCGGCTTTAATTTTGCGTAAAGCTAGACTAGAAATGTTAGAGTAAATTTTAGAACAAGAGCAAACATTTTATCACAATTAGAACAGAAGATATAATAGTCTGAAATAGTGTAAAATTTACGTTTTTTTTTTACATTTTGTTATGGTTAGTTTCTAATTCAATTTACACTAAAACGGTCACAATCAACATGCATAACAAATTACAGAAATCAAAAGTAGAAAACCTGCAGAAAATGGATATCAAAGTTTTGTTTTGGTTTCATGCGTCAAACATTAATTATTGAAAGTTTAAATTGCAAGTCCACATTTATTACCTTAAAATAACACACCCAATTGTCCCCAAAACATGTTTGAATTGCTTTTATGCTACTTTATTATTATAAATACCGGCTTTAATTTTGCGTAAAGCTAGACTAGAAATGTTAGAGTAAATTTTAGAACAAGAACAAACATTTTATCACAATTAGAACAGAAGATATAATAGTCTGAAATAGTGTAAAATTTACGGGTTTTTTTTACATTTTGTTATGGTTTGTTTCTAATTCAATTTACGCTAAAACGGTCACAATCAACATGCATAACAAATTACAGAAATCAAAAGTAGAAAACCTGCAGAAAATGGATATCAAAGTTTTGTTTTGGTTTCATGCGTCAAACATTAATTATTGAAAGTTTAAATTGCATGTCCACATTTATAACCTTAAAATAACACACCCAATTGTCCCCAGAACATGAGAGCTAACAATTATCTCAATCATACATCATGAGTTCTGATCCAGTCTGCGCAATGTTTTTCTAATATGTGCTGTTTATGAATTGTCTTACTAGGGAATAGCTTTCTGAACAAAGACATATAAGTCTCTATCGATGCTGTTATTGATTCTTTACTAATTGGTTTACTGTGTGATATTTTGTTGTGTACTTTCTCAAATGCTTCTTTCAGTGAGTTGAATTGTTCTTGGGCAATAAAAGCTATGTTAGTTATATCTTGTTTGTCTGTAATTTTCAGTGTTTGTGTAATGATTGCTCTTGTAAGATCTTTATAAACTTTTTGTGTGAGATATCTGTGGCAGTGATTCCCTATAAATGCTCTGCTATTATAAGCCTGTTGTATGATTTTGTGTTTGGCTAGTACCTTGTCCATGTGTGAGCAAACTGGACCAGACCTAGTACACAGATCTTGAAACTGAAGTTTGGCCAGCGCATCTTGTGCATTTTCAAGTCTAACTTTAAAATTATCTGTCTCCTCCTTATCCTCACAAAGTTCAATACCTACCTGAAAAATTCAATTTTAGCTCCTAATTCTTCTGCCTATTTCCAGTTCCTACTAAATCTCTTCAAGTTCTTAAAAGTACTAATGTTTGCATGTATCTCTTGCGAATTCTCAAATATCTTTGCGTCTATTGTATCAGCTACCTGTTCTAGAAGTCTGTGGTGTTTCAAAACAATGCCTAATAAAATATGAAGGTAAGGAGGAGCTACATTTTCAATTTCAATCTCTAACATTGGTTTGTGTAAACAATTATGGTAATGTGCCACTTGCCTTTTATTCCCTTTCCCATATTTCATATATCTATTGTAATCTTTTATCAACATGGCCAAACTTCTTGGTTTGCAAGTTGTATGCTCTCTGGATGTCTTTGATGAAAATGTTTGGTTTGTCTGGAGCTCAAGGAATATACCCATGTCTGTGGTGTCTCCAGCAAAACAAGGAAATAATCCCCGAATAAGAAAACAACAACTTGTTTACCATCCCACTCTAAATATTTTAGTGACTCTATCTGAGCTTTCATGCCATTCATAAATATTTCTAAATTATCATATGTATCTCTGACTCTAGCCATTGATAAAAGGATGGTATTAGATTTAGAATTTGGTTTCTCTAAATTTACTACCTGCATTGTAACTTTGAATGAAAGAAGATATACAAACAGTTACTTAGAATTCGCTGGCAGCCGTCTGTGCACAGGATTGTCTACCAAAGAACACCAATGGAACAGTCCTTATCTCACACACAATTTAAAAAAAAATTCATATTATAAATAGAAGATTAACAAGACTTGAAAGATAGATCAAATTATGTGGAAGTAATCTATCTATAGCTTTACATGTTTTCTGACGCTTATATACGTAGCTAAATATCATTATAAATGAATGAAAATGCAAAAACAGATGGTGCTTTACAAAAAGTTATTTTTTTACTACCTTATTTAAGATTTGTGGGTATCAGGAATGCGTTTAAAGGGATTTAAATGCTATAAAATCTGGTGACAATATGCTTGTTCTTGTAATGCCACACTCACAAAACTGACTACCACACATTCTCAAGATGTGAAACCAAAAAAAAAAAGTATGTGGAAATAATCTTTAGCTTCCCTTCGAGAAGTCTTTATAATTATAAACTCAAACGAATGGGCCGATTTTTAGATATTAAATTAATAAAAAGATTACTTATTTTATGAATTTCCTTAAATGATGACGCTGTTTTCAAAAGTCTGTAACTCCGTCAAAACTAATTTCAAACAAATAAAAATGCAATCAAAAATAGAACACAGAACAAAGTTATAGTACACAGAAGAATTGTAGCGCTGTGTTTATCCAGAACGAGTGTGTAATGATTTATATTTTACTGATTTTACTCACACATCAGCTGATTTTCCCCGCCAAAAACTTAAATAGTCTTTTACGGTGCACACAAAATTTTATACCCGGTGTCAAAATTCCGGTCACCGAAACTAAAAGAGCGCTCTGGTATAGGGCACAAACAGCCGTGATGTATGTATGTATGTATGTATGTATGTATGTATGTATGTATGTATGTATGTATGTATGTATGTATGTATGTATGTATGTATGTATGTATGTGTGTGTATGTATGTATGTGTGTGTGTATGTGTGTGTGTGTGTGTGTGTGTGTATGTATGTAGGTAGGTAGGTAGGTAGGTAGGTAGGTAGGTAGGTAGGTAGGTAGGTAGGTAGGTAGGTAGGTAGGTAGGTAGGTAGGTAGGTATGTAGGTATGTATGTATGTATGTATGTATGTATGTATGTATGTATGTATGTATGTATGTATGTATGTATATATATATATATATATATATATATATATATATATATATATATATATATATATATATATATATATATATATATATATATATATATATATATATATATATATATATATGTGTGTGTGTGATAGGGCCGGAAAGACACCCGGCTTACCCCTTCACGGGAAGACACCCCAGCTTCCCCCTTCATTGTGAGTGGCACATTTATCGCCCATATTTTCGATGTGCGCGAAGCATGCTGGGATGTAAATTCTTCAAGATTGATGAAAAGGCCATAATAACGCCTAAAAATTAGTTTTGGTGCATAGTTGTGTGTTATATTTGATAGTGGTGTTTTTGCTCTAGAAATAGTTGTGTATATCTGTGTTTTAATGCCTGGTAGAGCAAATATCGCGAGTGTTGTTTGAGTGGCGCAATTACTGCGCGTGCGGACTGGGTTGAGTGTTTAGGCTTAGCGGTCTATATAAAGCGCGTGATAGCCAACAGCGACCTTTCCTAGTATCAGCCCAGACGAGAGAACAAACAAGACGAGGTGACCGGTGTAGGTAGCAGATGGACCAGAGCACGTGAGCTGTAGATAGATAGATGTGAAAGTTTAAGAGCGATTATTTTATTTATCAGAAAGGCAAATATGGTATGAAGCTATTTCACGTGAATTTAGATAATATCTACCTGTTAGCAAAAATAGCAAGATGGCGGCCACGTGGTGATGTATTTAGTTCCAGCTTTGTTAAAGTTAAGAATAATTATATTGTATTCCTTAATGTAAGAGTAATTAAGTGTATTTCACGATTATTGATATTTCTACTGTATATCTTTAGTGGGTTACTTTGAAGTGAGAATAGTCATTTAGATTTCGGGAGAGCGCGAGGCCACTCCTTTGTTGAGACATGTGTTTCTCTGGTTGCTCCCGGCGGAGCATGGAAACACCAATGCAGCTGGTGTCCATTACAGGCCCACAATAAGCATTTTTATGCTATTGCTGTGGTTGTTTCGGTGACGGTAACGATGTGTTTCATGTGATGAGTTCTCAGTCTCATCAGGGGTCGTATACGACACGCTTGTTGCCAGGCGCACCAGTCGCCACTTACGACATGTTCAGAGGGCAGTGACGAATATTGAGATGGATCAGTTCGAGGTGGTGGTTTACTCTTATTACTGAGAGTATTTGATGTACATGTAGTTGAAGAATATTATTTTATGTCCATTTTATTACTATTTAATTATGGTTATGTGAAGAATGGAACTCCGCCTATGCCGGTCCCAAGCCCGGATGAAAAAGGAGGAGGGCGGCCTGCATGGAGGCCGTAAGGAGGCAGCCCCTCCATCATGCAAAGGCACAACAGGCCAATCACCTGTTTGTCTTAAACTATGATTACGAGCAATACAAGAGAGAAAACCGGACTGATTCTAAAGGCGACGAACTGGAACGGACTACGGACTACGACTTATGGAACTTGGAACACAAGAAGTATAAATGGGAAGGAAGAGGAGCTAGTGGAAGAGATGAGGAAAGCAAAACTAGAAATCCTGGCTATAACGGAAACGAAGAAAAAAGGACAAGGAGTCATGGATCTCGATGGCAACACGTTGCTCTACAGTGGTGTACCCACATCTGAAAGAGCTAAAGGGGGCGTGGGTTGTATTGTGGCTCAAAATCAAAAAGACAGTATCAAGGGATGGAACTTTGTCTCGGAGCGCATTATGGTTGTAAAACTAAAAGAAGGAGAAACCATAGTCAACCTGGTCATAGTGTATGGGCCAAATGAGGATGAGAGAGCAGAGGTCAAGGAGGAATTCTTCGAGCTGCTTCAAAGGACAGTGGATGACTGCCTAGATGAAGTTATCATGCTCGGAGATTTTAATGCCAGAGTTGGAAATGACCATGCTAGATGGGGTGGAGTTATCGGAAGATATGGAGAAGATACTCTCAATGACAATGGAAAGCGACTCCTTAGATTCCGCAGTGAGCAGAATCTGATCATTACAAACACAAAGTTCCCCCATAAGCGCATACATGCATACACTAGATGTGAACCAACAAAGAATGAGAAGTCAGTGATCGACTATGCCATTGTTCGGAGAAGCTCATTCAGATATGTCCGAGATGCAAGATCTGGAGGGGGCCAGAGATTGGAAGTGATCGCTACCTGCTAACAATCAAACGAACAACTGAAAGAGTTGCTCAGCCTAGGAACTGCCAACCATCACGCAAGAAACCAAGTAAACGAGCAGGAGAAATGAGCATTAGGACCTACAAGCTGAGAAAGCCAGAAATTAAGACCAGATATCAGGGGCTTATCGCTACAGCAGTGAGCAACACAGAAGAACGACCTGATGACTTGGAAACCCTCTGGAATAAATTCAAGGATATCATAAAGACAGCTGCTGCAGAAGCATGCGGTGAAGTCCGACTTGGGAACCAGAGAAAGAGGACACCTTGGTGGACAGAGGAAGTCAAAGAGAAAATAAGAGAGAAGAAAATGGCATGGAAACAATACTTAGGAGCTAAAAACACAACAGGACAAATGGAAAAATATAGAGAATATGTGACACTCAGAACAGAAGCAAAGAACAAAGTGCTAGCAGCAAAACAGAAGTCCTGGGAAGAATTTGGAGAAAAGCTAGAAAAAGATGCACAAGAAAACCAGAAATTGTTCTATAAGACCCTAAAGAACATGAGGAAGGAAAAACAATGCCCTCTCAAATTTATAAAGGACAAGCAAGGCAAATTGCTTACTGCCCCGAAGGAAGTAATGGAAAGATGGAAAGAATATTTCTCAGAACTCCTGGATGGTGAGCATGGTGAAGCATCAGAAATGATAACCACTAGCACAGAAGAGAAAACCAATGATGGTGAAGATGACATAAAGATGGAAGAACTGAGGGCAGCACTAGAGAAAATCAAGATGGGCAAAGCAGCAGGGCATGATGATATAACACCAGAAATGGTTAAGTACATGGGAGCATCAGGCGACCTATTACTCTTAAAGGTCCTACAGGCAGCATGGTGCAACAAGACCATACCAAAGGATTGGGAGATTGCCATCATAACACCAATTTTCAAAAAGGGTGACAATCGACAATGTGGAAACCATAGAGGCATATCCCTTCTCAGTGTCCCTGGTAAAATCTACTCTAGAATCCTAGAGCAGAGACTCCGACGCCTAGCTGAGCCACAATTGGATGAGGTCCAGTGCGGATTCCGAGCAAACCGAAGTACTCAAGACCTAATCTTCACACTCAGACAGCTGAGTGAAAAGGCCCTTGAGTATAAGAGTGAGATCCATCTTTGTTTCATAGATCTGGAAAAGGCGTTTGACAGGGTCCCCTGGAGCAAACTTTGGGACTGTTTGGCAAGGAAGAATATTCCAGCACCTCTGATTCATGCTATACAGAGCTTCTACAAGTCTTGCAGAAATTATTTGAGGACAGCAAACCATAAGTCAAAAGAGTTCAGGACCACCACTGGTGTAAGACAAGGTGATATCCTATCACCTTATCTCTTCATACTCCTTATGGACGATGTCATCAAGGCATGTAAGGAGAGAACAAGAAAGTATTCAGTGGGGTACTGGAAGATGAGACAGGTCTATATTTCGGAGCTGGCATTTGCTGATGATGTTGCCCTGATTGCTAAATCAGAGGCACATCTCCAATCCAACCTGCAAGTCTGGAAGGAAGAGCTGGAGAAGAGAGGGATGGTCATAAGCAGCTCTAAAACAAAATCCATGGTGATATCACGACAAGAAAGAAAACATCAGATTAAGTTGGGAGAACAGGTCCTGGAGCAGGTCGACCACTTTAAATATCTCGGAGCTATTATAGACCGAAAGGGAGGCATCAAAGAAGAGTTGGCCACTCGAAAAGCAGCAGCTGGGAGACTTTTTCAGGCCATAAATCGAGGATTCCTCAGCAAGAAAGAGGTTGGTAAGAAAACGAAGATGGCTGTATACCGCTCCACCTATGTTCCAGTCTTGACATATGGATGCGAGTCGTGGGCAATGACTACAACCCACAAAAGCCAGATCCAAACCTCAGAAATGAGGTATCTGAGGAAAGTGGTTGAAGTAACAAGAAGAGACATGGTCCGCAACCAGACGATCCGTCAAGGCCTAAAATCCCATCCGCTGCAGACCCAAATATAACAGTCCCAACTAAGATGGTTTGGCCATGTCTGCAGAATGGGAGAAGATCGGCTACCACGACAAGCATGGGAAACAAAGAGCCAGGGATCCAGACCTCCAGGACGACCCAGAGTCCGCTGGGAGGACAACATTAGACAATCTTTGAAGGACCGAGGACTAGAGTGGAACCAGGCCAGGAAGAAGACAGCTGATAGAATGGTCTGGCGCTCTCTCTTCCAAACCTCTACACCTCACGGTAGAAGGGGAACGACTAAGTAAGTAAGTAAGTATGTGAAGAATGGTTTGTGAGAGCACGTTGGCTCACTTGGAGATATATATTTCTCTTCTCCGCTCCTGAGGGAGCATGGAGCCACCAGTGTGGTTTCATTCAGATGCTCGTGCAGTAGTAGTTTCGGTAGCAATCTGTGTTACACGGTGAGGTTGCCAGCCTCATGCACAACACCATACTAGTCTCATTGGACGACATGCATGAGTGTGGGTGTGTGATAGTTGAGTGTGTGCTCTTGCAGTAGTGGTTTTGGTAGCAACCGATGTTACACGGTGAGATTGCCAGCCTCATGCACAACACCTTACTAGTCGCATTGGACGACACGCATGAGTGTGTGCGTGTGTGATAGTTGAGGGTGGCGTGGAAGGACTGTTTGGCAGGTGAGAGCATCATTATTTAACTACTATGATTTTAACTATTCGTTGCTTTGTTTGTTTCTTCAGACTAGCAATCAGGCACATGCTGGGTGTTTTGTTTTGTTATGTTCGCTAGTTTATTTGTTTAATGTTTGCTTAGTCCCTGAATGGGTTGTAAAAATAAATACAGCCCCTGCCTCTAGAATCAAGAGTTTTATTGTTGTTCGGGTCGGTGCGAGTGTGACAAGAGAGTGATCAAACATATCACAATATAATCATCATCATCATCTCGCCCACCCTATCACACACACACACACACACACACACATATATATATATATATATATATATATATATATATATATATATATATATATATATATATATATATCTATATATATATATATATATATATATATATATATATATATATATATATATATCTTCCAGATATGGAAAATGAGCAAACGATGTACTGTAGTATCAAATAAAATACATATATTTCCAAAGCAGAGATGGTGGCAAAAAACAGATCACTAGAAATTATCTCTCCGGCAACTGATGATTTTAACAGACTCATTTTCGGCAATCCAAACTCTAAGGAACATACCAGAATGTAGGAGTATGTATACAGCGGAGGAGATATTTATGAATAATATATATTTACGTGCAAGAGAATGTTCAGGTTTAATAGCATGAACATTAAATTGCAGAGAAAGAAGTCAAGACATGTCAGGTACAAGCCAAATAATCTCGGAATGGGTAAAAAAAAAGATCAAAAGCTTAATTAAAAGAATAATAACAACAGACAAATGCACAGTAGCTTATGATAAAAATCTAAAAAGAAAACATCCATATAAGTGGTTCAAAGTTCCAGCAAAGAATATGTCAATTATTTGGGGAATTAAAAATTCCCAGAAAACCGAAATGAGTGAAACTACAACTTGAAACAGGTTATTTTTGGACAGAAAATCTTGCTATGCAGAATGTCTGCACGACAATAATACACAACACTTCTTTCTCAAATTTAAAAGATAGAACAAAACAGGATTCCAAAAGATAGAACAAAACAGAATTCCACTATTAGAATATTTTCAGGCATGCAAGTCACCCAACTATAGAACACGTATTGAGAATAGACCCATCTGGGATACTGCACGTTATAGTGATAAAGTATATAAAATAACACACATTAATATATAATGGTTAGTAAAAATTTAACAAGAATGTAAATAGTAAAAGTTTAACAAGAATGTAAAGGTCTAATTAAGATCTAATAATGCGTGTCAACAATATGAAATTAATGATATAAATCTAGCGACCCTACCCCTTTTTTCATTCCTTGAGTAGCAGGTCCAGCTTTTTAAGAGGCGGGGTAACCAGTTTCCTTCCTCGCTGCCTTTGCCTTCCCTAAATCGCGAACAGTTGGGTACTCATTAATTTTCAGAAGGACTGAAGCGTGATGCTACCAAGTTTTGATCCCAGAACTGGTGACCAAGCCACGAGAAGAAAGCGCTGTAATCACTTAGCCCAGGGGTTCCCAAAGTGGTCGATATCGACCCCCAGGGGTCGGTATTTACATCCAAGGGGTTGATAAAACCCAGAGGGTCGATAGGGGTTGATTAAACTTTTGGGGTCGAAAGTTGGCAGCTATATAAGAAATAAAAATACCTACTGTAACTCAATTTTATACTTAGAAATACTGTTACAAAATACCCCAAGCCTTGTGCAGTTGAGCGGTTTCTACATACATTCATAACATCGTTCATGGCAGAAGCTGATTTTAGCCACGCGTATGCAGATTTATCAAAGCAGTGGAACAGACTGAACCTGGAAGAGCGTGGTTACTTAAGAATGAAACTCAACATCAACAATCTCCATCCAAATGTTAATGTGCATCAGCCACAACCTCAAATGTTAATGCTTATCATTTTTTTTTTAAAGTATCCTGTTCAACCTGTGATGGGTTATAATTAGGACATATGGTGTACTAATTCAAGAAAATAAAGTCAGATTTCCAATATCCAAATGTAGTACCTTCTTACCCCTCCACTCAGCCCAAATAAAGTAAATCAAAACTAAATTTATGTGAATGTTTTTGTGTGTGACCTCCCCATTCCAAGAAACAAACCAACAATAAAAATAAAAAAACAAACGAATAAAAAAAAAAAAAAAAAAAAAACTAACATGAAGTCTCTCATAACTGCCCCGTTGTTAACAAGGTGAAAAGGGGTGAGAAAGCCTAAGGGTGTCTGAGATTACATCAAATCCACGAATTATCTGCCATCAGACATACAAGCACCCCATCAGACTACCCCTTTTCCTCACACCATCATTGATCCTTATACATTAATTTTAGTTCTTGTTATATACTGTTTTACTATATTGTGCAATTCTCTAGGTCTATCTATTCTCAACACCTGTTCCACAGTTATGGATGAACTGCATGCCTGTAAATAATCTAATATTGGTTTTCTCTGTTGTTCATACTTCCTACATTTTAATAGCAAATACTCTATATTATTGTTTCTAGACACTCTGCACAGTAAGGTTCTTCTATTCTAAAATAGCCCATTCTTAGTTGCAGTCTAAGAAGTTTCTTATTGCTCGGATTTTTTTGTTTGTTCTCTAGATACCTGACATGTTCTTGTGGGAGCCTTGAACAATTTAAATGCGTGTCTATTTTTCAGATTTCCAGAGCTTTCAGAATTGCAACCATCTCTGCCGTGAAAACATATGTATTATCTGTTATACTATATCCTTTCACCATTTGCCACATGGGAACACATATTCCTATCCCCAATTTGTTTGTGACGATATTGCCTCCCCTGCTTCGCAGTAGTGATCCAACAGTGGCCAAAACTCAATAAGAGTATCTATTATAGCCTTCAATGGAGTCTATCTTTACACAAGATTACTCTTGGCAGAAATGTAGATAGAAAAGTAGTAAAGCTTCTATCACATGGGAGTCTTCACAAGATATTCAGATAAGCGAAAACAATGCTGGCTGTTGCTGAGCACGTTAATTCTGTAATCTGCCAAATACTTTTGTGAAGGATTTAAGCAAGTATTACTTTCAGCTCGTTTAAGCCCCCACCCCTGATTTACTCAGTGGAATTCTATTATTCTAGTAAAGCTCTGTTTAGAGTGTGTGTAGTAATTTGACTGAGACAAACATGCAGTAACTTTAAAATAATAAATCGAAGTTAAATTTGTAACATTACAAATAACAAAATTTAATAATCACTTTAGGTTTTAACAGTTGGAAATAATTTGAATAGTTATGAATCAAGGAAAGTTTTCTTCACAGTCTTTATGGAATGTGAGATGTTACTAGAAGTTCAAATGGCAGCATATATTTGAACTTAACTGCCAATGACGGTTCTGCTCCTTCTTGTGGGTTGGTTCTTTTCACTTTGCTCCCGCTCGTCTCTGATCAAGGTTGTCGGGGGTAGCTCGTTTCCCAGAAGCGTCAAGGAGAGTCTACCACGTGCGCCCTTCGTCTTAAAGCTTAGGCCACGGTTCCCTTCTTGTTCCAGAGATAGTACTTTCTGCTGGTACCACCAATAACTATGATAGAAGAATAGAAACGAATGCTCTTCTGAGTATTGCGTTTTCCAACCCAAAATTATGGGTTCCTATCTTCCCATACCACCATCCCAATTACTCAGACTTTACCCTCGATGAGAATTAAATTTAATCTCTCGGGATAAAACTTAATTTACATTTAAATAGAATAGCTTTCATAGTTACTTTATATTTAAATGAAAAAGTTAATAATACAGATATAGTCTGTTTACATATACATCTCCACTGATTGAAAAGTGATCACCAGCTCGTGCAGTAGTGGTTCATGAATCATCATTCTAGATACCGAGGTTGCCAGCCTCAAATGACTTGGGCGTCCTGTAGCAATTTTCACACATTAAAATTCACATAGTAATATATATACATATATATATATATATGTGTGTGTGTGTGTGTGTATGTGTGTTACATTACATGTTAGTAATGAAACATATAATGAAAAATGCACTACCTACGCCAATCTTGGCTACAGACGTGTTGCTCAGATGAATAAAAGAGACAAGTCGGTCTCTTACACGCGTCTGGGAGGGTCTTTAATTTGACAATAGATTCCCTTTCTGACTCCGTGTGACTCTTCAGTTTCCTAGTCCCGGTGTTCCTTATTAAAATGAAGAGATTTCCTGTGCTTTGTAAGTCTTATTTGATCCTCCAATAAAAGGTCCGGCTAACTAAAAGGAATTATGAATCTAGTCTTCACTCTGATGTTGTCTTGGCGAGCGTGAAATTCACAGTGAAATAAAACTGCGAAAATTGTCAGACTATATTCCTATCTTCCCACGCCTTCGTTTGTTATGGAGTTAAATAAACGCTCCAATCATATTCAAATAGGTCGGGTGTGATACTTTCAAAATATTTCCGACATGGAAAAATTTTGCAAAGGTCACGTCTCCCATATATGGTAATATGATGTCCGATGCCCTTGTGTACAAACTTACAGACAGATCGGGGAACTCACATACCAACCTGTGTAAGCTGTAATACTTATCACTTTATTAGAAAGTAATGTTGTCATAACAAGTCAGCCCGAAAGCGATTATGTCACACTTGTCTGCCCACATGTGTCACACAGACAATAATCTCGATATCTGTCTCCGTGTCTGCCCATCTGGGTTACCAAACGAGTCGTCTTATCAGCGGTTCAATCTAAACACGCCGCCGACTATCTTATCTCAGTTGCTCACCGCAAGCTAGGATGACCGGGTAATAAACAAGTTACATAACAGAGAGGAGTGTCGAATGATTTGATAAAATCAAATATCTGCTACTTAGCAGAAAAATAACGAAGAAAAAAGAAAGAAAGAAAAGTGCGATAATTGACAGCACATAATAAAAATCAGTACCACAAATGTACCGATACAGCCGGAGAGAAACAAAGATCGACAGGGGCCGCCCCGTTTTGTCACATTGTTATCATCTCCTTTAGATCCATCTGTGTGCACTGTAATACTGGCCTTTGATATTTGTTGAATATATTTCTTGGCTTTGTTTTTGATAATTGCCATATCTGTTGTTTTATTAATTATGCCTGCCAGGTGGTAGTCTGTATCTGGTTTCTTGAGTTCCCATGGTGGTACCACCGGGTTGTATATACTACTGTTATTAATTGATGCATTTAGGGCATCCAAGAGTACTAGTTCCTCCATGCATTTCCAACCTGTCTGTTATCTACTTTTATTCATGAACCTGTTCTGAGTAGTTAATTAATATATAAATTAAAAAATAATATGGTATGAAATCAGTTTTACAAGTAAACGGTACACATGAGACAAGGGACGTTTCGGGTTTTACCCTTCGTCAGCCACAGTTATGAACAGGTGACAAGGACAAGAACTACATATAGGTACTACAAAGATCTATGATGATGAGGAAAACGTCAAATGAGCGATACAAGCAGATGAAACCACGGTGATGAGCGAAACGATAACAGTAATAATGCAAGAAAATCGTGAAACCAGAAAGACATGTCGAAACAAGAAAGTAAATAATCAACGAAACAAAGACAGAAATGAACAACAATATGAAAATGCGTAAAAAATCACTTAGCTTGATCAAAGAAAGGAACATTCAAAATGGCTGAAAAAATAAGGCGTCATGCGGAAGGGACGTAGGAGCTAGTGACGGCTAAGAACAGATAATTGAGGAAACGAAACGAACCAAAGCAAATACAAGGATAGATAGGAAAATAACGACAGAAGCCACCAGAATTATGCAAAATGATGCTGGACATTCATCCCAGCAGGAGCTAAAACGCCCATTTGATAAATGAGACGATTCTCCAACGAAAAGCGAGTTTGGTCGTCGCCGATACATGAACGGAGGGCAGTGACATGGATGTCAGAGTTACCTGAATGGTCAGGGCTGTTGAAGGGAAGGGCCACCGGTAAATGTTTGCCATGATGGATGTCATTCCAGTGCTCCCGAAACCTGTCTGCCAAACGTCTGCCAGTTTCACCAATATAGGTCATGCCACACCTCTTGCAGATGATAGCATAAATCAGGTTTCTGGATTCGCACGTGAAAGACTCCCCAATGGCAAATTTACCGTTCGGAAAGGAGACTGACTGCGTTTGGAGTACAAAAGGACAGGTCTTACATATGCGGCGTTGGCACGGTTTAGTACCAAAGTGAGAAGGACTAGTTTGTCTCAAGCGACTATGCACAAGAATATCCCTAAAATTCTTATCCTTACGATATGCCAACAAAGGGGTATCACGAAACAACTCTCTGGTATCAGGATCGGAGTGGAGAATAGGCAGATGACGGAACATAATTTTTTTTCACCGCCAAACAGTGAGGGTGGAAAGTTAAGACAAGTTTGAGCCTGTCAGATGTAGTAGTAGGTGTAGCAGTAAGTGCAACCTGACGAGTGACGGGACTAATGCGATTAAGGGCATCAGATAAGACTCTTTCAGGATAGTGACGTCGGCGAAAAAACTCGAGCATTTAGTACATAGTAGTTAATTAATACCTAGCAAATGCTGGAAAAGCTGGATGAGTCTTGTCCAACATAATTTTGTCATGTAACTTAGTCTTAGCTCCTTTCTCCGGTTCCAAAGGGAAGACTCCTAAGGCCACCTCCAGAGCAACCCTCGATGTAGATCTGATTGCACCTGCAATTGTACATAAAGCTTGGTGCTGAATTCTATCTAATTTAATCTGCGATGCAGAGTCATAGACTATGCTTCTATAATCAGTTTTGCCTCTAGTGAAAGATTTATAAAACATGATCATTGTCTTAGTGCTTGCGCCCCATCCATAACCTTTTAAATATCTTAGCATGTTAGTTAGTCCTCTGCAAGACTCTACCAGTCTATCTATGTGTTTGTTCCAGTTCAGTTGTTGGTCTAGTATCATTCCTAGGTATCTTGTAGTTTAGACTGTACTAATTTGTTGCCCCTGTAAGTATATGTCAATTACCTTATTTTTAGCAATCCTATCTTTACTGAGGATCATTCCTACTGTCTTATTTGCATTTAAGTGAAATCCCCATTTATTCATCCATTTATATACTTTATTTATTTGTTTTTGAAGATTATTATATAATACTGTTAGATTTTCCCTCATTATTTATTTCCTCATTATTTATTATTTTTTTGTTTTTGATGTACTATCGACTTCCGTTTTCCGGTTTAGTGGCAGCCATCTTGCTGCATGTGACTGGACATAAGGGAGTATTTTTTTCTCTTATTTTTATAGTTTCATGTTCTCTACTTAATTCTCATTTTCTTTCCCTCCTGTCTCTTGTTTGTCTGTCCCTGACGAAGGCCTTGTGGCCGCAACGTAGGTTTTTCTTGTCCTTTCTCCTTGGAAGACGTATTACTATTTGTGTGTTTTTTTTTTTTTTCCTATTCAACCGTTTTAGATTTTCCCCAGATCTCCATATAGCAACATCACCTGCTAACTGTGTAAAATTATATTTGATATCTTTAAATTCTTCATTCAAATCATTTACCATTGTAGAAAAATTGAAGGGGATAAAACTAATCTTGAGGAATGCCATTCTGTTGTTCATACAATTCTGACCTGTCATTGTTAATTAATGCTCATCAGCCACAACCTTATCATTATTGAATTTAACCAGTTCAATAACAAAAAAGGTAATGATAATTTACTCTATAATCACTTAAGGATCAGTGATTTCATGGAGGGTCGAGACTCAAAAAATGTTTGGGGGCCCCTGGCTTAGCAAATCAGACGATCATCACTCATATACAGTCTTTAGAATACAGTACATTAAAATTTGACAATAGAGTTTTCCTCGTCGAACATTGAGCATCAGCTGATGTAATGTTAGTTCTTTCTTGTGATTACGAATGTTCAACAGCCAGAAAAACTCCTGAATATAACTTCGAATAATAGAAATAACAGTGTGACTCAAATAGGGCATCCATCAGTGTGATTAGTGCCCAACCGTCACAATTTCGTTTCTGATTCCCATTCTCCTCTTCCCATTTCTCTTCTTCTTCTTCTTTCTCGCTTAGTGTCCTTAACGTTCTTCTTACGCAAGTACACTCCATGTTCATTAGTGTCTGTCTTTGAAAATTTCACCACTGTCGTCCATGTATATCTCTGTCCGTCTTCTTCTTGCTTGTTATCTCGGTCTTTTACCTTTCATTTGTTTTTATTCTTTTACTTTGTCTCTTCGTAAGATCTATGGGTGTCGAAATGTGCCAGTAATCTGAGTCTGTTTAACTTTAGCAAGTTTATTATTCAATCAATCAATATCATTTTGCACCCCGAGAAGCATAGGCCTTCAACACATGCTAAGTCTTCCTGTCCTGTGCCATCGGCTCAAGTTCTTTCCATGTTTTCCTCATTATTTTCACCTCTGTTTCCAGTTCTCTTCTCCATGTGTTTTTTTGGTCTACCTCTGCCTCTCTTTCCCTGTGGATTCTAGAACAAGGACTGCCGTGTAATGCTATCAACAAGTGTCCTCAATGTGTGTCCTATCCATCGCCAGCGTCTTCTTCTCAACTCTTGTTCCACTGGCACTTGTCTGGTTCTTGTCATCAATTCCACATTTGTGACTTTGTCATACCATTTCAGTCCTTCTTTTCTACGCAAGCACCCGTTTATAAAAGTCTGTAGCTTTTTCTCTTCTGCCCATAACCATAATCAGATGCAAGAGAAAATGAAAATTCTCGATGAGAGGTCACAACAAGTGGGCCTGAAAATACACAGGGAAAAGACAAAAATTATGAGAATAAATGCAAGAAATGATAACAAGGTTGAAGTTGGAGAAACACCACTAAAGGATGTAAAATCGTACACGTATCTCGGCAGTAATATAGACAAAGCTGGAGGGAAAGACACTGATATCAAAATAAGAATACAAAAAGCAAGAGGAGCTTTCATTGCACTGGGAAACATATGGAGAACAAGAGAAATCAAGTCCAACACGAAAATAAGAATCTTCAACTCAAATGTGAAGTCAGTCCTATTGTATGGCTCTGAGACATGGAGAGCAACAAAAACAACAACCAAAAAGCTACAGACTTTTATAGACGGGTGCAAAACAAGTTTATTATTAGCTGATATTATTGTTTAACTTTAGCCAGTTTATTATCAACTGATATTATTGTTTAACTTTAGCAAGTTTGTCATTAATTTAGATTATTTTTTAACTTTAGCAAGTTTATTATTAGCTGGTATTATTATTTAACTTTTGCAAGTTTATTATTACCTGATATTATTGTTTAACTTTAGCTAGTTTATTATTAGCTGACATTATTGTTTAACTTTATCACGTTTATCATCTAAAGATGTTGTTTAACTTTAGCAAGTTTATCATCAACTGATATTACGTAGTTGTACAGTTCTCTGTGTACGACGTACATCAATGTATACACATTTCCTCCTAAAAATGTGTCTTTTCTGGAAATAACTGTTCAGGAGCGGCTGAAAACGTAAACGTCTTAAGGAAGTTAATTCGATCCGGAAGCCTATATTTAGACTGACATTGTGCCAGAGTAAATTAAACATGCATAAGACAATCCCTTCGTGGTAACGTTTCTCTGTTGAGATGCACTATTTAAAGAACAAAGAGGTGAAGTTGCTTCCAAGTTTTGTGGCCGTATGACCTACTACCATAGCATTTATCCGTGCTAGAAACTAATTATAATAAAATAATAGAAATTATCATTTACTATTATAGAAAATAAACAAGCAAGTATGACATCTGGTGGAAAATTTTTAAAACCCGAGATACATTGAGTATAGAATGACGTAAGATGAAATTAACTATGTCAAGCTTGGCATAAGCCACGCTAACGATCGGCGGGAGTTGCCATAGAAATAGTGACGTAGATAGGAATAGCCTTACTCCCTGTAAGATCGCTTGATGGAATGACAAGTAAATAAATTAACAAAATAAAACTTTGACCAATGAACAGTGGCCAGAATCGCGCACTACTGAAACCGGCTCAAAAATAATTTTCTGAAAATTAGTTATACGGATTGAGCATTGCATACGGACGTGATTCTAACCGTGCGGGGATAGTATCTGGCGCTTCCCCCGGTCTGTCACACAAGTCCTGCTCCTACGTTGAGATATTTAACAAGAAACTTAGTGTATTTCTATACTCTTCAAGATTTTTGCAGTTTGCAAGAATAAATTTCCTTTATTGTGAAAATCTGTGCATACAGATTATATTTTTGTGGTTCATCCACGTAAGTACGTTCCAAGGAACTTTATTTCGTTTTCAGCTCGATTTTCGTGATAAGTCCCTGATATTTGAAATTAATGAAGTTGCTAAAAGAAGAAATAAGTACTATAGAGACTCCTACATACGAAGTGCCCAACAATGATATAATAAACACTAAGGACTTAGAGAAGTTTGAAACTGTTGAGGAAATATACAAACCACCTTGGATAGAAATTAAAGAGGGAAGGTTTATCGTACATGTTGAAATGGGTGCATATGATGTAAATAGATGAAACATTGTTGCCATATTTGCTTGTTGATCTTGAACAGTTCTGCTTCAAATAAACTTCACTTTAATTGTCAAGGCTGTTGATGGATTACTTAACAGTTGGATAGGTTAAATGTTATGTACATGTTTGGTACATCACCACTACTATTGTCTCACATCAAAACATCTCAAAAGAGGAACGAACCAACCTGGGTCCAAATAGATTGAAACCAAGAAAGTAATACCTCTGGCGGACTTTAAGCCAGTCAAGATCTAACTTGGAATATACAAGCAGTAAAAAGAAAAACTATTAATACGTGCCCCGTCACATAAGTATAAATGGTGCCAAATGACTAGTCCTCTTAGGGAGAGCGGCCATAGTAAAGCATTACCGAGGACCACCGACAAGTAAATTATTACAGGACATATTATTACCGGAAAAATTAACTAACATGGATCAGCAGACAGCAGAACAACATCTTCAACAACAGCAATTCGTTCAACAACAGCAATTCCTTCAACAACAGCAAATGCAGCAGCAGCAATATGTGCAAAACCATTGTTTCATCCTGCAGCCTCAGTACCATTGCCACCAGAAGCAGAGCCCACCATGATGGCGCTACAGCAGATAACTGCAATCCTGCATAATGTGGATCACTATGAAAAATTTAACCAGATAAGATCCATTATTTCGCCTTTCAGTGGAGATGCGAAGAAATTTCGTAGATGGTTGTCAGATATTGACCAGTTTGCCTCCATAGTCGACGCTGTAAGTGACACGGACAAAAATTGGATTGCCTTTTTAAGTTCAGATTCGCTGGTTACGGACTTTCTAAGACTTTCTAACTGTACCCTGATGAAACCTATGACTCCCTAAAGAAAGAAATGGTTCAAAGATATAGTGATATAGTCAATAATCAGCATGCTTGGTCACTTATGAGAAAAATTAAGCGAGAAAAAGACGAACCAGTATAGTTCTATGGCGATCGTCTCCTCAATATGGCAGATGAAGCATTTTACGACGGATCAGTAGCTACCCCAGAACTAGAAAGACACCTTGTGGGTATCTTTGTAGACGGATATATGCAGACCATTTAAAACTCCATCGCATCCGTAAAGATACCAAAAACTGTCACTGAAACAATCCAGGCAGCAGTGACAGAAGACAATGTAAGAAAACGATTCCACCAACGTCTTGGACGTGAACCACAGGTAGAGCATGAGCACACCTACGAACACGAACCCATGGAGATTGGACACTCCAGACAGAAATGGAATTGTCCCGTTGGTTATAACAGAAATAACAGCCATCCACATAATTCCCCTGCACAGAGGCCACACAATGTCTACAATGTTAACCCGGTCATTTGTTACCATTGCGGAAAAACGGCATAATTTCCGGACCTGCAGAGCAAACCCTGCTGCTAGAGCAACGGGTTATGATGGCAATAACCAGTATCATCAGTCCATGCAACAAGGAAGCTACAGTACGCCACACCGAAGATACCCCTCACAACCTCAGCATCGTGGTTATGCCAGGGGAGCACCACAACCTTTTGTTCGCCAGGGAAACGGGAACGGCACACACTAGGCAGGACCGCTAGTGGTGACCGTCACAACACCAAAACACACCATAGTTTTGATAATGGGTCCTACACGCGAGAGAGAGAGAACAGCACAGTGTCAGAAATTCGTACCACTCATATGTCCCACTTCAAGTGAAACAAGAGGAGATTTTGAACACCAACATCACAATACATCCTGACCCTAGTTCCTGTTTATTAAACATCCAGAACAAGAACTATCGTGCGTTGATAAACACAAGAGCATCAGTCAGTTTCATTCGCTACCAACTGTTTTGCCAAATTTAACATCTTGTCAGATTTCAACATTCTAAAACATTCATGGCATCAGTCACAGGACAGGAATTGAAATCAATTGGCACTGCATGGGTAACTTTCAAAATCGGACAACAGGAAATTACACATCCCTTTATTATCACCAAAGGCATGTCCAGAAACTTGATCCTAGGGAGAGATTTTTAAACAAACACCAAGCTAGGATTTATTTTGATCTCCACAAAATCATGATTCACGACGAATACATAGAGTTGCAAGACGACATACACATTGCATCTTTAGTCCTAACCGCCCCTGTCACAGTAGCACCAAATTCCCTGTTGATAAGTAAAGGGCGAGTTAAAAGATCATTATATATTGTACCTGGTCAAACTGTTCGAGTAAAACCACTACCAGACGAAGACATTAATGATGACCCCTTGATAGGGATAACTGAAGGTATAGCTGAAGTCTCAACATCCAGAGATTTTCCTATCATGATCCTCAACACCTCAGGAAAAGCAACCACTATCAACAGAGGCACGATCGTCGCTCAAGTGGATACATCGTCGTTACAAAAAGTAAACACAGACAAGAGTCTTGTCCATCATTTCCCCACCCTACATATCGTCGTTACAAAAAGTAAACACAGACAAGAGTCTTGTCCATCATTTCCCCACCCTACATCAGCCCCCATCACCTGGTTTCCCACAAGACCCCACCGACTCTGTGTCTCGAAGGAACCACAACACACAACGGAGGGATCATGAGCACTCATTTATGAGAAGAACCAGAAGTAACAAACTCAAACATCAGTTGTCTGATTATGAAACTAGAGTTAGAAAACAACCTCAGTATGCCACCCCACAACCTTTTCTCATACGTTCGACAATTAGGAAGCGGGAACACCCCTGTGTCAGCCAACACGAAAGGTCTAAGCTCTTATTATGTCAGAGTCATGCCCATCAGTCCCCCTTCTCAAGTTTGCACCCACACTGCACCCCACGCTACCGCTCCGATTCTGACGTGTCGATCAAAAATTTTCTGCCAGGAGGTTATCCTAAAGAAAAGAAATCGATGGCACGACCCACAACTCAAGAGGAAATGATCTATGATTCGACCACAGGAGGATACAGAACAGGAGGTTATCCTAAAGAACAGAAATCAATGGCACGACCCACAACTCAAGAAGAAATTATCTATCATTCGACCACAGGAGGATACAGAACAGGAGGTTATCCTAAAGAACATAAATCGATGGCACGACCCACAACTCAAGAAGAAATTATCTATGATTCGACCACAGGAGGATACAGAACTATTAGGAAAATGAACGACACTTTTCCGTCCAGAAGGAAAATACAACCTTACCTCCTTCCCGGAGGATATGATAACGATTGTTATGATAAGGAGAATAAAGCAACATACGCGGATGCGCAAAGTTATACTGTTGCTAATAAGAGAAACTTGCACACCTACAAGAACCGTCCCCAGAACCAAAATTTCAGACATACAGTGAATCTAGTGACGGAAGGGAACCCACGTATGCAATGGAAAAGACAGCACTCCCCAGCCCAGACCATATCCAGTTCAAATCCCAGACGAGTACAATCATATATGCCAGTGAGAAACTCTCGAAGATATCAAAGACCCACTAACCAGAAGTCCTCGCAAGATGTGAGAAACCTACCACATTATTCACGCATACCAAGATATTGCCGTTGTGGAGCAGAGAGCACACCGCATCATCACCATAGGGGATCAGAGAGCCTGCATAGAAACAGCAATAATACAGATATTCCATTTAAACAAGCGAACACCGAAAAACAGAAAACCACTCAACATCAACATAGATTATCACTGTTGCTGGACACGTTAAATACCAGTGATGAAAATAAACTACGTCTAAAACAATTTGTTACAAAACATCAGGACATTTTTGCCTTGAATAACATGGAACTGGGCAGAACGACTATTGTCCACATGGATATTTAAACAACGACAGAGGAACCAATTCACCTAAAGCCATACCATACCCCACTGAAAAACAGGGCCCTTCCAGACTTGCAGGTTGGATTGGATATGTGCCTCTGATTTAGCAATCATCAGCAAATGCCAGCTCTGAAATACAGACCTGTCTCATCTTCCAGTACCCCACTGAATACTTTCTTGTTCTCTCCTTACATGCAGTGATGACATCGTCCATGAGGAGTATGAAAAGATAAGGTGCCTGGATATCACCTTGTCTTACACCAGTGGTGGTCCTGAACTCTTCTGACTTATGGTTTGCTGTCCTCACATAATTTCTACAAGACTTGTAGAAGCTCTGTATAGCATGAATCAGAGGTGCTGGAATGTTCTTCCTTGCCAAACAGTCCCAAAGTTTGCTCCAGGGGACCCTGTCAAACGCCTTTTCCAGATCTATGAAACAAAGATAGATCTCACTCTTATACTCAAGGGCCTTCTCACTCAGCTGTCTGAGTGTGAAGATTAGGTCTTGAGTACTTCGGTTTGCTCGGAATTCGCACTGGACCTCATCCAATTGTGGCTCAGCTAGGCGTCGGAGTCTCTGCTCTAGGATTCTAGAGTAGATTTTACCAGGGACACTGAGAAGGGATATGCCTCTATGGTTTCCACATTGTCGATTGTCACACTTTTTGAAAATTGGTGTTATGATGGCAATCTCCCAATCCTTTGGTATGGTCTTGTTGCACCACGCTGCCTGTAGGACCCTTAAGAGTAATAGGTCGTCTGATGCCCCCATGTACTTAACCATTTCTGGTGTTATACCATCATGCCCTGCTGCTTTGCCCATCTTGATTTTATCCAGTGCTGCCTTCAGTTCTTCCATCTTTATGTCATCTTCACCATCATTGGTTTTCTCTTCTGTGCTAGTGGTTATCATTTCTGATGCTTCACCATGCTCACCATCAAGGAGTTCTGAGAAATATTCTTTCCATTACTTCCTTCGGGGCAGTAAGCAATTTGCCTTGCTTGTCCTTTATAAATTTAAGAGGACACTGTTTTTCCTTCCTCATGTTCTTTAGGGTCTTATAGAACAATTTCTGGTTTTCTTGCGCATCCTTTTCTAGCTTTTTTCCAAATTCTTCCCAGGACTTGTTTTGCTGCTAGCACCTTGTTCTTTGCTTCTGTTCTGAGTGTCACATATTCTCTATATTTCTCCATTTGTCCTGTTGTGTTTTTAGCTCCTAAGTATTGTTTCCATGCCATTTTCTTCTCTCTTATTTTCTCTTTGACTTCCTCTGTCCACCAAGGTGTCTTCTTTCTCTTGTTCCCAAGTCGGACTTCACCACATGCTTCTGCAGCAGCTGTCTTTATGATGTCCTTGAATTTAAGCCAGAGGGTTTCCAAGTCATCAGATTGTTCTTCTGTGTTGCTCATCGCTGCAGCAATAAGCCCTATATAAGCCCCTGATATCTGGTCTTAATTTCTGGTATTCTAAACTCGACGCTGTTTCATTATTTACTCATCGTTATCCCCTTGTCAACTAGGCATTGTGCTACTAGCTCAACATTTCTTTCACAATCAGACTTATCACCTTTTCAACTCAATCTTCTCTTGAGGTCAAATCAGCCTTATCTTACAAAATCAGCTTTATCTTACCAACTCAACATTATCGTCATCATCATCAACATTTACTTTTTCATTTCTTAAAGATCATGGAACCAACATTGCAGATGGTTGAGGAATCCTACACCACAGCACAAACTTCCACAGCGGTAGTGTCTTCTGTAGCAATGTCTTTTACATAATGAGGCTACTAACAAAACCTTAATCTACTTTCTATTACCAATGTCTTTTACATAATGAGGCTACTAACAAAACCTTAATCTACTTTCTATTACCTGCTATCTATTTAATACGTCGTATCAACATAGTCACTTTTCATTAGGTAAACACCACTTGTTTCATAGCTATAAAACATTAAAGATCTATTTTTTGTCGTACTCTCTGCCTTCTTTTGACAGTTTTGTATTCTATATCCGGTAGAGTAATTTTTGCTTGCTGTTCAATTTCATCAAAATTAGCCCAAGTGTTTGATACGAACTGCAATAGTGAGCTGTAAATCTTTGCACATGTGCTCAATGAAATTTGCGAACTTTGGAGGGCCTGGCTAACTTTATGAAATTGGTCTAGCAAATGTGACCAAAGGTGAAGCATAAAAATGAATTCAAATTCTTCCATTTTTTGTAGAAAATTTTCAGCGTCTAGTATCTCCTTTTTCAGTTTCATCACAGTAAATATTACTGAGGGCTTCAACAATGTTAGCATAACTTTCGCTAATAGCTGCAGCAGCTTTGGCGTGAGCCTCCCATCTTGTGTCTGATAAATGCTTAGGAACTTTTGACTCTGGGGGCAAGAAACTTTTTAGCACTGACCATCTTTTTGTAGAAGCTGAGAAAAAACAATAAAGCTCATTTATTGTACCAAAAAAATTCACTGCGGTTCGTCCAACTAGATTTAGGGAATGTCCAGCGCATATAATAAATTTTGCAAACTTGTTCCTTTCCATAATTTTTTGTTGAACGCCGTTATATTTTCCAGCAATATTAGCTGCATTGTCATATGATTGTCCTCTACATTTACTTAAATCAATTTCAAGTTCACTGAAGTAGTTCAGTATCAGCTCAGCCATACCATACTTTCTCCGATGTGATCTTTCAGTTCAAAAAACCCCAGAAAGCGTTCAACTGGTAATCCATCACTAGGAGAAACATATCTAACAATAACAGTAAGTTGATCAACATGGGAAACATCAGGGGTTGAATCAACTGATAAACTAAAATAACCTGCTTGTTTGATATCGCTAAGTATTGCTTCTCGAACTTTATTAGCCATCAACTGGATAACCTCTTCACATATGGTTTTGGATTAGTACAATGACTGACCACAGGCTTTACTTCCATACTGATTTATGTGAGCACGCAGGAAGGGATCAAATTTGGCAATTAATTCAAGCAATCCAAGAAAGTTACCATTGTTGAGAGAACCAAATGTTTTATCATCTCCTCTAAATGCCAAGCCACGTTCTGCCAAAAGGGAGATCACTGCAGTAATCCTGCTCTGCTTTGATTTGCTCTTCGAGTTGTGATGTTAACGTTTGACCACACTTTCTTGTTAAGGGGAGGTTAAACCCCCAAAATGAAAAACACAGAATTATAAGATAATAGCTATATCTGGTCATTTATGCAAGCACAATGACTGAAAAAAATACAAAACATTGTGGTATATAATAAAAACTTGCGGTCTTTGGGGGAAAAACAGTAGAAAAAAGGCAAATTTTAGCTTTTTTGGGGTATTTTGTTGCCCAAGATTCTCAAATGTGAGTATAACGTGAGTTATGAAATTTGGCTGTTTCATTTGTTAATACCGGTATATGATAATGATATTATACTAAAATAATTTTGATTGGTTTGATATCTGAGTTTTCTTTTGGATTTTAACATACCAATCGACAAATAGTTGAAATTTTTAAGGGGGGTATTTTAGCTATTTCTTAACAGTTTTGTAGTTTTTTAACATATATCCTTTATTTTAGTTTATTTTTATGAGCACTATCTGTACAGCATGTGGCCCAAAATTCACTGCTGTATGACTAATCGTTTTTGAAAAATCATGGGCAACGTGCCCACATTTGTGTGAAAAATGCGGTTTTGAGAATATTAAGAAAAAAGGAAAGAATTACACTTTTGCACAAAATTTACTCACCTCAGTATCCCCCTGCTATGTAGGAATCATCTTTGGTATTTTCCTTTATTGATTCCATGGGCTGTTTCATACTTCGCAGCTTACTTTTCATTAAATTCTTCTTTTCAGCAGACTGTATGCGCTTTACGTCAGTTTCCAAAAAAGTACATCCTTTCTCTTGTAGACACATGTACTATGTGGGGGAAGCAATTGCTCTACCCTCAGCATACTCAGTACACGTAGGAGAGTCTTTGCTCTCAATATTCACATTATGAGGCCCTGGGCTGCAGCCCGCTCAGTCCATATGTAAATCCGGCAATGACTGCCCTTGTAAAGGAAGTTTCAGACAACCGCCTTAGGGCGGCAGTAGCTGCCTCTACCTCCATTCTCATGCTGGATGTTTGTGACAAAACGTCTGTGCGTCTGGCCCCTGTCCGTATCTTTATTACAGATTAATCTGTCTGGCGAGTCAATATTGGCAGGTGTAACAAGTGTAATTTGCTGGGGAGGTTAAGATGTTACCTAAAAAGAAAGAAAGCTGTGTCTGTGCCAACCGTGTGAGGTCAAGCAAATGTAGGCCCCTGACTCTAAAAGATGATGATGATGATGATGATAATGATGTATTATCAGGGAACCTAACGCTACCTCCCTAGATCTCACACGGTCCGTATTTTTATTCTAGTGGCTGGTGTCTGATGTGACTAGTGACTAGGGGTGAAATGACAATGGTGGTACATCAACACAATACACTTTAACTCACTATAAGGAAATGAATAAGACTGTGGTTAAAGTTTTCTTTAAAATTGAATGCTTTTTTCTTTGTACAATTTAATCTGCCTGTCCTGCCATCTCTTTTGGACAGGTCTTTAAAAATGAGGAAAATATATTTTACATATACTGATTAACTAAAATGTTTGGACTCTTTGTCCGATAAGTATAATGTCACTATATTATTCCTGTAGGTGTATTCACAGACTAAAACTTTAATAGCTAATAGTGTTAGTCATTTGTTAGGAGGAGCTGTTGTTTCATCACGCCCCATATAGTTCTGTTTATTCTTGGGAATAACAATTTTTATTTGAATGAAGTGTCAGATGTCCCAGATGTTAACACGTCACCTGGGATTCTTGGTATGAAGATAACAAGTCAGTATGTCGCTGCAGAGAATATATAGATCGGCACACACAAGCTCCTTCAGGCTATCTGCTGACAGCATAAACTTTTGAAAGGAGACTTTTTTCTTTACAATCACTCATCGGGTTTCCTGTCACCGGCTGGTAACAGGAAATAAAAACCCTGCAATAAAAGACACCCTGGCCTTTTCACATCTGATCACAATTCCTTATCACTAATGTACACATGATGATATGGGGTTAGCCTCTTGTGCATACAGGTGCACCAGCCCCTAATTTATATGACTCACACCTTCCTGTGACCACACCTCAGGTCCCTATGGCAGATGCGCCACTGTACTTTTACATAATTTCCTTCAATACAATAACGTGGAGTAACCACATCTCCTTTGGTATGATTTTTCTTTTCTTTATTATAAACGCTTTAGGCATGTTGAAGAGTGTTCATGGAACACAGAGGCTTACTAACATCTTCTAATACAATAATATTAATACATAATCATAACAATATGCAACAGTCAAATACAGTTCAATGTGAGGACTCAATAATGTTTGCTCCCGGCATGTCCTTCACTTTTCCCAATAGCAGTATCTAACTTTTGCAGTTTTAATCAAGCATGTTAATACATAAAGCATTCTTACCACAAATTCAAAGAAATATGACACAAATAACGTTGACTGGCAAAAGATATGGCCTCAGTTTTCTCTGCCCTGTCCAGACTGTGAATTTAGTATTTATTTTAAAATTTATCACATCTGCTCTCAACGTACTTGTCGATATAAAAATTTCTGGTCAAATGGCCACGAGACTCCTAAGCCTTTGGCCAATATCTATTAGAGCTGGCCAATGAAATCAGGCAACTACCAAATTTTGAATTTAGTTTTGAAAAAACAAAAACAAAATTCCAAACAAACTATGTGTCTCGTAGTCCATTGGTCAGTCTGCGTTAGTTATGCCAATACAAAAAGATGTTTAGTTTTGGTTAATATTTTCCTACCTCCCCCCGTTACTCCTATACTCTTATACCACCCAATCGGATTTGAATTACTCCAATGCCTCTTTTTTAAACTTGCGTCCCCAATAACGTTATGTGTAACGAGCAAGAACAACAGTCTGTCCGTCCTAGCGTGCGTAGACATATAGTATTATCTCAATAACTTGGCTAATAATTGGACTACCATATATTTTAAAACATATTATTTCTCAGGAGACACTAAGCTATCCTAATATATGATTTTTATGGTCAGTTTCATTATGGTTTAGATTTCAGTTTTGTCACTGTCAATCGTCAAATATAACTTTTACACAAGTCGGCCCCCCCCCCCCCCCCCCCCCTCATTCTCTATCACTTTTTTCATTATTCAAATAAACCAACTAGTTTGAGTGACGTCAGAAATACACTACGCGGCGAGAATTTAAACTGTCTGTGTGTTTATATCTGCTGGCTTTGCCCACAGCGTGTATATAGTAAAGGAACCGCGGCAGAGCGAAGAGGGTTTTTTTTTCAAAACGTGGTAGTGTTGGCGTTAATTATTACAATCGTTTCGTTCTTACTACTGGAAAATGTCCGAGTTACTACTAATTTTAACGTTAAAGTTAACATATTACGTTAATTCAGAACGTTAGTTTGGTGTCACACTTCTGGCAGATCGTTAATTATAAGTCTTGCCGCAGTTTCGTGCAGCAGATCGGGCAAGATGTGAAAATGTTAATTGTACGTCTCGAAACCGAAACTAAAAGGCGTGTAGATTTTACGGCGGGTCATTTTTTAAGCATTTCCACTGCACCAAAGGCAGCGCTCTACTGGCGTTGAAGATGCCAATAGTCAGACACCTGAGGGCGGGTTTATTTATTATCATAGGACTAAAATCTTACTGAAATTAGCAATTATCTCACAGATTTCGCTACAGCAGGAAAGCATCTGGACAGGTAATCAGTGCACAGATTTGGTTTGTGAGGTTTCACAAGATGCCACCGGAAATATTACCGCATGATTTGAAAGAGGTTACGCGTTGGGATGTTAAATTTAATATTTTAAACACGTGGGGGATTTTTTGAATTAAACACCCCGACCCACATAGTCTAAGGAGATTCTATTGGTTTGAATTGAGCGCCGGGAAATACATTGAATTTCATTGGAAACTCGGCGGAAACGCAATCTGTTATTTGAACTGGAAACTGGAAATATAATCAAGTGAAATCAGAGACACAGAGCTCAGAGAGACTGCAGCGCACGTCATATGAGCGACTCCCAGAAGCCAGAGTGACATCTGACTTAGAATTCCTATATTATAAGTGACAGATCGAAGTATTTGGGAAACTTAAAACCTTAAAAAGTAAGCCCGCCGTTATAAATACAGAGACTGGAAAAACTTGAGGGACCAGGACTTAAAATACGAAGACTGGAACCCTAAGGAATTGGATCACCCGTCATAAGAGAAACTTTCCCAGACCTAGTGTTTCGCAGACTCACCCGTCATAAAAGGGATTCAAAATTTCCAGACCAAGTGGTTCGAGAGCATATAACCTAAATTGCTCGTGTCCATCCTAACCTGCGCGAGGAGATGGTGTATTCCCAAAACTTTGGAGTAAGTGTAAACCTTTATTTTACAAATGTGAATTGACATGTTTTCTTGCTAAGTGGTTATATATGAGGCTGGCAATCTCAATATATGAAACTAGTATATTCATAAACTACTACAGCGAGCGCTGGTGATTTCTTCTAGCTAGTCGTGCAGAAAACTGACAGCAGGGGTGACCTCAGACTCCGAAAGGAGCAGTGATGACTGATGATTACATCACATGTGCCTAAAGTGTATATTTTGTGAGATATATGCACTTTGTTAATTGTAAATAAGGCAACTCATTATTCGCGCTGTCCAGACACACTTTCCCAGTTAATATCCAGAGGAATAGGGTGAATTTTATTCATCTTCCCTGAGCTACACTGTGTACTCGGGAATTTAATTCTTCTGAGAGATTAACATTGGTGGGTGGACAGCGAGAATGCGCCTGTTAATTGGCAGCCCACAAATGTACTTAGCAGTGGCATTTTTTTCTATTTTGTCTAAATGTTCGGGGTTACAAGCTATCAGACGGTTCGAAGTACTGAAGTTACTACGCCACTCGTGTGAAAGAAGTACACTCATCACCAAGAAGTGGCGAAAACCACAGCTGCAGGACTCCCTTATAAAAAATAAGTGCTTATAAAAAGGCACCAGCAAAAAGGACATACTTTTCTTAACTATTTCCGCACCCTACATACCGTGACGAGAAAAATTGATTCCAATATAAAATTCACCAGCATTTTATTTATTTTAAACTGTTAATATTAATTCATTATTAAATTTGTTGCATGTTGTTTGAAAACTAAACAAACATAGTTGATTCAGTTATTACATGTGTGAAAGCAAACGTATGAGCCAGAATAGTATGTATATATATGTATGTATATATATATATATATATATATATATATATATATATACATACATATATATATATATATATATATATATATATATATATATATATATATATATATCTTGACATACGAGGTAGCTTCAAAAAGTTCCTTGAATTTGTGTATTGTATAGAAATAGGTAACAATACAATTATTTACACTACATTTCCTTCAAAATAGTTCCCTTCGGCAACTACACACTTTTGCCAACGTCCATATAGCTGTAGGAAACATTCCTGGAACCCATTCTTTGACACCTCTCTCAGCTGCTTTGTCGCATTTGTGATAACGTCCTCAGCATCCTTGAATCTCTACCCTTTCAGTGCCGATTTTAGGCGAGGGAACAAGAACAAATCAGGCGGTGCCAGGTCGGGAGAATATGGAGGATGTTCCAGAGCAGTCACATTGTGCGTTGCGAGGTACTGCTTCACCAGTAGGGATCGATGTGCTGGCGAATTTTCATGCAGCAGAACCCAACTGTTTGTTCTCCATTTTTCTGGGCGTTTCCTTCTGATTGCATCTCTTAGACGACGGAGGATATCAACGTACATTTCCTTGTTAACCGTTCGGCCTTCAGGAATGAATTCATGGTAGACAATACCCTGGGAATTAAAAAAAAACTTCCAACATAACTTTTCCTTTGCTCTTGTCCAAACGAAATTTCTGTGTCCGGGGAGATGAGGGTGATTTCCATTCAGAGCACTGACGTTTTATCTGAGTATCGTACAAAAAACACCACGTCTCGTCTCCTGTGATTATGTTGTTGAGAAAATTACTATCTTGATCAGCCACAGTGATTAGGTCTCCTGCCATTGTCAGTCTCTTTTCTTTCTGTTCAGGAGATAACATTTTGGGAACCATGTGTTGACAAACACGGTGCATACGCAGTTCATTGTTTAGAATATTGTGGCAACTTCCAACTGATATTCCAATTTCTGAAGCTATTTTCTCTACACTAAGTCTTCTGTCAACACGAACAACGTTCCGAACACGCTCAATGTTTTCATTGTTTATCGAGGTAGGCAGTCGTCCGCTACGTGGATCATCATCGACACTAACACGACCTTCACGGAAACGCTTGTGCCACTCAAAAACTTGCGAATTCTTCATTGCGGTATCACCATATGCTTTATTAAGCAAGGTTCCTGTCTCTGAGGGTGACTTCTCAAGCAAAACACAAAATTTGACATTTGTACGTTGTTGCACACCACACAAACAAACTTCTGTTCGTAGTACATGTGAAGGTTACATCAGCCATGTCGTTTCCTCAAGGTCACTACCAACTTATAAAACTATTATCTCCATGACATAATCACTCATTCAAACATGAGTCGACTATTCCGGGAACTTTTTAAAGCTACCTCGTATATGTACCTCTAAAGTTTAGAGTCTAAACAGAGCTATACCACTATAAGAGGAAATTCGCTGAATTAACTCAGCTGGGGGCTTGAACGGGCTAAAAACCATTGCTTAAATCCTTCACAAAAGGGGACGGACAGATATAAGTTAACCATTGCTCAGCCCTATGCCGCATGGTTGTTGACTTCTGAATTATCTTGTGAAGACTCCCTTCGGATAGAAGCACCATTACACTTATCGTATCTACATCTCTGCGAAGAGTAATCTTATGCGATGGTAAACACCTTTGACGACCCAGTTTAGATACTCTTGAGATTTGGCCACTGTTTGACCACTACTGCAAAGCAGAGGAGGCAGTCCGTGACAATGTTGCTGTCATGTAAGCTCCATTCTGTTTTTCAACGATACTACCCTTTACTCTAGCCGAGAAGACCCAGCCAGATTTCTCACCATGGAGTACAGACCCATCGGCGTACACAATGACATAATCATTTCCGCATGATCCTGTCTTCTTCTTCTTTGATCTTTAGCCGCCGACCGTCAAAGCAGTCAGTGGCCATCACGCCTGGTAGCGTCTTGTAGGTCAACAACAAATTGATTCCACTTTGCTCGGTCGGCGGCCATCCTTCGTACGGTGCCCCAACTCTGGTTCATTCTTTGCATATCAGCCTCCACAGTCCTCCGCCAAGTTATTTTTGGTCGGCCTCTCTTTCGTTTTCCTTCAGGGGTCCATAGCATAGCTGTTCTTGTGATGGCATCGGGGTCTCTTCTGAGAACATGGCCAACCCAGCTCCAGCGTCTGCCAGCTATGATGGTGTGCTTGTCCTCTTGCTTGCTCCGAGTAAGCAGATCTTGGTTGGTGATGGTATTCGGCCAAAAGATTCGGAGAATTTTTCTTAGGCATGTTGTGTGAAGAGATGACGATTTCGACATTTCCTTCTCTGTAACTCTCTAGCATTCCGCACCATAGAGAAGCACAGAAAGCACACAGCGCTGATATAATCTTCATTTTGTGCTTGTGCTGTACTGAGAGGATTTCCAGATGTTGTTTAGACTAAAAAAGGCTGTTCTTGCTTTGTTCATTCTGTTGTTGATGTCTTTGCTTGCTCCGCCGTCTGGTGTTACTGTGCATCCTAGGTATGTGAAGGTGTCTTTCTGTTCCAGTTGCTGATTCTTTACTGATATGGGCTCAGCGTTGCTCACATTAAGCGTCATGACCTCTGTCTTCTTTAGATTGATGTTCAAGCCCACCTGCTGGCTATACTTATTAAGTCTATCCGTTTTTTCCTGGATGTGTTGATGTGAATGTGCTAGTAGTGCAATGTCATCTGCATATTCCAGATCTTCCAATGTAGTCCATCTTATTCCTCTTGGACTGCCCTCTGTTGTCTGGCGCATCATCCAGTCTATGACTGTTAAAAATAGAGTGGTTGATAAGGGGCATCCCTGTCGTACTCCTGTCTTCACCTCAAAGGTTAGGTTGCTCTGCTCAACACTAGCATGATCCTGTAGCAGTTGGTTGATTTCTAGCTCTGCTTTCCCAGTGCCTCAAGCTCTGCACTCCCTGCCAAGAGTTTGTCCAGATCGTCTGATTTACCCGACTCTTCTCCCTTGAATATATTTTCAACTGGGGTCATCTGTCTCATCGTAACCTCTGCCTGTGCCATCAATGGCATCGCGCTCTCTCTCTCTTCTTTATTCTTGCTCCTTTGGTGTCAGCTATGTTCCTATGCACACAAAAAGGGGGCGGGAGGGGGGGGGAGTGACTTGTCTATGCTTATCCGCAAATAGGATTTTGTCTGGGCCATCGCACATCGTAAATCTAATCGACAGCACTCCTAGCGTGTACCTACCTCATCGTTACAATGGGGGCCCAAGATTATACGCATCCCTTCATTTTGAATGTGCTCCAGTCATTCACATTGTGATACTGATCCGTTTTCACGGCAGAGATGGTTGCAATTCTGAAAGCTCTGGAAATCTTCTCTAGCAACCCTTCTCATAAATGGACAATATTAACAGACTCACTTTCTGCTATTCAAGCTATAAGAAACTTAGGAGAATGCAGTAGACCCGCTATAGCAGAAGAGATATTACAAAATACTTACTCGTTACTCACGCTCCAGGGGATGTTCTGTTCTAATAGCTTGGATACCTTCACATGTTGGCATAGAAGGAAATGAAAAGGCGGATAAAGACGCTAAGAAAAGTAGAAATAATAGAAACCAAATAAATGTGGGGATGAGTAAAACAGAGATCAAAAGCTTAGTTACAAGAATATTAACTGAGTAATGGACAGTAGAGTGGGATAGAAGTCTGAAGGGTAGACATGCTTATAAATTGTTCAAGGCTCCAACAAGAACGTGTCAGGTATCTAGAGGACTAAAAATTACTAGCAATAAGAAACTTCTTAGACTGCAACTAGGAATGGGCTATTTTAGAATAGAAGAACCTTACTGTGCAGAGTGTCTAGACAAAAATAATATAGAGCATTTCCTATTAAAATGAGCAGTTATGAGAGACTTCATTGTATTTTTTTTTTTTTATATTCATTTGTTTTTTATTATTTGTTTGTTTCTTTTAAAGGGGAGGTCACACACAAAAACATTCACACATATTTAGTTTTGATTTACCCCATTTCGACTGAGTGGAGGGGAGAAGAAGATGCTATATTTGGATATTGGACTTTGTTTTCTTGAATTAGTACACCATATGTCCTAATGACAACAAATCAAGGGTTGAACGGGATACTTTATTAAAAAGAACAACGTGAGTATTCCCATAAATTTGAACACTATGGCATGGAAAGATTTCAACAACAGAATTTTAAATAAAAATAATAGCACTGACAACCGATAGGATAGTCTGGCGCTCTCTCTTCCTAATCTCTACACCCCACGGTAGAAGGGGAACGACTAAGTAAGTAATAATAGCACTGGCATGATCAACTACGCCATCTGGTATTACTTGCAAAAAAATTAAAAGAATATAAGAGTAGTGCCCCCTGAACACGATTTATCGTGAATGGTGCAACAGTACGCAATATAAATGTTTCACTGTAAATATTTTATTACATTTAAACAAACGAAAGCTAAGATCTTAATGTATGAAGTTAATGTTTATCGTAATTCTTGTGTCAGTCTGGGTTTTATTTATGTATCATTGTTAACGATGACCCTGGATCAATCAGAGAAAAGTTCGAAGACTTGTTAGGCTATTCACTTAAGTTTTATTAGGCCTACTACAAACGTGGCTTTGTACTAATATTAATAATAATAACCTTAATACATATTGACAGAGTCTGATACATAAGTAACCAATATAGATGCATGTAAGAGACAAAGTAGGCGTGTTGGCCACTGCCTGCTTTGACAGTCGGTGGCTAAGGATCAAAGAGGCAAAGAGCATAAAATACAAAATAACAGTTCATGCAGGTTTGGATACATGTTGTTGCAGCCAAGATCTAAGAGTTGTTTGGTTGAGGACAAGCTGTTGGACAGACAATCCCTGACGGACCTAGGACTGGGCTGGAACCAGGCCAAAAAGAAGACATCTGGCAGGATAGCATGGCACTTTCTGTGGCTAATCTCTACATCATAAGGTAGAAGAGAAAATACAAAATAAGTAAGTACAAGCTGTTGGAACCATTTAAAAGCTCATGAGGCCTACATCTAAAAACATCTGGTAGTACATTCCAGCACCAACTGCACTAACAGGAGAAAGGTAAAGGACAATGTCTGACATTGTGCGACCAGAGATGCTTTGGGTAGATAAAACTTGCAAGCCAGGATAGCAGCTCCTTTTGGATATGAAACTGATTTCAAATCACCTTCTGCCTTGTTGGTAGAGTTGTTTAAGTCTAGGGCAGTGTTTCTCAACCGGGTGCAAAATATCGTGTTCAACCTCTGATGCGTTATAATTAGGATAGGGCCTATATATTGTTTTCAATTCCAAATAATATGAACAACTGCCGACATGGGAAAGTGGTATCACACCTATCAAATCATTGTAAAAGGGCAAATCACAGTTACCAATTATGCTTGTATGTTTTTAAAAAAAACCCAATTAAACAAAAATGAGACAAAACCAAACAATAACATAATAAAATAATATTAAGGGGGAGGGGTGTAAAGGCCTGATGTTTCCATTTATATAATTGACTTTAATTAATACCCTGGTATGTGCCATCAGATCAAGCAAGCTCTTTCCATGTTTTCCTCATAATTTTCACTTCTGTCTCCAGCTCTCTTCTCCGTGTGTTTTTTGGTCTGCCTCTGCCTCTTTCCATGGGGGGGGGGGGGGGGGTGGGGGGGGGCGTCCAGAACAAGGACTGCTTTGTATTGCATTTCACAGGTTTCTCCTTGTCAACAGTTCCACACTAGTGATGCAAGCACCCATTTATAAAAATCTAGTTTTTTTTTTTAGTGATATGGTTATACAAATTCTGTACTTCATATGTGTGAACTCAACATATGTTGTATATTATTGTATAGTTGTGTCTTGTCTTTGATCCACATCACTAAGCATTAGTTCTTCTGATATGTAAAATCTACAGTAAACATATCTTTGTAGGTTGTACTTTTAGTTTTCTACAAATTCTTTTTTTTTTCCTTTTTGTATTGAGGCAAGTTCCTTTGAAGCTAGACCAAAGTCATTCGGTTTTATTAGAGCACATTGCCATTCAAAAATCAGTGAACACTGTTAACTCTTGTGCATTATTGATAAAAACTAAGCCCTGTTGTTGTTGTTGTATTGATCCAGCAGCGCTTGGGCTCTCGCCCTTTGGCCCAATGCCTTGTAGTGACATCTGCATATTTTCGCAAGTTGTTATTGTTTCTCCGTACAAGGTGTTCCACTTATCTGGCCTCGGAGGAAGGAGCATTTTCCTAACATTATCGAGTGCTGGAAAGGACTATTAGAGTTCATCAGCTAGCATGGCAAAACCCTGGTAAATGCTAGTCCTGAAAAAGACTTCTAGCACTTGCAGCTTTGATAAATACTAAGCCCTAAAAAAGGACTCTTATTATTTATCCACTAGCGTATTGAAGCCCTGATAGTTCTGAAAAGGACTGCTAGCTATGCATGTGCTGTGCATGCTGCCTGATTAGCTAATAACTGCAAACAAATATGATGTTTTTATAGATAGTAGCAGTTTTTTCAATTTACAGATGTCACTCAAAGCACATTAGAAAAGTAGATAAAAACAGCTCAGATCTGCACAAAATAGTTCCTTTTGCCCATTCTGCATTAAAATTCATATCCAAAAATAGCCTAAAATAGCCAGAAGTCACATAAAATGTCAAGCCCAAAGAAACTCTCGATTTTCGGAATATTTTGATTTTCAGGTGTTCGGATAAAAGTTTATAGGCCTCTGTTATAGAAAATCATAAACATTTAAAATCACAGTTCTGAAGGTCAGAGAAGTTTTATAAGTGATTGTATTTTAAATATGCATAAACTTTGTTAAGAAAAAAAGAAAACAGGACTTAGTATAGACAAATATGTAAATTAAAAAATAATATGGTATGAAATCAGTTTTACAAGTAAACGGTACACATGAGACAAGGGACGTTTCAGGTTTTACCCTTCGTCAGCCACAGTTATGAACAGGGACAAGGACAAGAACTACATATAGGTACTACAAAGATCTATGATGATGAGGAAAATGTCAAATGAGCGATACAAGCAGATGAAACCACGGTGATGAGCAAAACGATAACAGTAATAATGCAAGAAAATCATGAAACCAGAAAGACATATCGAAACAAGAAAGTAAATAATCAACGAAACGAAGACAGAAATGAACAACACTATTAAAATGAGTAAACAATCACTTAGCTGGATCCATTCAAAATGGCTGAAAAAATAAGGCGTCATGCGGAAGGGACGTAGGAGCTAGTGACGGCTAAGAACAGATAATTGAGGAAACGAAACGAACCAAAGCAAAAACAAGGATAGATAGGAAAATAACGACAGAAGCCACCAGAATTATGCAAAATGATGCTGGACATTAATGCCAGCAGGAGCTAGAACACCCATTTGAAAAATGAGACGATTCTCCAACGAGAAGTGAGTTTGGCGTCGCTGATACATGAACGGAGGGCAGTGACATGAATGTCAGAGTTGCCTGAATGGTCAGGGCTGTTGAAGTGAAGGGCCACCGGTAAATGTTTGCCATAATGGATGTCATTCAAGTGCTCCTGAAGCCTGTCTGCCAAATGTCTGCCAGTTTCACCAATACAAGGGGCTTGACATAAGTCTTGGGCCTGACCATGAAGGAGTCACAGAAGGAAGATGAAACTTGGCACATTTAAAGTTCAT
This sequence comes from Oreohelix idahoensis, assembly GCA_024509875.1. Taxonomy (NCBI): domain Eukaryota; kingdom Metazoa; phylum Mollusca; class Gastropoda; order Stylommatophora; family Oreohelicidae; genus Oreohelix; species Oreohelix idahoensis. The sequence goes on from JAMPIV010003711.1 coordinate 650,161, forward strand.
CATATTTGCACTGAATGTGTGAAGTACGCGTTTGTTTCTTCAATGGGTTTTCTCGCTGCGGTGCACGGCGCAATGTACCCTATTGACCGGATCTGCTGCTCCAAAGATTTGACAAAAAATGGAAAAGAAGGAGGCCAGAGCTGTGATAAAATTTCTGATGTTTTAGGGAAAAACACCTACAGAAATACACAGGTAGATGGAACCAGTGTTTCGTGATTCTTGTCCTTCATATACTTCGGTAAAATACTGGTGTCAACAGTTTAAGTGCGGCCGTTCAAATGTTGCTGATCTGCCAAGATCTGGTAGACCAGCCTCAGAGTGCAACGATGAAAATGCAACAAGAGTGAAGAAAATCATTGACCAGGATCGAAAAATGACAATTGTGGAGATAGCTAGTAGAGTAAAACTGAATGAAAGAACAGTTTATAGAATTTTATACAACAGGAAAGTTGTGACCAGGAAACGAGGGATAACGTGCACTCAAAATCTTCCTTTGCTGCAAGACAACGCGCCCTCTCACAAAGCACGGCTTGTGCAGCTAGCAGCCAACGATTTGAATATTGAAATTCTTCCACACCCACCATATTCACCAGATTTGGCTCCATCAGACTTTTTTTCTATTCCCAAATCTTAAAAAAACAGCTAAAAGGAAATCATTTTGACAGCGATGAAGAAGTTATACTGACATGTGGTGACTGGTTTAGTTTGAAAAATAGGGTGTTTTACTCCCAAGGTCTTTTCAAGGTCAAGCAGATATGGCAGATGTGTGTCAATTCAGACGGTGGCTAAAATGAAAAGGAATAAACACTATACAAAATTTCAGCTCTCTGTGACATGTCCTTCATGGTCAGGCCCAAGACTTATGTCAAGCCCCTTGTATAGGTCATGCCACACCTCTTGCAGATGATAGCATAAATCAGGTTTCTGGATTCGCACGTGAAAGACTCCCCAGTGGCAAATTTACCGTTCGGAAAGGAGACTGACTGCGTTTGGAGTACAAAAGGACAGGTCTTACATATGCGGCATTGGCACAGTTTAGTACCAAAGTGAGAAGGACTAGTTTGTCTCAAGCGACTATGCACAAGAATATCCCTAATATTCTTATCTTTACGATATGCCAACAAAGGGGTATCACGAAACAACTCTCTGGTATCAGGATCGGAGTGGAGAATAGGCAGATGACGGAACATAATTTTTTTCACCGCCAAACAGTGAGGGTGGAAAGTTAAGACAAGTTTGAGTCTGTCAGATGTAGTAGTAGGTTTAGCAGTAAGTGCAACCTGACGAGTAACGGGACTAATGCGATTAAGGGCATCAGATAAGACTCTTTCAGGATAGTGACATCGGTGAAAAAACTCAAGCATTTCTTGAGCTCGTTCACGGAAATCATCTTCATCGTGGCATATCCGACGTAAGCGTAGAAGTTGAGAGTAAGGAATGGAATTTTTACAGCTGAGAGGGTGAGAAGAGCTGTAAAGAAGGAAACCATGACCATCAGTAGGTTTATAAAAGACAGAGGTAGTAAGGCCAGTAGGAGTAATATTGACAGTAAGGTCAAGGAAGTTAACTGAAGTGGTAGAAATCTGAGAAGTGAATTTGATGGCAGGATGGAAATTGCCAACTTAGTATAGAACTTCCTGTTACAATTTGATAGCCCATTCTTTCCTTTTCAAATTTCTCTAAAGGAGCCTTGGAAATGAAAGACATATATTCTTCTGCAATGCAAGCAGTATATCAGCAGGCAACTTACTACTCAGCACACTCTCTCTTTGAAACAGCAGGGAAACAGATGCTGAATGGCCTGACTGTAGCGTCATGCAACCCAAATGTTAACATTGCACCTCAAGAGATAACAGCAGAAACAGAAAAAAGTAGATCAGGTAAGAATTATGACTTTAAGCATTAAAACAGAAATTGTAATGAATCTGTTTTGTTGAAAACCTGCTTGCTTTTTCCATTTGTCTGCCTGTGGCCTCTTTTAATCTCACAAATGTTTCTGGTTTAATCTACTTTCTTTTTTTATTTTTTCCTTATCTTTATTTTATTGATGGTTTCTGTTGTTGTCCCTGCTTTGTGCCAGTGTTCTCTTTTTCCACAGAATTTCTCTACATATCTCATTCCATCTTTACTTATATCTGTTGAAAGTGGTCTTTTTTTTGCTTCATATTCTAGTTGTTGAAGCATTTGGTACTTTGTGGATATGGTGACTAAATGTTTCTTTTGTTTCTTGATTTTCGAGACATCCAACATTAAACTTGTATGTACTGTAACTATATGCTGTTGTATATCTTCTTTATTTTGACGAACAGAAGATTGTGGTCTGATGCCACATCTGCTGTTTCATATACTTTTATATTATATAATGATTTTTCAAAGTTCTTGTTTATGCATATATCATCTGTGTTGCCGCTTTAAAAAAAGTCAATAAATTCAAATACCTGGGAACATTAATAACAATGGATGGAAGATGCATCTCAGAAGTGAAGAGCAGAATACCCATGGCAAATGTAGCATTCCATAAAATGAAGAGTATTTTATGCAACAATTCTTTGTCATTGGAAGTAAGAAAGAGAGTTCTTCATTGTTATATAGAACCAATCCTGACATATGGGAGTGAGTCATAGACAATTAGTAAACAAATAGATAAGACACTAGAGGCAACAGAAGAATGTTAAAAATACCATGGACAGCCAAAAAGAGTAATGTGGATGTCCTGAAAGAGTGTTGCTATTTATACTTGTTTATGTGGAAAGATGCTTCCTTCTATAGCAAGTGGATTTGAAACAATGAAGTTTATTTATGAATATTTCCCCATTTATATTCATTATCTCACCGTACTCAGATTTCCCTATGATCTGTTCATTTGGAATATTCTCTGTTATCTCATTTATGTAGGCAAGGAACAACGTGAAGTTTTATTACAAACTTATTACAAAGATTGAAGAGCATAGAATTGAAAGTATAACAAATGTTAAAGTCTAGATCTTTACATTTTTGAGGTTATGGCGTGTTGGTGCATGCATTTTAGAAGATTATTCTTACGAGCACACATACACCACATTATTATTATTATGCTAGCTGCCCCATCCAGTAGATGATTTGAGCCATAAAAACTTTAACAATAATATAGACAAGTCAGCTAAAGAAAATAATTCAACTCTGCCATCCAAAACAGAAGTAGGTCATCTGGTCAGAACCTGTTGATAGCACTACAAGGCTGTCCTTGTTTTAGAATCACCGGAGTTAGAGATGTGCACAGAGACCTCAAAACACACAGAGAAGAAGACAGAAGTAGGTCATCTGGTGAGAACCTGTTGATAGCACTACAAGGCTGTCCTTGTTTTAGAATCCCCGGAGTTAGAGATGTGCACAGGGACCTAAAAAACACACAGAGAAGAAGACAGAAGTAGGTCATCTGGTGAGAACCTGTTGATAGCACTACAAGGCTGTCCTTGTTTTAGAAAACCCGGAGTTAGAGATGTGCACAGAGACCTAAAAAACACACAGAGAAGAAGACAGAAGTAGGTCATCTGGTGAGAATCTGTTGATAGCACTACAAGGCTGTCCTTGTTTTAGAAAACCCGGAGTTAGAGATGTGCACAGAGACCTAAAAAATACACAGAGAAGAAGACAGAAGTAGGTCATCTGGTGAGAACCTGTTGATAGCACTACAAGGCTGTCCTTGTTTTAGAATCCCCGGAGTTAGAGATGTGCACAGAGACCTAAAAACACTCATAGAAGAAGACAGAAGGAAAACAGTGGAGACAGGAGTGAGGAAGATGTGGAAAGACCTTGAGCTGATGGAATGGGATAGGAGGATTTGGAATGCATTTTTTTAAGGCCTGTGCTGCTAGGGGGGAGGTGAAGGATAATGAATAAATTACTTCTGTTTTAAGTGCATAAATATTAAGTATATGAAAATAACTGTGAGATCTCAAGGGAGTTGTTCTGTCTATTCATATAGATGCGGTAGGTGACCATGAAATAAAACCAGCGGTTGCTGACTGCATGACCTGCAATTGTTGCCAAGTTCACTTTGCTGACAGAGAAGAACAGGTACCATCTCATCTTTATCATCAGGTGTCATTCCTGTGACAGCCAATCCCTCCACAGATGTATTTTTTTAGCATAGTCATTTCAGTACTTCAGACACTTGCTGTTTTCTCAGTCATCTTGTCATGCTAACTCAAATCTTCTTTTTCTAACACTTTCCTGTTGTCACTTTTGCTTTCTAGACACATCTTGCTAAATATGTAGCCAGTGAAGTTTGCCTTCCTTCTTCATATTTTTATTAGCTGCGATTGTTATCTTCTAATATTTCCTTGGTGATTATCTTCTAATATTGCCTTGTTAATTTCCAAGCTGTCCATGGTGTGTGTAGCTCTTGGCTGTTTATGGTGTGTGTATAGGTCTTAGCTAACTGTCTATGGTATATGTAGCTCTTAGCTGACCATGGTATATGTAGCTCTTAGCTGTCCATGGTATGTGTAGCTCTTAGCTGTCCATGGTATATGTAGCTCTTAGCTGTCCATGGTATATGTAGCTCTTAGCTGTCCATGGTGTATGTAGCTCTTAGCTGTCCATGTTATAAGTAGCTCTTAGCTGTCCATGTTATATGTAGCTCTTAGCATGCCATGGTATATGTAGCTCTTAGCTGTCCAAGGTATATGTAGCTCTTAGCTGTCCATGTTATATGTAGCTCTTAGCTGTCCAAGGTATATGTAGCTCTTAGCTGTCCAAGGTATATGTAGCTCTTAGCTGTCCATGGTATATGTAGCTCTTAGCTGTCCAAGGTATATGTAGCTCTTAGCTGTCTATGGTATGTGTAATTCTTAGCTGGCCATGGTATATGTAGCTCTTAGCTGTCCATGGTGTGTGTCTCTTAGCTGTCCACGGTGTGTTTAGCTCTTAGCTGTCCTGTCCATGGTGTGTGTAGATCTTAGCTAACTGGCCATGGTATGTGTAGCTATTAACTGTCCATGTTGTGTATAGCTCTTAACTGCCCATGGTGTGTGTAGCTCTTAGCTGTCCATGGTGTGTATAGCTCTTATCTGTTAATGATATATGTGTCTTTATCTGTCCATGGTGTGTGTATCTCTTAGCTGTTTATGGTGTGTGTAACTCTTATCTGTTAATGGTATATGTCTCTTATCTGTTCATGGTGTTTATAGCTCTTATATTTCCATGGTGTATGCATCTCTGTAGCTCTTAACTGTCCATGATGTGCTCATCTTTGTAGCTCTTAGCTATCCATGGTGTGTGTATCTCTGTAGCTCTTAGCTGTTCATGGCGTGGATGGCTCTTCGCTGTCCGTGGTATTTGTAGCTCTTTGTTGTCCATGGTATATGTAGCTCTTAGTTGTCCATGGTATGTATAGCGCTGTCAGTGGTATGTGTAGCTCTTTGTTGTCCATGGTATGTGTAGCTCTTAGTTGTCCATGGTATGTATAGCGCTGTCAGTGGTATGTGTATCATTCTGAGCAGAACCTAATTTGCTTTGCTGCAGTTGATTTGTCTGGTTTTTTTTTTTAAGGTCAAGATGCACATTATACTTTATATTTCTCTCTCTCTTTCTCTCTCTCTCTGTGAGAGAGAGAGAGAAGTATAAAGTGGGAGAGAGACACTACCATATATGCAAATGCAAACACATAAATAGAGACTTACAGTACACATGCAGTGAAATGAGTAACAACATAACCATAACCAGAGTTCATTATTTTATTTGTTCATAATATGAATCCTACTGAACAGATTATCTTACCTTAATTAACTTAATTTATTTGACCTGTAAAACTTCTGACTCTGGTAGATCATTTCATTGTGAAGGTTACTTATCCTATCCACAGTGACAGCTGACTTAAACCTTTATTGATTATTCCTACAGCATTTTCAAACTTTTTGTTTTTTAACTTAGCTTGGACATTATAAATGTGACTGGCACAGATATAACCTACATCGAAGATTGAAAGGATTGACATGTGTCTCAGAAGAAGAATTTGAAGAAACTGCAGGTAAAACTCTGATATATACATATATAATGTTGAGAGCCAGTTATGGTCATTGCCTCTGATAATTTATGGAATAATATAAAATGAATACGCCCCCATGTAGTTCCTGTGGATCTTTGAAGAGATAACTGGACTACTGATACCTAAGGCATGTTATACAGGGCAGATAATATGAGGTTGTACATGAGGTTGGCAACCTCATCATGTAAAACTAATTGCCACAAACCACCGGGTAAGAAAATGTAAATGCTTGATGCAAGCTTCCTGTAGGGGACCAGCTGCACTGGTGGCCCCATGCTCCATTCGGAGGTGCAAAAAAAAAATGACGATGATAAAACAAATGTTCAAAACAAATAAATATACAGTACAAGAGCCAAATAAAAATGTTGCAGCGATTGAATTCAAGAATAGATATAAATATGGAAAAACTATGTTTTTCTTCTGTACCTGTATAAGCTGTTAATAATGACGAAGAATATCCGTATCAGTGAATAAAATGGATGCCTCACTTAGTTAGCATCAAGCACTGTAGGTCTGCTACAGGCATTATTTTAATGTTGGGGATCATTTTCAGTGGTTTTCAGGTTAGACTAGATATAAACATAAAACATCATTTTGGTCATCTAGCTAGTTTAAAATGACCATACTTTTGTCATTTCATCCATGTTAATTACCTATAATTCATAAAAGTACTCTGAATAGCATAATCAACTTTAACAACTGTTTTTCCAACTTTTGGTTTATGGTGAGGCCTTTTTAATGTCACATGTTTCTAACTTTTTTTGTGTCCTCAAGGTGTTACGTTATTATACATTCTTGTGCTGTCTTTCAAAGATGTTGCCACCAATGGTGGCACATATTATAATAATATAATAGTCCCTTCAGTCATAACTGACTATTGGAATGTGCCCCTGAGGTGATAGCCCTCAGCTGCTTTTTCTCCTGGTGTTCCTTTCGACATTTTCACCTCTCTTCTGCTTGCCTGAGAGCTTCTTTTTGCTCAATCTGAGGTGGCGCCTTAGAGAGCATCGCCACTTTGTGTAATTGGCAGCTTCATCCTCCCAAGTTGCTGGATTTATGTCCAGTGCCCTCATGTCTCTCTTGCACACATCTTTGAACCTCAGCTGCGGTCGCCCAACTGCTCTTTTGCCATCTGCTAGTTGTCCTTAGAAAGTATCTTGCGACCATCTTCCATGCGGCTAACATTGCTAAGTCTGCACTGTCTAAGCCGTGTATACATGCTTTGAAAGCCACCACGTGACAACACCTCGACATTTGTCACTTTGTCCTTCCACAAAATATCGAGGATGTGGCGTAGACACCATAGATGGAAGGTATTGAGCCTTCTTTCTTGCTTAGCATAGGTTGTCCGCATATTGCACATATTAGCATTTATAAATTATCATTTTGTTTATGCTGTGGCTATAAAGGTATCAATATATTAACCAGGAGATGTTTTAAGTATTATAGTCTGTTTTATTTACCAGGAGATGTTTCAAGTATATCAGGATCTGATGAGGATGATGAGAGAGATGATACTGCCAGAGGAATTGAGAGACTTGAAAGTGACGCTTCTGTAGCGGAGACACTTGACATTGAAGGTGAAGGAAGCTTTGTTTTGGCAGAACAGAAATTCTACAAAGTATTCTTTAAAACCAAGGAAGGGGAACTGTTATCACTGTACCGCTGTTTGTTACACCATAAAAAGGTATATTTTTTTTTGGGGGGGGGGAAGAATTATTAATATACCTTATGATAATAATAGCCCCTTCAGTCATAACTGACTGTGGGAAGATGATGTACAAGTACCTTAGAAATCAAGTCCAACAGAAAAGATGTCAAGTCAGTCCTATTGTATGGCTCTGAAACATGGAGAGCAACAAAAACAAGAAGCAGTATGACAAGTTCACCAATGTTGAACTGATGACAAGAAACCAGACACATGTCTGTGGAACTAAAGGTAAGAAGAAGATGTTGGTGAAACCTCTTGATACCAACAGTCTCTATTCTGGAATCCTCAGGACAAGAGAGGCACAGGCAGACGGAGGAACACATGGAGAAGAGAACTGGAGACAGAAATAAAAGGGATAAAGAAGACATGGAAGAACCTTGAGCTGACGGCACGGGACAGGAGGGACTTGGCACGGGACAGGAGGGACTTGGCACGGGACAGGAGGGACTTGGCATGGGACAGGAGGTACTTGGCACGGGACAGGAGGGACTTGGCACGGGACAGGAGGGACTTGGCACGGGACAGGAGGGACTTGGCACGGGACAGGAGGGACTTGGCATGGGACAGGAGGGACTTGGCATGGGACAGGAGGGACTTGGCACGGGACAGGAGGGACTTGGCACGGGACAGGAGGGACTTGGCATGAAATCCTGTTCTTCTTGTTGAGCTGGAGGGTGATGATGATGATGAGGATTGATGATGATGAATGATGATGATTGATGTTGATGATGATGATGATGATGATGATTGATTGATTAATGGATTGATTGATTGATATGATGATTGATGATGATGATGATTAGAAAACAAAAAAATGTCCAGTAAAGACTACTGCAGCGTTTCTGAACTAGTATGAAAACGCAAAACTACACATAGGAAATCATGGCACCTATACAGTTTGGCCTTACTGATGTACAAAAGGAAAAAATTAAGCTACTTGATAGTCATATATTCATACATGAGAGAAACTAGACTGTGATATGTGCTGTTTCTGCAACATTAGGTGTGTCAAATATTTTTTTTTTTTTTTAAATCCTAGCACCCCAGTCAAAATTATAAAATGATAGGAAACTCAATACAGAGTGCTACAATAGGAGGCAATCTGATCATCAGAAGTTAACCCTTGTCAGACAAGTGTTCAGCCCTTTAATCTCCTTTATACTCTGGGGGGGAGCCCACTTGGGTCATGACTCCAAGGTGTCAGCCTCTTGTTCTCATTCCAGCCTGCACTGGAAACTGAACCCACTCCACCTTGGTTGTGACTTTCAACTTCACTCCTGGTTTTATCCATGCTGTCAGCTTGAGACAACTGTGAAAGTAACCATTATGTTGAATATAAATGTTATAAAAATAATGAGTAACCCCATTGTCAGCTCAGGACTTAAGGGTTAAGATAATTGAAGGAAAACCATAATCAGCATGGATATCAAGTATTTTCTATTTGATAAATTGAGTTATATTTCAATGTCAACAGAATCCTCTGTATGATCCTGATAGCATACTTGCTGCAGTGAGCAAGTTACCAGAGAAAAGTAGGTGGATTATTTTAATGGTGTCATCAGGTCACTTTGCAGGCACTGTCTTTTATGGGTAAGGATTATTCACTTCTTTCGGTAAAATTTTTCGCCTTCAGTTTTTTTAACATTTTTTATAGTAAAGTTGTTAGTTTTTTATGTGACTTTTGTTATCTGCGTTTTGTCGCAGAATTGATTGAAAGTTATCGGTCATATTCATGTGCCTCAATTTGTAAATTATTTTAATGTCCTTAATTTTTGTGTTCTGCGCCATTTATTAGATTAGCTTAATATGTTTTGTTTAGACATGGAACCTGTGAATTTGTTTTAAAAAAAAAAAAACAAGCATTGTCATCATCATCATCATCAGTTGCCATCTCCATAACGAAGGTTGGCTGTAATGGATCTCCAACGTCTTCTGTCTCTTGTCTTGGTAGTGCACTCTGATAGACTCTTTCCTGTCCATCTCTTGATGTTATCTTCCCACTTATAGCGCTGTCTTCCCCTTGCATGTTTGCCTTCAACTCTCCCTTCTGTTGTGGTCTTCTGTAAGGTGTTATGCCTTTTTATGTGGCCGAAGTATTTTAGCTGCCGAACTTTGACCTCCCTCATTAGTTCTCTTTTCATACCTAGATTTTCTAGGACCTCCTTATTTGTTTTCATCTCTTTCCATGAGATACGCCCCATTCTTCTATATATCCACATTTCAAGAGCCTCAATTATTTCTTCCAAATGCTTATTCATCGTCCATGTTTCTGCACCATACAGAAATGCAGAATATATATAACACTTTATGATTCTCAGTTTTAATTTGTGAGATAACTGTTTGGATGTCAGTATATGTTTCATGTTGTTGAATGTAGCTTTGGCCATTCCTATTCTCTTCTTGATTTCTGTTTCACATCTGCCATCTTCTGTTATTATATGACCAAGATATACGTAGCTCTTGACTTGTTCCAGGATTTTCCCATTTACGCTTATCTTTAATGTGGGTTTATCGTCTGTTTTGCTAATTATCATAGTTTTTGTTTTCTCATTATTAATGTCGAGTCCATATTCATGACTTATACTGTTCACTTGCTTCACTAGTTCTTGTAACTCCTGTTCGCTTTCAGCTAACAACACGGTATCATCTGCATATCTAAAGTTGTTTATTGACCTTCCACTGATGTTCAGTCCTGGTATTTCCTGTATCTGTTTGAAAATTTTTTCGGTGTATAAATTAAATAGGCAGGGGGACAGCACACAACCTTGTCTGACACCTCTTTTTATGTCTATGTATGGTGAATAATTCCTTCCCGATCTTACTGTGGCAGTTTGCTCCCAATAAAGGTTACTGAGTATTCTTATATCTTTTCCATCAATACCTATGTCTTTGAGGCATTCAATTATTTTCTCATGATGGACTCTGTCAAAAGCCTTCTTATAGTCAATAAAGCACATATACGAGGGGCGTTCAGAAAGTAATGCACCACATCGTTTTTCTCAGCTAATAAAGATAGAAGCATGAAATTTTGCACACTTTAAATATGGCATGTGCCACTTGTGTGTACCAAATTGCACCGCAACCAGCCAAATAATACGGCTGCCCTAAACCGTTGAATGGGAGAGTGTTAGCAACTTGCGTTATAAACAGCGAATTGTGATAGAATTTCTCGTTGCAGAGAAGGAAACTGTTGTGAATATTCACAAGCATCTATGTGATGTGTATGGAAGTTTTGCAGTCAACAGGAGCACAGTTAGTCGCTGGGTTCAGATAATCAAAGAATCAGGAAGTGGAGATATGGAGCTGCTTGATCGGCAGCGCTGAAGACGTCCTGCCACAGCCACCAACGCAGAAATGTTGAAATGCGCTGAGGGCATTATTCTTACTGATAGGCGAATCAACTCAACAACTGGCCTTACAGCTGTCAGTCAGCATTGGTAGTGCAAATGCAGTTATAAAAACTCTCGGATTTTCTAAGGTTTGCGCAAGATGGGTTCCTCGAAGTCTCACAAATGACCACCGATTGCAAAGGAAAGCAATTTCTTCTGAATTGTCGGAGCGTTTCAATGCTGATGGAGAGAACTTTTTGGCTAAGATCGTTACAGGTGACGAAACCTGGGCACATCATTTTGAACCTGAGACAAAAAGACAGTCAATGGAGTGGCATCATCCGCAATCACCAAGAAGAAAGAAATTCAAGACAATTCCTTCAGCTGGAAAGGTCATGATCACTGTCTTTTGGGACATTGAAGGTGTGATTCTTGTGGATGTTATGCCAAGAGGAGAGACAATCAATTCGCAAGCTTACATTAAGACATTGAAAAAAACTCAATCAACGTTTTCGCAGAGTTCGGCCGCACAAGAATCCAGCAGACCTGCTTCTCCTTCACGACAATGCGCGCCCTCACACAAGTCTGGTAACACGGGAAGCAATCACCTAATTGGGTTGGACTGTACTACCCCATCCACCCTATAGTCCCGATTTGGCACCCTCTGATTTTCATCTATTTGGTCCACTTAAAGATGCACTCCGTGGGACAAGGTTTGAAGATGATGAAGGAGTGATTCATGCAGCGAAGAAATGGCTACATGATCAAGACAAAATCTGGTACGGGCTAGGAATACATGCACTTGTTTCGCGCTGGCATAAAGCCGTACAAGTTGATGGGGATTATGTTGAATAATACAGATGTTTACATGACATATCCGTGTATATTGTATATAAATTTCATGCTTTTTTAATAAACAGCTCCTGAGAAAAACGATGTGGTGCATTACTTTCTGAACGCCCCTCGTACATACTTTTTTGGACCTCTGTATATTTTTCTACTAATATTCTTAGGCAAAATATTGCCTCTCTTGTTCCACTGTTCCGTCTAAAACCAAACTGTTCTTCTTGGATTTCGCTGTCTACTTTACTTTTTATTCTTTCCTGTATGATTTTGAGCAGTATCTTAATTGCATGACTCATCAGGCTGATTGTTCTGAAGTCTGAACATTCTGTTGCATTTGGTTTTTTGGGCAATGTTATGAAAACTGATGTCTTCATGTCGTGTGGTATATATCCTGTATTGTATATATCGTTGCATATTTCTGTGATTGTATCTATACCAAAGCTCTCCAGAGCTTCTATCATTTAAATTTTTATGTTATCCATGCCTGCTGATTTTCCTTTTTGTATCATATGAATGGCATTCTCTACTTCTGATCTGAGAATGTTTGGGCCTTCATTAGAATCTGGTGATGGTTTTTTACCTCTGTTGTCCTCGAATAATTCTTTTACGTATTCTGCCCATCTGTTTGATATGTCTTTCTCGTCAAGTAATATTACACCATTTTTTTTCTTGATACAGCTTCCTCCTTGTGCATACCGCAACCAATTTGATAATTTCTTTATTTCTTCATGCATATCTCTTGTCATGTGCTTTGCTTCCAAGTCTTCTATTTCCGTGCATTTTGTTTTTATCCACCTTATAATCACCTTATATTCTTTCAATTAATAGAAATGAAGTGATTGACCATAAAACTTTTCATCGTTACACTGTACGAGCCAAACGGGGAACTGCTCAGTCCACCAAAGATGGTCAGGGTGGTGCACCAAAAAGTGCTGGTGCAACACTGAGGAGATACAATGAAGCAGCTTTGATACAAGTATGTTTTTTTTTTTTTTAATCTGTTTCCTTACATACATGGCATCTGGGTTTTGTTCTGTCATTTTATCAGAATTAGAAATTCTATTAATTTCATCCCACACTTTATTTTGTTCTGTAAGTTACAAGGGTAAAATAGAAGTATAGAAGCTTTTATATCTGTCTTTTTTCAGTTAAAATACTCCAGTTCATTTGAACAACTTGAGAAAAGCACATTTTCAACATGAATGCAAAAAATGGCAACAGAAACCTTGGTTGCTTTAGTCTTCTGCTTACATTTTAAAATATTAGCATGAGTGTTCTAGATAAAGAGCAGTTAAACTCCTCAGGTTTTTCTGTGTCACGATAGAGATTGTCTTGTACTGGTAATTGTAATGGCCATATTTTTTTTCTTTATTTCTTATGAAATGAACAGCTTTGCTGTAGGTGCTCAGTTATCTTTTTATTAATGGTGCAGGATCATAAATAGGTAGCTCCAATTTTTAAGTGAGTTAAGGCGTGATATCACTTTCTGCTGTTTTGTTGATTTGAGACCAGATATCATGAATTTTGTTGCTGTTGAGATATTATTTGTCATTATTTGTGAATCTGCTATGTTTAACGTTTAGCATAACCTCTGTGACTTGGTCACTCTTACTTTCATCAAGTTAGATTAAATCAGTCAGTGCCAGTATTTAAACATATATTTGTTATATTTCAAAACAAAATTGATTTATCATTCACAGGATGTGCAAGGCCTATTGTCAAAGTGGGAAGAGCATATTAAAATGTGTGATTTTGTGTTTGTTCGTATACCTGTGGCCAACAGGGGAATGTTCTTTGGAGGCAAAAATCCGGCATTAAAAAAGGATGACCCCAGGATCAGAGTAATTCCATTTACTTCTAGAAGACCGACATTTAATGAAACAAAGAGAGTGCATCATGTGCTTGCTTCAGTGGAATGCTATGGTAAAGTCATTATGTTGTTAGAACTGTCTGCATATTGCAGTATTGAACAAGTAAAACCAAATAGATATCTTAAGTATAATGCTTGCTATACCTGGTAACACCACCATCTTCTGTTGGCTAAAACAAAATTAAAACTCATGAAATTTACAACAGTATATAGCTATAGACAACAGTATAATGTGGGACATCTAAGAAATCAGGAAATAAGAGAAAAATTTTCAGTCACGGTATCCAACAAATACCAAGTACTTCCACAGCTGGAAGATGAAGTAGATACGGAAGACCACTGGCAACAAGTAAAAAATATATGGAACAAGACGTGAAGAAGTACTGAGAAAAAGAGAACATCAGCACAAAGCATGGATAACAACAGAAACCATTACTAAGATAGGAAAAACAAGAAAGCAGAATTAAGCAAGCAAAACCAGAAGCTTCAAAGCCAAGGCTCATGAAGTGTACATAGAAGCAAACAAAGAAGTAAGAAGAAACATCAAAAGAGACAAGAGGAAGTATATTGAAGAGTTGGCAAGGAAATACGAGGGACCTGTACAACAACACAAAGAAGCTAACAGGGAAATATAAGCAAGCAAATGGCCTCATAAAAGATAAGAATGGAAAATTGCTTAGTAATATACAAGAACAAATGAAGAGATGGACAGAACATTTTGAGGAACTTCTCAGTAGACCAGCTCCAACTAATCCCCAGACATCCAGCCAGCAGAAGAGGAGCTACTAAGCTGTAAACGACCAAGTAGAGAAGAAATAAAGAAAGCCATAAAGCTTCTGAAAGATGGAAAAGTAGCTGGTCCAGATGGAATTTCAGCAGAGACCATCAAAACAGATATTGATTCCTCTACAGAGATATATCAACTATTTGGCAAAGTCTGGGAGAGAGAGAGGAAATACCAGCAGAATGGAAGGAAGGTTATCTGGTCAAGTTGCCTAAGAAGGGAAATTTACAAGAGTGCACAAATTATAGAGGAATAATGTTACTATCAGTGCCAGGAAAAGTATTAAACAGGATTATCCTTGAGAGATTAAAAGAGTCCATAGACAAGAAACTGAGAGATGAACAAGCAGGTTTTCGACAAAACAGATCATGTACAGATCAGATAGCCACTTTGAGAATAATAGTTGAACAAAGTCTGGAATGGAATTCACCACTATACATCGGATTTGTGGACTACGAAAAGGCATTTGACAGTGTAGACAGAGAATCACTTTAGAAATTGATGAGGCATTATGGAGTTCCCCTGAAGATCATTAATTTAATAAAGAAAACATATGACGACACATTTCTTTAGTTAAGTGTTAATTTTAGTTTTTGGGTTATGCATGCTTTGTTCTGAGAAGCCAGTACTAGCAGGAGAGAAAATAAGCCTGTGTGTTTTGTGACTGTAATAGAGATCGGGTCATGTCAGACTGAGAGAAAATGTTGCTGCTGTCCAGTCTGTGCACCTAGGGATTCACTTGTCACAGAGAAATGCCTTTCTATTCCAGAAAATTCTGAACCATCAGTTAACCAGACGTGGAGCTCGTTTGTTGAAAAGTTCCTCAAAATGGAGCTAGTGATGAGAAGATGATGATGCTGATGGATAAAGGCAAACATTGACGAAACCTGTTTATAGCATTAAAAGGTAGTCATTCTCTGGAATCCCCAGGGTAAGAGACTTAGATGGAACATATGGAGAAGAGAACTGAAGACAAGCATGTAGGGGATGGAGAAGACACAGAAAGACCTTAAGCTATGGCTCAAGACAGAAACACTTGGAATAAATTTATTGAAGGCCTATGCTCCTTCAGGATCTAAGGAGTGATGTGCGATGAACTATTAATAGCCTCTCTGACTACCTACATTTTTAAAATCCATTAATAACACTGGCTAACAAAAAAAAAATTTTTTTTTCTTTCTCTAACATTTCTATGTTTTTCTGGTCAATTTTAATGCGCTGTTTTTAAATCTGCAAACCGTTTTTCTCTATCAGGTCGGGATCTCTAGAAATACGCAATTGAGGGCTTTTAACAACGCATACAGTATTACAACATCATTCGTACAAGAAGTATAACAGTTATGTAGGCTTGAATTTCTTTGCAGTCGACTTTCGTCGGTGAATGGCATGTGGTACATCGCGATGAAGCATCCAACAATAATCGGCAAGCATGGTCACACTCCACTGTCCTTAATAACGTGACTCCATTACGGCGATATCTTGATGGAATCGTTCTCCATGTTCATCACTGACTTCGCCAATGTTGTCAGGGAAAAAGTTAAGATGCGAATCGAGCAAATGGATTTTGAGGGACATGTTACAGCCCATAATTATGTATGCATCTATGCACTGCTTAACAATATGCACATAGTCGACAGATTTGTGATTTCCCAGAAAGTTATCGACGATCGATTTGAATGCCATCCATGCGCGAAGTTCACTACCATGTAACAAGTTCTCGAATTGTTTGTCTGCAATAACTTTCCTAATCTGAGGTCCTACAAAGATACCTTCCTTTATCTTTGCATCGCTACCTTGCGGAAACTTTTCTCGAAGATAAGAGAAGGCTTTGCTCGTTTTATCTAACGCTTTTACGAAATTCTTCATGAGCCCCAACTTTATATGTAACGGTGGTAAAATGATGCTGTCTTTGTTAACTAATGGCTCGTGTATTACATTTTTATGCCCGAGCTGCATACGATCCCTGATAGGCCACACCTTTCTTGCATAATGTTCCTGTCTGTTGCGGCTGTCCCATTCATATAGGAAGCAACAAAATTTAGTATACCCAGTCTGCATGCCCGTGAGAATTGCAATGACCTTTAGGTCTCCACAAATCCGCCATTGGTAGTCATTGTACTTTATTTTTGCCAAAAGTATAGCCATATTGTCATAAGTTTCTTTCATATGAAAAGAGTAGGCGACTGGAATTGATGAAAATAAATTTCCGTTATGCAATAACACGGCTTTTAGACTAGTCTTGGAAGAGTCGATGAAAAGTCGCCATTCGTTGAGTATCACTTTCTGATGGTTCATTCACGTCCAACGGATATTGTTCCCGTGGAACTGGGATCGGACACGTGATTGGATCATGAGGCACTGGTTTCTAAACCGATTCAATATTTGGATAAACCACAGACTTTCTAGTTTTAAAAGTGAAACCATGGATATTTGTCAAGCAGAAGTAACAATCAGTAGCGTGATTTGTCGGTTCACACCATATTACTGGCACTCCAAAAGGCATCGACTTATGCTTCGGCTATTTTTGTAACCAACCTGCCAATGTATTTGCACAAGTTGAACAAACTGCATTTGGCTTCCAAGATTTATTTGCATCATCAACTTTCGAATCGAAATAAAGTTCATATGCTTTCTTTAGTAATGATGTAAAGTTTTTCTGGTGAACACGATTGGTAAAATATCCGCACACGTAACAGAACAGATCAGCCGAATTTCTACAACTTCTAGAAGCCATATTTCGCTCAGAATTATTTCAAAATACAGTAACTATTTGAAAAATAGCGTAACATATGTCATGCATCTTTTAGCAGTATAAAAAGTAGAATTATTTTGCATTTTATTAATTTTTAATAAGTTATATAGTAAAAATGAAACGGAGCAAATAACGGTTTCCCAAAAATATATTTGCCCAATGGGCTGATCACCCGTTGGCTTGTCACACTGATTACGGAAACAACGGCAGATGGATCTATTTGTTGTTGCCCTAAAGACGCCGCTCGGCGTGATGGGAAACTACAACAGAGAAAATCAATCTGCTGTTGCCCTTAAGACGCCACAAGGCGTGATGGCCTCTGACTGCTTGGTCGGTCTTTGGCTAAGGACGGAAGAAGAAGAAGAAAAATATATTTATTCACAAATATCTTAAGAACCCGATGTGATAGAGATAATCGGATTTCAAATTTGAAATCAGCGCAAGAAACTGACCTAAGAACACTTATTCTTATATAAGAAAGAAAAATGTTGTTTGTCAGTGTAATTGTTGTAACTGTAGCATCTGAAACAAGTGTTCTTTTTTACTTGGTCACTTGATTTTTTAAAATATTTTTGGCAACACTGAAGTTATTACACCTATGTTTTTGCTCTTAGGTAAAGAAACAGAAGTTAGTGACATGATTCCACAATCACCTTGCAGAATATATGACAAAGAAACTAGACAGCTCATTCAGAGAAAAGAGAGTCAAGCACCAAAATCTGCTAAAGGAGTGAATAAGAGGCAACCAGTACAGCAGCCAGATGCACTTAACACTGTTACACAAGGTGTGTTTATACATTGATCACATTAGTTATAAGGCGTGTTTGTATGTTGATTACATTTTTCATTAGTACATATCAGCTATCCTTGTACGACATGCAGGAGAATCAAAAGAATAAAAATTTGGAAAATTTATCATGTAGACTTCAGCTGTGTTCATGCATCAACATTTACAACTATTTTGTTTCATTACTGAAATAGAGACATCTTTCTGAGTAAACTTGTGGATAACAATTGGTTTGGTAATCTTCTTTAGAGCAAGATTCTGCTGAAGTAATGGATGATGCAGACTGCCAAGATAAAGGAGTTGACATGGACTTAGTTGAGACACTTGAGGAGGTAGACTTTTCAGGGTTAAAACAGTTTGACAGCACTGTGAAAAAGAAACATAAAAAGAAAAAAACAGCTCCAGCTGAGACGCAGAAGTTGCAGGGAGACATTTATTTTGGTGAGAATGAAGTTAAAAAATATATTAAGGTAAAATACTTTTTTATACCAGCGGATCCAATGGTGCTTTTTGTACCAGGGGATCCAGAACTTCCCTTTCTCATCCTCAAAATACTAACAACATTGATACCTCATCCTACCTCAGATGCTTTTTGAAATATATTCTGATAAGCTCCAAAATGAATTTTGTAAAATAATTTTTTTTTTAATTTGCAAGATCAAGTTCAGAAACCATCAGAGCATACTTCTGAGAATTCTGTGTATATGTTAACCCTTTGAGCCCATTGCTCCTATTTCACCCAAATCCTCTCCCAGTAGTTCCTTGGTACAAAATGCAATGTTTTTGTGAACATGCACTGTTATATCAATTAACACTGCATCAGCTATTTGTTTATATCAATTAGGAAACATTAAAAATGACTCTTAATTAATGCCAAGTTCATAGTTGTTGTCATCATCTTGTGCCTTGCTGACAGATTATGGCCATTTGTGTGATTAGGCAAGCACTTTCACATTAAGTATGTGACTATAAACAATGTTTATTTCCATGATGAATATGAAAATTGATGCTAAATATTACTAAGTTTATATTCATCGCCATCATGTGTCATTAAAAGTGTGTTAGGCAGTCAGTTTACTCCAGAACTTCCTGTCCCTAGTTCAGTGCAACATTTGACAATTTACGCTGTTTTAAGAAGGCAGCCTTCAAAATCTAACAATGAGCTTTCTGTCTCCAGTATTCTTTCATTAAATGGTAATCCTTCCAATGGATGGCATCTTGGCAGATACACAAATACTTCAAGCATTTTCATTCTGTGCTTATATATCTGAGCAACAAAAAGATTGATTGTCTCAACTGTGTTCTATCAGATACTTTCTATTATGAAGCAGTTACAGAAATTCCCCAGCAAAGTGCCTGAATTTTGCTCACTAACATCATCTGAAGGACTGATCAGAAATTGTGCCATGTTGACAGTTTTGTACTTGTTGCGTGAAAACTGTTTACATTTGCCATTGCTGGAAGTTGTCAGCTCAGGAGAGTTAACATCACTTGCACATTGGTTGTCTGTGTCAGCATCAACTTCTGGGCCGTTTCCCTCATAACTCTATAGACTTTCACATTTGTCACTACTTCTTCTTCTTCTTCTTCTTCGATCCTTAACCACCGACCGTCAAAGCAGTCAGTGGCCATCACGCCTAGTGGCGTCTTGTAGGGCAACAACAAATTGATTCCACTTTGCACGGTCGGTGGCCATCCTTCGTACAGTGCCCCAACTCTGGTTCATTCTTTGCATCTCAACCTCCACAGTCCTCCGCCAGGTTGTTTTCGGTCGGCCTCTCTTTCGTTTTCCCTCAGGGGTCCAAAGCATAGCTGTTCTTGTGATGGCATCGGGGTCTCTTCTGAGGACATGACCAACCCAGCTCCAGCGTCTGCCAGCTATGATGGTGTGCATGTCCTCTTGCTTGCTACGAGTAAGCAGATCTTGGTTGGTGATGGTATTCGGCCAAAAGATTCGGTGAATTTTTCTTAGGCATGTTGTGTGAAAAGAGGACAATTTTGACATTTCCTTCTCTGTGACTCTCCAGCATTCCGCACCATAGAGAAGCACAGAAAGCACGCAACTCTGATATAATCTTAATTTTGTGCTTGTGCTGTATTGGGAGGACTTCCAGATGTTATTTAGGCTAAAGAAGGCTGTTCTTGCCTTATTCATTCTGATGTTGATGTCTTTGCCTGCCCCACCGTCTGGTGTTACTATGCTTCCGAGGTATGTGAAGGTATCTGTCTGTACTAGTTGCTGATTCCTTACCGATATGGGATCAGGGTTGCTCACATTGAGCGTCATGACCTCAGACTTCTTTAAATTGATGTTCAAGCCCACCTGCTGGCTAAATTTATTAAGTCTATCCTGTCACTACTTCAGTGTAACATATTTCTGGCTTTCTCTAAATTGTAAAGTTTTCTGTATCCACACAGTTTCTATCCATATTAGGCACCTTCCTTATTCAACAAGTATATACGTTTGCCTGTTCTACATACAGCTCGTGTTACTGATTTACCTTCCAAGAACAACCAAGTACCACTGAAACAAAGGCATATTTATCAGTTCATTAATTTGTTATATTTCAGCTCCATATACCGATAAATTGCACTGCGGCCGAGAGCCATTACCATTATAATGAAGTATTAGAATCGTGGGTATATGTCAGTACCTTTTATCTTGAGTGGAGCAGAGGAGATAGTGGAAATTTCACTATCCCACAGTTCCAAGATTCAGGTTCAAAAGGTTAATTTACTTAAAGTAAGGACTAACTGAAATATATTGTATATTTCGGTATAATCTTACAAATGACGTGTGCCCTAATATATAACAAAGCAGCATGCTATTACATATACTCGTACATACATTCAGTCTGTGCAATTTCAACTTTAAAAATAAATAACATAAAAGTTGATAAGACAGAAAATAACACTTTTCTAATTTTTTGTTTGCAGATAAAGAATTGGCTCAGTGGAGAAATGCACTCTTTACTGCATGCAAAGCAGGATGTTTGGATTCTGTACAGACCTTTCTTGAAAAATTTGGCAATGAACACTCACATAATGCAGAGAGTGGCTTGAAAATTACAAGAGAAATTTGCCCCATTATAGTAAAGCATTTTCGTAACTCAGAAGTCGAGAACAGCAATTTGAGTGATGCCACCATTAGTGATGCCTTAGGGGAGAATCCTGGCAATCAGCAGGCAGCAGACACAGTTCTCTTGTCCTATTCTCATAATCAGAAACCAAGTGAATCTTCGATAACTTCTGCAAGCTCTGTCAAAATACCTCCAGATATTAACTGTGTAACTAATTTCCTGAACATGCCACTTAGTGATGATGGAACCACATTTTTACATGTTGCTGCAAAAGAAGGACATGCAGATGTCGTGATAGATCTCCTGAATTCTGGAGCAGATCCTGCTATAAAGTGAGTTAAACAAGCACTGTAACAGAAAAAAGAAAATCAAAGCTCAGAGATTTCCATAATTATTCTTACTTTCTGTATTTAACCGTGTTGTTTTTTTCCCCACCTTGTTTCCAAAATTTTTGTGAAAGTAATTGCCAGAGCTGCCCATAAGATAACTTCCATAATTATTCTCACTGTTTGTATTTGCTAATGTTGTGTTTCCCCACCTTGTTTTAGAAATGTTTTTGTCAGGGAGCAATTGCTTACATATCGTAAGAGAAGACTAATATGAGGTTGTGCGTGAAGCTGGCTCCTTGTATAAAACAGATTGCTACAAAAACCACCACTACAAGAGCACATGAATTCTTGTGTGCAGGCTTCCTGCAAAAGGACCAGTTGCAGTGGTGGTTCCATGTTCCGTAGGGAGAAAAAAAATAAAATGAAATAATTAGGAATGATTGCCAGAGCTTTGTTTTTTACATCCTCACTGTTCGAAATGTATAATTATTTGTTGGTTTTAAATTAATTTTCACACTATTTATTCTTCATTTCAAACCTAGAAATAAATTTGGAAAGACACCATACAATTTAGGAGAGTCTGCGGTTAGAAATGCATTTCGACGATTCATGGCCCAATTCCCTGATCGGTATGACTACACCAAAGCTCAGGTGAATTTATAATGGCTGATCTGTGTCATTTTAATGTTTTAAAAAATACGTACAGCTTTGTGTCTACGGTCTTATTTCTTTTGTTAAACATTTTAGAGTAAGACAATTATACTGAATACATTACCTTGAGTAAAACAGTTTTACTGAATACTTTACCACTTGTTGATGTTTGTACTGAATACTTTACCTTGAGTAAGGCAAATGTTCTGAATACTGTACCATAAATAAGACATTTGAACTGAATACTTTACCTTGAGTAAGGCAATTGTTCTGAATAATGTACCATAAGTAAGACAGTTGTTCTGAATACTTTACCTCGAGTAAGGCAGATGTTCTGAGTACTGTACCTCCTGTATTAAGACAATTGTACTGAATACTTTACTTCATTTGCCTCATAAATAAATAATTTTATGATTATGATCATTATTATTCTGTGACTGACTTCAGATACCTAGTCCATTAACAGCAGAAATGGAGGCAGAAAAGAAACAGAAAGCAACAGAGAAAAGGAAAGGAAAGAAAAAAGCATCACATGAACGGAATAAGGTATGTTGTATTGAGAAGCACCTCTACACCTCACGGTAGAAGGGGAACGACTAAGTAAGTAAGTAAGTAAGTATTGAGAAGTTTTTTTACTTCATTGTTATGAGTTCTGATTCTTACATAAGTGTGCTTTCTTGATCAGTCAGTCAAGCATTTTTTATTCTTTTTTTTATTTTTTAATTTGGCACTGTTTGTTTTACTATATTTTTATCTTAACCTTTAGCACGCAGCATTAAAATTCTGAAAATTTGCCCTGCAGCTGCATTCTTTTTCACAACACCCCCTTTTTTATAGTGGATGACTTGTAAAGTCTATAGTTTTTTTGTTTCTTGGTCAATTGATCTAATTTTTTTAATGTATACGAGGGGCGTTCAGAAAGTAATGCACCACATCGTTTTTCTCAGCTAATAATGAAGATAGAAGCATGAAATTTTGCACACTTCAAATATGGCATGTGCCAATTGTGTGCACCAAATTGCACTGCAACCGACCAAATAATACGGCTGCCCCAAAACCGTTGAAATGGAGCGTGTTAGCAACTTGCGTTATAAACAGCGAATTGTGATAGAATTTCTCGTTGCAGAGAAGGAAACTGTTGTGAATATTCACAAGTGTCTATGTGACGTGTATGGAAGTTTTGCAGTCGACAGGAGTACAGTCAGTCGCTGGGTTCAGAGAACCAAAGAATCAGGAAGTGGAGATACGGAGCTGCTTGATCGGCCGCGCTGTGGACGTCCTGCCACAGCCACCAACGCAGAAATGTTGAAATGCGCTGAGGGCATTATTCTTACTGATAAGCGAATCACTACTCAACAATTGGCCTTACAGCTGTCAGTCAGCATTGATGGTGCAAATGCAGTTATAAAAACTCTCGGATTTTCTAAGGTTTGCGCAAGATGGGTTCCTCGAAGTCTCATAAATGACCACCGATTGCAAAGGAAAGCAATTTCTTCTGAATTGTTGGAGCGTTTCAATGTTGATGGAGAGAACTTTTTGGCTAAGATCGTTACAGGTGACGAAACCTGGGCACATCATTTTGAACCTGAGACAAAAAGACAGTCAATGGAGTGGCATCATCCGCAATCACCAAGAAGAAAGAAATTCAAGACAATTCCTTCAGCTGGAAAGGTCATGATCACTGTCTTTTGGGACATTGAAGGTGTGATTCTTGTGGACGTTATGCCAAGAGGCGAGACAATCAATTCGCAAGCTTACATTAAGACATTGAAAAAACTCAATCAACGTTTTCGCAGAGTTCGGCCGCACAAGAATCCAGCAGCTCTGCTTCTCCTTCATGACAATGCGCGCCCTCACACAAGTCTAGAACCACGGGAAGCAATCACCAAATTGGGTTGGACTGTACTACCCCATCCACCCTATAGTCCCGATTTGGCACCCTCTGATTTTCATCTATTTGGTCCACTTAAAGATGCACTCCGTGGGACAAGGTTTGAAGATGATGAAGGAGTGATTCATGCAGCGAAGAAATGGCTACATGATCAAGACAAAATCTGGTACGGGCTAGGAATACATGCACTTGTTTCGCGCTGGCATAAAGCCGTACAAGTTGATGGCGATTATGTTGAATAATACCGATGTTTACATGACATATCCATGTATATTGTGTATAAATTTCATGCTTTTTGAATAAACAGCTCCTGAGAAAAACGATGTGGTGCATTACTTTCTGAACGCCCCTCGTATAGAAATAAATGAATGATGAATCTGAATGTAAATTTTGTTGATGTGATAGGGAAAGAGGACTGGTGAAAAAAAATAAAAAATCAACAAATGAAGAGACTCACCTCACTCCTGGTGCAACTCTGGAGTGCATTCTGTCTTAAAATTGAGCAGGGTGTGATAACACTCAAAGCAGGGATATGTACAGAGAGGTACCAGACACCTGCGGCACACGAACTGGGTCTGGTGGCGCTTCTTTTCCCTGTTAGAACACACGATGCAGTCTGGCTTGGAATGCTTGCCGTTAGCGAGACATTTAGGGTTAGGAATGATGCAGTGTTCCCCCATAACCAATCTCGCTGGCGCATCGTCGGATAGCCTTCCTCTGTGGTGTGAGACCCTAGACTGGTACCCATCAAGCAGCCCGTGAGCAATGCGCAAACGGAATGCTTCCGCCTTGACATGACCAGGATACTTGGCCCTCCACAGGACAAGCGAATTGACAAAGCAAACTTCCAATAGGTAGAAGAAAATTTTCTTCCACCACTTGCTGCTCCTGTGCAGAACCATGTAGTATGTCAACTGTTTGTCCACACGATCAATACCTCCCATGTGACAAGAATAAGCTTGGACAGCGCATGGTTTGTCGATGATCCGCACATTGCCAGCATGATGTTTGGATCTGACCTCCTTCCTGAAGGTCTGCGCATCGTGTGCAGTTGTCATAACATTCACTGGCCTCTTGTCAAACCATGACATATAGAGGATGTTGCCATCTCTTGTAGTGATGGGAGGGTCACCAGCTTTGGGTTTCACCAACTTGACTTCTTGGGGGACCCCTCGGCGGTTCGTCCACAGTGTGCCGCAAGCTCCTGTCTGATTATCCGCAAGCTCCTTGAACAGGGCAGGAGAAGAGAAAAAGTTGTCCATGTAGACAACATGGCCCTGCCCATACAGGGGAGCAACAAGGGAGGTGACAACGCAGTGAGCAACCCCTCTAGTAGGGTCCAAATTGTCTTCCTTCCCAAGGTAGAGCTGCCAATTCCATAGGTAGCCTGTCTTGTAGTCAGCTAGGCCCCAGCCTTTCATACCCCACTTAGAGGGTTTGTTAGGCATGTACTGCATAAGGCTGGTCCTACCTTTGAAAGCTATCATACTTTCATCAACACTAAGCTCTTTAGATGGTATGTAATGGCTTTGCCATAGAGGGACAAAAGTGTCTACGAACGATTTGATTTTGAAAGATTTGCTGTGGTCAGGGTGCCCTCGTGGTGCTGCAGTTGGCAGTTGTATTGTCTACGAGGTGTAGAAATGATAAGATAGAAACCTGTCCCTGCTCATCACTTTCTTGAACCCTGACATTTCAATGAAACAGTCATTTGACCAATACAAATCAAATGACGATCTTTTCGTTACACCCATCAACAGTAGCAAAGCAAGAAATGCCCTCATCTTGTCATCACTGACATTGGTCCACAACGTCACACGGGGTGAAGGACCCGCATCTTGCCCTTTCTTTTCAATAACCTGACTGGCGTAACGATTAGTTTCCGTTGCTAATATGTTCACAACATCATCTGTGATGAACAAACGGAAAATATCTAACTCAGAGATGTCATCGGCTACGCCCACAGGTCCCACAACTTCGTCAAAGTTGCGGAGCCAGTCGTGGTTGTAGCCAGAAGGTGCCCTAAGAATATTCACTTCATCAAAATCATCATCAACACTAGACACATCACTATTTTCCCCATCTCCACCATCACCCATATCCTGAGAACCGCCGATATCAGCACTAGTAAACCCCAAGAATTCCTCATCATCGGAGTCAAAATCCATAACAATTTCAGCTAAAATGGCAGCTTAATCCATGCCGATTGATTTCTATTTGAAAATTGCACAGAAAAATTTCGCTAACACACCCGTTACAACTGAAAGTCAGAAAAGGAAGCGAACTCTCTTTCACATAAGATTCAATTTTAACATCCGGGGTTAATATCACGTGCACACAAATTATACACCAGGAAGCCGACGATATCCGAAAGTCGACTAAAATCGCATGCAGCTGGGAGAACATAGGGTACCTCCGGCGACAATTGTCGCCCGCAGCGTGCTAAAGGCGTCCGAGGCAAGGGGAGCAACTCCATTTTTTTTAACTTAGTGACCATCTACAAAAATTCATTAGAATAAAACTAACAGCTAAAATTATGTTTATTAGTTTTAAATACACCGAATTTAATAACATAGCATGTGCATTATTCTTAATAACTTTAAATTAGTATTATGCAATGACAATGTCATTAATATGGGGGAAAATATTTTTCAAACATAATTGAACATTTGTTGTGCTAATTCATTACGACAAAAATATATAGTCATTTTTATTGAAAGGTGTATTATAAGACCGGAATGGAATTCACTGCTTTACATCGGATTCGTGGACTATGAAAAGGCATTTGACAGTGTAGACAGAGAATCACTTTGGAAACTGATGAGGCATTATGAAGTTCCCATGAAGATCATTGACTTAATAAGGAAGACCTATGAAGACATGACATGTAGAGTTCTTCATGAAGAACAACTTACAAAACCGTTTAGGATAAGAACGGGAGTGAGACAGGGATGCCTTTTGTCTCCATTTCTTTTCTTACTAGCAATAGATTGGGTTATGAAAACATCAACATCACACAACAGAAATGAAATCCAGTGGAATCTGACTAAACAGCTTGATGATCTGGATTTTGCAGATGACTTGGCTCTTCTGTCCCATAAACATAATCAGATGCAAGAGAAAATGAAAAATCTCGATGAGAGTCACAACAAGTGGGCCTGAAAATACACAGGGAAAAGACAAAGATTATGAGAATAAATGCAAGAAATGATAACAAGATTGAACTTGAAGAAAGACCATTAAAGGATGTAGAATCATACACATATCTTTGTAGTAATATAGACAAAGTTGGAGGGACAGACAATGATATCAAAATAAGAATACAAAAAGCAAGAGGCGCTTTCATTGCATTGGGAAATTTGGAGAACAAGAGAAATCAAGTCCAACAAGAAAATAAAAATCTTCAACTCAAATGTCAAGTCAGTTCTATTGTATGGCTCTGAGACATGGAGAGCAACAAAAACAACTAAACACCTACAGACTTTTATAAATGGGTGCTTGCGTAGAATAGAAGGACTGAAATGGTATGACAATATTCTTCTTCTTCTTCTGTCCTTAGCCACAGACCGTCAAAGCAGTCAGTGGCCATTACGCCTAGTGGCGTCTTAGGGCAACAGCAGATAGGTTTTCTTTGCCATTGTTTCCCATCACGCCTAGTGGCGTCTTTAGGGCAACGGCAAATCAACCCATTTGCTGTTGTTTCCGTAATCGAAGTGACTGGCAAACGGGTGATCAGCCCGTTGTGATGACAATATTACAAATGTGGAATTGATGACAAGAACCAGACAAGTGCCAGTGGAACAAGAGCTGAGAAGAAGATGCTGGAGATGGATAGGACACACATTGAGGAAACCTGTTGATAGCAATGCAATGAATTCTGCCCACTGGGGAATCATAAACAGTCTCTGCAGAACGCGCAGAATATGTGTTTGGTTTGTTCATTTTTTTCACATATGCATTTGCATAAGCTGTTGTTTACTGCTGCTTTTTCCTTGTTTGTATATGTGGCCATTTGACCGACCACTTGAGCATTTATTCATGCTAGAGTCTAGTCATAATAATTAAATATAAAACTACCATTCGCTATAATAAACAAGCAAGATTCTTAACTAAAATTAAAAAATAAAACAAGACACTAAGGGTAGGGCAGAGAGTGGTAGAAATCGGCTAGGTCAGCATTAGACACAATGCACGCTAATTTACGCGGCAGTCGTCATAGAAATGCAGTTAGAGACAGCTACAATCACGCTGTGAGAACGTGATGTTTGACCAATAATTTATCAAATAGGATGAGCCCAACCAATCAAAACGTAGCCAGCTCAGAAATTTGTCGGCAAGAAATTAAGAACCCGGCAGTAGTCCTGAAGAGAAGAGCAGGGTAGCAAGACGTGTTAATGACGAGCCTGCCTTTTAGTTGAGATTCTCAACATTTTTGTGCCTAAGATTCTTTATGTGTATTTGTACACATGGTATAAGTATGGTTATACTTATTTCAAATAAGTAGAAATTCTCAACCTGCCAATATTTGTTTCAGCTCAGTTGTGCATTATGAAAGATACCAATAGGCCTAACTGAAAAGAAGAAAATGGACATATATGAAAAATTGACGATTAAGTTGTGGAACTGGAAAATAAAGCAAATGAAGAAACTACAAAGGAAAGAAATAAAATATGAGGCTTTGATACTCCAGGAAAATGGAAGAATATGAAATTGATAACAAATATTATGAGACATTTTTGGATGGGAGATAAGATGAGAAATATGATCTTCATGAGAAGAAAATACGACCAGTTTTCGTCTAATGTACAAAATGTATAAATTGTTCAACCTTATTTGAAAACCATTTTAACCAATTGGATGTCAAATAAAACATTTGTAAATCGAACAGGGCTGTTGAGGATTATTTGCCTGTTGTATAACATCATTTTACTGTTGGATAACTTAGATGCATTGTCATGGTTCACCAATCTTAACCACTATAGCTCTCCATGTATAACACCTGTAGAAGGTACGAACGAGCCTAAAATACAGATAGGGTCTAAGTAATTAACACCTCTGGCGAGATATAAGCCAGTACATACTACCAAGACAAACTTAGACATGTACTAGATAAAAAAAGGAAAAGGAAGTCTTAACAAACATAGCATAGACGGCTACATATTACATAATTAGATGCCGTACCCAGTACTAACAATGTGATACATCAGAGCACCACCGCTACATAAGACCATAATTGATGCCGTACCCAGTCCCACAAGGAAGTCAATGATACCCCACTGGGTGACACGGTTACATATTGAGCCCATTTGATAACATTCTTCACTCATAAACAAACTGAAGTAATCTAAAGTGTGTTTAGGTCCAGGGATTCTGACAAAGTCACAAATTTCAACTGAAGTGTGCTTTGTTGACAAGTCTCTTTCGTTTGATCTGTCGTTAGTATGTTTACTACTTTCACTAGATTCAATTTCATCAGTGTCCCTGTCATGTCTCTAAATCAGGTTTGTTTCATATTCAATATCCGCATTTGATTCGGCGGCATCCTCATCATTTCGATCAGATAAAACTTCATCTCTCAACTTTCCGAGGCAAAGATTCTACTGCTCGCAAAGCCATGGCTTGAAAAAATCACAAATAATCGAAGTATCATTCATTTTTTAACATAATTTCAGAAAACGGAAGCTTTGCTTGTTACGGGAAGTATGTTTATAACTCTCGCCTCGTTTATAGCGAGATCTCATTGCACTATGGCAATGAATGACAACACACGTTTCACTAGCTGAATTGGGCATTTTGAACGGGACTTTAGACTTTGCGCCCGGGCGAGTTTGGGCGGTTTAAATGATAAAGGATTAAGGATGGTAGTAGAAATGTTGGTGTGAATCATATTAGGCATTTTATAATATTTATTAGTGTTAGTGAACTAAAACATCTTATTGAAATAATGAGATGGAAATCTTGACAAATTTTTAATGAAACAGTCATTAGGATGAAGAGCAGAAGAAAAGCATTTTGTGGACAGTTAATGAGACAATGAAGCTTATTAAAACTCTCTTGTATCCGAGAAATTTGTAAAGGCAGGAAGAAAATTGAAGAAAAAAAAACTATGGTTTACAGCATAAGAAAATGGTAAGACCAATATATAGACAGTGCTCAAGAAGTGCCTAAATACTCTTTCAGAACAGAGAAGGCCTCACAGATATGATGTATTTCCAGGTTATATAATTTTTATGTATTAAACCATCATTTTACTTCGCGTTCCTTACAGTTTCTGTGGCAATGTTTTACATGTTGAGTTTGCCAGCCCCATGCATACTGTCATTTTAGTCGCCTTGTACGACATGCCTGAAGGTACAGTAGTCCAATTATTTTGTTTAGTTTTCTCTTCAGAGATCCTCAGAAAGTACACGGGGCATGTATTTAACTTAGTTCTTACTTTCTTTCTCTTCTGTTTTTGTTCATTAGTCCCTTAAAAAGGTCTTATGGCCGTAACACATGCATTTTCTTTGTCCTTTGTCCCATTATAGACGCATTTCCTATATTCGTTTGCGCTGCCCTTGGTTTATACTAATGTTTTTGACTTCTGTAAATTTAAACTTTTACATAGTCCCAGGTTTTATTTTGACATATCATGTGCGACCTTACTATTACATTTTTATTCCCCATCTATCATTGTAATATAATTCATTTAATTTAGGATAAAAAGGCTGCTGAGGCAAAGATCAGAGAGGAGAATGCAGAAAAGGACAGATTTTTATCTTTGTCTGACAGAGAAAAGGTATGTCATGCCAACATGTAGTGAACAAAGAAGGTATGTCATGCCAACATGTAGTGAACAAAGAAGGTATGTCACGCCAACATGTAGTGAACAAAGATGCTAATGTCTTGTTGTTATTTCACATTTTTGTTTGGCGCCACTTGTATAAAAAAAATGTGTTGTGTGTCTGATTGTATAACAGTCAACAAAATGCATTCTGCATCTTTGTAGAATCTTCATAAAGAAATCTGTGATTATAAAATGAACTTAAATAAAAAGCTTTTAGTGTCTACAATGATATCACCATCATCAGAAATATGTTTTCTGTATCATTGATTCTATCATGAACATAAAAAACAATGGATTAAGTATCTTATGTTGTATTATCAATGTCAAGAACATGTTTTACACATCGTTGGTTACATAATTGTGGGGGAAAAATGTATTTTATAATTTGGTTAGAAAATTACATTTTATATGTGTAGCTTCCTTCAGTCATAGCTGACTATGGGAATGTGCCCTTGAGTGATAGCCCTCAGTTTTTTTTTTAGTCAGGTGTTCTTTCGGTGCGTTCTTTTCTCTTCTGCTTGTTGCAAGAGCTTCTTTTCAATTATTCTGAGGTGACGCTGTAGAGAGCACTTGGTGCAATCGGCAGCCTCATTTTCCCAGGTTGCTGGATTGTATATGTAAGCTGTTACATAATCAGTACCAAGAAAGTGCATTCTACATCTTTTCATACGTAGTCAACATTAGTAACACACATTGCACATCTACAGTTAAATAACACCAGGTTGTGCCTTCCTTTGGCAAAAGCACAGGAAGTTAGTTTCCTTATTAGTTACTGCTGTCTTGATCCTACAGTTATTCATAAGCAAGATAGATTTAATGGAACAAGTCTGACAGTC
This sequence comes from Oreohelix idahoensis, assembly GCA_024509875.1. Classification (NCBI taxonomy): domain Eukaryota; kingdom Metazoa; phylum Mollusca; class Gastropoda; order Stylommatophora; family Oreohelicidae; genus Oreohelix; species Oreohelix idahoensis. The sequence continues at coordinate 681,881 of JAMPIV010003711.1, forward strand.
CCTGCCTGTGTCAGCTCCAATCATGAAGACTCAGATTGTATGTCACTCACTTCATATTGCTTCACTGTCTGTTATTACTGGAACTAATAATAATTTATAAATTTAAAATAATTTATGGAAAATGTTTATTTCAGAACCAGTGGTCCTAATGATGTCATACTCCCCCCTGATCTCCTGTGTAGTGAGATCAGATACCTAGCCTTCTTGGATAAGGGCAAAAAATAGGAGGTCCCATATGCAAGTTGCGCACGTTAAAAATCCCACAGCAGTTGGAAATCGCAAAGAGTAGGCCTATCAGGCCACTGCCCTGGCAACATTTAAAAATTAGAAACCTACCCACAAAAAAAATATTTATAGAATGTGTGATTCCTGTATACACACATTGAGATTCTCACCGGTGCACTGTGCTGAGATCCTCCTTGTGTGATCTAAGGGAGGAGATCAGAGCATTGATGGTGTAGTCCGTGTGCAATGATTAACCCTTAAACCAAACCAATACTGGAACTAGAAATATTAATTTAAGATGTTAAAACTTGATCATGTATATTTTTTCACACTGTCATTTCAGAGAGCCCTTGCAGCAGAAAAGAGAATCCTTCAGCAACATAATGAGCAGGGGTTGCTAAAACCAGTGCTGAGGTAATTAGAGCCTTGAGTCAGGTGCTTTGTTTAGTTTTTATAACAGTTTCAGGTGTGGAAAGATGGCCTCATTGCAAAACTTAGGAGAAGTGGAATCCAAGGCAACATGATGAAATGGATCCAGTCATACTTGCATAACAGGAGAACTAGAGTCACTCTTGACGGTCTGCAGAGCAGAAAAGTGTTGCTCCATCAGGGGGTACCTCAAGGAGGGTAATTTCCCCAACACTCTTCCTTGTTTACATCAATGACCTGGTGAAAGATCTCCCTGCAGGAGTTAAAGCTGCCTTATATGCAGATGACCTAGTACTCTGGTGCGCTGATGAAAATGTCACCACAGCAAATTATAGAATGCAGCGGGCAGCAGACATGCTAGTGTCATGGGCAGAGAAATGGCTTATCACAATAAACACAGACAAAACCTCCACAACACTGTTCTCCCTCGCCCCCAAGGACAAATCAGCTAACATACACCTAGGGACAACCGTGATCAAGGAAGAAAGCTACCCCACCTATCTTGGGGTGACATTTGACCAAAGGCTTACATGGAATAAGCAATTGAAAATGCAGAAGGAAAGGCCCGAAGGTAGGCCATACTCAAAAATTAGCAAGTACCAACTGCAATGAACGAAATCTAAAACAGGATTTATAATGGAGTAATAAGACCACACTTAGAGTTTAGCTCAGCAGCATGGTCATCAGCTGCTAACTCACATCTGCAGTCTTTGGACAAGGTGCAAAATCAAGCTCTCAGGCCTCATTACAGGAGCCATGAAAACTACACCAATAACAGAGATGCAGAAGGTTGCTGGATTACAGACATTGTCCCATAAGAGACACAAAAACCATGATCCAGATGGAAAAGTACAACAGTATGCCAATGCACCCAATGAAGGCAAGACTAGATGATCTGGCATTGGGACGTCTAAAGCGTAGCAGCTTTGTGCATCGGGGGAAGGGACTTGTGAGACAGCATCGGGAGGACCTGTCCATGAAGACAACACCACTGAAGCCCACCCTATACCCTGTACCATGGGAGCAGGCCAGCAGTGCCCTCCAAATTAATACAACAGTCAGTGGTCTCACAAGTGGAGAGAGATCTCCGAACTGCTACATTGAGTATGATCCCCACCTCCAAAGCTATCCCGTGCTACATGCCTATACAGATGGATCAGCAACTAATGCTGTTAGGAATGGAGGTGCCGGTATCTTTATCTCATATCCTGACAACAACTATGAGACTAGGCACATTCCCACTGGTAAATTCTGTTCCAACTATACAGCTGAGGTTCAAGCTCTAGAGCAAGCTGCAAATATGATTTTATACTCTGACTGTAGTCATCCTCACAGATGCACTGTCTGTCCTTTCAAGGGTGTACTCCCGCATCTGAGAAATGAACTAAACAAGGTAGCTGCCAAAAAGAGAACCATACTTCAGTGGGTACCATCTCATTGTGGTGTACCCGGAAATGAAGAAGATAACAGTTTCTTTTCTTATGTGTAAGTCAGTGAGGAGGACTGCAGTAAGGCAATGGTACATGGTGGGGTTTAACGAAAACTAGGTAATGTACATTTTACTGGAGCATCCAATTGGCAGAGTGGTTAGAGGACTGGCCTCTCACTGCAAAATGCCAGGTTCAAAACATGGTGGCATCATGCTTCAGTCTACTCAGCCATAAATGGGTACATGACTGCTTTTGTGTTAGGGAAGGAAAAGGCAGCAAGTAAAGGAACTGGTCACCCCACCTCTCAATGCTGGACCTAGTATAGTGAAGTCTCTAACACTTCACTCCCCTGCTGCATCATCATCTATGGGACTACCTGTACCTTTTTACTGGGACAAAGAAATTGTCTGTCACAACCACAAGGTCTATGTAAGGGACAAAGGAATTGTCTGTCACAACCACAAGGTCTATGTAAGGGACAAAGAAATTGTCTGTCACAACCACAAGTCTATGTAAGGGACAAAGGAATTGTCTGTCACAACCACAAGGCCTATGTAAGGGACAAAGGAGTTGTCTGTCACAACCACAAGGTCTATGTAAGGGACAAAGGAATTATCTGTCACAACCACAAGGTCTATGTAAGGGACAAAGAAATTGTCTGTCACAACCACAAGGTCTATGTAAGGGACAAAGAAATTGTCTGTCACAACCACAAGGCCTATGTAAGGGACAAAGAAATTGTCTGTCACAACCACAAGGTCTATGTAAGGGACAAAGAAATTGTCTGTCACAACCACAAGGCCTATGTAAGGGACAAAGGAATCATAAAACAAGAGAAAACAAAGTGGGAGCTAGGCTAAATGCAGAAAAAAAAATTATTCTATTTTAATTATTCTTAATGCATTTGGGTTAGTTCTTCTTTTCTTTTTTCTTCTGTTTTATTATTTGTTTGTCACTGATGAAGATGTCGTTATAATGTAGGCAGTTTCTTTGTCTTTTGTTTTAGTAAGATGTGCATTACCTATTTTTGTTAAGTCCAATATTTATATATCTCAGATTTTTTGTATGCAAGTATGTATATATTAATGCATTCCTATCGGGATGTAGAAGACATGAAAAGACCTTTAATGGCTGTCACAAGGGCTGGAAGATGGCTGTCACAAGGGCTGGAAGATGGCTGTCACAAGGGCTGGAAGAAGGCTGTCACAAGGGCTGGAAGACTTATCATGAGTTTATTGGAGGCCTGTGCTCCATAGGAAGCTGGAGGGTAACGACTGAATGAATAAGTAAAACTGAAATTAAAGACATCTTGGTACGGGCGCTTAATGCAGGTAGAAAAAAGCAAGATGGAAATGGAATGTTTGAATATGAACTTAATAAGCAAAACTTTAGACAGAGATGGAGGACTCATCAGTGATATCAAAATAAGAAGACAGAGGGCAAGGGCGGAATCTGATTGGGAAATATAAGGAAATGAAAAGAAGCCAAAACTAATTCAAAAATAAGAATCTTCAGCTCAGATGTCAAGACGGGACCCAAAGATGCAGCAATAGAGAATGCAGTCAGCGACCCATAGCTTGACTGCTTGCGTCAGGGTCAGCGAACCAGAGCTGACCAAGACCCTACTCCACCTCCACGTGGTGGTCCTGGAAACAGGCTGCATCACTGCAGTCTGGCTGAGAGAGTAGGGATCGAAGAGGGAAGGCAAACCCGGTCCCAAAAAATGCCAGTGCTGAAGTCGGATGTGTCGGCCGAAAGGCGCAGATATCGCCGCTCCAATGTAAACAGACACAACGCAACCAACGTCCTTTTCAGAACGAGCGAGGAAGAAGAAGAAGAAGATGTCAAGACAGTCCTATTGTCTTGCTCTGAAACATGGAGAACCAACAAAAGTGACAACCAAGAATTGCAGACTTTAGTAAATGGATGCTTGAATACAGCAGAAGGATTGAAGTGGTATTTCAGCGTGGAACCGATGGAAAGGACTAGACAAGTGTTAATGGAATGAGAGATAAAGAAAAGATGTTGGTGTTGGTTAGAACACTCATTGAGAAGGCCTGCTGAATGCATTACAAGCAGGGTTTGTAGCGACCTGGAAAAGGCTGGAAAATGAAAAAAAAAATTCCAGGCCTTGAAAAGGCTGGAAAAATGGCTAAAAGCCTTGAATTTCCTGCATCTGACCTGGAAAAAAAATACGAATCGAAAGTTGGATGCTTGGCGTCCATTTTTCAGTTATTGATGGTATTTTTTGTTAAACGTCAGTTACCGTAGAATTTTTACTTCCCTTTTGCGCACTAAATCCATTTCCAGATGTTTTCGGCGGTTTGTGTTTTCGGCGCTTTGCGTTAATGATGTGAACGCACATATTTATTTTTAGCGCTCGCACCTGTAATTCAAATGCTACTGGAAAAAAAACACCAAGAACTTGTCTCTGCGCATTCAAGTTCTATTAAATCGTTCATTTCAACTGAGGTAAGTAATAAATTCATTTATCTCATTTATAAAACATATTTAAATAAGTCCAGTTTATAGATAGGCCTACTGTACTTGCGTCTGTAATTTACGATGTAGGCCTATTCACAGTTTTATTTTTAACCATGGCCAAAATTATAGTGTTTGAATGAAATTTCTTGGTTTATAACTGCTTACGGGAACATGTTTGACACAGTTTAAGATGGTCAGGAATATAAATTGATGGCGATTCCATATCCTATAGCATACCCTGTTATCAGACCCGTGTCCCACTGTTCATTTCACCACATTTTTTGGAATTAAATATATTTTGAATGCTTTTTTTTTATATTTATGATGAACAGACATATCCCGTTCAACATCTGAAGGGTTATAATTAGGATAGGCCTACGTTTTAAATTCCAGATAACATGAATAACCGCCGATACATAAAAGTGGCATCACATCTGTCAAATCACTTTAATTAGGATAAATGAAAATTACCAATTTTTGTGCATAGGCCTATGTTATTTTTTTTTTTTTATATTTAAATAAATTTTTAAAAAAGAAATCTAAACAAACAGAAATGAGATAAAACAAAACAAAAAACCCAACCAAAAAAACAAACAAAAATAGTAAAGATGGGGGGGGGGGGGTGTGCGGGTGTAAAGGCCTGCTGTTTCCAGTTAGATATTTAATACTAATAGATTTTCACTTATCATAAATATTATAAGAATATTATCATACCTTCAACCTCCCAATTACTATATATTAGCTTTTGTTCTAGTTAAATATTGTTTGACTATATTATGTAGCCTATGCGTTTAGAACTTTGACTTGGTAAATATACATAGCTTAGGCCTACTCATAAGTTATTTGTGTGTTCCATTGTTTGTTTTTTTTTACAGAAAAGAACACAACCCCAAGGAGCAGTTTTACCCTCAGAAACATCAAAACCATCTAACACTACTCCCTCGGACACGTCAAAAACGTCTAACACTACTAGAAGACCTACCGATGTGACATCTATTGCCAGACAGTTTGGTCTATCTGAAAGGACAACTTTCTACCTGGCCTCTTTTGGACTGGCTCCATATTTCACCTCACTTCTTGAGAGCCAGCTTAGCAAGAACAGTTACATTGTTCTGTTTGATGAAAGCATGAGCAAATCAGTGCAGCGAAAGCAAATGGATTTCCATGTTCGTTTCTGGGATGTAAATGTGATAAAAACACATTATCTTACATCAAAGTTTCTTGGATATGCTAGAGCTCTTGATATGCAGACTGCATTTGATGATGCATTCTCATAGTTAAATTTAGGACATCTGCTCCAACTGTCCATGGATGGACCTAATGTAAATTGGGCTTTTCATGACAAAATTAATGCGCTACTGAACCAGAACTATGGCATAGAACTACTGAATGTTGGAAGCTGTGGGCTGCACAAAGTTCATGGTGCCACAACTGAATATATGTCCATTGATTTTTTTCAAACTTTTTCCCCCGACACTGCCATAGATCTGACCACTGATGAAATGAATAAGTACGGAGAAAATCACCTCGCTTTGCACACAGGCAGGAATATATTTCAAACACTAACTGCCACAAAGTGGGGATTCAAACTATCTGCTCTCACTGATGCTAAAACATAATACTGCATGAAATTGAAAATTGAGACTGATAAGGAAAATTATGAAGGTTGTGTTGGGGCAACTTTCAGGGTTGTGAAAGATCTTCTTGATGGATAGGCAACAAGGGACATATTCTCTTCTGTGGTAGTTTTTATTCAGCCTTCAGCTTTATTTCAAGACTTGAAAGAAATTCAGATTGGTGCAATTGGAACAGTAGCTGAAAATAGGAAGCATTTTCCTGAAGCACTGAAGAAAAAGCAACTCAAATTGAAAAAGGCAAATCATCCTTTGTTTTGTGAGACAGAAGATAAGGCATGCCGACAGTCACCTGGCATGATACGAAAAGATTTAACCTTATATCTACTGTTCACTCCAATGATAATATAAACAAGACAGTTAGAAAGACAAATTCTTTAGGGCAGAACAATTCAGGAGCCAGTGCTTGCAGAAAAATACAGCAAAAGTATGGGAGGTGTCGACCACTTCGACCAACTAGGTGCAAGCTACCCCTACCCACATAGATCTTATTTTTATATCATTTCTTAGTTGAAACTGCCCTGGTCAATGGGCACATAACCTACAACACTGCCAACTCTACAAAAAAGATCAAAGCAAAGATCAGGATGTCAGTCTGATTCTTATTGAACCTGCTATTCTTCGACACAATGTGACACCTTCAAAACCACAGGTCACAACAACACGACTTACTGAGCACCACTTCATTGATAAATATGAAAGGGCAAGGTACAAACCAGACTGTAAAGTGTGTAAGGCTGCAGGGAACAGAAGCCAGACTTGCATGTACTGCCCAGATTGCAATGTACCTCTATACCTGATACCCTGCTTCAAGTTATACCACACAGTCAAGGATTATCAACGATCCAGACAAAGACTCTTGCAGAGGCCTACAGCCACAACTTCAACTCCAGTTAATGAAGGAAGCAGCTTAGACTCCAACTAGAGGTACTTAACTACTCAAACATTTACAAACACTCATTGTCAGATGCCACAGACGCAGAATACATTTAAAAAAGACAAACACAAAAATTAAAATTATTTTTGCATTTAATTCACAATTTTTGTTAACATTTTATGTTGAAATACAGGGTTAATCGTTAAATCAATACATCAATCAAGCTTATTTTATTCATTGCCATCCATGTCCCTAACATTTTATTGCACTGACGTTGAACAAATTCACTATAAAGTGGAAAAAGATCATGGTTTTAAAATATCTCCTGAAAGTTCTATAAATAGCCACACAAATTCAAGATGGCCACCATGATGATGTGACCAATGTGCATAAAATGTTTTTTCGGATGTGGCAACCATTCATAATGGTGCTCTGAAAATTTCAAAGGCCTATGCCTGTTTTTCAATTTTTTATGAATTTAAAAAAAAAACAGTTCTTTTTAAAGAAATCTGCAAACACCCTTGGTAATGGGAGACAGTAATGTTCCGGATTGCTGGTCAGCAAAGTGATAATTATATATGAGAAAATTAGATGAGGAAAATATTAGAGTTTCCCATCCTTGAAAATCATGTGCTTGGACCTGGAAAATGCTTGAAGAAATTTGCTATGAACCCTGTACAAGGAAGTCTGTTTGCTGGGATCCCCGTGGTAATAGAGAAAGAGGGAGACTTAAAATCATACGGAGAACGGAATCGGAGACAAACTTATAAAGGATATGGAGAGAATTTGGATAGAGAGCATGGGATCTGAGGGCATGACCTCATTAAAAACCTGTGCGGCACAGGAAACTGAAGGGTAGTGATAATGAGGTAAAACTCAAAGAATTAAGACATGTTATTGCTACATTGAGGTTAAACAGAAATTAAATTGTCCACACCAGTCATTCTGTCTTAACAGTTTAATCTAGTTTTATATGTGTGTCTGTGCTATTTCATAGTGCACTAAAAACAGAGCTTGGAACTTTGGGATTTCATAAAAGTATGCTGCTATTTCAGAACTCTTCAATTTTTTTAGTGTTAAATTTAGTACAAGTCCGTTTCCTTTTATCTGAAATCATCAGGGACAGCTGTATTTCAGAAATCTGATTTTTTTTTCAGTTTCTGGATGTTGCCCACATCACATTCCAAAATCACCCAAAATGTGTTCGAAAATAGCCCAAAGTCACTCAAAATGTGTTCGCCCATAAGTAGCCCTAAGAAGCTTTCAATTTTCAGAATATTTTGGGTAAAAGTATACGAACCTATATTGGTTTTTAATGTGAAATTTTAGTTTTGTTTTCTTGGTTTACTTTGTTACATGTGTTCAGCAGTTTGATGTAATTTGTGTTTTTCAGCCGTTGCTGGCAGTGTGGAACAGACATGACTGGAAAAGTGCCCTTTGAATACTGTGATTATAAATTCTGCACTACAAAATGCTTGAGAGAGCACAGATCCAAATCATCTGTCTCAAAATAAACTTCACAGTTGTTCGATTTTTGATTCAAATTTCTAGGTTTTTTCCCCTCCCTTTATTTGTAGAGTGAAAAAGAGAAAAAAAATTTTACTATAACACAGAAATTTATCTCGGACTGCAATTGTATGTAAATCAATTATTATCAACAATATCTTCATCAATGAAAACTCATTTCTTTCATCAGGGCTGGTTGGAAGGTTGTCACATGCTATTATTATCTTTATACGGTATTATGTAATATCACTAGTGAATGACAAGGAAACATTTTTTGTAATCTTGTTGAAATTATAAAGCTGATCCAGTTTCTGCTTGAGGTCTAGTAAAGGAAAACGAGGGGGACTGCAGAAAAACATGGTGAAGTGTGGGTGAATTTTTAAACAAAAAAAAAGGTAATTCATCTTACAGGGGCAAGACCCAAAAAAATTGCCTAGGCGTTCATCTCATTTTTGTGTTTTCATTGCACGATTCCTGACCATCAGCAGGGCACCCTCACTACTAGTGGGTCTTAATAGTTGTATCCATTTGTATTTATTTTCTCACATTTCTTACTTAGCTCTCACCTTCTTTCTTTTCCCTAACGAGGCCTTGTGGCTGCAACGTTGGCTGTTTGTTTGTCTTTTGTCCTAGTTAAACGAATTACCTTTTTCCCTATTTATTCATTCATCCACCCTTCAGATAAGCAGAATTTAGGCTTTGAGCTTTAATATTTTAAACTACCCTAGTTTTCGGCTAAATTTTTCTCAGTTTTGAACATTTTTTGTGTGTGTGCCTTCTATAGTAGGGCTGCTAATGATAAAAACATCATATATTCCTTGTTTTGTTGGGAAACAACAAGCCACCCCTTCCCCCTCCCCAACACGTAAAATTATTTTTTTTCTGAAATAGATCACATTAATTTGTATTCACATTCCAATACACATGAAAAATACGTGGTAAAGAATCTGAGTATGTTGCCAAATAAATTGGTTTGAATGAAGCGATTACTGTTATTGTGCATACTACATAAATAAAAACAGCGTTTTTAATGGAAAAAAAGAGACCACAATAATTTTTATGCAAAAAAACATCACTATTCACTCTAAACCAGCTTCACAATGGATGGCAGTCATTTTGCTTATTTACGTATATGCACAAGCTCTGAATTCAAAATGCAGTTACTAATTTGCAACAAAACTCCAGTTTAGAAAGACCAACTTGCAGTACGACTGTTGTCAAAGATGACACATGGTGGATTTCCCTAACCTTTGCCAGTCGTTAAACTGGCATGTAAATTGTTAACCCACTGTCATGTAGCAGTAATAGCAGATTTGCTAAAGTTCTCATGCTGATCACTAAAGTGTATGCCAGCAAATAAATCAAATTTTTTAACAGAATTAACTATAGTTGTAACTGGTATTGGGGGAAACTTAAAATCAAAGTAACCTTAATGAAGAGGAGAAAACCCTTTATCATCTAGTGCCAGATGCAACATATTTTGATATCCAGGAACATTTCTTGGCTAGACAATATTCTGAATTTTTTTTAAAGATTTATTATTAAAATGTCTAAACTGTACTCTGCATTTTATTATGTACAAAGTATCCACTATTAAAGATCCACTTCAAGATGTCTCTTGTGGTACCAGTCGCTCTCAGAATTGTGTGTCACATCCCCCTCTTTTTTACGAGATAAAGATTTATTGTATTTTCGTACAGTGTAAACATGTGATATAATTGGCAAAGCCATATTTTGACTGCTAGTTAATGGGCAGTAGGTTGTCTGAAAACGAAAACCTTCTGAGAACTGAGATGACTAGAGCTAAGGCACAAAGTGTTGATGCCTGGTCACCAATTTGAGCATTTGAAAAATGTTAATCTCTCATTTACTGCATTAATCTTTAATATTGCTCCATTAATAGTCGAACAATGCTACATAAAGTTGTGGTCCACAGCTAGTTTCCAGTAAAGTAAGAAAAATAGTCTGATTTAAAACAGCACAAGAATTCCACCAAGAAATGTTATGTCCTTAAAGTTGATAATTGTAAATAACATTTGGATTTTCAGAAGCACATAATATAATGTTGATACTTTTGTCAAAGCATCAGTATGTAACTACATTCAAAAATACAGTGATGAATATAATAATAAAATGGAATCTGTTCGTGGCATGCTAAAAAAAATACTTGCTGCCATTTCAGTTATTTTAAGAAATACTAGAGTAGGGACTATGTCTGAAAATACAGTCCTAAGGTGATTGTTGGGATCATCAGAATCTGTTACAGTCAGGGCTGTTTGAGATGTTTTAAAACATTTTGAGCATTTAGAAAAGTGAAATTTGAGTTTGTTGTCTTGTCATATTACTTACATCAACAAATTATAATATTTGAATACAAATTATAAATAATAATTTATATATTTTTCTTTACTTACAAACCAATCAGAAGGCTAATTGTTTCAGAGAATTAGCAATACTTGTAATTGGTAATGGGATAAACAAAAAATAAAAATTCAATAACTTAAATATGGGATGCTGTTTTGTGCTTTTCTCTTTGTGTGCTTTGAATGCATAAGTTCAGAATGGCCATTATGATGTCTTTATAATGAGAGTAACTCTGCAGACTTTTGGAAATACTGTTTCACAACTGTCGTATCCATTCTACCATGTCTTTCTCACACTCTGTGTTTTACCATTGGAGTAATTTCTCACACCAAATGATGATTAAAAGTTACGAAGTAAAAAACATCATCTATGCCCTAAAACTTGTCCATTTTATTTTAGCTGTGAAAAATCCAGTGTTTTCCCAATTTCAAACAAACCCACTCTAATTAACTTACATGTATAGATGTTTGGTGTGTGATTTATTTATAGCTGTAATATGCAGCCATAGACACAGTAAAAGGTAAAGGATCCCGTTACACGCCCATTTAGGCATATTGGGAATATGGTGTTAGGCCCATATTTTCTTGACTGTCGGCACACTAGGGGTGATGTGGTCAGCTTCACGCCGGCCGCCTTAACCTTCCCAGAGTTGCTCTGGTACCCATTTGGGGCTGGGTCGACCCAGGAGCCGTTTGCGGCCTAAAAAAATCCCACCTCATCTGGGGATCGAACTATAGACCAATGAGCTAGGAAGCCAGTGCACTAACCACTATGCAACCGCAGTGCTTCAAGTGATCCCATGTCTTAAAATTATATAACAGAAACATTGTCTTACCAGCTTCATGTATTGAACTGAAAATATGAAAACTAAAACATACAAAAACATATGCAACAAAACTGCTGGGAACGAACATAGCACATATATCTTGTGTGGTAAAATTGCACTTCATAAATCTGACAAAAATTGTAGGACACAGACTTTGAATACTTAAAACACGTAACATTCATCACATTTCCACTTTGTATACTGAGCTAAAGTATTATCTAACTTAAAGAGGTGACAGTTACTTCTGGTATGAAATGATGGGTACTCGGTTTGGACAATAATAACTGGACACAAATGAGGAGGTTCTGGTTGACCAAAACTGTGTAGATTTAAAAAAAATTGCCAACCTGACTTGATAACACACAATTTTGTACAACAGCGCTATATTAAAGATACTTTATGTAAAGTCTAAATTTTGCAACAGTCTCAGGGTGTCCTGAAACGCCTCATGGGAACTTCTACTGAAAATTGGACAGACAGATGCGTGTCCATGTGGGGAGGACAGACAGTAGAACATGCACTCCAAAATTGTGGGCTCTATGAGAGGAGCTAGGCAGCAATATGGCCTTCTCCAACCCAGTTAAGGGAGAAACTGTAAGGTGACAAGAGAAGCCTGAGACGATCTGCCAGCTTTATTGGAGAGCGAATGCCGCAAAGAAAAAAAATGAGAACTTCTGATGTAGATGATATTGTAATAACAATGATACTAAGATAGACAAAACATTTACACAGTTTTATGTATGCACAAAAATAGACATTAGATCTTTTGTTGAAAAACCTTCTTCAGCATTAACAAAACATGACAACAACAGAATAGGACAACATTCATCCCCATTCCATGAAGCAGGCAGGATTTTTAGACTAGGCAACAGCTGCTTTCAAAAGCTACATCCTGCATGTTGCGTAGACAGGTGTTTTAAATAGTTAATGGTTACAGTGCCACAAAGACATACAGGTGAACTTGAGTACATCCATAAAACAATATGAGCATAATTCTGGTGGCATATATTTACATTTTTAATACCAGATCATTGGAAAATACTACATTTCTATAAGTTAAAATAAAACGAATTACTACAATTAGTTGAGCATACCAGAAATTATTTTAATATAAAAAATATTGTTTCCAGTTGAAAGGTTGGCCTTGTGTCATATGTGATGGTGTAGCCAGACTTCAAGCCAAAACTGAGGTGGCTGTCAGACCAGCCTTTTGATATTTTGTGGTACAAACTTTGCTGGTCTGTTTGATACAGGGAGGAAAGTGGTATCTGGCCTACATGATTAAAAAAGACCACCAAGGGTTATAAGACCAATTGGAACACAAATGCTTTCCCCCCCCCCCCAAGAAAAGAAAATAATTATTTTTGTCTAAAATAGAGAAAAAAAATTTTTTTTTCTAAAATAGAACACATTCATATTATTACAGACAATATAAGTTGTCATTACTAAAAAGAATGTATCAATACACTGTGCATAAAAAAAAAAAAAAAAAAAAGGTAAAGGATCCTGCTGAGGCATACTGGAAATATGGTGTTAGGCCGCCTTAACCTTCCCAGAATTGCTCTGGTACCCATTTCATGAGGCTGGGTCGACCCCTGAGCAGTTTGTGGTCTAAAAAATCCCACCTCAACTGGGGATTGAACCATGGACCGCCGAGTTAGGAAGCCAGTGCACTAATCACTGCGCTACCGTGGCTCCCCACTGTGTGCATAAAGTGCAGATATTTCCCTTAATATCAGTGCTGGATGACGGTGATGGCAGAAATGTAAAACTGCAAGGAATATCCCAAAGAATAATTCATAATAATATGTGATGCCCACATTTTAACAGGGACAGAAAGGGAAGCAAAAAATTACAACGCTGTATCATAGAAAGCATATCGTAGAATATGACTAATTTCCTTTTCTTGACTTCCATGATATCTAACATTAAATTGTTGTCTGTAGCTATGTGCCGTTGTGTATCTTTTGAGTTTCACCTTTATTGTGGCTAACAGAAGATGCTGATCTGATGCCACATCTGCTCCTCTACATACCTTTGAGTCATGTAAAATTGATCTTATCTTATTGTTTATGCTTATATGATCAATGTGGTTTTCTGTCCTATGATGTGGTGATATCCATGTTGCTTTATTTTTTCTTCAATGTGTAAACTTTTTTCCTTCTATAGCAAGGTGATTTGAAACATCGGTGTTTATGAATATTTCTCCATTAATATTCATTCATGTATAAAGTCCTTGTTTTCCTATAATCTCTTCAAATCTACTACTGCCTGTTCCTATCTTTGTTATTGTTCATCAGAACTGACATCACTGCACTCCAGACAAACCCATATGTGCTCAGTCTCCCTCAGCAAATATTGAAGGGTATGAATGCTGATTGGGGACCTAAAGATGCAGCAATAGTGAATGCAGTCAGCGACCCATAGCTTAACTGTTTGCATCAGGACCAGCGAACCAGAGCTGGTCAAGACCGTACTCCACCTCCACGGGGTGGTCCTGGAAACAGTCTGCAGCAGTGCAGTCTGGCTGAGCGAGTACGGATCGAAATGGGAAGGCAAACCCGGTCCCTAAAAAATGCTGTGCTGAAGTCGGATGTGTCGACCGAAAGGTGCAGATATCACAGCTACGGCGTAAACAGACACAACGCAACCACTGTCCTTTTCAGGGCGAACGAGGAAGAAGAATGCTGATTGTTACTCGGTGCATTAATGGATGTTTTCCATTCATGCAGTGACCATCCATTGTGGACCTTCTGAAGCATGGACTGGCACAATAACTGCCCTGGTTAGTGAGGTTTCAGACAGCCATCTCAGAGCTGCAGTTGCTGCATCTATCTTCATTCTTGTGCTGGAGGTTGTTGTCATGTAAGCGCCGCTCTATTCAGTAATAACCCTGACCTTTACTCTCACCAAGAAGCCTCATCCTGATTTCTTACAGCAAAATACAGATCCATCAGTCTACACAATGGTATCATCATCCCTAGTGTGATCATTTATCAGCTGATTAATCTTCAACTCTGCTTTTCCATTGCCCCAAACTGTGCACTCCCTATCTTTATATTTAGCCAACTCATCCAGATTGTCATGTCTTTCCCTAATTTTTTAATCCATAATTATTTTTTTTTCGTATGCCCGCTAATACTCGAGGCGAAATCTCAGGTTAATATGTCTAACCTGAGACTGATTTTACGTGAGTAATCCTTTTTCCCAGTACACTGACAGGTGTCCTCTCACCATTCAGGCAGATACTCGCCGATTTTGGAGGTAATCCAAAATTAAATCCAAGATATTTTGTAGTTTGGTATACATTCTTCTATGATTCTTTGTTGGCAATAAATGGTGCATTTCACTGGACGATAATCTTTATTTTCTTTTTGGTAGTTTTGAATGTTGCTGATTTTATTCTTGACCCCACTGCTTCCCATTCTGTGGTTGCTTTCTGCACTTCCTTTGACAATATTAGTCACACCTTCATTATGATGTGTGCTCTGTTGTGTTCAGTTTCTTCATGTTTTCTTCTACCTCGTTTCACAAAGTCCCAGAATGCCAATTTCAGTTTTCACAATTTTACTGCAACCTGAAAAGTCTCTCCTCCTTGGTTTAACATAGTTCTGAAAATGTACGCCTTAATTTCCCAGACAAATCTGGGAAGGCCTTTTCTTCATCATCTAATAATTTGGTTGATGTTTCTCCATTTTTGTTTGTGAACTGAAACCACTCAGTTGGTACTTAGTCCAGCTCTTCAGTACTGATAACCTTTGGCATAAAGAGGTCACCAAACTGCACAAACAACAAACTATTACTATTGTCAGGTTTAGCCATATGGTCCAGGGTTGTGAAGGTTTTTTGAGTCTGTGTTGGTGAAAAGTCAAAACGCTTGCTAATCTCAATGCATAGTTTGGTGAAGTACCTGCAGCAGACATTTTTGTGTTGGACTTGATTTCTCTTGATCTCCATATATTTCCCAGTGCAATGAAAGCTCCTTTTGCCTTCTGTACTCTTATTTTGATATTACCGTCTGTCCCTCCAACTTTGTCTATATTGCAGCCAAGTAATGTGCATGATTCTTCATCTTGCAGGGTTGTTTCTTTAAGCACAATCTGGTTATCATTTCCTGTTTTATCTTTGTCTTCTCCCTGTTTATTTTCAGACCCACTTGCTGTGACCTCTCCTTGAGTATTTTAATTTTGTCTTGCATCTGGTAATAGTTATGGGACTGAAGAGCAAAGTCATCTGCAAAATCTAGACCACGAAGCTGGTTAGTCAGATTCCATTTCTCTTGGTTGACATCATTTCATAACCCAATCTATAGATAGTAAGAAAAGAAATGAAGACAAAAGACATCCCTGTCACACTCCAGTTTATACATATATATATATGTATAATACAGTATGTGTAAATAATAGAGGGAGCCGCTGTAAAACTGGAAGATAAAAGTAAACAATAAATACATTTTAAATGGGTATGTTGTCAATGAAAGATACAGTAGAAACTGGGACGATACCAGGTCTACCCTCTGTCAGTCAGTAACAACAGGAGAAAAAAGATGAGAAATATACATAGGACTAAAGAAGAAATGAACACTGCAAACTTTGACTTTTTCTTGTGGGAAGGATAGTATAGGGTGACCGGACGTCCGGCTTTTCGCGCCCAAACTGAGCGTCCGGCCGGATTTTTTTTAAATATTGAAATATCCGGCTTTTATGTGACTGATAAATTACTCACGTGAAAGACACCATTTTTGAAAAAAAATCAGCATTGGAATCCGATTTCCGAGCACAGAATTAAGAATTTTTATCTCCGCAAAATCGACGGATCGCGCAAATTGCCAACAATACTACCGTAAGTTGTCATGTTGATCAATAGTTTATAATAGATTACTATCATATTTTAACCCAGGTTAAACGCTGTTTAGGTTTATTGGCATTTGTTAGGGGAAAAATAACAGACAAAACGGCATGAATAAGAACTTGGGGCTGGATTTAGTGACATAACTTCGTTGTCTATTGCAAATTACAAATAATATTAACCTTAGTTCGTACTGCTTTTATATTTATTGCAATTTGTTTATTATGAAAAAATACACGAGTAGTATAGTAATGGGAATGATGAATCCAAAGGCGCCTCATTGGAATCGACCAGACCCGTGACACGGACTTTGAGTTCTGAACAACGGCTGGAATTTCCATGTGCCTGTGGTAGGAAATTCGCTACTCAGAGAGGAATGAAAATCCACAGAACGAAAAAGGGGTGCGGGAGCTCATCAGGGGGAGATCAACAGCGCTCTGTTAATCAACAGTGCTCTGTTTCGACGGGTGAGACGTTAGAAGAACCAGGAGTCAATCTACAGTACTGAGAATATTCAAGTTGATCTGCCTGATGATGATCTCGCACACTTCTTGGATGGGAAAAGAGATGCAATCAAGTTTCCACCTGCCAGTGCAAAAGGGCTTTGGGAACAGCTGGACAAAGCCTTGACAAAAGAGTTGGATAACAACCTGAAGCATATAACTTTGGAGAAGAAGCTGGAAATCTTTGGCGACATAATATACCTTCACTGTCGCAAAGTGTTTGGAGTCAGGGAGACAAGGGAAAGTCATCATCATCAGCTGCCATCTCCACAACGAAGGTTGGCTGTAATGGATCTCCAACGTCTTCTGTCTCTTGTCTTGGTGGTGCACATTGATAGACTCTTTCCTGTCCATCTCTTGATGTTATCTTCCCACTTATAGCGCTGTCTTCCCCTTGCACGTTTGCCTTCACCTCTCCCTTCTATTATGGTCTTCTGCAAGGTGTTATGTCTTTTTATGTGGCCAAAGTATTTTAGCTGCCGAACTTTGATCTCCCTCATTAGTTCTCTTTTCATACCTAGATCTTGTAGAACCTCTTTATTTGTTTTCTTCTCTTTCCATGAGATACGTCCCATTCTTCTATATATCCACATTTAAAGAGCCTCAATTCTTTCCTCCAAATGCTTTTCATCGTCCATGTTTCTGCACCATACAGAAATGCAGAATATATATAACACTTTATGATTCTCAGTTTTAATTTGTGAGATAACTGTTTAGATGTCAGTATATGTTTCATGTTATTGAATGTAGCTTTGGCCATTCCTATTCTCTTCTTGATTTCTGTTTCACATCTGCCATTTTCTGTTATTATATGACCAAGATATACATAGCTCTTGACATGTTCCAGGATTTTCCCATTCATGCTTATCTTTAATGTGGGTTTATCATCTGTTTTGCTAATTATCATAGTTTTTGTTTTCTCAAAATTAATGTTGAGTCCATATTCCTGACTTATACTATTCACTTGCTTCACTAGTTCTTGTAACTCCTGTTCGCTTTCAGCTAACAACACGGTATCATCTGCATATCTAAGGTTGTTTATTGGCCTTCCACTGATGTTCAGTCCTGGTATTTCCTGTATCTGTTTGAAAATTTTTTCGGTGTATAGATTAAATAGGCAGGGGGACAGCACACGACCTTGTCTGACACCTCTTTTTATGCCTATATATGGTGAATAATTCCTTCCAGATCTTACTGTGGCAGTTTGCTCCCAATAAAGGTTACTGAGTATTCTTATATCTTTTCCATCAATACCTATGTCTTCGAGGCATTCAATTATTTTCTCATGATGGACTCTGTCAAAAGCCTTCTTATAGTCAATGAAGCACATGTACATACTTTTTTGGACCTCTGTATATTTTTCTGCTAATATTCTTAGGCAAAATATTGCCTCTCTTGTTCCACTGTTCCGTCTAAAACCAAACTGTTCATCTTGGATTTTGCTGTCTACCTTACTTTTTATTCTTTCCTGTATGATTTTGAGCAGTATCTTAATTGCATGACTCATCAGGCTGTTTGTTCTGAAGTCTGAACATTCTGTTGCATTAGGTTTTTTGAGCAACGTTATAAAAACTGATGTCTTCATGTCGTGTGGTATATATCCTGTATTGTATATATCATTGCATAGATCAGTGATTGTA
The DNA here is from genome assembly GCA_024509875.1 of Oreohelix idahoensis. Classification (NCBI taxonomy): domain Eukaryota; kingdom Metazoa; phylum Mollusca; class Gastropoda; order Stylommatophora; family Oreohelicidae; genus Oreohelix; species Oreohelix idahoensis. The sequence goes on from JAMPIV010003711.1 coordinate 700,647, forward strand.
TCTATACCAAAGCTCTCCAGGGCTTCTATCATTTCAATTTTTATGTTATCCGTGCCTGCTGATTTTCCTTTTTGTATCATATGTATGGCATTCTCTACTTCTGATCTGAGAATGTTTGGGCCTTCATTAGAATCTGGTGATGGTTTTTTACCTCTGTTGTCCTCGAATAGTTCTTTTACGTTTTCTGCCCATCTGTTTGATATGTCTTTCTCATCAAGTAACATTACACCATTTTTGTTCTTGATACAGCTTCCTCCTTGTGCAAACCGCGACCTATTTGATTATTTCTTCATGCATATCTCTTGTCATGTGCTTTGCTTCCAAGTCTTCTATTTCCTTGCATTTTGTTTCTATCCACCGTTCTTTTGCTTGTCTACACATAGTACGTATGTCATTGTCTATTGTTTTATATTCTGGAGTGTTTTTTGCTTTCTTTCTTTCTGCCATTTTACTCAAGATGTCATCTGTCATCCAGATTTGATTTTTCTTAGGCTCCTTTTTAGGTAAATTTGCATTTGCTGATTGTATGCTTGTATGCAGGAAAATAGAGGAAATGCGCGAACAGGGATTGAGTAAGAATATGTTTTCTGAAGTAAGAACATTGAAAAACAGCAACTTTAAATCATCACCTCGAGCAATAAACGACAAGAAAGGCGACACTCTAACAGAACGTAAAGATATTCTGAACAGATGGAAGGAGTACTGTCAAGAAATGTATACGGAAATAAACAAAGCGGCAGATAACAACGTCATGAATGAAGCGGAACGTGAACCAGAACCTACCATAGAGGAAGTCCGGAATGCAATCAAACACTTAAAAAGTGGAAAATCTCCTGGTTGTGATGAAATAACAGCTGAAATGATACAGGCAGGAGGAGAAGGCAGCGCTCGTATATACCATGCATTATGCTGCAAGATCTGGCAAAGCGGAATTTGGCCCAAGGAATGGAAACGATCAATTTACATACCCTTGCCAAAAAAGGGCAACCTGAAACTGTGTACAAACTACAGAACTATAGCTCTTATAAGCCATGCCAGCAAAATACTTTTACAAATCATAATGAAAAGGATGCAACAAAAGCTAGAAACAGAAATAAATGAAGTACAGGCGGGTTTTCGACCAGGTAGAGGCACTAGAGATCATATATTCAACATGAGGATCATCATAGAAAAGTGTAGAGAATTCAACGTTGACCTACATACTTGTTTCATTGATTACACCAAAGCTTTCGATTGTGTACAACATCAGCAGTTATGGGCTATTATGAAAAATATGGGATTTCCAAACCACCTTATACAACTCATCGCACTGCTGTACCAAGAACAACAGGCAGCCGTAAGAATAGAGGGGGAAACATCAGAATGGTTTGAAGTACAGAAAGGAGTAAGACAAGGCTGTACCCTTTCCCCTTACCTGTTTAACATTTATGCCGAGAATATCATGAGAAACGTAAGAGATGACCAAGAACACACAGAGTTTGACTCATTTAACATCGGCGGGTACCAGATCCCGGAAATCAGATATGCTGACGACACAGTCCTCCTATCGACCAACCCAAAAGGACTTGAACAATTACTTCTGTCCACCAAAAAACACAGCGAGGCCCAGAATCTATACCTAAACACCAAGAAGACCAAAGTATTGACAACAGACAAAGTAAAGACCAAACCAGAAATTGAAATTGATAACGAAGAACTGGAAAGTGTCAATGAATTCGAATACTTAGGATCAATCATTAACAGCTCTGGCGACTGTGCAGTAGAAATTAAAAGAAGACTTGCAATTGCTTCACATAAGCTAATACAGATGAAAAACCTATGGCAAGGCACAAGCAAAGAAACAAAGTTACAACTGATCAGAGCATGTATATTCCCAGTAGCAACATACGGCTGCGAGACTTGGACACTCAATAAAACAGTTGCAAAAAAGATTACATCATTCGAAATGAAATGCTACAGAAGGATGTTGAGAATACCCTGGACAGAAAAAAAGACCAACAGAGAAGTACTGCACTCACTAAACGTACAGGAACATTGGCTCCTAAATACCATCGCAATAAGGAAGCTGAAATTTTTCGGTCATATAAAAAGACATAATAGTCTGGAAAAAACAGTGATGGAAGGCATGGTCCCTGGAAAAAGGGGAAGGGATCGACCTAGACGACGGTGGACCCAGGACATCACAGAGAGTCTGAACTTGTCTTTGGCTGATGCAGGTCGACTTGCCCAGAATCGTGATGCGTTCAGAGCAGCTGTAATGGAGACAACGTTCTGGAAAGAATACGTCACATGATGATGATGCTTGTTTTTAAGCATTCCCATTTTGTGGTTACTTTTTCTTCTGGGTTTTCTCTTCTACACTGCTCCATTCTTTCTGTCAGTAACTGTTGATATTTATTTTTGACGTCAATTAGATATTTTTGTTTCATATCTGGTTGTTTCAGTGCTGATATTTCTATCTGGGGTTCCTCCTGTCTTCTGTTTCCTGTTCTTTTCAGTTTTATATTAACTTTGATGACAACCGGATTGTGATCTGAATTTATGTCGGCGCCAGGATGTGTCTTTGCACTTGTGACACTGTTCTTAAATCTATGTTTTATCATGATATAGTCAATTTGATTTCTTGTTACATCTCCTGGGCTTTTCCATGTGTATAATTTCGTTGGGTGGTGTTCAAAAAAGGTGTTACATATGACCAGCTGGTTTTCTTCACAGAACTGGATAAGTCTGTCTCCTCTATCATTTCTTGTCCCTAATCCATACTGTCCAACTATTTTCTTGTATTTTCCTTTTCCTACTTTTGCATTTATATCACCCATTACTATCAACACATCTGTAGATTTTACTGGTTTAAGTGTGTGTTGTAGCTCTTCATAGTATTCTTCTATTTCTTCCTCGCTGTGATCTTTAATTGGTGCATAAGTTTGTAAGATTTATATGTCGAATGGCTTTGCTCTCATCTTTAGTAACATCATTCTGTCGTTGTGTGTCCAGTATCCACATACGTATTTTTTTAACTCCTTCTTTATCACCATTCCTACCCCTCTTTCATGTTTTTCTCCTCCTGAGTGTATAAGCGTGTATTGGTCTCTTTTTATGTAGCCTGTATCCAAAAGTCTTGCCTCTGCAACTCCCAGTATATCGAGTTTCATGTCTGTTGCTTCTAATATAAGATTGTCAAGCTTTCCTTCTCCGTTTAGAGTTCTAACGTTCCATGTTCCTATTTTTAGGTTCCTCCTACTAGTTTTTAGGTGGTATTTCTCAGAATGCTCCCTTTCAACAGAATTTGAGGAACACTCGTCATTTAAGGAAATATTCTTCAACGAGCCCTTCAAGTTCGCCAAAGAACTGTTTGAGCAGCAACGGTCGGGAACGATAAACATCAAGAGAGAAGACCTGGAAGAACACCTTAGAATGACCTATTCAGATGGTCGCAAAGATGAGCCGCTCAGCAACATGGCAGGCCTTAGATGGCCTAGTAAGCCAGGAGCTGAATTCAACACCAGGCTCCCAACAATGCAAGAAGTAGAAAGCATTGTCCAGAAAGCACGGCGCAAGTCAGCTCCAGGTCCTAATGGTGTCCCATATGTTGTGAATAAGAGATGCCCTGAGGTGCTCACACGACTGCTCCGTTTACTGAAGAATGCGTGGAAAACCCAGCTTGTAAGCAAGAAATGGAGAAAGGCGAACGGAGTCTACATCCTGAAGGAACAAAATTCCACAGACATCAGTCAGTTCAGGCCAATCTCACTACTTAATGTGGAAGGGAAGATACTCTTCTCAGTGATGGCTAAAAGGCTCACCACATACCTCCTGGAAAATGGGTACATTGACACTACCATCCAGAAAGGAGGTATCCCAGGTACACCAGGGTGTCTAGAGCATGCCACAATGATCTAGGAAGCAATTCAAAAGGCAAAGTCTGACAGAACAAACCTCCATGTAATCTGGTTGGATCTAACAAATGCTTATGGATCCGTTCCTCACCAGATGTTGTGGCAGGCCCTAGAAATGTATCATGTTCCACAAAAAACTGCAGTAATGCTGAAGCTGTCAGGGTTCTCTGTCAGATTTTCAACCATAGAGTACACAACGAAGTGGATTGACCTTCAAGTTGGAATTGCGATGGGATGTACCGTCTCTCCGATACTATTCATGTTGGCTATGCAGGTAATCCTCAATGCGGCTGAAGGAGTGGAAATAGGTCCAAAGTTCAGTGGAATGTGTCACATGCCACCGCTCAAAGCATTCATGGATGACACAACAATTCTGACATTATATGAACACCAGGCCAGAAGAATGTTAGCACGCCTGGATGAACTAGTCAGCTGGTGCAGAATGAGCTTCAAACCTAAGAAGTCGAGAAGCCAATCAGTCAGGAAAGGGAAGATAGCGGAGATCACATTCATGGTTTCCAACCAAAGAATCCCTACTGTCATCGAGGAACCTGTTAAAGTCTTGCCAGGGTGCACGATGCCTCTTTAAAAGACTCAAAGGCAGTTCAACAGAAAATAGAAATGGCAGACAGAGGACTACAGATCATAGACCAAAGCAGACTCTTAGGAAAGTTCAAACTGTGGTGCCTCCAGTTCATGTTGATACCTAAATTACTGTGGCCACTGCTTTTAAGTGAAATAAGCACCAGTACAGTGGAAGCTATAGAGCAAAATGTCAACAAGTTCATGAGGAAATGGCTAGGGGTACCACCAGGTCTGTCAAAAGTAGCACTGTACTGCAAAGAGTCAAAACTTATGCTTCCTTTCAAGTCAGTTGTTGAAGAGTACGTAGTTCAGGAGATACTAGGAGCCGAGAATGATAAGAGGTTGTAAAAAGTGGTGCAGCAGGCCCAACAAGGTCAATGGACTACATGGGAAGGAACCATAAAAAGGTCCTTAACATGGAATGATATATGGCATATGGCACCTCTTAGGCTCAGCTTCATTATTAGATCAATGTATGACCTCCTGCCATCGGCCACAAACCTTGTGAGATGGGGAAAGTCAGATGATGAGCTGTGCCATGAGAGGCAGACACTTGAACACGGCTTGCAATGTGTCATTAGGGCAAGGGCGATACACATGATGCCACAACAAAGTGCTAAATGAGCTGGCTGCGACAACAGATCTGGCAAGGATGAAGGCGAACAGGAATGTCAGGCCGAACACCGCAAACACATACTTTCTGAGAGCAGGAAAGTCAGCACATCCCAAACCGAGTAAATCAGGTACAGTGTACCATCTCTCCTTGACTGTTCAAATGACTGGGAGATGGCGGTAGACCTACCTGGACGAGGGGCATATCCAGAGAGTATCAGGAAATCTCGAAGACAGCCGGATATAGTACTGCATTCTTCATCATCGTACCAGGTTATATTGATTGAACTGACCGTGCCATTTGAATCCAGATTGAAAGAGCAACATTTGTTCAAAGCGACCAAATATAGTGATCTGGCCGCGGATCTGAGACACGATGGGTTCACTGCAAGGGTCATGGCTGTTGAGGTGGGTGCAAGAGGGCTCGTGGCTGCATCAGTGTATGATTTATTGAAACTGTTGGGGCTGAGGGGACAGTCGAGAACAAGGGCACTGAAGAGGCTTAGTGAAACTGCGGGAAAGGCATCATGCTGGCTGTGGAACAACCGCAATGGGCTATGGAACTCGGGACAATAAACTCTATCTCCACCTGCGTTACAGGAAACATCCGGAAAGTGGAAAATCTTTCTAAGTCCGCAATACACTGAGTTTTTCGTTGTATTGGTGAAAGGTCAGTGGCTTATATGCAACACGCGGCGTTTTTATATGAGGTGTTGGGCGCAAGTAGATTTCAGTTGCTAGCGCGCAGTGGCTTCAAGCCTCGTTGACTGTGCGTACTTCAAGCCTCTTTGGCTGTGCGTAGGTGGGTCAGTGTCTGTCCCTAGTCGTGGTGTGCTGTGGAACGACCGCAATAATTTATTTTCAACGTAATGGTTACTTTCACAATTGCCTCCGGCTGGCAGAATTGTGGATTTTAAAGCTGCAACCAAGGTGGAGTGGGTTCATTTTCTACATAAGACAACAGGAGGCGGAGACACTTGAAAGTCATGGCCCAGGCCCCCCCCCGGTAGAGTGTAAAGGAGATTAAAAGGCCGAAACACTTGATCGACGGCGGGACCCCTTCTGATGATCAGATTGCCTCCTGTTGTATTGCTATGTATAGAGTTTCCTATCATCATGGGTTTGTTAAAATTAAAACCTCTGTTGCATTTTACAAATAATTGTAACTTTAACAAGGAATGTACCATTGATTAATGGCATTATATACTACTCGTCAAAAGTCCAGGGCCACTTAGAAAAACCTTGGTTGAAACCCTAAAACAAATCTGATATAAACGTAATTGGTATCAGTGTCGTAGATTTTTGATAGGAAATTAAGACTTGGGTTGGTCCCTTCTGAATAGATTAGAATGAGTGATAGCCACAGTGAGAGATGATGGTAGAAATAGATTTCCACGAGTGAGATGGTAGAATGTGATAGAGGCTGTCTCTGAGATCGAGAAATCTTCTCTCTCTCTCTCACCTATCTTCTACGACAGATTTAGAGTAGTCAGACAGTCTAACACCTATACATATATTAATATATATATTACCACTCACGTGCACACACACAATTTGACGACAGTGAGACACACCGACGTGGGAGAACTATAACAATGATTATATAGATATTTTTGGAACGAAACTGACCGACACGCTGGAATAATTATTGAGTAGTTTAATTATCATAACAAACTTCTCTCACAACATATAAAATTACATCAAAACATATACAGAAAATCATAAAAAAATCAAGGAATGCTACAAGAATGATAGACCCGTTGGTATGATCCTTCCCCTCGATGTATAGCTCACAGTCCCGTTAGAAGACAGTGATAGCCCAAAGAGACACAGATACATATGATTGGGTCTAATATTTTCCCCTTTTGAAGGTATGAACTGACTTTGATAGTAGTATCTATTCTAAGGAAAAATATAGTTTAGCAACAAAATCTTGCATAAGGAAAGTTACAAAGTGAGTGAATCAAACGAAGAACATCCTTCAGTCTACTTTCACTCGGTTCTTTCATCAGGGCCCTGACTCACACAACCTTACCTACAAGCGTGCTGCTATTCGCCGTCTGGCGCAAACTTTAGGACACTTCTCTACAGTGAATCTGTATTCTTAGGATAAAGAGAATCCCAGCTCTGCAGATACAGGTTTCTTCCACTGCCTCCATGGAGCATTCACTTCACCAGTTTCATTTTAAGATTGCTGTTAAAGTCACTTGAATCAGTTTGGGTAAGAAAGTTAAACGGGCACACAGTGTCAGAAACACGAGGTTTCCCTTAATTAGGAAAATAACCGGTGGACGACTTCTCTCAACAAATAATCTTGGTTCACCCCACACTTGGTCAAATAATGTCGGAAAAAGTTAATGTTTTTGTTCTGTAATTATTCTCGCCACAAGGCAGCATGTACATTAGAGTTTGTGAAGAAATATGATCTGGCTCAAAGGCCCAGTATAATCATTTATTCTTTAAAAAAACCCGTTAGTGGGATTGGTATTCTGTCTATCTCTGAAGGCACACGCCCTGTCAGACAGTGTTACTTGAAAACCCACGTGGTTAAAGATATAAAATGTTTATGTTTCTCACAGGTATGTCTCTGTACTAAACGCCGGCAAAGTTGGGTTACCCCAGTATTCACTGAATACAGAAAAAAAACACATATGAAATATTTTACATATTATGTACTCAATATAACTTACATTATGAACTGCAAGCGTAGAGCTTGACTTGACGTTTAAACTCTCCCGTGAAATAAGTTATATATAAAAATCAATCATCATGAATTAGGAATACATACGTATTCCGTCAACACTCATGAGGCATCTAGCATTTATAAGTTAGTTTAGAAAAATTATTCTCGTCTGATTATTTAGCAGTTAAATTAAATTCATTTATGGCTGCATGAGTTTAAGCTTAAAATTTTAATTTATTCTGCTTTCCACTGTAATTTGTCGATTAGAGAATATAACAGACTTATAAATTAAGCACTCTGCACAAAAATCTAACTAGAGAGATATGAAATAAGCGATATCACTTTAAACACTTCACAAAATATTAGATACTTAATATAATATTTACCTCCACACAGAACTACAGGTGATCGCACACTTTAGAATTATACGCTGCTATATTTATTAGAAGTCTAGAAGCTCGGCAAATTTTCGAACAAACTCAGAGCTTCGCTATACAGCTTATTCTATTCACGAGCCACCTGTCTACTGCGAATTTTGAGGACTGAATGAAATTAAAGTTTAAAACTCTCGTTAATATATTAAACGGACAAAGGATGAGCGTTATTACAAAATCCGAAATCATCTCCCCTTTCCCGTCTTTAACACTGCACATACCCAGACACCAGCCATAGCTGCCAGCCGCGTCTTAACACCTTCTCCCGACGTACGGCTTTCCTGAGCTATGTAAGTCTGGCGCTGTTCGCGCCTCATGCTGAAACTTTAACCGTGGGAGCGTGAGTGTCATGGAAAAACCGAGACGCATGTCTGCCATTCGGTCTCTCGAGAGCGAATTTCTCTCACCTCAGGCCAAAAACCGGCCGAAGAAACACTGTGACAGGGGAAACTGTAGACAGATGTCTGCTCTCTATGTCTGACCAGCCCGTATAACCACAGTTATTTCGTCTAGTGCAGTGTCTGACACATTATGTCATAAATGCGTTCTCAGTAAGAGAAAGAAACAGGTAAACGTTAGAATGGGAAAATAAATATTTTTCGCAAACGAACGAATGCGAAAATTACAGGAAAAGGATAAAGAGTGATAATAAAATAGAGGACACGGGTGGAAGAAGGAAAGAATATATAGAAAATTTATTGATCATAATCTCTATGCGACAATCAGTCAAAACGGCATTTATTGAGTACCAAATTGACATGTCACGTAAAGAAATGGAAACACACATTCAAACGCAATGAAGCTGTGAAGTGTGTCACCCACCTTTTCAAAAGTCACACAATAGATATTGGACAAATAGACATTTCAAAATCGGGTATGACCACCGTTTGCAGCAAGGCATTCAAGACAGCGTAGACGCATCGAGTCCACAAGGGTCCGAAGAGTATCCTGAGGAACAGCGTGCCATTCCTGAAGCAGAAATGCAGTCAGCTGTGCAACATCCATTGGCAGGGGGTGATTTGTTGACAATCTTCGACCAAGGACATTCCAGAGGTGCTCAATCGGAGAAAGGTCTGGTGAATGAGCTGGCCACGCCATCCTGATGATCCCATGTTGCTGAATAAACTCATTCACCACACGAGCTCGATGGGGTCGAGCGTTATCATCTTGGAGGATGGCATTACCACCTATGGCCTCCAGAGCAGGCTGAACAATTGGTCTCAAGATTTCGTTCTGGTATCTTGGGCCGGTCAAGTTGCCTTGGATGATGTAGAGTGGGGTCCTGCCGTGTCTGTAGAAGCCTCCCCAGACAATGACAGAACCCCTTCCATAACGATCCACCTCTCGAATTGTGTCATCAATAAATCGCTCTCCCGGTCGTCTCCAAACTCGAATCCTGCCATCATTGAATGACACAGTGAAGCGAGATTCATCAGTGAAGAGAACTTGACTCCATTGTTGCCTTGTCCATCGGATGTGCTCGCGACACCAAGCAACACGGGCTCTGCGATGAGCAGGAGTAAGAGGGATTCTGACTGCAGGACGTCGAGCAGCCAGTCCAAATTCATGTAAACGTCTGCGAATGGTGCTTTGACTGGCATTAACGTTTACAGTTTGTCTCAGCTGACATCTTAGAGTGGAACAAGTCACTGCTCGATGGCGCAGGGCTAACAACAAGAGGTACCGGTCATCATGTCTATTGGTGCATCTAGGGCGACCTGGCCGGTGGCGATCCTCCACACTTCCTGAGGCTTGAAATCTCTCCAAAATTCTTTGGATAGTAGAGTGTGACACTGCAAGCCGTCTAGCAACCTCACGGACAGATAAACCACTTTCAACCCACGCTATAGCACTCAATCTTTGTAAGGTGTCAAGACTTCTTCTCGGTGGCATGGTTTTGCAAGTGATGAAACTACCCTAAGTCTGCTGATTGTAAAACAAATTAAGAGTGAACTCTGTTCACGAAAAGTCGCCATTGCACGTGGAATGTCAATCAGCACGATTACTTCACCTGTTTGGTTGTACGGAGGTTTGAAAAAAACAGATTAAAAATGTGAATTTATGGTCAGCAAACCAAATTGCACGTGATCACCATGGTTGTCGGTGAGTTGTTTTTATGCTTAACTGCATAGAGGACTGTCAGAGGAAGATATTGCACCCATTTTTACTAAAAACTTCCTTCATTTAATAATTCTATGCGCTTATATAAAAGTGTATTGCAAATAATAGGGTGGCCCTTGACTTTTGACGAGTAGTATATTATATTTGTATTACAGATACCCGCTCAAAATGCCAAAACGGAAGTGTGTGTTTACGGATGAATTGAAAAAAAAAATTAAGTGCTTTTCCAGTGGTCGACAAGAATATGAAGCAGAATGTCTTGTATGCAGAGGCTGCAAATTTGTATCGGTAGCAAATAAAGGCGCAGCTGATTAAAAAAAAAAACCATAGAAACAGAAAAGCACAAGAAATGAACTAACTATTTTGAACAATCGAGAAATGTCGAATTGCATTCAGAATTCTTAAGACTTGCACATTTTATTTTTGCAATTCCTGGGCACAACGCCAATGTTGAGAGACTTTTTTCGCTTATGCAGGGTCAATGGACAAAAGAGGTGAACATTTTGATTGTAGAATCCATTAAAGGCACTACTTGTGCAGTACAATTTCAAAGAGCTTTCATGCTCGAATTTCTATGAATATTTAATACGTAGCCCAACTTTGCTGAAGATTTTATCATCAGAAAAATATAACTAGGCACGAAATCAATGTGATTTTATTAGCTTACTGTTTGAATGTTTAAAAAAAGATATGTTTTAGCGTCTTGCAATTATTGAATAAAAGCCTCTATGCCAACTTTACGTATAGTGTTGGGCAGAGCAACCTAACCTTTGAGGTGAAGACAGGAGTAAGACAGGGATGCCCCTTATCAACCACTCTATTTTTAACAGTCATAGACTGGGTGATGCGCCAGACAACAGAGGGCAGTCCAAGAGGAATAAGATGGTCTACATTTTCTACATTGGAAGATCTGGAATATGCAGATGACATTGCACTACTAGCACATTCACATCAACACATCCAGGAAAAAACGGATAGACTTAATAAGTTTAGCCAGCAAGTGGGCTTGAACATCAATTTAAAGAAGTCAGAGGTCATGACGCTCAATGTGAGCAACCCTGAGCCCATATCAGTAAGGAATCAGCAACTGGTACAGACAGACACCTTCACATACCTAGGATGCATAGTAACACCAGACGGCGGGGCAGGCAAAGACACCAACATCAGAATGAATAAGGCAAGAACAGCCTTTTTTAGCCTAAACAACATCTGGAAGTCCTCTCAATACAGCACAAGCACAAAATTAAGATTGTATCAGAGCTGTGTGCTTTCTGTGCTTCTCTATGGTGCGGAATGCTGGAGAGTTACAGAGAAGGAAATGTCGAAATTGTCCTCTTTTCACACAACATGCCTAAAAAAAATTCACCGAATCTTTTGGCCGAATACTATCACCAACCAAGATCTGCTTACTCGTAGCAAGCAAGAGGACATGCACCCCATCATAGCTGGCAGACGCTGGAGCTGGGTTGGCCATGTCCTCAGAAGAGACCCCGATGCCATCACAAGAACAGCTATGCTTTGGACCCCTGAAGGAAAACGAAAGAGAGGCCGACCAAAAACACCCTGGCGGAGGACTGTGGAGGCTGAGATGCAAAGAATGAACCAGAGTTGGGGCACTGTACGAAGGATGGCCACCGACCGAGCAAAGTGGAATCAATTTGTTGTTGCCCTACAAGACGCCACTAGGCGTGATGGCCACTGACTGCTTTGACGGTCGGCGGCTAAGGATCAAAGAAGAAGAAGTTATTGAATAAATGTGTCCTACTTTTAAAATATATCGCCCTCCCTTGTCCTCCTTTTTATGACAAAAAAATGGCATTTGTCCTCCTCTTTGTGTTAAACAATTTGGTCACCCTTGGATAGTAGAACAAGGTCCGCCATTTAGCCCGAACGTAACTGGAACGTAACGGTACCGCTGCGACACAATGTAAAATACCCAAAATTAACGCTAACCCGAACATCCCCGCCCTATTTCTGCTTCACCGTGAGTGCAGACTCTTCGGTTTATAGGCTTTTTTTTCCAACGGTGCAAGCTCGAAAAAGGTCGGATTTTTGGTCAAGGTTAGCGCGCAAAGTGCAGCAAAATTATGTGTAAAAATGATAGCAGACGTGTTCTAAAACGAAAATGCAGACATAGACCTTACCCCCCCCCCCCCCCCCCCCCCCCCCCAAACCTCACTCAATACCGTTAAAAACGAAAATGTACACATGGACTTAACCCTAACCTCCCCTCCCCCCACGCTCCGCAACAGTGCTGCCACCCTCTCCAACCCTAACCTGCACTCTCCCCTCCCTCCCTTCACAATGCCATAAAAAAATTGCCACAAGTATAGGCTATACCTTCACATTTATATAAATCATCTCGTACGTAGGCTAGGCCTAACCGTGTAAACGCCGTAATTATATACATTGTTCATAATCATAGCCACTTTCCCAAAAAAATAGACCAATATGGCAGCCTCCAGTTCACCATGCTTCCCTTCGGCCATAATGTCTTATCTACGTCTCTCGTTGGTGACAAAACGAGAGCTCTCTCGGTGATAAACGGAGGTTAACACCACCGGTAAAACTGTCCCTCCCTGCCTGCGACACAACTCTTTGTTATATGAAATTGAGAAGGTGTGCAACTTGTGAGATTTCCGAAATTGAAGAGGCCAATAAGACGTGTCCCCATAAACACTGTTTCTGTCTTCGTAATGTTGGTGTTGAAGCAATAGGAAAGGGCGTTAGAATAGTTTTTGATTGCCTTACACAGGCTATCATCTGTAGAAAATGTTTAAAAATCTTAAAAAGAAACTCGAGCAAGGAGTAGCTCAATCTAAAGCTGCTGTATCAGGTCTTGCCAGGGTAAGACTTACACCGGAAACCAAAAGGCTACCTATATATTCGGCTCTACTAAAATCTATCTATTTCAACTTACTAGTTTTTTTTTCCTTCTCTTTTCACATTCGATTGGTTTTTCTCTCGTTCGGCGTAGCTGGCGAGTCCTATTCAGGACAAGTCATTTTCAGGGCTTTATGCTAGCAGATGGATAATGTTAGTTCTTTTCAGGACTTAATATCTATCAACGCTGGACGGGCTAGCAATCTTTTTAGATTGCTCAAGAGTTCACTGGAACCGGTTTCGCTGAACACTGAAGGAAGTACGGGCAGATTTGGCGTAGCTGGCGAGTACTTTTTAGGGCAAGTTCTTTTCAGGGCTTCAGGCTAGGAGATGGATAATGTTAATCCTATTCAGGATTTCTTCTTCTTCTTCTTCGATCCTTAACCACCGACCGTCAAAGCAGTCAGTGGCCATCACGCCTAGTGGCGTCTTGTAGGGCAACAACAAATTGATTCCACTTTGCACGGTCGGTGGCCATCCTTCGTACAGTGCCCCAACTCTGGTTCATTCTTTGCATCTCAGCCTCCACAGTCCTCCGCCAAGTTGTTTTTGGTCGGCCTCTCTTTCGCTTTCCTTCAGGGGTCCAAAGCATAGCTGTTCTTGTGATGGCATCGGGGTCTCTTCTGAGGACATGACCAACCCAGCTCCAGCGTCTGCCAGCTATGATGGTATGCATGTCCTCTTGCTTGCTACGAGTAAGCAGATCTTGGTTGGTGATGGTATTCGGCCAAAAGATTCGGTGAATTTTTCTTAGGCATGTTGTGTGAAAAGAGGACAATTTTGACATTTCCTTCTCTGTGACTCTCCAGCATTCCGCACCATAGAGAAGCACAGAAAGCACGCAACTCTGGTATAATCTTAATTTTGTGCTTGTGCTGTATTGGGAGGACTTCCAGATGTTATTTAGGCTAAAGAAGGCTGTTCTTGCCTTATTCATTCTGATGTTGATGTCTTTGCCTGCCCCACCGTCTGGTGTTACTATGCTTCCTAGGTATGTGAAGGTATCTGTCTGTACCAGTTGCTGATTCCTTACTGATATGGGCTCAGGGTTGCTCACATTGAGCGTCATGACCTCAGACTTCTTTAAATTGATGTTCAAGCCCACCTGCTGGCCAAATTTATTGAGTCTATCCGTTTTTTCCTGGATGTGTTGATGTGAATGTGCCAGCAGTGCAATGTCATCTGCATATTCCAGATCTTCCAATGTTGAAAATGTAGTCCATCTTATTATTCAGGATTTAGTATCTATCAATGCTGATCGGGCTAGCAGTCCTTTTCAGGGCTTTTTCATGCTAGGCTAGCTGATAGATGCTAGTAGGCCTAGTTCTTTTCAGGGCTTAGAGTTTATCAACACATCGCTTCGGTTAACAGAGCTCACTTATTTTTGAATGGTCAATTGCGCTCTGATATAACCAGATGACTTGTCAAGGTTGAAAGGAACGTGCCTCACTGCAAGAAGGCAAAACCCGCAAAATTTTTAAAAAATACCTATTTCAAACAGCATACCCTCAATGTACCCAGCAGTCCATATTATAGTGCCCAATTCGGGCTGGATTGAACTGGATATCTGTTCTTTTAAGTTAAAAATCTACCAATTCCAAGTGAACGGATTAGCTGTTGTATATCACGAAGATTGCCACTTTTTATGTTGTGATGCAAAAATCGAGGTACAATTAGTGAAATATTTATTTGCAATCATACTTAACTTCTTTTTGAAAAATGTGAAACATTGTTTTTAAGTCATTCTTTCTTTCAGTTAAACAAAAATACAGTGGAATAAAACACAGTATCTTATTGCTGTCAACAGTTCTCTTTCACAATGACGTAAAACACTTTTACACACACTGAAAACACGTCTAAGATATTATATCCATTGTTGTTGTTTTCTTATAAAGGCCACATGAAGCGAGATGGGAAGAGTCACTTTGTGTAGTCAGAATTTAAATCATTAGTAATAAAGTGACAATGGTTTTGTGGAAATAATAGTCGATATACATTTATTTATAAACTAAGGATATATATAGTAGTTTCTCTTTATCCTTCATTTAGTCCTGTACTCTGCAACCTTTTTTATTTCACGGCACACTATAATATTTATGTAGCTGAGTATGGTAAATATTTAAACGCTCACTGCAATCATAAGACAACGCTTCATAATTTTTTTAAATGCATAAACTTATTCTTTGTAAAATTGTACGCATGGTTGTCTTTTCATAATATTTTACTATATCATAATTTTATTTTTTGTCAGATATTTCTTGGTTGCCTTTTGTCTTCTTGAATAACTGTATGTAATTTTTACATCTTCATCTTGTGTACTTTTTTCCATGGTCATGATCTCAGATATATTACAACTCTAAATTATACTTTTCAGGGAGATGACAGTATTGACAAGAACACATCAGAATTGATAGGTAAACCCTTGGCTGAGAGTACCCCTCAGAAAGATGCCAACCAGGTCACAGCTGTGGTTCAAGATGTCAACAGTAGTTCAATCGTCACTACTGGACAGAAGAGTAAAGGTGGTTTTAATGTTCCCACTGGGCAGCTTGTTGACATTCCACTATCTGAAGGAGTGGATACAATACAGTATGAGGTGAATATTAAAACCATTTAACAGCTTAACATCCTTTGTTCTGGGAGATTGAATTCCGCTCATTATGAAGATGTCAGAAAAGAGTAAGAACTCTATCTTTACCCATTTGATGAAAATATGTGAATGATAAATAAATTTTACATTGGAAGGAATAAGGAAAGAAAAATCTACTGGAAGTTGTTTGTACAATAAGTAACTAGAAAGTTTCTGAATTTGCAATTTTTTCTTTTTACTGGTGGGATAACATTTCTGGTGGTGCACTCATTTCGTTATTTGATCCTGTGTATGATACCTGAGGCGTACGTTGCATAGGAGAGTACCACTAGCTACACATTAAAGAGATAATATGAGGCTGGAAAAGTGACCCATAACACTGTTGGAACATTTTTTTTTTCAAACAACTTCATTACGATTCATAAATTGTTCTCGTCACTATACAAAGAGAAATTTTTGATGTTTAAAAAAATGTACATTAAAAATAAATAAAACAAGGTGTAAAAATAGTTTGAAATTAACTGTAGTGGAATATTCACCTTTTCTGTGAATGCAGTTTAATGTAGTGCAAAATGTAAGGAGCATTGATCATAAATATCATTATGATATCAAAGATTTTATGATCATAGCCTTCATCAGGGAAAGAGACACACACAAAAAAAAACATGTAAATTAATAGTTACCTTCTTTACTCCATCATTTTGTACATTAAGCGTGACAGTATTTATAAAGCATGATTTTCATACAAAGCAAACAAATAGTTACCAAAGAACCAGTTTTGTTTCATTTTAAGGTGGATACCTTCTGTTTTATTTCAGACTGCATCTGACATAAGTTCTGTTCGTGGAGATGAAACTCCAAAAGGGCGTAGATCCCGCACCTCCTCTATAAGTTCCATGACAAGTGATAACTCTTACTTCCCAAACGTAAGCTTCTCTCACAGTTATTATGTACCATCTGATGTTGAGAGTGAGATGGAGGAAACATCTGTCAATTTGTCTGCTGTTTCCAAAGAGGATCTTTATGCCTTTGTCAAACGTTTTGAACGAAGAACTTTCAAGTATAAATCAAAGTTTATGGAGGTATGTCTGATTTCATTTTCATTGATGGACATGTTAACCACTTTAGTGATAGTGATGAGTCTACAATTTTTATTAAGGGTGATCTGATCACATACTCTTACTGATGAGTCTGAGTCATCATACAATTTGACCACATATAATTGACCTTTATGTTGACGTGAACTCGACCATCTATAAATTAAGCACTAAAACAGGCAATTGACCCACATAACAGTACTAGTTTATGAGTTTTGCTGACTGGCAGAATGGTTAGAGTGCTTTCCTATCAGAGCAGAGTTACTGGGTTCTGGGTTTGAAATCAAGTACAGTCATGCTTTAGCCACCCAGCTGTAAATCTCAGCTCTTGAGTTGGGAAAGGAAAGCAGAGAGGAAGGGAACTGGCCACCTTGCTGGACTTAGTATAGTGAAGTCTCTAACACTCACTTCCCTATGGCAGTATCTGCTAAGGGAACTACCTTTACCTTTTATGCATGTACAGAAGAAATGAGACATTGTTATAATGAATACAGTAGACATTCAAAAATCTGGCAACCTCCGGACCTGAGGAGTGCCGGATTGTTGAAAATGCCGGATTTTTTATGGTTATATAAGCTGTATATATTTAACAGAAAATGACTACCTGTACAGTCCTTTAAAGAAAGAAAATTAAAAACTAAATGAAAAGCAAATGAAATTTTAATGTTCATCAACTAAATAAAACAGTTCTACAGAACGGCTCCAGAAAACAGTGGCGCGCCAAAGCGGTAAATTAAAAAATGCGCTCCGAAATCCATGCAGGAAATCTGAAGTAACTGGATTATCGATGGCCGGATTTTTGAATGTCAACTGTAGAACATTATCCTATATATCCTTATTGTTTTGTTTACTTATCTTCCAATTAAAACAGTTATTGGAGTTTTCCCCTGCACATGCATAAGATTCATAAATTAGTACTATTATATGGGTCAACATCCTGCTTTATTGTATAATTGTCTGTCTGCTTTTTCACATTGGATCACTTTTGCTTGTTGGTGTATACTTTCTTTGTTGCCAAATATGACATCTACAAGTAAGCAATGGCTATCCTATTGTTCCCATTTTGAAAGTACTTTAGATTATTCAAATTTAGCTGAGCATAGTGAAATGGAAAGTGATGATAGCATTGGGACTGTTGAAGATGATGCAAGTTCACCTTTGGAACAACTTATGAATGAAAACCTTTCTATGAAGTGATAAAACCATTCTCCTGTACATTAATTCTGTAGGTTCAATATATTTTAGAATAAAAATTAACACCATTTACAAAGCTATTAGGCTTACATTTAGAGAGTTGAATAAAGGTTTCCTGACTTTAAAAAATTATCTGTATGCGGGGAAACGAGTTTAAACAAAAAATGTATCTGTTGGTAAGGAGTTAAGTGGCATGTATTTAATTGTATGATCTTTTACCAAATAAGATTCCTCTGTTTTGTAAATGAAGTGATGGGAATTTTTTTAATTGTTTTAGGAAGCACCGTGGTACTTACATTTACATTTTGTTTAGTTAGGCTGATACTTCAGACATTAAGATTTTCAGCCATTTGACTCTATTTAAATTATTTAGAAGTTACATTCCATAGTTACAAAACTACAATTACAGTTGTTACACTGATTTATTTTTAATCAATTTTATCCTCATGGAAAAATTTTTCAACGTTCCCAGATCAAAAAATAACCTACCAAATCATACCAAATAACACATAAAACCTAAAATAACACTAACATATAGTAAAAGCAGGAATGATATGATAAATACACAGCCTATATAAAGTAGAAATAATGTATGTACAGTGTAGTTTCACTTACCAGAATCGGGAAGACAGCGAGCACACTGGAAGGCTGAGAGGTGGTGGTGATGATGGTGTGTTAGTCATCGGAGGTTGGGGTGGTGGGAGGTACAGGAGACTGGGGTGTAGGAGAGAGAGGAAGAGGGTCATCTATTAACATCTCATCGTCGTCTGAATCCATCAGGGCAGGCAGGTCACTAACGTCTACACCTTCTTTTATGTCTGCCTGCCTCGATGTCGAAGGTCGAGGTTCGTCGGCTGATGTGGAAGGCTTGAAATACGACAGTATGCTTGACTGCTTAGCCTCACTATCATACAGTTCTTTGTAGGCAATTAAAACATTATACAAACCTGCCCTAAACCTACATGCCCTTTCAAAATTAAAGTCATACTTTTCTGCAATCATTACAGCACTGTCAATCGTAGCGAAAATCTCACGCAAGTGCTTCATGTTCAGTTCCAGGACGACTTCACTTTCGGGCTATTCGTTATTGCGTTCGGTTTCGATTTGGAGCCTTTCGTCTTGCAATTGCATCAGCTCTTCATCTGTCAGTTCTTGGTCATGGGATGCCAAAACCTCTTCAACATCATCTTCGTCAACTTCCACAAACCCAGCCTCCTTAGCCAAAGTCACTATTGCCGCATTTATTGTTGTTGGTTCGAAGCCTTTAAAATCGTTCACTGCTTCGGGACACAGTTTCCTCCAAACGCAATTTCTCATCGAGACTGTTAGCCTATTGAGAGCATCTCCAAGGTTGGCTATTGCCAATTTTATTTTGTAGTCTTTCTAGATCTCTCGCAAAGATGCTTCGGTGTTGCCCTCTCTGTCAGTGGCACTTACAATAAAACACATCACATTTTGCGTATAGTAAGCCTTAATTGTGGTTATTAGGCCTTGGTCACATGGTTGCAGCAACGACGTCATATTCGGCGGTAAGAACACAACACGAATGTTACCGCCATACTCGGTAATGCCAGGTGGATGAGCAGCACAATTATCGACAATCACAAGACACCTATTACACTGACAAACAACATTTTTCTTTCTTATATAAGAATAAGTGTTCTTAGGTCAGTTTCTTGCGCTGATTTCAAATCTGAAATCCGTTTATCTCTATCACGTCGGGTTCTTAAGATATTTGTGAATAAATATATTTTTGGGAAACCGTTATTTGTTCCGTTTCATTTTTACTATATAACTTATTAAAAATTAATAAAAAGCAACATAATTCTACTTTTTATACTGCTAAAAGATGCATGACATATGTTACGCGATTTTTCAAATAGTTACTGTATTTTGAAATAATTCTGAGCAAAATATGGCTTCTAGAAGTTGTAGAAATTCGGCTGATCTGTTCTGTTACGTGTGCGGATATTTTACCAATCGTGTTGACCAGAAAAACTTTACACCATTACTAAAGATAGCATATGAACTTTATTTCGATTCGAAAGTTGATGATGCAAATAAATCTTGGAAGCCAAATGCTTTTTGTTCGATACATTGGCAGGTTATCACACTACTACTGATTGTTACTTCTGCTTGACAAATATCCATGGTTTCACTTTTAAAACTAGAAAGTCTGTGGTTTATCCAAATATTGAATCGGTTTCGAAACCAGTGCCTCATGATCCAATCACGTGTCCGATCCAAGTACCACCAGAACAGTATCCGTTGGACGTAAAATGAACCATCAGAAAGTGATAGTTTACCTGCTTTAGAAACTAATTCTGACTCAGATTACATACCGGTAAATGAATGATGGTGTTTACTTAATTAACCATTCAGAACTTTCAGATCTAATACGTGATCTCGCTCTTTCTTACCAAAGGACAAGCGGAATTACTCGGTTCGCGACTCAAAGAATGGAATCTTTTTAGCGCCCAATACTCCGATATCTAAATTTCGTCATAGACACAGAGAACTTGTTCAATACTTTGAGATGGATGATGACATTTGCTATTGCAAAGATGTAAACGGTCATGAGCACATAGTCAACGAATGGCGATTTTTCATCGATTCTTCCAAGATTAGTCTAAAAACCGAAAATTGTTATTGCATAAAAAGTTTTTTTTTCAACAATTCCAGTCGCCTACTCTGTTCATATGAAAGAAACTTATGACAATATGGCTATACGTTTGGAAAAAATAAAGTACAATGACTACCAATGGCGGATTTGTGGAGACCTAAAGGTCATTGCAATTCTCACGGGCATGCAGACTGGGTATACTAAATTCTGTTGCTTCCGATGTGAATGGGACAGCCGCAACAGACAGGAACATTATGCAAGAAAGGTGTGGCCTATCCGGGATCGTATGCAGCTCGGGCATAAAAATGTAATACGCGAGCCATTAGTTAACAAAGACACCTTCATTTTACCACTGTTACATATAAAGTTGGGGCTCATGAAGAATTTCGTAAAAGCGTTAGATAAAACGAGCAAAGCTTTCACTTATCTTCGAGAAAAGTTTCCGCAAGTTAGCGAGGCAAAGATAAAGGAAGGTATCTTTGTAGGACCTCAGATTAGGAAAGTTATTGCAGACAAACAATTCGAGAACTTGTTACATGGTAGTGAACTTCGCGCATGGATGGCATTCAAATCGATCGTCGATAACTTTCTGGAAAATCACAAATCTGTCGACTATGTTGCATATTGTTAAGCAGTGCATAGATGCATACAGAATTATGGGCTGTAACATGTCCCTCAAAATCCATTTGCTCGATTCGCATCTTGACTTTTTCCCTGACAACCTTGGCGAAGTCACCGATGAACATGGAGAATGATTCCATCAAGATATCGCCGTAATGGAGTCACGTTATCAAGGACGGTGGAGTGTGACCATGCTTGCCGATTATTGTTGGATGCTTCATCGCGATGTACCACATGCCATTCACCGACGAAAGTCGACTGCAAAGAAATTCAAGCCTACATAACTGTTATACTTCTTGTACGAATGATGTTGTAATACTGTATGTGTTGTTAAAAAACTTCAATTGCGTATTTCTAGAGATCCCGACCTGATAGAGAAAAACGGTTTGCAGATTTAAAAACAGCGCATTAAAATTGACCAGAAAAACATAGAAATGTTAGAGAAAGAAAAAAAAAGTTTTTTTTTGTTAGTCAGTGTTATCGAGGTTATTTTCTCTACAGTATTTTTCAACAAAAGGACTAATGTATCCACTCTTGTACTCAGAAAACATCACTTGGGTATTCCAACCGCTTGGATGTGAACGAAACACAACAGAAGTGTATTCTTATCAACGCCTTTAAGTGCCCTTGGATTTTCTGAATGGTACAATAGTAGAGGCCTAAGGACAGCATCACCAGTGGCGTTAATAATAGGCATTAGGGTAAACCTGTCCTTCGATGCCTTGTGTCCCTTAGCCTGCTTTTCTTTTATCTAAATAAATGTCTCGCTCAGCAATTTTTTCCAATAAATTGCAGTTTCGTCACAGTTAAACACTTGCTTATACGAATAACCACCTTCTGTAATTATTTTCTTCAGTTCTTCTGGGAACATTTCGGCAGCTTCAGTATCAGCCAAAGCACTCTCTCCAGTAACCTTTAAGCTATGAAGCTGCCCTCGCCTCAAAAACTGATCAAACCACCCATGACTACTTTTTAATTCCACTTTCGCAACACTTTCATCACCATCGTCCAGTGCTTTCTGTTTCAGCTTTAAAAAAGACTGACTGATTTCTCCTTAAGTATAAGATAACTTAACGGAACACCACGCTTTGTACACCCATCAATCCACTCAAGCAATAGACTTTCCATTTTATCCATTACTGGATGCCGACTAAGCAAGACCACTTTGCTACTAGCAGAACCAATAGTAACTTTGGCAGCTTTCAAGATTCTTTCTCACTGAGTGTAAATAGTACGAATAGTGGACGCAGGCAAGTTCAACGCACGCACAATGTTTTTATTTCATTCACCATGATCGAAACGCTTAATTATGTCCAGTTTTACGCTAAGCGTAACACCCTTATGAGCTCTCTTAGGCTTTTCTGATACCTTAGGACACATCTTGCTAGCGGATACACAAAATAAATCGAGATAAAGCACAGATGCTCACAGACACAGTTCAAAGCTATGGCGGCTTGATGCTGAGTGTAGTTCCCGCTCGCTGCAAAACAAACGCTGTTTCTGCTTTTCGCCTTTTTTCGTAAAAGTGAAAATCCTCTTAGGATTTCTTTGGTTAGCGAAAGCAGATACTAATGCTTTTTGTAAAAGCGAAGTGGCGTAAAGCGAACTTTCGAAAAGCAGGGGATATCTGTACAGTTAACTCAATATCAGTGTTTAATTTAGTAAAATTAAATGGAAATTAGTGAAGATTAGCAAAAGATATTAAGGCAAATTCTAGAAACATACTCATAGCTGAAGCATATAAAAGAGCCTTTAAACCAGAGATTAAAGAGATGCAAAAGAAACTTCATGTGACTTTATACACATAAAGATGGAGAGATTTCTTCTCTACCTACTCTTCCCAAGGTACAAAGTACCTTTATACATACAGTATGATCGCCAGCCATATATTCATGTTCAACATTATTTGCCTTATTCATCTTATGTAGCACTCTTCCCCTGCACTGAAAATAAGAATAAAAATTAATCACATGAAACTGATTTTCCAGAGAGCAGATCAACTTATTCATTTTAATCATGCTATTGTTTCACATATTTCTTACAGCTAGCGTCAGCTTATAAAGACATGATGCAGGAGAGAGAGAAGCTGAAGGTAATTACATTATACATACTTAAACTTTAAACAGGTGGCTAATATTCATTTATGAACCGAAGAACCAAGCTGTAATACTGTTTACAGATGGGGTAATACTTGGCTTTGTTGTAACCCTTTACATGAATAATTTTGTTTTTCGTTTGTCATCTCTGGAGGAAACAAAAAAAAACGAATTCATTAAAAAAAATAACTGGGCTCTTATTTATTAATTTCCTGTAACTTTTTATTTCATTCTTATATTTTATGTGTGCTTCATTACCTTTTCATTTATAAACTTTATATGAATACCTCTGTTACGCACGGATCATTATTATTTTTCGTTTGTATAAACATTTTTTCATATGTATGATCATTTTTTTTTTGACTGAAGTGTGTATTATGTTTTCTATGGTCAAAGGGACATAATCCGAGTTATCGAGACTACAATTTGTTAGGAGTTGCCTTCTCTTGTATAGAGACACGTTCGGTCTATAATTTCTTGAACGAAGCGTGACCACATCTCCTTATTTGGTAGTATCAGTCAACTATGGTAGATGTCTGAAACCTTTCTTAACGCTTCTTTTCATGACCATAAAAGGCGCGACTGTGTAAGACTTTTATCTCGAATGTTCTTCGAATCGTCTTATTGTGAACGGCAACTCAGAGATTGTCGTTCTGCGCATGTCAAACCGGGAGTTCGTTCTGTGTGTTCCGCCCAGTTGGGGCAGTTTAGAAATGGTTTAAGAAGCGAGCGAGCAGACGCAACTGCGTCTTGTGATTCTCTGAGGGAAATACAGTGTCTTAGTGAGTTAGTTAGCTAACTAGACTATTTCCCAGTATTATGCAGCCTGCCTGGAGGCATATGTTCATGGTTGATTTTCCGAAATAAGGTAATTCCTCTTGTATCGAACTTTATGCTATCATCTAGAGGTTCGTCATTTTGTCGCCTATTTGCTCGCCTGTGTGATGCAAAATGGAGAGGTACTTTGACTAGGATTAAGTCACCAGTATCTGTATACCTGAACTAGTTAAATATATATGGGTCGCTCTAGACCAACAAGACTGTTGTCTGTGTTCCAGGATTCGTTATATCAGAGATCACGTCCAAGTCAGATGGTTAGACTTAGGAACATTATAAAGGTCGAGCTGACCTGTAGCCCATGTATGCTATTCACGTGCAGACAGTGAACGGACTTATTGTATACAACTGATCTGCTAGCATCAGAATGGGAGCATTCATTATTGTTTATGAACATTGAAGATCTGTAGCTGACACTGTTGCAGAAGTTATAGAAATTATTATTATTTATACAGCTTCACGAACTAGCACTCGATGATTGATGAATTTCTGAATCTATTGAACTGTGATGTCTTATGACGCATATATACAACAGCTATCATTGCTGACTACAGAAATTTTTTTCAATGTGCCATATCATCTTGCTGAACTCGTTAACCATGTTGATGTCATAAGTATCATGACTGTTTTGTGGCGTGCAATAAATGAAAGAAACTTATACAACGAAGTTACCCTTTCTATGACTCTACACGTCATGTTGCCTGTGTGATAACCCATTGAACTGTTCCACTACCACTTACACAGCAACATCCTAAATCAGAGAAGACACCTACATCTTACACTTTAACACCAGGTGTCGATAAGGGTGGCAAGTTACCACTTCAGCACAAATCCACCTTTATCATTTTTGGTGGCCAGAGCTGGTTCTATCATCTGATATTTTGGCGCACCATATCATTTTTGGTGGCCATAGGTTGGTTCACTCTGATTCCAGCTATCAAGGGGGTCAGCAAACCCAGACATCATCATCATACTAGATACAACTACAGCATCAACTACCACCTTACAAGAAATTTTATTGAAAGTATCCGGATTTTCTGACAGTTGCTGATTTTGAAACTACCCGGCGCTGCTCGGCAATATTGAAGTTTATGTAAAATTAGAAGGACAAGTACCGAGCGAATGGATTTCCTGATCTGGTGAAAAGAAGGACAAGTGCCGTAACAACTGTTCCGGTCTCAGGGGTACTGTTGCGGGTTCAGAAGGTCAAGTGCCGGTTAAATCAATTTAGAAGATTCAGAAGGTCAAGTGCCGTAACAACTGTTGCAGTATTAGAAGCTCATTTCCTTCGTCATGGCTGTTTATGGGAGCAGAAGTTAATCAACGTTGGATCATTATCCTCAGAATGCTGATTACATCCTGTTCTGCACCGTGCTGACGCTGGATTTATAGAAGTTAAGTGGCCTGTTTTTGTTTGTGAACTGTGCCCTTATGTTCTAACTGAGCCTTCTGTACTTTCACACTTTCTCCTATTGTTTTCATGATACATGTTTATATGTTATATGTTATTTGTTATTTGTATATTTATATGTTTATATTTCAGCGGGTTTTCTCGGTTGGGCGGGAGTCTTACAGTAGAAGATACCACGTCACAGAGGTTCTACTGTTAGCGTTTTCGTTAGGGACTGTGCGAATTTCCTACAGTGAAATTTGCTAGCGACAATCGTTGCTATATCTGTTTAGTTGTGACGAGTTGTGCTTTTTTTTTGTTTCTTGTATCTATATATTCTTTTTTCTTTTTTTCTTTCTCTCTTTCTTTGTGTTTTTAGTTTCGATTTCGATTGTTTGTATTTGTAGGTCTCCCCTTTGCTATTATTCAGTTCTTTACGTATATTTTTGTGTATACACTGTAGCGTCATTTGTTAGTCATATCTTCGCATATTTCTTTTTAGTTTTGCTGTTTGTGTATTTGACTTATGCGAATGTTTTCGTATTGTTTGATCTTTGTTGATTGTTTACATTGACTCTGATCTTTGTTATTGTTTACATTGACTCTGATCTTTGTTATTGTTTACATTGACTCTGATCTTTGTTGTTGTTTACATTGACTTTGATCTTTGTTATTGTTTACATTGTTGATGACCTTTGTTATTGTTTACATTGTCTTGTTATTGTTTACATAGTTCTTGCATAGTTAGCTTTCACTATTGTTGATATATGCTCATGCACTATTGGTCTATAGTGCACTTATCATAACAAACTGGTGTTTTTTTTTTGCTTATGCACTATTGTAGTGCAGTTATGATAAATAACTGATGATTATGCACTGATTTGGGTAGTGCACTGTTAATTAAGAGGTGACTTGTGATATTATTATACATTTGATAATACAAGTTGGTGTCAACTCCTGTTTCCCACAGAGATTGGGTTCAACATAGAGATTATACAAGCACTTTATTAAGTCTTGTTGCTATTTAACATTGAAATAAGATAATTAATTATTTCAGGTTCTGTACTCACATTTTGGACATCATGTCTACATTTGAGTACTTTATTGAGCAGGGTAAAGCCCTTGGGAAGACAGGTGATAAATTAGAAGAATTTGCGACTGTTCAATATGCCAAGGCATTGAAGTCGGAAGAAAAGAAAATGAAAGAACAAACTGAACAAAAGAGAATAGAGGCTGAAATAGAACAAAAGAAACTGCAGATGCAGGTGGAGGAAAAAAAAGATTTCAAATGGAAAAACAAAAAAGAGAAGCAGAATCTCAGGAGAAGAGGCTTCAGGCTGAAGCTGAAAATAAGAGACTTGAAAAAGAAGCTGAAAATAAGAGACTTGAAAAAGAAGCTGAAAATAAGAGACTTGAAATAGAGGCTGAAGAAAAAAGTTAAAGGCCCATAGGGCTGAAGTAGAAAAAGAAAGTTTACAGGCTGAAGAAAAGGCTGAGGCTGAAGAAAGAAGGTTACAAAGAGAGGCTGATGAGAGAAAAGCAAAAATGGAACATGATGAAAAAATCTTAGCTTTAGAGTTAGAGAAGTTAAAGTTATTGAACACTGGTAATGCTAATGATGCAAATAAGGTGTCAAATAAGACTAATGCTAAGGATTTCAAGCTTAATCTACCAGCATTTAATCCCTCAATCGATGATATAACATTTTATCTAGATAGATTTGAAAGTGCATGTAATGTGCATAATATAGATAAAACATTATATGTGTATCATCTGTCCAAGATACTTAGAGGTGATGCTTTGACTTTGTTGAGTATGGTAGATGTGCCTGACAAAAACAACTATGAGGTTGTCAGGGCGGCATTGTTAAAGAAGTACCAACTTAACGAGGACGGATATCGTCTTAAATTTTAAAACCATGTTACCAGAAACTGGAGTTGAATTCTCTGAATTCATCTCAGGCATCCGTCTTACTTTTTTACGATGGGTTGAGTTGTCTAAGACAGAAAATACATTTGAAGCTCTCTTATGGATTTACTACTTAGAGATAAGGTTATGTCTTCTGTTAATGAAGCTTTTCTATCTTTTCTTCATGAGCGTAAGCCTAAAAAACATAAAAGAAATGGGAAGAGCCATACTGTAGCCAGTATGTTACTGCGCGCATCCGCACATAACATAACCATTAGTAACTCTAAGGTGAAAGAAGGTCTGCCAGTTGCTTCGGCAGCACCTTATGGCCCAAATTTTATGCGTAAATTTCAGGGTAGCCAGAAAAAATTTCAATAAAAAGAGTAATCGTAATTATGCCCAGAACCATAGTGATCAATTCCAGGGTGATTCTTCTTCCCAGAACTGGAGACAACCTAATACTACACGTTATTCTACTCCGGTTAACTCCGGTTTAGAAATTTTCACAAAGGTAATCGGTATAGAGGAAAAATATTTTATGCAGAGACCTCAATACCAAGATAATAGAGGTTTCTCAACAGCATAGAGATAGTAATGACAGTTATGGAAACTGGAACTCAAACCAGGATAAAAATTACAGTAGGGACTTTAATGATAATTGCAGAGGCAATAATGGTCGCGGTAGATCGCAACATAAGAGAAAAAGATATCAACAGACAAACGCTGTTCAACAAGAATCTCAGGGAGCAGATAAACAGGTTAATAATGATAAAGACCATAATGCTATCGGATGCTCATCTTTTGATTTTGGTAGGGCAAATAAATGTATCCAATGCAGTACTTTATTTGATCCGAAAACCGTTAGTACTTTAAGCTGTGGTCATCCTTTGCCCGCTCTTCCTGCTAATGTTGCTCATGATGGGAGAGGTTCTCTTATATTACATAAGGGGCTAGTAAATAGTAATCCAGTCTCAGTGTTGTTTGATTCTGGATGTACTACTGTCGGCGTTAGGCAATCTCTTGTAGATCCATCCTGTGCTACAGGAAAAGTCATCAAATGTGTCACATTTGGTGGCACGTTAGAAAAGTATCCTACTGCTATAATACACATTGCTACTCCTTTCTTCACGGGAGAGGTCCACGCGTGTCTACTTCCAAACCCTATTGCGGACCTTATTATTGGTCGTATTCACGGAGTTAGGGAATGTACCCCACAGCAGATTGCTGTTTGGGAAGAGCAAAACATTGAAGCTACCAATGCGGTGGTCACAAGAGCACATGCTCTGGATCCACCTCAAACTTCATTAACTAATAATGATGAAGTAAATGACCAAGATAGTCACTTGACTATTACACGTGTCTCATTTATCAACTCGCACGAAGAAGATCCTTGTTTACAAAAAATTCTTCATTCTCGCAAAAAAAGGTTATCCTAATCAGATCACTAATAAGAAATCTAGGATTTTCTATGAAGAACGGCGTACTTGTACGTATGGTACAAGACTCGACTACGTCCACTCATTCACAAATTCTTGTGCCTAAGAGCATGAGATTGCAAATATTGCAACATGCTCATGACTCGCAATGTGCTGGACATATGGGTTTTTCCCGTACAAAGTCGAGGGTTCTTGCGGCTTTCTTTTGGCCATTTGTGAGCAAGGACATACGAATGTACTGTGTCGCTCTTGCAAAGTATGTCAGGAGGTCAAATCTAAAGGACCACGACATGCTGCGCCTATCCAGGCTGCTGACATTCCTATTCGCCCTTTTTCAAAAAATGGCAATAGATATTATCGGTCCTTTTAGAATTAAGTCGGCTAGAGGACATCAATTTATCCTTACATGTGTCGATATGTGCACACGTTGGCCAGAGGCAATACCTCTCAAGAGCATCTCAACTGCTGATATCGCAGACGCTCTTTGGCTGATATTTTCTCGCTTGGGTTTTCCCGGAGAAATATTGTCAGACCATGGCACTCAACTTATATCAGACACTATGTCACAGGTAATGTCTATGCTACACATTAAAAGGTCTCTCAGCAGTATCTATCACCCAATGTCTAATGGGTTGGTCGAACGTTTAAATAGGACTCTGAAAACTTTACTTGGTAAAATAACTGAGGATCATCCTCAGGATTGGGACAGGGTCTTACCCGCGGCTCTCTTTGCGTATAGAGAGGTCCCCAATGAACATACGGGGTTTTCCCCTTTTGAACTTGTCTTTGGCGCGCAACCGCGCGGCCCTATGTCTTTACTTCACGATCTAATCACTGCCGATAATATTAGCGATGAGACTCAATCTTCTTATGAGTACGTCATTGCTCTTAGGCAAAAGATCATCGAGGCATGCAAACTAGCAACTTCGTCTTCAGAATTTGCTAAAGAAAAGGCAAGGCAGTTTGCAAATAAGAATAGATGTCTACGACAACTTTGTCCAGGTGACAAAGCTCTCGTTCTACTTCCTTCAAGGGAGAACAGACTTCTAATTGCATGGAAAGGTCCATATGCAATAGTCTCCAAAATTTCTGATGTCGACTATGTTGTCGATATTGATGGAAAGCATAAAACTTTCCACATAAATATGCTCACAGAATTTTATGAAAGACCTGACTATTTGCAGCCTATTTTCCAGGCTACGGACAATTCACAAGCAACTCGTGGTCAGTACTCATCTCTGTCAGTTATACAGGATGAGGAAACTACTTTTTCTGATGTCAATCTTCCTCTTTCTATGGTCCCACTTTATTCTACGGAATCTTGGAAAAACGTGACCGTTTCTCCAAATCTTTCCGCTGAGGAACATCGACAAGTTTCTTCGATGTTGCAAACATTTCAGGATGTTCTTACAGACATCCCGGGACACACACATGTCATAGAACATGACATTGTGCTAACTGATCACAATCCCATCAGAGTCAGACCATATCCAATACCTATTCTTTTCCAGTCTCAAGTCGAAAAAGAGTTGGATGAAATGATACGTTTGGAAATCATTGAACCATCCACTTCAGCATACTCTTCGTCTATGGTTATTGTTCGAAAGAAGGATAATAACATTCGCATTTGCGTAGATTATCGCAAATTGAACCAAGTTACGAAGTTCGATGCTGAACCTATGCCTTCATTAGAAGAGCTACTCAATAAACTTTCTAATTCTAGATTCTTTACCAAACTAGATTTGTCTAAAGGTTATTGGCAAGTCCCGCTAACTGAACGTGCCAAACCTTTTACAGCTTTTTCTACACCTAGGGGTTTATTCCAATGGAATTTCATGCCTTTTGGTCTTATGAACGCCCCTGCTACATTCGTACGCATGATGCGGCGAATTCTCGCATATCGTACAGATGTCATAGCATACCTAGATGATATCTGTCTATTCAGTGATTCTTGGGAAGATCACTATTTGGGTTTATACGAATTAGTGTCTACTCTTCGCGAGTATAACTTGACTGCAAAACCCTCTAAAGCCTTTATAGGATTTAGCGAGATTTCTTTCCTAGGTCATCGGGTTGGTCATGGTCTTTTAAAGACAGAGGACCACAATGTTTCAAAAAATACTTAACATTTCGGTCCCTAAGACGAAGAAACAAGTAAGGAGTCTATTAGGTTTGATTCAATTCTACGGACGATTCATTCCGAATCTGTCCTCCATTATGGCACCGCTTTCTACTTTATTGAAGAAAGGGTCGCCTAATCTGATCCGCTGGTCTAAAGAATGTCAATCCTCATTGGACCAGGTTAAAGCCCTATTTTCATCTCCACCTATTCTTAAGTTACCTACTATTGAGAAGACTCTTGTTCTTCGAAGTGACGCCTCGTCAACAGGGATTGGGGCAGCACTAATGCAGGAGTATTCTGATACTTTGCATCCGGTGATGTATATCTCTAGGAAATTAAACGCTGCAGAAAAGAATTACTCGGTTTTAGACCGTGAGTTATTGGCTATGGTATGGTCTATTCTGAAGTTACAAAGATTTCTTCTAGGCGCACATTTCATTGTGGAAACCGACCAGAAAGCGCTTACTGCTATTCAGAGCAAAAACTTGAAGAGCTCGAGGTCCACTCGTTATGCCATAGCTCTTCAACCATTTCATTTCTCGGTTCGAGCTATCCGTGGTTCGGATAATGTAATGGCAGACATTCTGTCCAGATGTCCACACGATTCCACATGATTCTTCTGTCATATATATATATATTTCCTGATATACAGTCCAATGTTATAATGACATGTTAGTAGATTTTGTCTCACTTTTTTTTTTTTTTGAGGGAAATTTATAACATTGTACCATGTAATTATCTAAGAAGGCTTAGTTAGTGATATACGGGCCAAAAGATCACTCGGCCACATTTAAATAAATTATTTTCAGGATTGTATTAAGAAATTTACCAGTTGTCTTTTAAGATTTGTGTTATTGATATTTTCGCAGCACATCATTGAAGTCTGCGAGTTTATGTCCATTGTGGAACTTTGAGGATATCAAGTCCTGTCCTACATTGGGAGCGGATGATGTCCACATCTTCTTCTATTGAATGTTTTATGTCACCGAAGAGCAACACATGTATTACTTATTAATTACTGTTACTTTATATAATGTAATAATATAGTGCGGTATATTAGTAAATTACACCGCTATTTGCAACACATTGTATGATAACACACATAATATATTTAATTTCATATATTGGTATGAGTATAATTTGATTGTCATTATGTTGTTGCCATCATTGTGGCGTGTGTTGGTGGCACCTTCCTGGAATATATCAGCGTATACTTAGATAAATTTTTTCTCTAAGGATCTGAGATATGATCTCAGTGTCGCTCCATGCGTTGAGCTAATTTGTTAGGTATATATCCACGCATCATACGTGCGTTAGGAGCCTAGATTTTTTCCGGCTCCAGGATTTAAAAAAAAAAAAATGTCCCATTTTTTTTTTCCAGGGAGGGTGCGGTAATGTTACGCACGGATCATTATTATTTTTCGTTTGTATAAACATTTTTTCATATGTATGATCATTTTTTTGACTGAAGTGTGTATTATGTTTTCTATGGTCAAAGGGACATAATCCGAGTTATCGAGACTACAATTTGTTAGGAGTTGCCTTCTCTTGTATAGAGACACGTTCGGTCTATAATTTCTTGAACGAAGCGTGACCACATCTCCTTATTTGGTAGTATCAGTCAACTATGGTAGATGTCTGAAACCTTTCTTAACGCTTCTTTTCATGACCATAAAAGGCGCGACTGTGTAAGACTTTTATCTCGAATGTTCTTCGAATCGTCTTATTGTGAACGGCAACTCAGAGATTGTCGTTCTGCGCATGTCAAACCGGGAGTTCGTTCTGTGTGTTCCGCCCAGTTGGGGCAGTTTAGAAATGGTTTAAGAAGCGAGCAGACGCAACTGCGTCTTGTGATTCTCTGAGGGAAATACAGTGTCTTAGTGAGTTAGTTAGCTAACTAGACTATTTCCCAGTATTATGCAGCCTGCCTGGAGGCATATGTTCATGGTTGATTTTCCGAAATAAGGTAATTCCTCTTGTATCGAACTTTATGCTATCATCTAGAGGTTCGTCATTTTGTCGCCTATTTGCTCGCCTGTGTGATGCAAAATGGAGAGGTACTTTGACTAGGATTAAGTCACCAGTATCTGTATACCTGAACTAGTTAAATATATATGGGTCGCTCTAGACCAACAAGACTGTTGTCTGTGTTCCAGGATTCGTTATATCAGAGATCACGTCCAAGTCAGATGGTTAGACTTAGGAACATTATAAAGGTCGAGCTGACCTGTAGCCCATGTATGCTATTCACGTGCAGACAGTGAACGGACTTATTGTATACAACTGATCTGCTAGCATCAGAATGGGAGCATTTATTATTGTTTATGAACATTGAAGATCTGTAGCTGACACTGTTGCAGAAGTTATAGAAATTATTATTATTTATACAGCTTCACGAACTAGCACTCGATGATTGATGAATTTCTGAATCTATTGAACTGTGATGTCTTATGACGCATATATACAACAGCTATCATTGCTGACTACAGAAATTGTTTTCAATGTGCCATATCATCTTGCTGAACTCGTTAACCATGTTGATGTCATAAGTATCATGACTGTTTTGTGGCGTGCAATAAATGAAAGAAACTTATACAACGAAGTTACCCTTTCTATGACTCTACACGTCATGTTGCCTGTGTGATAACCCATTGAACTGTTCCACTACCACTTACACAGCAACATCCTAAATCAGAGAAGACACCTACATCTTACACTTTAACACCAGGTGTCGATAAGGGTGGCAAGTTACCACTTCAGCACAAATCCACCCTTATCAACCTCTTATCTTTTGAATTCATGTATTTTATTTTAATATCTCTTATCCATTTCACCAATCCATTTTATATGAAAACCACATATTCAAGTCATCCATATACTTCACTTCCATTTCATTTATTAATTTTTAGTGGATGCCTCACATCCAGTTTGTTCATTTATTGTATACAGATATCTTAATCAATTTCATGTATGTACTTTGTTTGAGCACATCACATGTCTGTTTCATTTAATAAATGTTATATTATTCCATGTCTTCAGCTGACAATGGCCCAATGTCAAGATCGTGCTTTCCGCCGCATGTCAGAGTTGAGGGAACAGATTCAGTTGGACCAGATAGCAAAGAGGGACCTAGAGGAGAACTTCAGACTCCTTTTGGATGAGAAAGATGAATACATGAAAGTCTTGCAAATGCAGGTTTGCTTTAAGTTTATGCTGTTCCTGGAGTGTATTTTTATACTGCAGCTTGAATGATAATCAATGGTTACTAAAATAATAAATGCTGTAATATTGGTCTAAGTGAACTCCAGTGATAAGGTTCATTCATTCATATTGATTGGGCTACTAGTGAAACCATTGCTGCTGTCAGAATAAATGCTTGGATCTTTAAGACAAAAGCCAAGAATATTGACACATGTTGTGAGTTAGTTAAATTTTTTTTAAATTTTCGTGCTGTTGCCATTATACCTTGAACTTCCAGGTGAAACTGTTGAAGGATGGGAAGGAGATTCCAGAAGAGCTACAGGCAAAATTAACCAGCAAGCAGGCAAAAGCTGAAGCTGCTCCACCTCCTGCTGGTGGCGATAACAAGGGAAATATTTCTGCAAATGAAGAAATTGAGTTGCTGAAATCAAAGGTAGAACTTCATGCGTAAACCACTATATTTTAGTTTAACCTTTAGCACGCTGCATTCTTTTCCCAAAAGAGTAGTCCTGCCACTGCATTCTTTTTCACAACGCCCCATTTTTATAGTGGGTGACTATTAAATTCTATAGTTTTTTTGTTTTTTGAACAATTGCTATCATTTTTGGACTATATAGAAATGAATGATGAATCTGATGACGTAAATTTTGTTTGTGTACATGTTAGATGAGATAGGAAGAGAGGAAAGGAAAGATGAAAAAAAATTTAAAAAAATAAAAAAAATTTTTTTTTTTTATTTTAAAATTAAAAAAAAAAAAAAAAATGACCAACAAACGAAGAGTCCATATCCCTTGCATCTCAATGAAAGTCATTTGACCAATAGACCAATACAAATCAAATGACGATCTTTTCGTTACACCAATCATCAGTAGCAAAGCAACAAACACCCTCGTCAGCAGTGACATTCGGCCGTAATCCTAAACCTTTCCAATATTCCTAATCCTAACCCCTAAAATTATACATACTAGCAATGCCATTCTACTTTCGTTTCCATCTCGGCCATCAAACATATTCTGAGAACCGATATCAGCGCTTATAAAGACAAAAATCTCATCCCCACCGCATGGCGTCAGAATCCAATAAAATTAGAGCGAAAATGGCCGCGTGTTCGATGCCGATTCATTTCGATTTTAAAAATTCACAGAAAATAAACGCGAATACACCCATTACTTTTTTAAGATCGGAAACGGAAGCTAACTCTCTTGCAAATAACATTAGAACTTAACATCCGGGGCTGAAATCACGTGTACACAAGTCCTAATGCTAAAAACGATGAAATCCGTAAGGCGACACAGGTCGCCTCCAGCTGTCAGAACAATGTTTTTTTTTTGGCAACACATGTCGCCCGCAGCGTGCTAAAGGTATATTGTTCACACCTTGTGCTTAGTTCACATTTGGCTTTTTTTTCTAGCAGATTGCTTGCATAATTTGATAACAAACATCATTTACTGACTCATTAACATTATATGCAGTCCGTATCCAGTGTATTATTTTACTACATGAATTACTCTGTAACCATATTTAGATTTCACCTGCGTTTGTGAACTGCAATCAGAATTATGAGTGTAAAGTCAGGTCTTAAATTGAGCTACTGTTAGATTATGTCATGTCTGTGAAGACTGTTATTACTGCAGTAAAACTGATAATAGTAAATTAATTCTGTTGTCCAGGTTTTAAACTGACATACCTGCACTTCTGCCCTACTTAATTAATGTCTGCTTGTTTGAAATGAACAAAGAAAAGTGGATAGAGCACTTATCATAACATATCAAAAGACAGATTGTTGGGGGTCATTCAAGGAACTGAGATATGAGTAATAATTAATATGGTATAACAGGATCACTAGTATGGAAATGATAGAAGGAACCAGCTATCGGGAAAAAAGTGGTGAGGACTAAACACTGGTGTTGGATAGAACACCCAGTGAGGAAATCTGCTGATGTGTAAGAGCAGGAAAGCATTGTCAGGAAGACTAGTAGTGGGTGAGAGTAGGCTAAATAAATGGTTGAATTAGAAATTATGGGTGTGGAGATTGACAGTTATGGAAGACTCAAGTTATATGGTCACAGATTTGCCCCACTTTCCTTGAAAAATGTTATTGTGACTTAATATAATCTTCTAAAATGGCTTAGTCTCTTTTTGTGTAATAATTATTTGCACTTATGAGAAAATATTTACGACACCATTTTGAAAAAAATCATTACAGCAAAATTAATCATGGCAGAAGTGATTTTGGTTGTTTCTGTTAATGTTTTCATATGTGGTGTATTCTTTATTTCAGTGTGAAATGTAAGTACGTTTCTTTTTTTTTTTTTTTTTTTTTTCCTCTTTTCTGATATAGGCTTTTAGGGTTAATCTGTTCTCTTATTACATTTAAGATTAAGCGCCAGGATGGACTATTGCAAAAGTGTAAAGAAACCATCACAAGCTACAAGGAGAAAGTTTCACAGTTGTCTCTTGACAAACAAGAACTTCTTGGCAAACTAGAACTGAAATCAAAGGTAGCAGTTTTATTCTGAAGAACATTATGTTAATTATATACTTTTTAACTTATTGTACTGGCTGTCAAAGAGGAAAATTTAGCAAAACTATGAAATAGAATTATAATAAAACTTATCTGTGCAGACACTAATCATTGATAATATAAGCAGATTCAAACAGTATGTCAAGCTGGCATACAGTAATCTGATTTCCAGGATGAACGGATGATGACTTAACTTGGCTTGATTCACCTGTTTACACTATACAATTTTGGAGTGTTTTAAAAAAAATATTAGAACTATTATCTGTATAGACACTAATCATTGATGATATAAACAGATTCAAACAGTCATGTCAAGCTGGCATACAGTAATCTGATTTCCAGGATGAACGGATGATGACTAACTTGGCTTGATTCACCTGTTCACACTATACAATTTGGGAGTGTTTTTAAAAAAATATTAAAACTACTGCTTTAACCGAAAGTGAGCTTGTATTGTGATGAAAGTACTTGTATCAGGTATGCAGAATTCTGACATAACACCACAAAAATATAATCTCTGTTACAGCAGCAGCACACTGTCACTTGTAAATTATTGATATCTTCAGCATGTTAAATAGATGCCTTAGTAAACATAACAGTTGTGATGTGCTGATGTAACGACCATATGATTGTTTTGATTATACTTTTACTAATCTGTCTGTGAGTCTACCACTTTCTTACTTCTTTCTTTTTCCTTTCTTTCTATGTTGCTTTTTTTTTTCTTGAATTTGTTATGTCATTTGTTTGTTTCCTATTTGGAAAATGTAGATCAAAACCACAGTTTGTACATTTAATAATGTAAGTTTTCTATTTTTCTTAGGCTAGTGAAAAAGTTGATACCCAGACACCAGATCAAGTCTCAAAACTTCAGGCACAAATTCAGGAGGCTAGGAAAGTCATTGAGCAGCTTGAGTCAGACAGGGCTGTGGCATTAGCTGGAGTCAAGCAGCAGGTTTAAAAAAAATTGTTGAACCTTTTCTCTCTGTCCCCTAACATTTCTTTTAAAATACCTTGTCATTTATAAACATTTTCAACTAGAGATGTTTTTCTCCCAACATTTCTAAAAATCTGGATCATTTGTTTGTTTTCTTAAATGTTTTACTTTGTTAGCATAATTCATTTGTTTGTTTTCTTAAATGTTTTACTTTGTTAGCATAATCATCATCCCCCTTCAGATCCTCAAGGAGCATAGACCTTCATAAAACATATGTCAAGCCCTCCTGTCACATGCCATCAGGTCAAGGTCTTTCCATGTTTTCTAAGTCATTATCATTTCTTCTTCTTTCGTTCGCTTGAAATGTATTGTCTATATCTGCAATGTTGCCTCTTGTATAAACTTCACTGTCTTTTGTAGTTCATACAGAGGTCCGTATAGTTTTGCTTCCAGTGTTGTTTCTCTGGGCCAGTGGGTTTGCCTCAATATATCATATTATTATAATTTCTGTCTCTAGCTCTCTTCTCCGTGTGTTTTTTTACCTACTTCTGCTTCTTTTAGCTTGGGGATTCCAGAACAAGGACTGCCTGGTAATGCTATCAACAAATTTTCTCCTCAATGTGTCCTATCTCTTCTCATCTCTTGTTTCACAGCATTAGTCTGGTTCTTGTCATTAATTCCACATTAGTGATCTTGTGATACCATTTTAATCCTTCTGTTCTATGCCAGCACTAATTTATGAAAGTCTAGCATTTTGCTTGTTTTTGTTCTGTGTGTTTCAGATCCATATAATAGGACTGCCTTGACATTTGAGTTGAAGATTCTGATTGTTGTGCTGGACTTGATTTTTTCCTGATCTCCATATATTTCCCAAAACAATGAAAGCTCCTCTAACCTTATGTATTCTTATTGTGATATCATTTGTCTGTCCCACCAACTTTGTCTATATTGCCGTCAAGGTACATGTAGCGTTGTGTACTGAGAAAATACATGAAGAAAAATAACTGGTTTGATAAGTTTGCAATACTTGAGAGTTGAGAGGAATAGTTGCAGATGTCTTGAATTCTGTTTTTGGCAACAGTTAATGAAATTTCTTATCTTTTCACTTATTTCTTCTTCTTTGATCCATAGCCGCCGACCGTCAAAGCTGTCAGTGGCCATTACGCCTGGTGGCGTCTTGTAGGGCAGCAAAAAATTGATTCCACTTCGTACAGTGCCCCAACTCTGGTTCATTCTTTGCATCTCTGCTTCCACAGCTCTCCTTTTTGGTCGGCCTCTCTTTCGCTTTCCTTCGGGGGTCCATAGCATAGCTGTTCTTGTAATGGTATCAGGGTCCCTTCTGAGGACGTGGCCAACCCAACTCCAGCGTCTGCCAGCTATGATCGTGTGCATGTCCTACTAGTTACTCTGAATAAGCAGTTCTTGGTTGCTGATGGTATTCGGCCAAAAGTTTCAGAGAATTTTCTTTAGGCAGATTGTGTGGAAGGAGGACAGTTTCGACATTTCCTTCTCTGTTACTCTCCAGCATTCTGCACCATAGAGAAGCACAGAAAGTACACAGCTCTCATACAGTCTTAATTTGGTGTTTGTGCTGTACTGGGAAGGCTTCCAAATGTTGTTGAGACTAGCAAAGGCTGTTCTCACCTTATTCATTCTGTTGTTAATGTCCTTGCTTGTTCCGCCGTCTGGTGTTACTATGCATCCTAGGTAAATAAATGTGTCTGTCTGTTCTAACTTCTGGTTCCTTATTGTTATTGGCTCAGGATTGCCCATATTGAGTGTCATGACCTCTGTCTTCTTCAGATTGATGTTCAGACCAACCTGCTGGCTATACTTATTCAGTCTATCGGTTTGGTTTTTTCTTGGATTTGTTGTGAATGCGTGAGTAGTGCAATGTCATCTGCATATTCCAGGTCTTCCAGTGTAGAAAACGTTGTCCATCTAATTCCTCTTGGATTGCCCTCTGTTGTCTAGTGCAACACCCAATCTATGGCTGTCAAAAATAATGTTGTTGATAAGGGGTATCCCTGTCGTACTCCTGTTTTCACTTCGAAAGTTAGATTACTCAATCCAACACTGCATGTAAAGTTAGAATAGAGGCTTTTTATAATGGAAACAATACAGCTTGGAATTCCTTAATCCCTTAGTATTTTCCATAGGCTGTCCCTGTGAATGCTGTCAAAAGCCTTTTCAAAATCAACAAAGTTAATGTATAGCTGTCTCTGCCATTCTGAGCATTGCTCTATGATGTTCCTGAGGGTGAATATATGATCTGCACATCTTCTGTTCTTTCTAAAACCCGCTTGTTCTTTCCTCAGTTTATGGTCAACTGCTTTTGAAATTCTCTGGATGATTATCCTGCCTTTCACTTATTTAATGAAGTATTATTTGGCACTGACACAGCATTAGTTTCTTAAAAAAATTCTCCAAGTATTGTACTTAACCTCCCAGCTTTTTTTTTTTTTTTTGGTCAACTGTTGTTTGTATTAACATTCACTTGTACTACATGATTTTTGTTTGATAACAAGCATTAACTTTGTTTACACTTGCCTGTAAAGCTAAGAGCATTGCCAGATCCCCCTGTAGAATATCTCTGACTCCCCTGTGGTCACTGATGTACAGGTTTAGAACCACTGAGCAAATGGCTTTTCAGGTTGTGTTGTAAACATATTGGCTAGGCAGACCTGATCAATAAGATTATTGTCATTTTATTTATACATAAATACTGCAGAACTCTTTAGATGTTATTACTAATAAAGTCATACTGCATATGACATTTTATTTCAAACACCTGCTGAATGTTTTTACACATGAGTATACCAAAGGTGACAAAGAAATGTATCAATATTTCCCTAAGTAGACACGTTACTTTTCCATATGAATCATCAGTATTGGGGAGTAAACATTAGAACCTTCTGCTTTACTGAGCTTGTCATGAAACAGTGACAAAGGAGAGTTCTGCTGAAGCTGGTAGCTTTACTCACGTAAAAGAAATAGCTACGGAACCCACACTGCGAGAGCTCATGAAGTGTTTTTGCACAAGCTTCCTATGAGGGGGCTAATGCACTGGGGGCCCCATGATCAAAAGGAGTGAAAAATAGACAAAAGGAAGAGGAAGTATATTATAGATGTCTTGTACTTGACAGACAACTATACATGTAAGTTGGAGGTGATTGTGAGAGGTGTATAAATAAACTTTTAATCTATTCACACCTTTGCTCTTTTCACTAGAACCGCAGAATTGTTCCTCTGTTTTGAAAAACAGGAAGAGTGATTGTGTTATTGGTCATATCCTGATGGATATGCATGGGTAATTTGAAATTAAGGCATTTTAGGTAGAAAAAATATCAGGCAGGTAGAAATTGCTTATTTACAATGTCTGACTTAAGTCATAATCATTTCTCTTTTTTGCTGCTTATGTAGCCACCACTGCAGCCGGTTCCCTTACTGGAAGATGACAGCGAAGCACTTAATGTGTTCTTATAGGGATGGTTTCTGTAGCAGTCTATTTTACATGATAATTCTGCCAGCCCATTGCACAACCTTATATTAGTCACGTATTGCAACATGCCTGAGGCAGCAGTAGTCTTAATCTTTCTTCGTCTCCGCATTTCTTGATTCATTGCAGTACATCATCATCATTTTCCTTTGCGTTCCTAATGGGATATGGAGTCCACTTGCAGGAAGCCTGCACCAAGCATTCATAATTTCTTGTAGCAGAGTTTGTGGCACTTTGGCATGACAATGGTTGCCAGGCCCTTGTACAACCTCATATTATTTGTCTTGTATAACGTGCATCTACTCGCGCATTCACACCAACACATTCAAGACAAAACCGATAGACTGAATAAGTATGGCCAGCAGGTTGGCCTGAACATCAATTTGAAGAAGACAGAGGTCATGACACTAAATGTGAGCAATCCTGAGCCAATAACAGTAAGGAACCAGAAGTTAGAACAGACAGACACATTTACTTACCTAGGAAGCATAGTAACACCTGACGGCGGAACAAGCAAGGACATTAACAACAGAATGAATAAAGCGAGAACAGCCTTTGCTGTTCTCAACAACATTTGGAAGTCTTCCCAGTACAGCACAAACACCAAATTAAGACTGTATGAGAGCTGTGTACTTTCTGTGCTTCTCTATGGTGCGGAATGTTGGAGAGTAACAGAGAAGGAAATGTTGAAACTGTCCTCCTTCCACACAATCTGCCTAAGGAAAATTCTCCGAATCTTTTGGCCAAACACCATCAGCAACCAAGAGCTACTTATTTGGAGTAACCAGGAGGACATGCACACCATCATAGCTGGCAGACGCTGGAGTTGGGTTGGCCATGTCCTCAGAAGGGACCCTGATACCATCGCAAGAACAGCTATGCTATGGACCCCCGAGGGAAAGTGAAAGATAGGCCGACCAAAAACAACTTGGCGGAGAACTGTGGAAGCTGAGATGCAAAGAATGAACCACAGTTGGGGCACTGTACGAAGGATGGCCGCCGACCGAGCAAAGTGGAATCAATTTGTTGCTGCCCTACAAGACGCCACCAGGCGTGATGGCCGCTGACTGCTTTGACGGTTGGCGGTTATGGATCAAAGAAGAAGAAGAAGATGACGTGCATGAGAGTGCAGTGGCCCCGTTCTTTCTTTTGTATCTTCTGAGACCTCTGGATACTACACAGGACATTGCAGTATTTTGGCATCTGATTTTTCTGGAATAAAGCAGCATATAAATATTTGTATATGTATTTCACTATCTTCTAGTTCCTGAAGTAATTTGGATCACATCTTACAGGTTCATGAAGAGATGGCACAGAAGGACGCTGAGCTAGAACAAGTTAAGGGACAGCATGTGAAACTGGTGTCAGAAAACAACAATCTGAAACTTGAAATTGAGAAATTGGCTAATGAAGTAGAGGATCTTCGTAAAACTAGTAAGTGTGCGAGTTTTTACTTAAAGGTAGTCGCATAGCAAATACTGCCCTAATGGAGTGAAGTGTTAGAGACTTCACTGTACTAGGTCTCAGCTTTATGATGACCAGTTTCCTTACTCACTGCCTTTACCTTCCCTAGCTCAAGAGCAGAGTAAGATACTCATTTTCACAGTTAGGTACACCGGAGGATGATACTACCAGGTTTCAAACATGGTAACATTGCCTTGAGAAACAAGCACTGTGCCCACTCTGCAGGTCAAAGCTTGGGTTTTTAATACCATTGAAATTATTAAAATCTGAACTTATTCTTGTTTGTTTCTTATTTTCATTATAATATATATTCCACATTAGGTAGCATATATGTGTGCTTTAACATGAGAAGTTAGGTAAAATATGCATTAAATGAAGGACATCAAAAAATGCAAAATGAATTGTCCTGGACAGATAGGTTTGAAAATATCTGGTTGAATTTCGATGCACCAGAGTTCAGGAAAAGAAGAAATCTACAAACAAGCACCCCATTTAAAGTGTCCGTAGAAATAAACTGTATTACTTTCTTTGTCATGGCCAATTTTTTACTGCATCAGTTGAGGATGTAATTTATACAGGAGAATTATTTGTATAGTTTGA
This sequence comes from Oreohelix idahoensis, assembly GCA_024509875.1. NCBI lineage: Eukaryota > Metazoa > Mollusca > Gastropoda > Stylommatophora > Oreohelicidae > Oreohelix > Oreohelix idahoensis. The sequence goes on from JAMPIV010003711.1 coordinate 743,997, forward strand.
TAACATTTAACCTTTGACCCAAAAAAAAACTAGACGTGTAGTTGCTCATAGCAGATAAGAAGTAGGAAATTTTATGAAAGGAATGTGTATAGAAGTTGTCAAGGTTTAAAGTACTTTGCCTTTCTTTCTGTTTTTCCTTGGTCTCAACCACCTTGTTTCTCCATTTCTCACTGTAACTGACTTTGTCTCTCCAGTTTTGTTCCCATTAATATTCTTGGTGGTGCAGGTTTGAATCATCTTTCTTTTGTTACCACCTTGTTTCTCCATTTCTCACTGTAACTGACTTTGTCTCTCCAGTTTTGTTCCCATTAATATTCTTGGTGGTGCAGGTTTATAGCGTCTGATCATCTTCTTTGTGATCTCACATCCTTCTGTCCCCCTCTCACATCCTTCTGTCACCCTCTTACATCCTCTCTCTTAAAAAACTTTTCTCTTTCATGATGTCTTATTTATCCATCAAGAAGTTATTTCACTATACTCATCAGATAAAGAACAACTTGAGAAGGCAAGGAGCATAATGAAACAATTGAAAGATGAAAAACAGCTGACAGTTGAACAGGCAGAGTCAAGAATCCGACAAGTAGAGCAGAGTATGGAGGAGGAGAAGGAGAGGATGATTACAGATTTAAAGAGGGGCAAAGCTGAGGCCTTTTCTGTCATGCAGGTATGTTATTCTTCTTCAGAATGGCAGTTTCAGATAGCAAAAGATTCAAAGTCAGAAGAGAGTAATTCCGTAAATATCACTTCAGTGTAGTGATGTCGAATCACATCAAGTCTTGTTTGCACATCACATGTCGACTGTCAGAAGTTTCCAATATTATTTGTTTCTTGCCTTGATGTGTTCTGGCAGTCTGTTTCTTGCCCATATTTTTATGTTTCCTCCCCACTAATAGTGCTTTTTGCCTTTTGGCCTTTTTTCCCCTTCTGCTTGTTCTTTCATTATGGTTTTTAATAACTTGTTTTACATGTCACATATTTTTAATTGTTTATTTTGATCTCACTCATTATTTGTCCTTTTTTATATACCTCCCCAAGTGCTAATTCAGAGTCTATGTTTCAGCACCATACATAAATAACAAATACAAATACAATTGTCTAAACAGTATTGTGCACTCTTAAAAGCTGTTTAAATGTAGGTGATGATTCTTTTTGTTTTAGATATTAAAAAATAAGGTCCTAACTTACAGGAACTGATTTATTATATTGTGATAATTCATTTGTTTTGGAATGCATGAGAGACAAAGATTAGGAGCATAGTTCTGTTCTATTTTTGTTAAGTTAATCTTTTTTGTCATTTATAAGAATTTACTATTTTTTTTTTTTGGTTTTGTGTTACATGCAGCAAGAGTCAGAAAAAAACCTCAGTGAAAAAGTGCAAGCTGCAGTGGAAGAAAGAGATAAATATTGGAGTATTAAAATGGCAGCACAAGAGGAAGCTCAGAATGAAATATTACAGTCTAAAGTGAGTACAGAATGCTGTGTGATTGCACTAATTGTGACGAGCTGTCACTGAATATGATGTGATCTCATATGATTCCATAAAATATGATTTGATCTCACATGACCCCATAAAATGTGATGTGATCTCATATTATCCCATAAAATATGATGTGATCTCATATGATCCCATAAAATGTGATATGATCTCCTATAATCCCAAAAATGTAAAAGTTATGTAAGTCCTAATGCATGGAGAACAAAAACAATCAAAACAGATCTTCATAAATGGTAGCATGCATAGAATAGAACTGAAATGGTATGATAAAATCACCAATGAGAAACTGATAAGAAACAGACAAGTGCCAGTAGAATGGGAGTTGAGACAAGATGATAATGATGGATAAGACATACATTGAGGAAACCTGTTGCTGCCATTGTAAGACAGACTTTGTTCTGGAATCCCCAAGGTAAGAGGGGCAACTTAAAAAGACATTGAGAAGAGAATTGGAGACAGAAATTAGAGGGATAAAGAAAACATGGAAAGATCTTTAATGGATGGCACAGGACAGAAGGACTTTGCTGAAGGCCTATACTCCTTGGATAGCTGATGTGTACTGATGAAAAATGTAATCAACATACAAACACGCCTTATAACTAATGTGATCAGTGTATAAACACACCTTGTGTAACAGTGTTAAGTGCATCTGGCGGCTGTACTGGTTGCCTCTTATTCACTCCTTTAGCAGATTTTGGTGCTGGACTCTCTTTTCTCAGAATCAGCTGTCTAGTTAAAGAACAGTGGATGTAGAAATGTTCGGTATTGTGTCATAATAAATTACATCAAGAATATCTATTGTGCAGAATAAATAACAGACTGTCATGACACAACATAGTATAAGAAGAAACTGACAAATCAGGTGTAAAGGTCAAAGGTGGTCCCATAGCAGATACTGCCGTAGATGAGTGACTTTATTATACTAGGTCCAGCTTTATGAGGTGCGGTGTCCAGTGCCCTTCTTCTCTACCTTTGCCTTCTCTAAATCAAGAGCAGAGTCAGGGACCCATTGACAGCTGGGTAGACTGAAGCAGGACACCACCAGGTTTTGGTCCTAGAACCTGGTAACTCTGGTGTGACAGTTAAATGCTCTGACCTATTAGCCAATTAACACTGTTACCAGGTATCAATCAATCAATCAATCAATCAATACCCTTTAGCTCCCCGAGGAGCATAGGCCTTCTACTAACACATGCCAAGTCTTCCTGTCCCGTGCCATCCGCTCAAGTTCTTTGCATGTTTTCCTCATCATTTTCACCTCTGTATCCAGTTCTCTTCTCCTTGTGTTTTTTGGTCTAACTCTGCCTCTCTTTCCCTGTGGATTCCAGAACAAGGACTGCCTTGTAATGCTATCAACAGGTTTCCTCAATGTGTGTCCTATCCATCGCCAGCATCTTCTTCTCAACTCTTGTTCCACTGGCACTTGTCTGATTCTTGTCATCAATTCCACATTTGTGACTTTGTCATACCATTTCAGTCCTTCTATTCTACGTAAGCACCTGTTTATAAAAGTCTGTAGCTTTTTGGTTGTGGTTGTTTTTGTTGCTCTCCATGTCTCAGAGCCATACAATAGGACTGACTTCACATTTGAGTTGAAGATTCTTATTTTCGTGTTGGACTTGATTTCTCTTGTTCTCCTCCAAATGTTTCCCATTGCAATGAAAGCTCCTCTTGCTTTTTGTATTCCTTTTTTGATATCATTGTTTATCCCTCCAACTTTGTCTATATTACTGCCAAGATATGTGTACGATTCTACATGTTTTAGTGGTATTTCTTCAAGTTCAACCTTGTTATCATTTCTTGCATTTATTCTCATAATCTTTGTCTTTTCCCTGTGTATTTTCAGTCCCACTTGTTGTGACTTCTCATCGAGAATTTTCATTTTCTCTTGCATCTGATTATGGTTAATGGGACAGAAGAGCCAAATCCAGATCATCAAGCTGTTTAGTCAGATTCCACTGGATTCCGTTTCTGTTGTGTGATGTCGATGGTTTCATAACCCAATCTATTGCCAGTAAGAAAAGAAATGGAAACAAGAGGCATCCGTGTCTCACCCCTGTTCTAATCCTAAACGGTTCTGTAAGTTGTCCTTCATGAAGAACTCTGCATGTCATGTCTTCATAGGTCTTCCTTATTAAGTTAATGATCTTCATGGGAACTCCATAATGCCTCATCAATTTCCAAAGTGATTCTCTGTCTACACCCGTGTGTTGCCGGGGCCCGAAAGGGGAGCAAAGAATAGTAACACTGTACCCTACCATGCATGTTGTAAAAAGCTATTAAGGAGGGTTGGGCATGGTGCTGGTTACCCCATCCCGTAAAAAACTTTTTACCAAAATACCAGCAAAAATGGACAAGTCAAATACAGAATATATGTGATATCATATGATCCCATAAAATGTGATGTGAACTCATATGATCCCATAAAATGTGATGTGATTTCATATGATCCCATAAAACGCAATGTGACCCTATTACATATGATATATTGCTTTACTTTTATTCTGTTTTTACTTTTACTTTGTTTTTCTTCTCGTGCCTTAAATCTCAAAGCATCATTTTTTGACATTTTAGTATGGCCTGAATGATAACCTGCCCTGCGTAATTCCCAGGAGTCACTGAGGAAACAAAGAAATAATAAAACCACTGCTCCCTTATGTATGTCATAACAGACGATTAATAGAGGTTAACCTTGAGGCTGGCAGCTTTTATTATATAAAACAAACTAATTCAGAAACCATTGTTGCATGAGCATATGAATGCTTTTGTGCAGGCTTTCTTGGGGGACCAGTTGTACTGGTTGTCCCATGCTCCATTGTGAGTGAAAACAGACATGAAAAAATGTATGATGATCTATTATCTCTACTCCTGATAGCTTCAGACATTCCTTCAGTCTTTGGTCTTCCTCTCATGCCTAGCTTGGTAGTAATCTAGAGTCCCAGTGTGGAAATGAACAGTTGGAGAACTGTGTCGTTGATAACCTTTTAATTGGACTCCCATGTTTATGATATCATCATCGTGTGACGTATTCTCTCCAGAACACGTCACATGATGATAATATCATAAACATATTTTTATGATATAATGATAGAAAATAATTGTGTATACGATGTAACAGATTTCATTAACAGTGCAAGGATTTCTGCTTTTCACTCTTCATCCTCAGTATTGCAAGCCCTTGAGAAACAAAATTTTTCAGTTCATTTTTTGTATAGAAATATTTAGGAAGCATAATGATCATCCATTCATTCATCCATTACCCGTCAGCTCCCCAAGGAGCATAAATCTTTAAAAGCATATTCCAAGTCTTCCTGTCCCATGCCATCAGTTCACAGTCTTTCCATGTTTTCTTTAAGCCCGTTACGTCTGTTTCCAGTTCTCTTCTCCGTGTGAATTTTTGTCTTCCCTAACTTCTCTAATTTTTCTCATAACTGGCATATTTTCTGAGCTAGAAGATAATGGGGTGTGAGGCTTCTTAAGATGCTGTAAATGTGTACAGGGTTCTTAAGATGCCGTATAGGGATGTGAGGTTCTTAGATGCTGTAAAGGGGTGCGAGGTTCTTAAGATGCTGTAAAGGGGTGAAAGGTTATTAAGATGCCGAAAAAGGAATGCGTGACCTCTGAAAGGGTAGGAAGCACTGCTTTAGATTGTTTCTAACTCACTCTGTATTTTGTGTAATAGCACAAGGGATTTGTTTTAGTTATGTATTTAGTGTTTAATGTTTTACCATATTTAAGGATAAGGAAAAGGAGATAGCTGTGGCAATAGTGCAGGAGGAGATGAGTCAGAAATTGAAGGATAAAGAGGAAGAGATCAGACATGCTACTGAAGAGAGGGAACTGCAGAAGGTGGCAGATGTCACAGGCCTGAATGAACAGAAAGATGGACTGCAACAACAGCTAGAGGAGCTCATTTCTGTAAGTACCAGCTGGCCTGTTTCACATTCACATTGGTAATCATACTTACTTACTTACTTAGTCGTTCCCCTTCTACCGTGAGGTGTAGAGGTTTGGAAGAGAGAGCGCCAGAATTGGTAATCATAAATAATTTAATTTTTTTTTTATATAAATGATATGCCAAATGGGTAGTTCTTTTCTTTTTGTTTAGTTTAAGAGACATGAGCAATATTGATTATATTTCTCATGTAGCTTTTGATAACTTGTGAGTTGAATGATAATTGTCATCAGTTCTTTCTGTGAGCTTAATCATTATAGTTGTCTATATCATTTGAAGTGGGTTTGTTCTTATTTATTTGTCTGTGTAAGGTTTGTAATGATGGCTTTCTGTATGGTAGCTGCAATCTGAATTGTTTTATGTTGTGAGATAGACAGATTATTAATTGTTTACCCATCATTCATCATTTGTTTTATGTATATCCAGTTGATAAGATCACTAATGTAGAACTGTTAACAAGAACCAGACAAGTGCCAGTGGAACAAGAGATGAGAAGAAGAAGCTGGCGATGGATGGGACACACACTGAGGAAACCTGTTTATATTATTACAAGGCAGTCCTTGTTCTTGAATCTCCAGGGTAAGAGGGAAACTGAGCACCTATGGGTTTGCCTGGAATGCAATGATGCCAATTCTGTTCTTTTTTTTTTTCTTTTTTTTCTTAACCAGCGGCACTTGGGCTTTCAGCCCTTCGGCCCAATGACATGTCATTGCGAGGCTGGGGATCCTGAGGACTTTCCTTCCAACCCGGTCAGGAGCTTTGCTCCTTCCCATCCACAGAGGGTTTATCACAGGAGCCGTTCAGGCTATTCAGTCAAATTTCCGGCCGTAAACATTTCTTCAAATGCTGACGCCCGGGTTTGAACCATGAACACCTGGTCACCAGTACAACACCGAAGCCATTACACCAGCGCGGCTCCCGCCAATTCTGTTCAACAATAACAGGGTAAGAGAGGTAGACGAAGACCACGAACACATGGAGAAGAGAACTGGAGACAGACATGAAGGGGATGAGGATGACATAGAAAGACATTGAGCTGATGAAACCAGACAAGAAGACTTGGTATAAGTTTGTTGAAGGCCTTTGCTCCTTGGGGAGCTGAAGATGATACCCAATATATGCATGGGAGGATATAAAAATTTACAAACAGGGAGTGACTTTTCAATTACCATCTAATTATTGATTACTGGACTGTAATTATCATCATCATTGATTAATAAATATTTTGCCTCACATTTTACATCCAGGTGAACATTGAGCTGACGAACAAGTTAGCCGAGTTACAAGAAGATCTAGGGAGCCAGGTGTCAGAGCTTAGAGAGAAGCTGAAAGAGAAAGAGTTAGAGTACAGCAGATTGATAGAGGAGCTAAAGTCAAACTATGAGGCAATGCTGTTTGATGAGAAGAGTTCACTGAAGGAAAAGGCTGCAGAGGAAATGGAGTTGCTGAAACAACGGCATGCTCAGGAACTACAGAACTTACTGGAAAAGCAGGATCAGAGTTTGCAGGTTTGTAGATGGGGGAGAGATATGTTATAAGTAGTTTTTTATGAACTCTTTCTGTCTCTGGCTGTGTTTAAATTTTACTGAGGTTGCAAGTGTTTTTTTCCTCCTCAGACAGTGTTTAGATTTTACTCAAGTTGCAAATGTTTTTTTTTTGTTTCCTCATGCAGTGTTTTAAAATGAGCAGTAAATGTATTATGTCATCATCAGTACCTTTCAGCTTCCTAAGAAGTATATGTTTTCAACAAATTCATGCCAAGTCCTCCTCTCCTGTGCCATTTGTTCACTGTCTTTCCATATCTTTATTTAGTTCCTTTATCCATGTGTTTTTTTTTGGGTGTTCCTTTGCCTCTTTTACCCTGGGTTATTCCAGAACAAGGACTGCCTTGTAATGCTATCAGCAGGTTTCCTCATTGTGTGTCTTATCCAACATTAGTGTCTTCTTTTCAACTCTTGTTGCAGTGGTTATTGTTTTATCATCAGCTCCACATTGATGACTCAATCCTTGTGTTCTTCACAAGGACACAGTAATGAACTTCTTTGTTGTCATTTGTGTTGTTCTCCATGTTTCAGTACCATACAATAGAACTGACTTGACATATGAGCTGAAGATTCTGATTGTGTGTTGAATTTGATTTCTTTTTTACTTTCTTGGTTTAGTTTGGTATTTAAGGACAATCTTCATTGCACACAGACAACTCTATCGGTGCTCCGATCTCCTCCCTTAGATCACACAAAGAGGATCTCAGCACAGTGTATGAATTCCGTAGCATTTTAAATTCTGCCAGGGCAGCGGCTTTATGGCCTACTCTTTACAGTTTTCAACTGATGTGGGATTTTTTACGTGCGGAACTTGCACATGGGACATCCTATTTTTTCACCCTTAACCCTTTTGTTTTCTAGTGCAGTAAAAGCTCTTCTTGCCTTTCGTATTCTTATTTTGACATTGCTGCTTGTTCCTCTGACTTTGTCTTCATTAGTGCCAAGATTAATGTATGAGTCCACTTTCTGTCAGTGTGTTTGTGCTAGTGCAGTCTGGCTAAATACAAGTTGTATGTGCTGCATTCATTCTCATAGTCTTTGTCTTTTCTCTGTGTATTTTCAGACTTAGTTGCTCTGACATCTCATCAAATGTTTTCATTTTGTCTTGCATCTGGTTATGGTTATGGGACAGAAGAGCCTGATCATCACAGTCCATTGAATTCCATTTCTCTTAGATGATATTGTTGTTTTAATAACCTACTTAGATGATATTGTTGTTTTAATAACCTACTTAGATGATATTGTTGTTTTAATAACCTACTTAGATGATATTGTTGTTTTAATAACCTACTTAGATGATATTGTTGTTTTAATAACCTACTTAGATGATATTGTTGTTTTAATAACCTACTTAGTGTCACGAGTTGGATTTAAGTTAGAGTTATGCCCAAGGGTAGGACAAAACCCTAGTGTGAGAAAAGTCTAAGATAATAGATTAATTATGAGAAATGACAGTGAATGTAGTAAGGTGAGTCTATTGGCCCGAGGAGGATAACCGAAATTAAATCTCTCCTCGCCAAATCGTGACTTTAAGGAATGCTATAAACTCACCACCTCTGGCTACCTTTAACAGACTAAAGGAGATAAGGTTAAACTAACACTACAGACACCACTGCACAGACAACAGTTAAGGACTATACAGTGACGAAGCTGATCCAGTGAACATTAAATAAGTTTATTATACAAATCAACAGAATTTTCATAACATAGTAACAAATAAAGAAAAGCATATATCGTGCAAGGTTGCACCGACCTGGAAAAAAACAAAGAAACTCAAATTTGATTATAAGCACACCAAATTTAAAACTCCAACCACTTTCACTCCTTCATACACCCTGCTGGGGACAAAATTTTAAAAATGATAAGTGATCTTAACTACAGTCTAATTTAGTGGCCCTCAACTGTAGCCACCACTCTCTATTACACTACTATCTCTAAAGTCAATGGCTGCTGACCCTTCATGAAGACTATCTGCACAGCTGCTAACTCTGTCAGCGGTATACGCCACTAAGTCACACTCTGCACTGCTATGTAATAGACTTTTTCTAACTCTAAGGCTCAGAGGCTATCCTCTAAGAATATTATGAGACTCTGCAGGTCCCTGATCTATTTTTTCACCATCTCTCTCCACTTCTGCCTTGCTGCTCTCGTTTCATTTCAGCAACCGGGAAATGATATCCCTTTCTTCCTGGTTCTGACGACTAGGCACTTGCCGTAGACTGTAGAGGCTTCTCTATTTGGCGAAAAGAAAGCTGATTCTCCTTTGCTATATTACCCCTCATTTGGGTTTAGGCCCTTCGGTAGTTACCGAAGCTAAAAAACGACACACCAACCCGCTTGCTTGGGTTCGATGGGTGTGTATATGAGCTGAGAGCTCCGGGTCTTAAGAAAACCCTTTTCACTGAAGACTGCGTCGCTGTCTCGACCTGCTCTTCCTCGCTCCCTCTCTCTGGGCCCACAAAACTCAGAGCCGATACCCCTCCACGGTACAAGCTCTTACGCCTCTGGCGTTTTTCTCTCCTGCGAAAACTGGCTACCTTTGCCAGCTGTCAGGAACAAGAGTTATTGGCAACTCCCGCTCTTCGGGCCGTGACCACTGCTGTGGACACAAAAGACATGCCACTCTGTACTACAATACCAAAATACTTTCATATAATAAACTTACATATAAAACGTAAACAGTGGATGCTTCAGTCACACTCCAATCTAGCACAAACATGTAAACACCCAAAACACAGACTGCTTCACCATTTCCCCTTTCATCTTGTGCACGACAATACATAAATATTTCCTGACTCTGGGTCATCTCCCCCCGACTACACCCTGTCTGTCTAGTAAACCCGACTCACTGATCAATACTAATTATACACAGCTTGCCTCAGGCCTTAAAACATTAAAAACAGGTAGGGGAACCTCCCGTACTTAGGCCTACTTTAACTCTGTCAGCGGTCACAGGACCTTATCATCATTTCCCCCTTATGATAAAAATGCACAACAATTAACTGCACATCAATGATTAAAATTCACCATTACATTTATATATTACATTTCTATACACAGAAATATATCTATCTCTATAGACTATATTACCTAGAACTCATTAAATTCCATAACACAAAAATCAAATACTACTCTGCATAATATTTAATTACACAACCACTTAAGGCACCATAATTTTCCTTTCACCTCTACCCCACGTGGTTTTCCCTGCAATTATATTTTAACTCCCCCGATAGAAAAATATTTAATATCTACTCTATCCATCCCGAATTTCTACTCCAATAAATCCCGATAACCACGTGATTAACTTTTCCCGAAAAAATCCGTTCCCGTATTTTATTAGGAGACTTATCAGAATTAATCTCTCAATGAAATAAAATACACGTGCTTCAGAATATTCTGTAAATTAATATAAATCTAGGATGCGTGTATGTCTACAGACTTTCTATTAAATCTACGGAGCACACCTACGTAATATCTCTTTATCACTCATAGACACTGTAGAAATAAATGATGGCGTTACAAGTTATAAAGTTCAAAAATAAATTAAATTAGAACTGACTAAGGCTCTATTAGAGAACTAGATTTGATTACCACGCTACTTTAAATTATAGACATACCAAATATTGCGTTCAGCGTTAGAAGCCGACAATATGCTTGATACACGGCCCAGGATTACTGCAGGAAGAGACCGCTAAAATCGAAAAGCGCTACTTTATCTTAGATTTTCCTGCTCTGACCCCCGACCTACTTGAGGCTAGGCGTCTCCCTACAACCAATAGAATTAAAGATACTCTAAAATTTTCCATGCGCTCATCTCTAAATTTAGAACCAGTGTATTCTTGCTTCCTTTAAATGCGCGCGTAATTCCGGCTACGTAACGTTACCTAACGACGTCTGTTTGCGAGAGTGAAATTGAAATGTGATTCGCTCTACCGTAAGCTGGACGTTACCTGGGTAGGGGTCATCTCCCCTTCCCCACGAAAAATGACCGCGATAAATTTAACAACGCAAAAAAATGGAATTTCAAGATCGCGATAATTAGAAAAAGGCCGACTGGTGCCATTCAGTACTAACCTACATTAATCCCTATAGAAAAAAACCCGCAATTACTTTACCTACCGAACAAATCTAAACACCCCTATTATTCAGAGAGAAAAAGAATACTTCCCAATCTTTAATAGAGGGAAGACAAAAATGGCAAACTCAAAATGGGGCCTATTGAAGACTTAATCACAGTAACTCCGTCACACTTAGATGATATTGTTGTTTTAATAACCTACTTAGATGATATTGTTGTTTTAATAACCTACTTAGATGATATTGTTGTTTTAATAACCTACTTAGATGATATTGTTGTTTTAATAACCTAACCTATAGCAAGGAAGAAGAGAGATGGTGACAAGAATAATCCCTACCACAGTTTTTATCCTAAACAGTTCTGTAACTTGTCCTTCATGAAGAATTATGAATTTCATATCTTCATGTGCTTTCTTGTTTCTTATTAAGTTATTACCTAATGACCGAGCTCAGTGGTCCATGGTTCAATCCCCAGTTGAGGTGGGATTTTTTAGACCTCAGACGGCTCCGGAGTCAACCCAGCTTCATGAATTGGGTACCAGAACAACTCTGGGAAGGTTAAGGCAGCCAGCGTGATGCTGACCACATCACCCCTAGTGTGCCATATGGTCAAGAAAATATGGGCCTAACACCATATTCCAAATATGCCTAAATGGGCATGTAACGGGATCCTTTACCTCTTTTAATGATCTTTAGGGGGACCCCATAATGTCTCATCAGTTTCCATAGTGATTCTGTGTCTAAGTAGTTGACTGCTTTTTCATAGTCTACTTAATCAGTGTAAAGAGATGAATTCAGTTTCAAGATTTTTTCAACTGTTATACTCTGTGTAGCAGTCTGGTCTGTTCAGGATCTGTTTTGTCAATATATGCTTGTTCATCTCTCAGTTGTCAGTCTGTGGCTTCTTTTAATCTGTCAAGGATGATCCCATTTAATATTTTCACTTACGCTCACAGTACATTGTAACACTGATAGTCTGTAATTTATGTGTTCTTGCAAATCTCCCATCCTTGGCAACTTGACAAAATCATTGGTTCGTTCATTCGAACCCCAGGGATTTTACTTTTCACTCTTTACCCTTGCAGCATTTGGGGATAAGTTTTTGAGCTTTCTTGCAACCCCAGATGACTTTCAGAACTTAGTGGGCTCAACATTGATTAGGCCACACCAGACTCACTAATTGGTGGGTGATGCAGTGCCGTGAGTTGAGTGGTCCTCTACAGATAACTAGATATACTTTCCTCTAGTGTGCTGCTATTTCTTCTCTCTCCCAGACTTTACCAAGTAATTTGTATAATATTTATGTACAGGTGTCTGTGTCTGCTTTGATGGCTTCTGCTGGAATGCCAGTTGCTTTTACATCTCTCAGAAGAGATGGTCTTCTTTTTTTCTTCCTTAGTAAATGTATATATTTATAAGAAAATATCTCACATGTTCTTGCTGCAGTGGTTTCTGTGGCAGTTTGTTTAACCTGATGAGGTTGCCAGCCTCATGCACAACCTCATTTTAGTCACCTCAGAATCTGACTTACTGTCATCCATTATATGTGTTACATCGCGTCAAAGAATGATGGGAAAAAAAGGAAGGAAAATTGTGCACTTACATGGGAATATTTTAGTTGCTGTTTACTGCATGATAGGACAATTTCTGCAGTATAAATGTATATTCTGTTTTAAATAAATCCATTAATTCTTTTTACAAACAGATTAACGTTCTGATTTTTTTCCTGCAGCCACATATTGAGTATTTGGTCCTTTTAAAAAAAAAATTGATGTGTAAATAATATCATGTTCAAACCCTGATAAATAGGTTATGTGATGTCAACTGTAGATAATACATTCAACAGACACCAAACACTTAGTGGTAACCTGCCACCTAATCATGTGTATCATATTGTATGCCAAATAAATCATATCCACTGTTACAGGAATCAAACTCACAAGCAGAGAACTGTTGCAAGACTCAGATGGAAAGTATGAAAGAGGAATTGGAGAATCTTTTATCTGTGACCAAAGATCAGCTTGAGGAAATGAGAAACTCCTACAGCGATGTTCAAGCCAAGCTGGTAGACACAGAGCAGCTCCTGGCCACTGCCCAGGCTCAGTTGGTCAGCAGGATGAAAGAACATGAAGATCAACTTGAGGTTAGAATGGCCACATATATATTTATTATAATACCACATGACTTTATTTTATGGTTTTGCTTTTTCACCACATTTGACGTCATAGATATTATTGTTACTATCACAACCATCACCACATTTACCATCATAGCTTTATTTTTATTATTGCAACTGTCACACCTATTACCACATTTACTTTCATTACTGTTGTATTTACTACCACAACTGTCACTGCATTTACCATCATTGCAGTTGTATTTCCTGCCACAACTATCATCATTGCTGTTATTGTTACAATCACCCCATAATCACTGTTATGGTTGATATTTGTGACAAGAAGACTGTGTAGTATTTGGTTCTTGTAATGAATGGGGTCAGAGCGTCATGCTGATAACTTGAAATATAAGTATATAAACCAATAAAACAGTATTGAATCAGTTCTACAAATTAACGGTTCACGTGAAACAAGGGACGTTTCGGGTTTTACCCTTCATCAGCCACAGTTACAAACAGGTGACAAGGACAAGAATTACATATAGATACTTGTTGATGCCCATATTGGACATCATAATGTTGAAGGTAAAAGGCCACCATAATGATAAGGCCTGATACTGACGGCCATAAATGTAGAGTGCTGTTTAAGTGAGTAAGTTGTCAACCTGGTAGTGGGATGTTGTGGTGTATGTAGGTCACCAAACGTTGAGGCACTGACAGGGTGTAATATAGACTCACTCTCCCATGTACAGGCTCTTAAATGAAGTGATCGTAGAAGGGTGTGGTTTGAGTAGACATCAATAAGATGGATGGACACGAATGCGTGAAGGCTCTTGAACTACATCACGATACATCCATTCAACCACATGTAGAAGTCAGGAATGTTGATAACAGCTGACGTTTCAATAATTTATTACGATACAAGGACAAGATACGCCGACATCATGATATTTGATGTCATTTGACAAAACTTGGGACATCACAGCATAATAATAATAATGTTCAATGCAGCTGGCATTAATGGATCATAGGCAGGCTGTCCATATCATAGTGCTGACGACAATCTATATCTCTTCTCAGCTGCAGCAAATTACCCCGCATTGGGAATGGGTCTTCAAATATATGAGTTTAAACAACTCTTGTCTGACACCAGCAAGTCAGGGTTACTTCTGGTATATAGCAGGCCGCGAAATATGGCGGGCCCCAGAATACAGTGTTCTCTGTGATTCCTTGGACAAACCTTGTTCAAGGTGATATCGCCGCAATAGCAGGATTTAATGAATATATAAAGTTCTTCGGGCATTCACCAACCCGGTACATTCAATGTCAGCATAATACGAGAGCTCAATTACTGGTATACTCGATGGACTCTTTCCCGCCCAGGGAAAAGTCACTAGGCTGTAAGCAAAATGTTATTTATGATTCTGGCAATAAAGAAAAATGAATGAAGGCTAATTTATCTTGCCTCCTAGGCGCTTAGAAATACAATATGGGGGAACAATCTTTAGACACACAGAGAACTTTCCTTCCCCATAATATAAAGCCAGGTCGAAGATGAACAAGACGTCTTGACCCTTTGAAAAACTACAGCTCGACTCCAGATCAGAAGTCTTTCTTAACGCGCCACAAAAGTCGCGCATGCGTCGTTAGACGCTAGACACTCTGAGCAAAACTCAGGTGGGCGATGTTGAACACATACTAGGAAAAGACTGACCATTCAAGCCATATATGGTCAGGTAATAAGACATCGGTTCTAGTTGCAAACATTCCGAGAAAAGCTGACCATTCAAGCCATATATGGTCAGGCAACCAGACATCGGTTCTAATATTAGATCGCTAGGTTAAAAACAAGTGGAATAACAACCACTGTTGAATTCAACCCAAGTAAAAAAATGAGTAACTACCCTTTGATCAGGAATCTAACAAATAATGTCTCCAAATTTAAACAGGTACATTTCACAGACTATAAACACAGCGAAAATGTCCGCAACAGTTTACCGCACACCCCCCCCCCCCCCCCCCCCCCCCCCCCCCCCCCCCCCCCCCCCCCCCCCCCCCCCCCCCCCCCCCCCCCCCCCCCCCCCACCCCCCCCCCCCCCCCCCCCCCCCCCCCCCCCCCCCCCCCCCCCCCCCCCACCCCCCCCCCCCCCCCCCCCCCCCCCCCCCCCCCCCCCCCCCCCCCCCCCCCCCCCCCCCCCCCCCCCCCCCCCCCCCCCCCCCTCCCCCTCCCCCCCGAGGAAAAAAAATGAAACTTTTTTTTTTTTTAAATTCATCCAAGAGCAAGATACAACAGGTTCATAACGCACGAATGATGCGCAGACGAGAAGTATCACAAATAAATATGACGTCTCGACGCATGGAGCGTCAGGTGAGAATATATATCATAATTTTAGAGAAAGGATTTCTCTAAGTATACACATATCCAGGGAGGTGCCACCAAAGTACACTACAATGCTGGCAATGTTACAATGCAAGCAAAAGTTAATTTCATATAACACATCAAGTACCTTATGTTCATGTTTAGTAATGAAACATCATTAAAAAAAACAGCGGTGTCATTATCTTAATGTACCGCAGTATAGTGATACAAACACATTAACAACTAAAGGTTATATAATTTAAAATGCAATATCTGCTTTAATACAATGTCACATATTATATTAACTATGTAGACGATCAATGAAGTCCAAGATCATAGACTAAGCGGGCACATCTATAGTGTTGTCCGAAGGGTAAGTATGGACATCATAATACGTCATGGTTGGCAAAATGTAAAGATTCTCCCAGAACATCAATGATTTGCTGAGAAAATACAGATAACACAATTCCATTTGATAACCGTTAGATTTTCTAATATACAGCAATCAAACATACATTCTTAACTATTAATAGTGGCCGTGCGAACTTTCGGCCCTTATATTGTGTTAACTATACCTTCCTCCGTTATACCAGAGATGGTAACAGAGAAAGAAGTCACTTAATTTACAATTCGAAAGTGAAAACAAATGTGCTAACATATACTGTTATAGTAAAGAACTGTCATAAGTCCAGATGTGTATCAGGAAATCTAGGACACAAGAGTTAAGTGGAGTCATGTGGGCATCTAGACAGTATGTCTGCCATCACATTATCCAAACCACGGATAGCTCATACCGTGAAATGAAAAGGTTGAAGAGCAATGGTATATCGAGTGGATCTCGAGCTCTTCAAGTTCTTACTCTGAATAGCTGTAGGAGCTTTCTGGTCAGTTTCCACAATGAAATGCGCGCCAAGAAGGAATCTTTGTAGCTTAAGGATTGACCAAACCATAGCCAACAATTCACGGTCTAGAACCGAGCAATTTCTTTCTGCCGCATTCAGTTTCCTAGAGATATACATTACAGGATGCAGAGTTTCTGAATACTCTTGCATTAGTGCCGCCCCGATCCCAGTGGATGAAGCGTCACTTCGAAGAACAAAAGTCTTATCAGTAGTAGGTAGCCTTAAGATAGGGGGAGATGAGAATAAAGTTTTAATCTGATCCAATGAAGACTGGCATTCTTGGGACCAGCGCACCATATTAGGAGATCCTTTCTTCAATAGGGTTGAAAGAGGTGCCATAATAGAAGATAGATTCAGAATGAATCTCCCGTAGAATTGTATTAAACCTAAGAGACTACGTACTTGCTTTTTTTGTTTTAGGAATAGAAATGTTTAGTATCTTAGAAGTGTTGTGGTCCTCTGTCATCAAGAGACCATGACCAACACGGTGACCTAGGAAAGAAATTTCACTAAACCCAACATAGGCTTTAGAGGGTTTTGCAGTCAAATTATGCTCGCGTAGAATAGATAGTAATTCATATAAACCCAAATAGTGATCTTCCCAAGAATCACTGAAAAGACAGATATCGTCCAAGTATGCAATGACATCTGAACGATATGAGAGAATTCGACGCATCATGCGTACGAAAGTAGCTGGGGCGTTCATAAGGCCGAAAGGCATGAAATTCCATTGAAACAAACCCCTAGATGTTGAGAAAGCAGTGAGAGGTTTGGCGCGTTCAGTTAAAGGAACTTGCCAATAACCTTTCGACAAGTCGAGTTTGGTAAAGAATCGAGAATTAGAAAGTCTAATAAGTAGATCTTCTAATAAAGGTATAGGTTCAGCATCGAACTTCGTAACTTGGTTTAATTTGCGATAATCGACGCAAAGGCGTATGTTATTGTCTTTCTTTCGAACAATAACCATGGACGAAGAGTATGCTGAAGTGGATGGTTCAATTATTTTCAATTGTATCATTTCATCCAACTCTTTCTCGACCTGTGTTTGAAAATGAATAGGGATAGGGTAAGGTCTGACCCTGATAGGATTATGGTCAGTAAGAATTATGTCATGTTCAATGACATGTGTGTGTCCAGGAATGTTGGTAAGGACATCCTGAAATGTTTGTAACATAGAAGAGACTTGACGCTGTTCCTCAGTAGATAAATTAGGAGAAACAGTAACGTTTTTCCGTGATTCCATAGAATGAAGTGGAATCACTGGAAGAGGAAGATTAACATATGAGAAAGTAGTTTCCTCATCCTGTATAACCGACAGGGATGAGTAATGACCATGAGGGACTGGAGAATCGTCCGTCGCCTGGAAAATAGGCTGCAAATAGTCTGGTCGTTCATGAAATTCCATGAGCATGTTTATATGAAAGGTTTTATGCTTTCCGTCAATATCGACAACGTAGTCGACATCGGAAATTCTTGAGACTGTTGTATACGGACCTTTCCATGCAATAAGAAGTCTCTTCTCCCTACAAGGGAGCAAAACAAGTGCTTTGTCACCAGGACAAAGTTGTCTTAGGCATCTATTCTTATTTGCAAATTGCCTTGCCTTTTCTTTAGTGAATTCGGATGAGGAAGTTGCTAGTTTGCATGCTTCAATAATCTTCTGCCTGAGAGCAAAGACATACTCATATGAAGATTGAGTGTCATCGTTAATATTATCAGCAGTTATAAGATCATGAAGTAAAGACATAGGACCGCGCGGTCGCGCGCCACCCTGTATGTTCGTTGGGGACCTCTCTATATGCAAAGAGAGCAGCGGGTAAAACCCTGTCCCAATCCTGAGGATGATCCTCAGTTATCTTCCCAAGTAAATTCTTGAGTGTCCTATTCAAACGTTCAACTAACCCATTAGACATTGGGTGATAAATACTACTCAGAGACCTTTAAATATGCAGAGTAGACATTACCTGCGACATAGTGTCTGAAATTAGTTGGGTGCCATGGTCTGACAATATTTCTCTGGGAAATCCCAAATGAGAAAATATCAGCCAAAGAGCGTCTGCGATATCGGCAGTGGAGATGCTCTTAAGAGGTATAGCCTCTGGCCAACGTGTGCACATGTCAACGCATGTAAGGATAAATTGATGTCCTCTGGCTGACTTGATCCTAAAAGGGCCAATAATATCTATTGCCATTTTCTGAAACGGCCGAATAGGAATGTCCGCAGCCTGGATAGGTGCTGCATGTCGTGGACCTCTTGATTTGACCTCTTGACATATTTTACAAGATCAGCAATAAATACGTATGTCTTTATTCACAAATGGCCAAAAGAAAGCCGCAAGAACTCTCGACTTAGTACGGGAAAAACCCATATGTCCAGCACACTGAGAGTCGTGAGCATGTTGCAGAATTTGGACTCTCATACTCTTGGGCACAAGAATTTGTGAATGCATAGACGTAGTCGAGTCTTGTACCATACGCACAAGTACGCCATTCTTCATTATAATCCAAGATTTGCGATTTGTGTTCTGATTTGGATCACCCTTTTTAGCAAGAAGGAAGAATTTTTTTAAAGAAGGATCATCTTCTTGCAGTTTTATAAAAGAGTCATGCGAAATCACCAAGTGACCATCTTGGCTATGCACTTCATTACTTTCAGTCGATGAAGTTTGAGGCATATTAAGAGCTTGTGCTCTTGTGACCACTGCATTGGCAGCTTGGATGTTTTGTTCTTCCCAAGCAGCAATCTGCTGCGGGGTGCATTCCCTAACTCCATGAATACGACCGATGATAAGATCCGCAATAGGATTAGGTAGAAGACACGCGTGGACATCTCCCGTAAAGAAGGGAGTAGCAATGTGAATGATAGCAGTTGGATACTTTTCCATAGTGCCACCAAATGTCACACATTTGACCACCTTTCCCGTCGCACAGGAAGGATCTATAAGAGATTGCTTAACTCCGATAGTAGTGCATCCAGAATCAAAAAGGACTGAGACTGGATTATTATTCACTAGACCTTTATGTAAGATAAAAGATCCTCTCCCGTCATGCGCAACTGCCGCAGGAAGAGCGGGAAGAGAGTGACCACAACTTAAGGTAGTTACAGTAGTCGGTTCGAACAGTGTAGTGCATTGGGGGCATTGAGATGCTCTCCCAAAATCAAAAGCAGAACATGTGATAGCATTAGAGTTTTTATTATCGTTTACTTGATTACAGGCTCCCTGAGACTCTTGTTGTACAGAGTTTGCCTGGTGATATGATCTATATTTTTTTTGTTGAGATCTACCGCGATTATTATTTCCTCTGAAATTATCATTGTTGAATCTAATGTAACCATTGTTCTGGTTTGAATCCCAGTTTCCATAGTCACTATTGTCATTTCCCCATTGATGAGAATATTTATCAGTTTGGTTTCGTTGTCTCCATGAAGAATAGCTTGGATAGTTCCTACTGTGACTACCCCTGCGAAAGTTTCTATAATTGTTGGACCCAAAATAACGAGGACTATCAGATCGCCTCCAGTTCTTCGAAGAAGAACCATTATGTGATGGATTGTTTTGATTTTGAGCATAATTACGATTACTCTTCTTATCAAAATTGTGTTGAGCATCTTGAAACTTACGAAGAAATTTAGAGCCATACGGTGTTGCAGAAGCAACTGGTAAACCTTCCTTAACTGTAGAGTTGCTAACAGTTACATGAGAGTGTGCAGTGACATACTGGCAACAATATTCTTCCATATCTTTTATGTTTTTAGGTTTACGCTCATGTAGAAAGGCAAGAAAAGACTCATTGACAGATGACATGACTTTGTCTCTAAGTAATAAGTCCATAAGGGCTTCATATGTATGTTCTGTTTTAGACAGCTCAATCCATCGTGTGAATGTAAGACATATTTTTGAGATGAATTCTGAGAATTCTACCCCAGTTTCTGGCAACATAGTCTTGAAGCGAAGATGATAACCGTCTTCGTTAAGTTGATATTTCTTTAATAAGGCCGCTCTGACAACATCATAATTATTCTTGTCAGGCTCATCTACCATGCTTAACCTTTAGCACGCTGCGATCGACAGATGTCGACGAAGGTAACGTATGTTCTCCAGGCTGGAGGCGATATTTTTGGCCTTGCGGCTGTCATCGGGAAACTGATTTTTAATGTGTGTGCACGTGATCTTAACCCCGGATGTTAAAATTGACTCTTCTGTGAAAGAGATTTCACTGTCTTTTCCGGTTTTTATTTTAGTGATGGCTATCCGCGTTTATTTTCTGTGAATTTTTTCAATCGAAATGAATCGGCATCGAACACACGGCCATTTTCGCTATAATTTTATTGGATTCTGACGCCGATGCGATGAGGAGGAGATTTTTGTCTTTATAAACGCTGATATCGGTTCTCAGAATATGTTTGATGGCTGAGATGGAAACAAAAGTAGATTGGCATTGCTAGTATGTATAATTTTAGGGGTTAGGACTAGGAAATTTAGAATTACGACCGAATGTCACTGCTGACGAGGATGTTTTTTGCTTTGCTACTGATGATGGGTGTAACGAAAAGATCGTCATTTGATTTGTATTGGTCAAATGACTTTCATTGAGATGCTAGGGATATGGACTCTTCGTTTCTTGGTAATTTTTTTTTAATTTTAAAATTAAAAAAAAATTTTTTTTTTATTTTTTAAAATATTTTTTTCGTTTTTTTTCATCTTTCCTTTCCTCTCTTCCTATCACATCTAACATGTACACAAACAAATTTTATATCATCAGATTCATCATTCATTTATTTATATAAATTCCAAAAATGATAGCAATTGACCAAGAAACACAAAAACTATAGACGTTACAAGTCGCCCACTATAAAATCGGGGGGTTGTGAAAAAGAATGCAGCTGTAGGACAAGTTTTCGGGAAAAGAATGCAGCGTGCTAAAGGTTAACATATTCAGAGCTTCACCTTTAAGTATCTCCGACAACTGATTAACATACTGTGACTTATCTACTTTATGAGTTTCACATGACCGTTCAAATCTATCCAGATAGAACGTTATATCATCAATGGAAGAATTGAAAGCAGGTAGTTTGATCTTGTAAGTAGTAGCATTTGTCTTATTAGAAGTTGACAGATTATTTGGATCATTAGTATTACCCATATTCATCAACTTTAACTTTTCTAACTCCAAAGCTAAGAGTTTTTCTTCGTGTTCCATTTTTGCTTTTCTCTCTTCAGCTTCTCTTTCTAACCTTTTATTTTCATTCTCCATTTGTAGCTGGATTTTTTTTCTCCTCAGCTTCTCTTTCTAATCTTTTATTTTCAGCCTCTTTTTCTAATCTTTTACTTTCAGCCTCCATTTCTAATCTTTTATTTTCAATCTCTTTTTCTAATCTTTTATTTTCAGCATCAGCTTCTCTCTTTTTCTGCTCAGCTTCTCTTTTTTGTTTTTCCATTTCCATCTGGAATTTCCTTTCATCTGCCTGCATCTGCAATCTTAAATTCTCAGCTTCTATTTTCTTTTGCTCATTTTCCATTTTCTGTCTCTTTTCTTCTGACTTCAATGCCTTGGCATATTGAACTGTCACGAATTCTTCTAATTTCTCACCAGCTTTACCAAGGGATTTCCCTTGCTCAATAAAGTACTGAAGTGTAGACATTATGTCTAATAATATGAGATCAGTAACCTGAAATAATAAATTAATTTATTCCAACCTCAATGATAACAAGTCTTTAATAAAGAACTTGTATAATCAGCTCACTTTATCTCAGTCTCTGTTGGAGACAAGTCCTTAATAAAGAACTTCTACAATCACCTTGCTTTATCCCAATCTCTATGGGAGACAAGTCTTTGATAAAGAACTTGTATAATCACCTTTACAATAATAACACTATTGATCAATTTTATCTCCTAAGTGCACTAAACTACCAATAGTACTAAATATATATATAAACAGCGTATGACAACAAAGAATAACATAAACAAAGAACAAGCATCAAGTACAAAACAATAACATTCGCAAAAGTCAAATAAATTATAAAGCGAAACTAAGGAAAATATCACAAAGCATGTGATGATAACTGCGAAATATCAAACGAAACAAATGACACAACAGTGTATAAACATAAAGGTTGTATAGAACTAAACAAAAGGAAGAGGAAGCGGACAAATACAAACAAATCAAATCAAAACTAAAGAACAGAAAAAATATGACAAAAACGATGAAAAGTACACCTCGTCACAACTAAACAAAAATAGCAACAATTGTCGCTAGCAATTTCCACTGGGGAAATTTGCAAAAGTCCCTAAAGAATGCTATTATAGGCCCTCTGTAACGTGGGATACCCTATAACAGACACCGCCCAACCGTGAAAACCCGCTGAAATATAAACATATAAATAACATGTAAACACATAAGGACATATAGCATATAATGGATGTGTAAATGCGGAAGGCTTAGTTCAGACACAACATAATGGCACAGTTCACAACAACAAACAGGCCACTTATCTTAAGAAAATCCTATCGTCAACAACGGCGAAGATCAGATACAATAGTCAGCATTCTAAGGATCAGAGGATCCAACGCTGAAGGGTACAGCTGAACTTGCTTCAAAATAACTGTAACAACGATGGTATCGGAACTTGACTTTCTGATAACAATTACAACGTTTGTGGTTTCGGAACTTGACCTTCTGATACAATAACAACGTTGGAATCGGCACTTGACCTTCTGATACAATAACAATGTTGGAATCGGCACTTGACCTTCTGTTACGATGAACTTGACATAATGACGACTAAAGCCCCATCAAGCTGGCACACCATAATGTTGAGGCCCATATTGGACATCATAATGTTGAAGGTAAAAGGCCACCATAATGATAAGGCCTGATACTGACGGCCATAAATGTAGAGTGCTGTTTAAGTGAGTAAGTTGTCAACCTGGTAGTGGGATGTTGTGGTGTATGTAGGTCACCAAACATTGAGGCACTGACAGGGTGTAATATAGACTCACTCTCCCATGTACAGGCTCTTAAATGAAGTGATCGTAGAAGGGTGTGGTTTGAGTAGACATCAATAAGATGGATGGACACGAATGCGTGAAGGCTCTTGAACTACATCACGATACATCCATTCAACCACATGTAGAAGTCAGGAATGTTGATAACAGCTGACGTTTCAATAATTTATTACGATACAAGGACAAGATACGCCGACATCATGATATATAGTCATTTGACAAAACTTGGGACATCACAGCATAATAATAATAATGTTCAATGCAGCTGGCATTAATGGATCATAGGCAGGCTGTCCATATCATAGTGCTGACGACAATCTATATCTCTTCTCAGCTGCAGCAAATTACCCCGCATTGGGAACAGGTCTTCAAATATATGAGTTTAAACAACTCTCGTCTGACACCAGCAAGTCAGGATTACTTCTGGTATATAGCAGGCCGCGAAATATGGCGGGCCCCAGAATACAGTGTTCTCTGTGATTCCTTAGGAGAACAGAAACCTTGACATTAAACAAGGGGAAATAGTTGCCGAATACAAAATCGAGGTTCTGGGAATGTGTGAAACAAAGTGGAAGGGGGTAGACAGGAAGAAGGCAGTCCTTGTTCTGGAACCCCCAGGGCAAGAGAGGCAGAGGAAGACTAAGAAGTACATGGAGAAGAGAGTTGGAAACAGAGGTGAAAATGATGAGGAGAACATGGAAAGAACTTGAGATGATGGCACGGGACAGGAGGACTTGGCATGTGTTTGTTGAAGGCCTATGCTCCTTTGGGAGTGGAGGGTTATGAATGAATGAATGAATAATATGAGAGCTCAATTACTGGTTGATGCAATCATGTGTTCACTGATGCAGTAATGCTTATGCAGTAAATCTGATGCAATAAGGCTGATATATATTGGTGTTGCACTTATACAAACTCTGTGTGTTGTGGGTAATCTGTTCTGGTCACCATTGATACCTGCTGGTGGTTCACTACTGATACAGGTATACTGCTATGGTGGTAGTGGCTGGTGATGTAGATATAGCGCGAATGCGTGTTGGAAAGTTCGACAAGGTGGACATCTATGTGGTAGTACAGACTTGCATCACAATACGTAACAGATGAGAATGTGTAGCTTCCATCACAGATAGAAGTGTAGATGTTATGTTGAAGGAACCATATATCGTACGTGTCATAGGCATGGAGTCATAAATATAGATGAACAGCTGTAGACTTTTTTTCCATTATTTATTACAGTCACAGCAACACAAAACGTAGACGAGTTCATATAAGCATGACATAGGAACATGGCGGACGTGAAGACAGTTCATTACGATTGCATGGAAACAATTTCAATAAATATTCATATCAATATGTTGCTGACTCCAATTTATCTATCATTCCACGCCCACGACGACCGTTGCCTCAATTGGCTGTGTGTGGTGTACCCAGAAACGGGGGCCTCCCAGTACTGTGGCACAGTTAAGTCCCTGATGTCACTTATCGGTGCAAAGTTGAGAGAGATGGCTGAGCATCACAATCCCCCCTGTGTTGCAGCATGATGAGAACCCAGCATTGCACACTGAGCTTGGGGGGAATCACTTGGGCACCAGACTTAATACTGGCTCTTGACTGGATGGCTGCATGCAGGAGATTTCTACAATGGAGAGATGGCAGGTGGTGGGTATCTGGAAGTGGCTCTGTGCAGGACGTGAGGATTCCTTGGGAGAGCCCAGAACCAGAGCACAGCATTGTGCAAGCTCTGCATAGTTGGAGAGCCCCCCTGGATGACGGGGAATGCACAGTGTGCCACCCCACCTATCCCCAACTGCTAACTTAGAACCAGAAGTGGGGTCCTCTGTATGCGTGCCAGGCCAGGATAAAATGCCTGGGAAAAAGACTGAAGCTCAGAACTCCCTAACTCAAAGTTGCAGGATGGCAGAAAAGCCACGGGAAAGACAGGTCTATTTTGAAGATAACGCAACCATATTTTCACCATACGAGCTCGGACGCCGCCTCGGTAAACAAGGTCCGCGCAGAGCAGTGACACCCCCAGGCTGCTTGCGAATAGTCTACTACTGGGAACATAAACAGATTAGGGATGAGCCCACTCTCCCGTTGAAGAGGTGCTAAAGTCGTAGATACTGGGACATCAATAACAGTGGAAGAATTTTCCATCCCCAGAGGCATGCAGAGACGTAACCACACGTCTGACAGACCCAGTTCAACAAAAAGGCACCCACCAACGAAAATCTTTTCAAACTCGCTCAATAGTTTGGACAACTGTGCTGTTCGCATCCCCTCTGGCATAACCATTCAGCTGGTATAACCTTTTAGAAGGCGCACCGGAAACCACAGTATCACGCAACTCGCTTTTTTTTTATGGATGAGTACACCGTCAAATAAATCTCGTACTGGTGCTCGCCCTGTGGAGCTCCACCAGGCAGGTGCAGTGCCGGGCTCTGAGCCTCGACAGAGCCCACCCTCAGCTACTGGAGGACCCTCTAGACCGTCTTGTGGAGTCAGCAGACGGCGGAGGAGAACTACTGACCGAAACAAAACAGAAAAAGAGAAACCCAGAGTGCCACTTGTCATGATGCACTGGAATGCAGAGGGAGTGAACAGCAAGCAGGCTGGATACAGCAAAAAGATTAACATACTGGAAAACATCTTGTATGAGAAGCAAGTCAGTGTTTGCTGTATCCAAGAGACTGACTTGAAAGCAGATCAAACCTTTAAAATAAGGGGATATCAATGCTTCAGATCCGACAGACAAGATAGACGAAAAGGAGGAGTACTTACTCTTGTAAGGAATAACATTCATGCACACGAAAGGAAAACCTACATGGATGGAGCAGAATATCAGCTGTTGCAGATAAAGGTAGACAAGATGGAAATAGAACTCCTGAACTATTACTGTCCAAACAACAAACCCCTGAGTCTCAGCTCTATACAGGTACCAGCCACCAACTTTATAGCAGTTGGAGACTTTAATAGCCACTCCCAGAGCTGGGGCTATAACCATCTAGATCACAGAGGTGAAGAGGTTGAAACATGGCAAGATGATCACTCCCTAATCCTAGTCAATAATGCCACAGATACTCCTACCTTCTACTCCAGAGGATGGCACACAACTTCAACACCAGATCTTGCCTTCGCCACCCCAGATATAGCTGGATCTATTAGTAGAGAAGTAGGAGACCAACTAGGGGGAAGCGACCATCGCCCAATCTTTCTTACTGTCATTGGGGACCTCTCTGTAGGCGAAGAGGGTCGCAGGTAAAACCCTGTCCCAATCTTGAGGATGATCCTCAGTTATCTTCCCTAATAAGTTTTTGAGTGTTCTATTTAGGCGTTCGACCATCCCATTAGACATTGGGTGATAGATACTACTCAAAGATCTTTCTATCTGCAGAGTAGACATTACTTGAGACATGGTATCCGATATTAGTTGAGTGCCATGGTCTGATAATATTTCTCCGGGGAATCCCAGACGAGAAAATATAAGCCAAAGAGCATCTGCAATGTCAGCAGTAGTAATGCTCTTCAGAGGAATAGCCTCTGGCCAACGTGTGCACATATCAACACACGTCAGGATAAACTGATGTCCTCTGGCAGACTTGATCTTAAACGGACCAATAATGTCTATTGCCATTTTCTGAAACGGCCGAATAGGAATGTCTGCAGCCTGAATAGGTGCAGCATGGCGTGGACCTTTAGATTTGACCTCTTGACATACTTTACAAGATCGACAATATATCCATATGTCCTTGTTTACTAATGACCAAAAGAAAGCCGCAAGAACTCTTGACTTCGTACGGGAAAAACCCATATGTCCAGCACACTGAGAGTCGTAAGCGTGCTGCAAAATTTTAACTCTCAAATTCTTGGGCACAAGAATCTGAGAATGACTTGACTTAGTGGAGTCTTGAACCATACGTACAAGTACGCCATTCTTCATTGTAATCCAAGATTTACGATTTGTATCCTTATTTGGATCACCTTTTGTTGCAAGATTGAAGAATTTCTTTAGAGTGGGATCATCTTCTTGCTGTTTTATAAATGAGTCACGAGAAATTACCAAGGGATCATCTTGGTTATGCCCTTCATTATCTTCAGTAGATGAAGTTTGAGGCATATTAACTCATTCATTCCAGAGTTATTTTGCACGCTGTGCCAGACTACAGCATTAGCAGAATTTTATAGAGTGATTTTCATCTTTCAGTCCAAAAAATTTGTTGTGAGTGCAGTCTTTTCCTTTGAATACATGACTTATTAAGATACCGAAACGGAAATCGGATAGAACATGCGTCACATCTCCTGTAAAGAATGTCTGTGGTAGTATTAACACATAGTATGTTCTAAGGGCCAAATTTAATCATTTTGCATTAAAATTGAAAAACGCTAAAAAGTTGACTGTAGAATACGATCTTACCAAAGACAAATTACTGTCGTAGACAATCCAAAACTTTCTTTTTAGTCTTCAAAGTCAACGCTTAATCCGATATCAAAGGGCAAAAACATCAGCCAAATGGCCAAAATTCAGTACTTTAGTGTTATTCGCACCAGTTTTTCCGTGGTTCTTTGTAAGAAAAAAATAAATTATGCAATCGTGCATTACGTTTTTTTCAAACAAATAAATAAGAATAACGTCATAAAAATACTTTTTTTACTCTTGTTTAATGTTTTAATAGTATCCCTAGCTTCATCTTCTACCAAGAACTAGTGATTAGATGTTACGGTAGGTCTAGTTTTGTTGCTTTTTGATCGGCCAGAATATGACTACGCCCACTCATCAACTAAATCTAGTGTGTCTAGCTTTTCTGCATATATTCCATATTTTGACAACAAACTGTGACTACCAAACAATCATCATCAATATCAGCAATGTTTCAAAGTAGTTTGACACAATTATTTGCTTAGGAGACTTAGAAAATGTAAATATAAAGCGTGACATATTTCTCTAGCAAAAACAACGAAAAGCGTAAACACGCGAATCTTCACAAAAATTGTGATAATAACATCAAAACACGCACATGTGCTGATTAACTAAAGTCAAATTAGTTGTTTAAATAGTAGCGGACGTCATTCTACGAGTTTTAATATATGAACTGCATTAAGCGGACGATTTTTAGGGTTTATTCGTGATAAACTAAAAACCACGCTCTGAGCGTTGCTCTGGCACGGCGTGTTGAATTTTGCAATGCTCAGAGCGTTGGTCTGGAGTCAAAGAGTTAAGAGCTTGAGCTCTAGTGACTACAGCATTAGCAACTTGCATATTTTGTTTTTCCCAAAAGGAAATTTGTTGCGGAGTGCATTCTTTGACTCTGTGAATACGACCGATGATAAGATCAGCGATCGGATTCGGCAGAAGACATGCGTGTACATCTCCTGTAAAGAAAGGAGTAGCAATCTTAATGATAGCAGTAGAGTATTTCTCTAAGGTGCCGCCAAATGTTACACATTTGGCTACTTTCCCTGTGGCACGAGAAGGATCTACGAGTGACTGCCTAACACCAATTGTGGTGCATCCAGAATCAAAAAGAACTGAGACTGGATTATCATTTACTAGACCTTTATGTAAGACAAGAGAACCTCTTCCATCATGCGCGACTGACGCAGGAAGAGCGGGAAGGGGATGGCCGCAACTTAAAGTAGACACCGTAGTTGGTTCAAATAATGTTTTGCATTGGGGGCACTGAGATGCTCTCCCAAAATCAAAAGCAGAACATGCCATATTATTAGCATCATTATTATCTTTAGTCAGTTTATAGGCTTCATGGGACTCTTGCTGTGCAGAGTTTGCCTGATAATGTGATTTATGTTTTTTGTATTGTGATCTACCTCGATTATTATTGCCTCTGTAATCATTATTGTTTCCTCTATTGTAACCCCTATTTGGGTTTGAGTCATAGTTCTCATGGTTACCATTATCATGTTCATTATAATGAGTATCTCTGTAATTATGATCTTGTTGTCTCCATGACGGATAACTTGGATAGTTTCTATAATGACTTCCTCTGCGGAAATTCCTATAATTGTGATAACCCCTGAATCGAGGGCTGTCGGCTCGTCTCCAGTTCTTCAAAGAAGAACCCTGAAATGATTGGTTACCTTGGTTTTGATAACTATTATGGTTACCTTTTTTATCAAACCTGTTTTGTGGTCCCTGAAATTTGTGTGAATAATTAGGATTGTATGGTGTTGCTGAAGCAACTGGCATACTCTCCTTAATCTTAATGTTGCCAAAAGTCACGTCAGGATGTGCAGTGACATATTGGGAACAATATTCTTCCATTTGTTTTAGTGTTTTGGGTTTACGCTCATGTATAAATTCAAGGAATGGTTTATTTACACATGACATAATCTTATCTCTGAGCAACAAATCCATAAGTGCTTCATATGTTTTTTTCTGTCTTGAATAGCTCAATCCATCGTGTAAATGTAAGACGTGCCTTTGCAATGAATTCTGAGAATTCTACTCCTGCCTCAGGCACCATCGTCTTAAACAAAAGACGATAACCTTCTTCTGTCAACTGATATTTTTTTATCAAGGCTGCTCTAATAACATCATAATTATCTTTATCAGCCTCTTCTACCAGACTTAAACTAGTCAGAGAATCACCTCTCAAATTCTCTGATAACTGATTTGCATATTGTGATCTATCCACATTATGAGTTCGACAAGAACGTTCAAATCTATCCAGCCAGAATGTAATATCGTCACTGGAAGGATTGAACGGTGGTAGTTTAACCTTAAAAGTAGAAGGTTTACCATCATTACCAGGTGACTGATTAACCTTACTCATATTTGTCAACTTTAATTTTTCTATCTCAAAAGCTAAAAGTTTTTCCTGATGTTCATGTTCCATCTTTGTTTTTCTCTCCTCAGCTTCTCTGTCTAACCTCTTTTGTTCAGCTTCGGCTTCTCTGTCTAATCTCTTTTGTTCAGCTTCTCTGTCTAACCTCTTTTGTTCAGCTTCAGTTTCTCTGTCTAATCTCTTTTGTTCAGCTTCTCTATTTTGTTTTTCCATTTCCATTTGGAATCTCTTTTCGTCCACCTGCATCTGCAATTTCGTTTGTTCAAATTCTAATTCCAATCTTTTCTCTTCAGCTTTTTGTTTTTTCTCTTCAGCCTTCAGTTTAACCTTTAGCACGCTGCATAAAAATTCAGAAAACTTGCCCAACCACTGCATTCTTTTTCACAACGCCCCATTTTTATAGTGGGTGACTTGTAAATTCTATAGTTTTTTTGTTTTTTTGGTCAATTGCTCTAATTTTTAGATTGTATAGAAATGAATGAATGATGAATCTGATGATATAAAATTTGTTTGTGTACATGTTAGATGTGATAGGAAGAGAGGAAAGGAAAGATGAAAAAAAACGAAAAAAATTAAAAAAAAAAAAAAATTTTTTTTTAATTTTAAAATTAAAAAAAAAAATTAAAAAAATGACCAACGAACGAAGAGTCCATATCCCTTGCATCTCAATGAAAGTCATTTGACCAATAGAGCAATACAAATCAAATGACGATCTTTTCGTTACACCCATCATCAGTAGCAAAGCAACAAACTCCCTAGCCAGCCGTGACATTCGGCCGTAATCCTATTTTTTTCCGATATTCCTAATCCTAACCCCGAAAATTATACATACTTGAAAGGCCATTTTACTTTCGTTTCCATCTCAGCCATCAAACATATTCTGAGAACCGATTTCAGCGCTTATAAAGACAAAAATTTCATCCCCACCGCATGGCGTCAGAATCCAATAAAATTAGAGCGAAATGGCCGCGTGTCTGATGCCGATTCATTTCGATTTTAAAAATTTACAAAAAATAAACGCGGATACACCCATCACTTTTTTAAGATCGGAAACGGAAGCTAACTCTCTTGCAAATAAAATTACAACTTAACATCCGGGGCTGAAAATCATGTGTACACAAGTCCTCATGCTAGAAACGGTGACAGCCGCAAGGCGACACATATCGCCTCCAGCTGGCAGAACATAGGTTGCGTTCGGCGATATGTCTCGCCGGCAGCGTGCTAAAGGTTATCAATTTCCAATTTTTGTGCTTTTTCATATTGACTGGTAGCATACTCCTCCAACTTATCACCCGTCTTGCCCAGGGATTTCCCTTGCTCAATAAAGTAATCTAAAGTCGACATAATGCCTAACAATATGTGACTAATATCACTGAAATAACAAATTAATTTATTTCAACCAAACAGGAGCAAGTTTTTAACAAAAACTTGTATAATCAGCTCCCTTAATTTCAATGTCTTTTGAAGACAAGTCTTTTGTAAGAACTTGTATGATTATTTTACAATAATAATATCATCAGACATTTATATCATAAGTTCAATCAAAATGTTAATAGTGTATGTCTAAGTATGTGTACCAATAGCAAACAAAACAATAACAATAATACGAAGACAAATATTCAAAACGCTACGATAACATTCGCAGAAGTCAACTAAAAAACTAAACTGAAGGAAATCTCACAAAGGATGTGATGATAACTGTGAAAATGTAAACAAAACAAATGACATCACATTGTATAAACATAAAGGTGTATAGAACTGAATGACAGGAAAGAGTAGACCTACAAATACAAACAAATTTAATCAAAACTAAAGAATAGAAAAATGTTAAAAACAACGAAGAAAAAGCACACCTCGTCACAACTAACACAAATAGCAACAAATTGTCGCTAGCAGATTTTCAATCAAGAAAATTGCACCTATAGAACACTAATATAAGACCTCTATCATGTGGTATATCTTATATTAGTCACACGCCCAACCTCCCACTGAAATATATACTAATTTAATATACAAACAAATAACATGTAACATAAATACATATAGCATGATTAATAGGTGTGTTGTGAAGAAGGCTTAATAGCAGTATATAAATTATAGTTTACACCACACAATATGTCACTTTATATATAATTATTGTTCAATAGTCAAGAACATTCAGCATTCTCAAGAATGATGTTCCAACAATGAAAAAAAAATCCTACTACTCCTGCATCAAGAATGCGGCGATGGTAGAATCGGTACTTGTCCTTCACAACAATAATATTAACGATCATGAAACTTCGCCTTCTAAATAGCAGTTTTGACAATAACGGAACTTGACCTTCTCAACCGTAAGAATCTGTGGCAACTTCAATCTGACAGGCAACGCTGGGTACTTCGCATATGATGAAGATGATGTCTGCGCCCAAAATTATAGTCTCACCTTGACAACCCACGAATTTGGCCTACCACTGATGCAATCATGTGTTCACTGATGCAGTAATGCTTATGCAGTAAATCTGATGCAATAAGGCTGATATATATTGGTGTTGCACTTATACAAACTCTGTGTGTTGTGGGTAATCTGTTCTGGTCACCATTGATACCTGCTGGTGGTTCACTACTGATACAGGTATACTGCTATGGTGGTAGTGGCTGGTGATGTAGACATAGCGCGAATGCGTGTTGGAAAGTTCGACAAGGTGGACATCTATGTGGTAGTACAGACTTGCATCACAATACGTAACAGATGAGAATGTGTAGCTTCCATCACAGATAGAAGTGTAGATGTTATGTTGAAGGAACCATATATCGTACGTGTCATAGGCATGGAGTCATAAATATAGATGAACAGCTGTAGACTTTTTTTTCCATTATTTATTACAGTCACAGCAACACAAAACGTAGACGAGTTCATATAAGCATGACATAGGAACATGGCGGACGTGAAGACAGTTCATTACGATTGCATGGAAACAATTTCAATAAATATTCATATCAATATGTTGCTGACTCCAATTTATCTATCATTCCACAACTAGCAGAAAAACATCCATCGGTTTCATTCTGACTTCAACATGTCAGATATCTTCTTAAGTCTCCCGTCGACCCCAAACATGGCAGGCGACGAAATAGCATAGTCCATCCCTCTAATCGGACGTATCAAAGATAGGCTGTCCTTTCGAAGATAGTCTTATATAACTCCCTCGTACATCAGGCGAGTTTTCACTTTCAAAGTTATAATAGCAATAACTGATAATTCATCTGGTCTTCCACTCCAGATAATTATATATTAGGCCTCTATAAACAGTAAACACTGTGGATTCCTCATGTGTAGACATAAGTGTCTAAGTTCAAAATATACCGCTAATCATGCGGGTTTTAGCATACTATCTATTCTCCTGGGTCTCTGTGTGTGAATCTAAACCTAACGGTCTTAGATGGCTCCAACGAGCATAACAAGTAGAATACTCTGCTTTTCAACCATTCGTGAGCTCTCGTCACCGGTAGACTCAAAATATGATCCTTACAAAGGAAGTGTGAAAGTTTCGTTTTTTTACCTTGCTACGAATTCCTAACACAACTTAGAAGCAACTGCCGTCTTCCTGACGAACAGAAATAACACAGGGGACTTTCAATAACAGTGGAAGAGTTTCCATCCCTAGAGGCAATGCAGAGACGTAACCAGACATTTCGTCTGACAGACCCAGTTCAACAAAAATGGCCTCCCGCACCGGAAATCTTTTTCAAACTCTATCTAGTTTGGACATGCGCTGTTCGCATCCCCTCTGACCTAAGCAGTCAGCTGGTATAACCTTTTAAGAGGAGTAACTACATATTTACTTTCCCTCAAAGCAAAAAATGAGTATTCGCCCTTAGATTATGGTTCTAACGAAAAATACATTAGACTCAAAAATCTTATTCAAAATATTTTTCAAACATAACAAGTATACAGACCGACTACCTTATCAGTTATGAAAACTGCATGTAACACTGGTATACTCGATGGACTCTTTCCCGCCCAGGGAAAAGTCACTAGGCTGTAAGCAAAATGTTATTTATGATTCTGGCAATAAAGAAAAATGAATGAAGGCTAATTTACCTTGCCATTCCTTCCGAATAACACCAAAAACTCACTTGCCTCCTAGGCGCTTAGAAATACAATATGGGGGAACAATCTTTAGACACACAGAGAACTTTCCTTCCCCATAATATAAAGCCAGGTCGAAGACGAACAAAACGTCTTGACCCTTTGAAAAACTACAGCTCGACTCCAGATCGGAAGTCTTTCTTAATGCGCCACAAAAGTCGCGTATGCGTCGTAAGACGCTAGACCCTCTGAGCAAAACTCAGGTGGGCGATGTTGAACACATACTAGGAAAAGACTGACCATTCAAGCCATATATGGTCAGGTAATAAGACATCGGTTCTAGTTGCAAACATTCCGAGAAAAGCTGACCATTCAAGACATATATGGTCAGGCAACCAGACATCGGTTCTAATATTAGATCGCTAGGTTAAAAACAAGTGGAATAACAACCACTGTTGAATTCAACCCAAGTAAAAAAGTTTCTCATCATCGTATGTTTTTGTAGTATCTATATGTAATTCTTGTCCTTGTCACCTGTTTGTAACTGTGGCTGATGAAGGGTAAAACCTGAAACGTCCCTTGTTTCACGTGAACCGTTAATTTGTAGAACTGATTCAATACTGTTTTATTGGTTTATATACTTATATTCCTTACCAGTATTACAGCAGCCCCTTAATTTATTTGATAACTTGAAAGAATGTCGTGCGTGAGATCACGTGTATGCCATCAAATTAGTGCAGAACTTCATAGTTAAATGGGTCCACATAACAGGACAGGTTTAATAACATGTAGACGATTCATGGTTATGGCATTGGCAATAGAGAAGTACATGAATATGCATAAAAAATCCTTCCAACAGTCTCGTCTCATCAATTCATTCCTGGCCGCTGCACTCGGAGTGCCTAGCAAAGGTTATCACCCAAGTATTGTGGACCAGATAAATGAAGATGTAAAATTCTAAGTAGAAATACTTCTCTGCAAGATACGTAGCAGTTCCATCATGTCTGGAATCTTCTTAACAGGTGGCGGCCTTCGCAGATCATTATCGCCACATAAAATTACTTTATTTCTCAACCATTTCGGGAGCTAGAAAATGAACGTCTTCCTCTGACGAATACTATGTATGAAAGGCCTCGAAACAGCCGTTTGCATAATTTAGTGCAAAACGGACTACGTCATAAATGCCTAGTGGCGTATAAATAATTATGCATTCAATATAAGTTAAAAATCGTGCAAAATACATGATGACCCACAGATAGACATATTACCGCATAGATTAACTGCTAATAGATTAAGTGTGGTCAACATGCAAAAATACATTATAAATCTTCCTTAAAAATCACATTTACCTTCATTGCTATTATTACCACAACCTTCACAACATTTACCTTCATTGCTGTTATTACCACAACCTTCACCACATTTACTGTCATTGCTATTATTACCACAACCTTCACTGCATTTACCTTCATTGCTATTATTACCATAACCTTCACTACATTTACCGTCATTGCCATTATTACCACAACCTTCATTGCTATTATTACCACAGCCTTCACCACTACCTTCATTGATATTATTACCACAACCTCCATTGCTATTATTACCACAACCTTCACTACATTTACTTACATTGTTATTATTACCACAACCTTCACCACATTTACTATCTTTGCTATTATTACTACAGCCTTCATTGCTATTATTACCACAACCTTCACCATATTTACCGTATTGTTACCACCACAACCATCATCATGTTTACTATCCTTTCTATTATTGTTACTGCCCAAAACCATCACCATATTAACCATCATTACTATGAGTGTTTTTACCACCACTATCATCACATTTACCATTATTGCTATTATTTTTACCACAACTGCCACCATATTTAACATCATCCACTCTTGGTTCTCCCTGAAGGGGCTGCAGTGTTGCACTAAAAACATAGTTTAAACCTAGACCACAAGATCTTCTATATTTGGACATGTACCCTAATATAACCAACAAACCTTGCTTTAGGCTGAATAAGTGTGTTCTACCAAAAAAAAAGGCATAACTCTTAAAAAGTAAACAAAAATGTTGTTGCCCTCCATTGATTTGAAGCCACAGTGGTTAGTGGACTGGCTTCCTAGCTCGATGGTCCATGGTTCGATCCCCAGTTGAGGTGGGATCTTTTAGACCTCAAACGGCTCCGGGGTCGACCCAGCCTCATGAATTTGGTACCAGAGCAACTCTGGGAATGTTAAGGTGGCCGGCGTGATGCTGACCACATCACCCCTAGTGTGCTGATGTGTCACGAAGTGGATTTAAGTTTTAGAGTTTGTCTGAGTGTATAGACAAGACACTAGTATGAGAAAGTCTGAGAAGATAGATTTTGTATGAGAAATGACAGTGAATGTGGACAGATAAGACTATTAGCTTCGAGGGTGAGACCCGAGATTGACTCTCCCTCACCACTCGCGACTTCGTTAAGAGCTATAGACTCACCACCTCTGACTACCATTAAAAGGAGATAAGGTTTCACTAAAGTTCCACAGACACAACTATACAGACAAGCATATACGTACAGTATATAGAGAAACTGATCCAGTGTACAGTTTATAGCAAAATAAATTTATTATATAGGGTTTTGGAACCAACGGCATTATTGTGGCCGTATGTGTGTGTCTGTGTGTGTGTGCATGAGTGCGTGCGTGCATGCGTGCGTGCGAGAGAGAGAGAGAACCCAACCTCCAGGCCACGCGCCTCTTTGGAGTGGTATAACGAGCTAAGAGCTCCGGATTTTACAGATGAACCCGTTCCCGCTGAAGCATGGGCTTCACTACCTGAGAACGTCTCATTTCTTTCACCTCTGGCGATATCTCGTGCCTTATGCTCCTGAGAAAACAAATCACCGTAATAAGTTGTAGGGGCAGGTTTCAACCCTCCCGTTGTGCCGTGAAAATGCTGTAAAACAAAAATAATAACAACAGATATACAACACGTCAAAGCTATTCTCATACCTAACACATGAACACCTTACATTAATACATCTCCCGTCTTTCCCCTTAAATTAATACCCCTCCCCTACACAATTCTACACACACGCGATAAACAAATATTCCTGCCCAAAGGTCAACTACCATACACTTCCCTCCTCTCTTTACCCCGCTTCAACGCTGTCTGTTAGGAAAACCCAGACGTAGCTGACCTAAATCTTTTGTGCCGGCTGGCCCTTCAGCCGTCACAACAATTCATTCACTGAGGGAAATCCCCTGTACTAAATAATTCCCCGGCCCTACTTCTGATAAAAGAATGATCCGAGAAGGTGTTATCAATTAACACAAATATATACACACCATCTAGGAATTATTAAATCCCATCTAGACCCTTATCTTCTGACTACAAGAGGTTATTAATTAAACACAAGTAGTAAATATACAAATTCCTACGCCCTCTCAGTAATGTTAATTTCACCCCTTGTCATCCAACTACATTACCGAATTAATACCCAATTAAATAAAGTACACACGTAATTAAAATACACAAATACGCTCGCATATATATACATATTACACATTCTTGTCGCGTAGCGTTTGGAAGATAAGAATTATTTAGAGGAAATAATAGATCTGAATGTGGAAGATTTGGCTCAAGGAATTCCTGCTGGGTTTTCCACCACTGAAGGGAGACAAAGAGGGTAAATTCTCCTAACTAGACAGGTCTGGAAAAGATTGTAAGGAGATATTTGGTCTCTCGCTACCGTCGTCCCCTTCTCAGTTATCTATTATTGTTATTCTTTAAATTATATTATATTTTACGAGCCCCCCCCCCCCCTCCCTTATAAAGGAAGATAAACATCAGACAATATTCAACATCTAATGGAAGGAACAAAGCATGGGGTACATTATATACACCCAATTGGTTTATTGCAATAAAATGAATAGATGGTGAATGATAGTATTGTCGATGGAATTAGTGTCTGCTGTATGTACTATGTGTCTCACATCAAGTGTGTTTCATCATGGATGACTAAAATATGCATTGATTTGGTGAGTTCCCTTTTTCAAGGAACTTATCTTTTCAGCCCCTGGCTGATAGTGAAGCGTGGTTAGTTCTCCGGTCTCCTGACGTTGCCCCAGGTAGGTCTTGAATGGTTCGGATTTGCCTTCTCTGTGCTCGACTCCGTATTCTGCTCTGAGATTGGACTGTCGTGCAAGGCTCCACCATAGACTGAAGACAAATACGACGGCTTCATTAATTTTCTAGCTTTAGAAAGCAGTCTTTCCCTAAGCCGTCCCTCTTCCAGTCATCTCAGATTTTAGTCTCTAACATCATATGTCTAGAGCCTAATCTTGAATTCAAGTTTCTCCTGTCTGTCCTTTATTATATTACTCTGCCCCAGTGGCAGTATTATAATTCTTTAGACTGATTTATCGTCAACTTAACCTGATGAATTATTATAAATGTCAGTTAAACCCACCAAATTTATCATAGAAATGTCGGCAACAGTATTCTAGTTCTGTGCCTCTAGCCTAATCGTCATGTCAATTATGATGAATTTAACAAATAATTGGACACCAGTATTATAGAATTGTCTGACAACATTATCACACACTTCATGTCTGGTCGCATCGTCATATAATTTATAATGAATAAATGTCACGGTCTGTCAACATTATCGTTAATATTAATTTCCGTTAGTCTAAGCGTCGGGTCGAAAATACTCATATAATATGGAAATTAATAGATATATATATATTCCCGTTATACATTATTATGAACATGTTGTACATATCCCGTGGGATCATAAAATACACCCGATCACATGTGGCTGGATGTGATCGTAAAACAAAAATATGAATAAAGTAAACGCAGTTATACCAATTTTGCGTCGATTTGCAAGGTACTACACATTTCATCACATTATATTCTAGCGAGATTTCACTTACCTACTCAAAGATGGATGCTAACCCGCAATTTAGACACGTGGCTTCAGTGCTTATAATGCGAGAATTCGCCGATATCGGGATTAGATCTAGCGGTCTCAAGGTTTCCTGGGCAAGTGAAAAAATGCTGGCTTTGCCGCCTTTTAGCGGGTCATTTCCGCTTGGACACGTGATCCGTAGCGTGCATCATGTGACCTTAGCCTCATATAGACGCTCCAATCAGTAACGTTAAAAGTCACGTGGGGGTCTTCCTAAAGTGGCCTATACTGGTTCTATCTAAGTTTAAGCAGTCCTAAATTAAAGTGGGTTTCTAGCTACCGAGGTCAGGGGTCAACAATGACGTCGTATCTAAAAATAGCGAGGAGAAAATCACCGAACGCTAGGAGATTATCCGCAAGTGACAATTCCCGGGACTTTGCGATCATGCATTGAGGATGAGAAAAAATGATGTCACGTAAAAAAATTAAAAAAAAATGAAGAGAAGATTGGCCAAGTCGTCACAATTCTCATAATCAAAATCCGGTTTACACCGTCCTCAGATTTCATATTACAGAGCACCAGTTATTTTAGCATTTATCCTCACACAGTTAATATCGCAAAACCGTTTACACCAATCATAGATACTGCTACTTATTTCTAAGAAAATCATAGACACTACTTACACTACAGGCTATTGTTTAGCATAAGTAAGCAATTGATGGCACTTCTGTTTAAAAAAAATTAAATTAACTCCCAGGAGAAAACTTACGTTATCGTGCTAAGATTCTATTATAAAATGACCTATCTACGACACTAAATTAAGATGTACACATACCCAATTACCGAATATCTCTAGCTTGAGCAAGCGATAAGGCGTAGATTCATGGCTGATTTTCTGGAGATGAAGAGACCGCTAAAGACCTAGACGCGGTTATTTATAATTTTAAAAAATGATGCAACCTCCACGCTATGAGTCATCTCGTGGCTTCACTTCGCGCCGCTCTTAGACCAATAATATTGCCGCAATTAATTACTATCTGACCTCGGCCAATAATATCGTAAACCAACTCGTGACTCATGTTTATTTTCCTCCCGCGCTACTAATTGCGTCATCTTTAGATAATCCTACTACCGTTCGTGTTACCCAAAATAAATTTGATTGGTTATAGCATTAATTCGATGTACCTGGGTCGTTTTTTGCCCCATCCCCACCGATTTACCGGGTAGGTGCGGGTTTTTGGATTTTTCCTAGCTGAAAAATCTACCCGGCCTAATAATACTACACACTCGTCTGCCTAATAAAATAAAATGAACGCAATAATTTTACAAAGAAAAGAAGACTGGTGCGAATATTAAAATTAAACCCCACAGTAATTGCTCGTAAAAACGCAAATAATTACCTAGAGAAAAAGAATGGGGCCCATTGAAAATAAAATCACAGTACTCCATTACACGATGGTCGAGAAAATATGGGCCTAACACCATATTCCCAATATGCCTCAATGGATGTGTGACGAGATCCTTTACCTTTACCCTCCATTGATTTCTATTTTTTATCCATCATCTTCCACTCTGCCTACATTGCTTTGGCTTCTTCATCTACCATTCTCTTACATCTCATTAGCCTTCCTATTGTTCTCTTCTCCTTGTAGTTTCCAGTCAAGGGCCTGTCTAGTTATACG
The DNA here is from genome assembly GCA_024509875.1 of Oreohelix idahoensis. NCBI lineage: Eukaryota > Metazoa > Mollusca > Gastropoda > Stylommatophora > Oreohelicidae > Oreohelix > Oreohelix idahoensis. The sequence goes on from JAMPIV010003711.1 coordinate 784,923, forward strand.
CTACAGTTACCACTGTAGCCATTATTGTTGCTAGAATAGTCATGAGCACAGTTACCTAGTACTGTTGCAATCATTGTTAGTAGTGCTAGAATCATTACTGTTTTAATGTCACTTTAGATGGAACTGCAAACACAATATTACATTGTTTTGTCATTGCAACTGCTTAAACTATCACTGTAGTATTCCCAGCTGTAGTCATCATGTTATCAATCAGGGACCATCAAAATACTGTTTTGCTTATTTCAGTTTTAAAATTATGCTTTCAGGAATTGTATGCAGCTATTAATGGCAAAGGAGAGGAGAATGAGAGACTTAAGAGAGTTATAGAAGAAATTCAATATCACCTTGGAGACAAAGAGAAAGAATTAGAAGAAACAGTCCTCAAACTTACACAGTCTCAAGAAGAAACTTTCAGATTAAGGGAACAGGTGAGATTTTTCATGTTGCACTGTTGTTTAACAGATGAATTAATTACAAACACAAAGATAATTTTACACAATGCCATTGTCAGTCCTGTGTTCCTTTTGTGTAGATCAGAAACTTTCTGATAACAGCAGAGGTAAAATTGGATGTACTGTTGTCAGAAGAGAACCCAGCAGACAGGCGCTTTACTCAGTTAATTCCTTGCATAGATGAATAATAATTGTGAGAAAACTGTAGTAGACCATATTTTTCACTAATTCAGACAGTAGACAAAGTAGTTCCTGGGTGGAGTCTCTTGTGATACAAAGAAAGAATGGGACAACTGCTCTCTCAGGCGTGTCGTACAGCTGTAAAAGTGGGTACTCTTGTCTTGAGTTAGGGAACGGCAAACGCAGTGAAGAAGGGACCTGGTCACCCCCTCTTCATAAAGCTGAGACTTAGTACAGGTTAAATCTCTAACACTTCACTCCCTTATGGCTGTATCAGCTAAGGAACTACTTTTTTTTTCATAGTTTTGCAAAATGTTCCACATGCAAATAGTTCAACAAATTTAACTTTTTAAAATGTAGATGAGAATGTACCTACAGCTGTGAAACAGACTAGTGTGGAAAAGAAGAACAAATTACATGAATGTCACAGAAATTCTGTAACAGCTTTAACTCTTTGATTCTGTTATTATTTTCCACCCTATGCCAGAATTATTCTTTGAAGGATCCTAAACCGTGAAGGGTGCCATTTTCTATTGTAAATTATATGTAAATTTGTTCTGTGAATGTAGGGATTTCTGTAGGGATAGAGAGTTATAATAACAGTGTCTTCGTTAGCATTAACGAAAGTATGTTTGGTATTCATTAAAAAAAACTTGCTGCATGTAAATTGTAAAAAACTAAAAAGTTAACTGTACAATGTAGAAGATAGTTATCGAAGATGGTTTATTGTTGCAGACTATAACATTTTCTTTTAGTCTTAAAACATCAAAGTATTCCATTTATGAAGTAATAAAACATTGAATATGGCAACATTTAGTACCTTTAGTGGTGTTCACACCATTTTTTTTAACTATTGGTCCCTTATAAAAATCACAAAATATATTGAATAGTGCATTACATACTTTTCAAACAAATATAATAGAATGACATCATAGAAAAACCTTTAACACTTGCTTTGAGTTTTAACAAGTTTTGTTGTTTTTCGATGGGCCAGGCTAGAGCCTAGCATCAGCTAAATTTAATATACCTAACATTTCTGCACTGATGCTATCATTTGACAAGAAACTGTGACTATTAAACAATCATCAATGTTTCTAAGTAAGATTGGCAGTTATTTGCTTCAGGGCCTTAGAATTTGTATATATATATCCTGAATTTTCTGTAACAATAACAAAAAAAAATGCAAACACGCGAATCATCACAAAAATTGAAATAATAGAATCAAAACACTTACTCACACTGCTTAACTGCATTCATATGGGTTGTTTAAAGAGTAATGAAAGTCAGCCTGTGCATAGGGAGCCGCGCTGGTGTAATGGTTACCACACTGCGCTGGCGATCAGGTGATCCAGGTTCGAGCCCTGGCGAGGACATTTGAAGGTGTGTCATCGTCCGGGGCTTGGACTGGAATAATTCGAGCCCTGGCAAAGACATTTGAAGGAGTGTCATCTACCAGGGACTGGAATAACCTGAACGGCTCCTGAGCCGACCCAGCTCTAATGGGTACCTCCGAAATCGGCGAGTATCTGCCTGAATGGGGAGAGGACACTAAAATCAGTCTCAGGTTAGACATATTAACCACAGATTTCGCCTCGAGTAATAGCGGGTGTACGATATTTAAAAAAATAATTAAAAAAAAACCTGGGCATTTAAAATATAGACTGAATTAAATGGGTGATTTTTTTATTTATTTTTTTAACAAACTAAAAACAGTGGTCTCACCGTTGTTTCAGCATGGGCATCAAAACTGATCAACAGTCTGACCATTGCTTTGGCGTCAAAGAGTTAAAACTAAGGCTGAGGCCTAACAGACTGAGAAATCATCTCTTACCAAGTTTAAAACTGGGGCAAAAATAAATTGATGGCTGAGTCACTACAGATAAACTGTGCACCTACAGTATAAATGTCCAATTCATAAGGAGCATAGCACTTATGTCCATGACATATTCTAGTCCCCAGTCATGACATACAGTGACATAACAAAATTTAGCTGCTAATATAACCTCATCATGTAAAGCAAAGAGCCGCAGAAACCACTGCTTTCACTAAATGGAAAAACTGCGGCAGCAGCAGCGTGTGAATGCTTGGTGCAGGCTTCCTGCAGTAGGAACCACCTGCAGTGATGGGTCTGTGAGGAGCACAAATGAAAATGATGACTGTTTTATATGAGAATATTCCTGCTTATACGTGAAGACGTAGACATTTTCAGATGTAAATGTTCATCAGTATTCAAACTGAAAGTGTTAATTTTCATTGGTTTGGTTTTTTTAGGTGAATACAACTCAAGGAGAGTCTAAAACTAAACTGGAGGAGCTGTTCTCAGAGAGGGAAGACCTAATTCTGAAGATCCAGATCCTAACTTCAAAGGAAAGCAGCACAGCCGACCAGATAAAGACATTAGAAGAGTCAAATTTAGAACTCAGAAATCAGAATCAGATTTTGTTTGAGGAAATTAACACTTTAAGAGGAGAACTTGCTGCCTCGCAAAATCAGCTCAGAGCTTTACAAGTGGAAAGACATAAAGTCGAGGAAGAATTTCAGCAGAGGCTAGCTCACTCTGAGCAGGAAAGAGAAACATCACATTCTCAAGTTGTGCAGGTGCTGGAGGAGCAAGTGAAGCTTTTAAATGAGGAGCATTTCCGTTTGAATAGAAATGCAGAAAGTAGTAAAATTAGAGTAGAAGAATTAGAAAAACACTTGGAGGAAATATCGAAGGAGAAAGAAGCAATTGAATCTATAGCACAGGGTTCTCAACTGCAGGTCAATCAGCTGCAGGAAATTATCAAGACCCTAGAGTCTCAGAAAAGTACTGTAGAGGTGGAAAAACTGAGCCTAGAAGAAAAACTCTCAAGCCTTGAGGAAATAATTACTGATTTGAAGGCGTCAAAAGAAGAGTTAAATGAAAAGCTCATTGGTCAACAGGAAGCACTCATTCAGCAGTCTGCAATAGATCAACAGACACAAGAATTAAGGATCGGTGATTTAACTTCCCAGATAGATGCCTTGAGGGAGCAAGTCGATACATTAAACCAAGCATTGTCATCAAAAAATGATGAAAATGTGGCTTTGAAGTCTACCATTGATGATAAAGACAATGTTATTAAATGTTTGGAAGACAAGATTGAGAAGCTGATTGCAGAAGTTCAAAGCAAGTCACAAGAAAATGACTACAACATGAGAGCATTGTCTGAAAGTTTAGAGGAGTTTGACAAATTGAAAAATAAGACCAGTTCAGAAGTTACAGAATTCAGAAAAATGATAGATTCCCTCACAGAGCAGTTAAATCAGAAACAACAAGAATGTGAGGAGATGAGAAATGCTTTTATTTTAGAGAAAGATTCTTTGATAAAGGATTATAATGAACAGAGGGATAAACTGGAAGAAGAAATGAAAGCTCTGGAGCTAACCTATAAGCAACAGTTTGATGAAAAAAAAGCAGAGTTCAAAGAGGTGGTGACAAAAGTGAAGGAAGATTATGAAAATAAGTTGCAAGAAAAAGACACAGAGTTTGAAAATCGCATGAAGGAACTAATGTCACAAAAAGACATTGGCATTGAAGACCTGACTAAAAACTTTGAAAGGCTGAAGGAAGAACAGCTAAGAAACCAGGAACAAAAGCACCAAGCTGCTATAGATGAGATAGTAACTGAGTGGCAGGTCAAATATCAGACATTGAATGATGAGCATTTCCAGAAACTTGAAGCTGTTACGTCACAGTACCATCAGCAAGTCTTTAATCTGCAACAGAAACTGGACAGTTTAATGCAAGAAACAACTTCCATGAGAGATGATCTTGCTTCTGCCCAGTCAGAGCTTCAAGGTAGTAAAATACAGTTGGAAACAGTCTCTGAAAAACACAGGGCAGATAGTGAAACCTTGAATTTACAGTTAACAAACAAAGATGCTCAGTTACAAGAGCTGATGGTCAATTTAGAGTCAGTTAACAAACAGTTAACATCAGAAGCACAGCAAAATGAAAGCCTTACTTCTCAGATTCACTCACTAGCAGAACAGCTGAATGAAAAAGATTTACGACTTGAATCAGTGGCCAGTACAGCATCGACAGAACAAGAAAATTTGCGTATGCAGCTGACACATCAGATGGAAATAGCTGAAGAACTTGAGGCACTGAGAAATAGTCTGTCAAAACAACTGGAGGAAGTTGTAGAAAAGCATAGAGGACAGTTGCAAGAGAAGGAAAGCCTTACTATTCAGGTAAACTCTCTGACAGAAGAGCTGAGTGAAAAAGAATGCAAGCTTGAGTCAATGGCCAGTGCGATGTCAACAGAACAAGAACACTTGCATGAGCAAAATGAATTAGTTGAAGAGCTTCAGGCACAGAAGACTAGTCTATCAAAACAACTAAAAGAAGCAGAATTGCATGCAGTAGAAATGCAGGAGAAGGTTGCTGTTCTTAGTGATGCGTGTCAAAAACTACAGCTTCTTGAAGTAGAGCATGCATCAATTCAAGAAATGCTGAAAGTTATTTATGCACCTGATGATAAGGACATTGTTGAAGGTAGCTTAAGAGAACATATTGAAAGGCTTGTAGCTAAAAAAGATGTTCAAATACATAATCTGGAGTCTGAAATAGAGAGCAGAGACAAAAATATCACTGTTTTACAGGAAGAACTTCAATCTCTAAGAGACTTTAATGATAAAGTTTTAGCAGATTTAATGGAAAAACATGCTGAAGCAGTAGGTCTTCTGAAGTCCGGTTATGATGCTCAGATCATGCAGTTGTCCTCTAGTGGTGCAGAGTTACAGTCCAAAATGCAGAAACTGGAAACTCAGTTGATGGAGGCCCATGAAAAGTTGCAGGAGTCTATTGAAAGCTATGAAACTAGATTAGAAGAAGAAAGATCAAAGCTAGAGAGGCAAGAGGCCTCTCTGAAAGAGCAGATAAATGTTCTAAAGCAGCAGTTACATGAAGTTCAAAGCCAAGCTGAGGTTTCTTCTAGTGAGCTCCAGACCAGCCTGCAGCAGAAAGTGAAGGAAGGAGAGGAGAAGTTACTTACACAGTTGCAGTCACACCAAGAAGAGATGGAAACACTGAGACAAGAGATGGAGCAAAAGATGAAAGATCTCAAGCAGAAGTACATTGCCAAGCTTAAAGAAATTCAGAGTCAGGCAAAGAGCAATGCTGAAGAACTTGAGAGAAATTTGCAGATTGAAAAAGCTGCAAAGGATGAAGTAAACACTGAGTTGACTAAGGCAAACACCCAAATTCAACAGCTGGAGGAAAACTCTGAAACTTCAAAGCATAAAACAGTTGAACTTGAACATAAAGTTTCAGAAATGAGAGCCCTGATAGAAGGTAAAGACAGTGAATTAACAAAACTGAAGACAGACATGGCAGAAAGTGAAAAGAACGGGCAGACTGTTCTTCAGGAGAATCAAATGAAGTTTCAACAGATTAATGACAGGTTGACAGAGACTGAGTCCAGGCTGAGAGAGAAGGAATCTGATCTTCAAAACTTGGACAAGCAACTGCAGGAAAAACTAGTGTTATTGGAGCAAAAGAGTACAGAAGTTATAGATTTACAGAGGAGAGTTCAGGAGTTGGAAGAGACAAGTATTCAGGAAAGAGAGAAACATGAACTTGAAATTCAGGAAAAGAATAAAAAGGACTTGGAGCTTGAAGGTCATTTAGAGAAAATGCAAAACCTGCTTGATGCAGCACAGAATAGTCATACCGAACTTCATGACAGAGTTATGTCATCAAGTTCAGAATTGGTGCAAATTCAAGCAGATAAAGAGCGCCTTCAAGCTCAGCTGTCACAACTTTCTTCTGAAAAGGAAGAACTGGAGTCTGAATTGCTTGATTCAAAGGCATTATTGGCTAGTGCGTTGGAAGAAAAAGCATCAATTATGAAAGAGTTGGAAAGTAGATTGGCCGAGGAGATGGCCCTGAAGGAGCAGATTAAACAAGAGTCTGAGACACAATTAAGAGAAATTCAGCAGACTTGTGCAGCTGAGCTTGCAGAGAGTAAATCTCTAAATGAACGAATTAAACAAGATTATGAGTCCAAACTGAATGACCTTCAGCAAACACATGTGCTAGAGCTTGAAGTGTTGTCAACAAATATTGAAGCCCAGAGTAGTACTAAAGTGGCTGAATACAAAAGGAAGGCAGAGGCTTACATATCTCAAGTGAAAAAACAGCTGCAGGATGAGAAAACTGCTTCATTTAATAAACAGCAGGAAACAATTACACGATTAGAAGAAACCATTGCTGTGCTAACCAAAGAAATTGATGAACTTAAGCAGTCAAAAGAGACATTCATTGCTGAAAATGAAAGAATAATTCAGAATACGAAAAATGAGTTTGATCAGGAGTTGAAGTTAAAGCAAACTGTGATAGAAAATTGTTATCAAATAGAAAACGAGTTTCAGAAGTCTGAATCAAACCTGAAAGAACAGGTAGATTTGCTTCTTTCAGAAAAGAACACATTGTTGGAAAAGTTATCTGTGATAGAGCGAGAGTGTGAGGGTTTGAAAGTGCAATATTTGACAGAAATTGAGATGCTGAAATCAAAGAATGATAAACTTGAGAAAGATTTAGATTCCATGAAGTCTGGCAAGGAGGAGGTACTAACAGCTCTTGAAACAAAGGTGGATGACACTGTACAGAGACTACAAAAAGAGCATCAAGCAGCCCTGCAAGAACAAGCGAATGAACATGCATCTAAAGTGAAAATGCTGGTGAAGGAATTGAACTCGCAGATGGCAGTGAAAGAGAGAGAGTTTGATGCTACATTTAGAGAAGTTTTAGGTGAGCATGTCATGCATTGTGTGAGTTAAAATGTTTTGTTTTAATTTTTTTTTTTTCTTTGACTTTAACAACATCATCATCATCATTGCCATTCTATCTTTATCCTTTTGTTATAAACCAATGTTCTTATCTAATATCCATTGTTCTTTACTGGAAAGAAATATTTTTGTAACCAATTATTCAATATCATGAAGAGCATTCCAGATATGTTTCACCCACTCCCCGCAATACTAGTGCCACTTTAACAGTAGTATGGGACATTTCTGTTATACATTATGTTCTGTTCTAGTCCTTCTGATGAATTTAGAGTAATTCCTTCATATGTTAGATGGGTACCCTTCACCCAAGAGGTATTATTATTCAGCACCCTGCATGAGCTGTTGTCCCCTGTAATTTCTTTCTTTCCTTCTCTTCATGTGTCCTGATCTCTGGTTTCCTAGCTACTCTTATTTGTTTTTTCATGTTGTAATCTTACACTATTTTAGTCTTTGTTGCCTCCACTGTTTTTATCCATACGATGTATTTTATCCAGACACTGTCGTTAAGATGGAAACCTGTTATTGATAAGGCATTTGTTTACTGCAGGACATATTAGTTTTATTTCTTTTACCTGTTGGTTGATCTATTTGTTGCATGAGCTAATGTCTGCCAGATTGTATGACCTAAGATTCATCTCCTGACATTTGATGTAGTCTTTGGGGCAGACTTCTTTCCTCCTTTTACTTTCTTTTTTTTTATTAATGAATGAATTCCTCCAGCATTACACATGTCCTGTTGACCTTAATTTGAACGGAGCCTTTATGTGATATTGGACTTGTGCAGACATATTTGTCTGTCAGACGTAAAACTGTTTTTTCATAATTTGTGTATATGTGTGATTTTTTTGTTTTGATGAAGACATTTTATTATTACATAGCGAACTGTATTTTCATGAAAGTAAATTTTTCCCAGGATCACTCCAGAGACTACCATATTCTTTTTTCCTTTCTGTATTGTTTTCTTGTATCTGACAAAGACCTTGTGGTCATAATGTAGACTGAGTTTATTTGTGTGTCTTAGTATGACTGTCCCTATTAACTTTTTTCATTGATCTCATCAGTATATATGTAACTTAAGTAGAAAGCATCATCCATTGCATGACTGCTGGCTAACACATCTGATAATTGACTGGCTGGTCTAATACGAGGGGCGTTCAGAAAGTAATGCACCACATCGTTTTTCTCAGGAGCTGTTTGTTAAAAAAGCATGAAATTTATACACAATATACATGGATATGTCATGTAAACATCGGTATTATTCAACATAATCCCCATGAACTTGTACGGCTTTATGCCAGCGCGAAACAAGTGCATGTATTCCTAGCCCGTACCAGATTTTGTCTTGATCATGTAGCCATTTCTTCGCTGCGTGAAACACTCCATCATCTTCAAACTTGTTCCACGGAGTGCATCTTTAAGTGGACCAAATAGATGAAAATCAGAGGGTGCCAAATCGGGACTATAGGATGGATGGGGTAGTACAGTCCAACCCAATTTGGTGATTGCTTCCCATGTTGCCAGACTTTTGTGAGGGCGCGCATTGTCGTGAAGGAGAAGCAGGTCTGCTGGATTCTTGTGCGGCCGAACTCTGCGAAAATGTTGATTGAGTTTTTTCAGTGTCTTAATGTAAGCATGTGAATTGATTGTCTCTCCTCTTGGCATAACGTCCACAAGAATCACACCTTCAATGTCCCAAAAGACAGTGATCATGACCTTTCCAGCTGAAGGAATTGTCTTGAATTTCTTTCTTCTTGGTGATTGCGAATGATGCCACTCCATTGACTGTCTTTTTGTCTCAGGTTCAAAATGATGTGACCAGGTTTCGTCGCCTGTAACGATCTTAGCCAAAAAGTTCTCTCCATCAGCATTGAAACGCTCCAACAATTCAGAAGAAATTGCTTTCCTTTACAGTCGGTGGTCATTTGTGAGACTTCAAGGAACCCATCTTGCGCAAACCGTAGAAAATCCGAGAGTTTTTATAACTGCATTTGCACTACCAATGCTGACTGGCAGCTGTAAAGCCAATTGTTGAGTAGTGATTCGCCTATCAGTAAGAATAATGCCCTCAGCGCATTTCAACATTTCTGCATTGGTGGCTGTGGCAGGACGTCCACAGCGCAGCCGATCAAGCAGCTCCGTATCTCCACTTCCTGATTCTTTGATTCTCTGAACCCAGTGACTGACTGTACTCCTGTCGACTGCAAAACTTCCATACACATCACATAGATGCTTGTGAATATTCACAACAGTTTCCTTCTCTGCAACGAGAAATTCTATCACAATTTGCTGTTTATAACGCAAGTTGCTAACACGCTCCATTTCAACAGTTTAGGGCAGCCGTATTATTTGGCCAGTTGCAGTGCAATTTAGTGCACACAATTGGCACATGCCATATTTGAAGTGTGCAAAATTTCATGCTTCTATCTTCACTATTAGCTGAGAAAAACGATGTGGTGCATTACTTTCTGAATGCCCCTCATATTAAGTGCCAGTAGTCAGAGATCATGAGATTCTGGGTACTGGACATAGTATAGTTAAGCAAGTAAATAGGTAGTGAACAGACACTCATTGTTGGACAGAAAGTAGGACACAAGACAACAGAAAAGAAATGCAAGTGATAGGCTTACCAGGAATCGAACTGAGGACCATCCAAATGGCGCCATCGCCTTGCTGTGAAAGTAAATCATGAAAGTACGCACAGCCAGTTTTGCACCTTTTTGTGGGGTCCTTTCTTTGTCTCATCAGAGACTTGCAGGAACTACACGGGGCAGAGAGGTTTATCCCAGAAGCAATGATGTTAAATGTCTGTGAAACACTACATGCTGGTTCAAAGGAAAAGTTGGTGATGTTCACTAGGCCTGTTCAATGAAGGAAACCTTGGTAAATCTTAACTCATATACTTTCTTTGTCTCTGTAATGGAAAATGAATGGAAGCATGGACATGGTATGTCCCTGTGTAGGTACCTGTAATCTGGTACAAAGAAAGAAAAGAACACCTGCTCTCTCAGGCATTTCAAACAATGTGACTAATATGACCGGCGACCTCACCTTGTCAAACAAATTGCTCCATAGGGAGAATAAAGGAAAATGATGATGATATGTTTGATGTCATAAATGGGTGCTGGCGTAGAATAGAAGGATGAAATGGTTATGACAAGGTCTCCAATGTGGAACTGATGACAAGAACCAGATAAGTGCCAGTGGAACAAGAGATGAGAAGGATATGCTGGCGATGGATTGGACACACTGTGAAGCCTGTTGATAGTATTACAAAGCAGTCCTTGTTCTGGAATCCTTAGGGTAAGAGAGGCAGAGTAGACCAAACAACACATAGAGAAGAGAACTGGAGACAGAAGTGAAAAGAAGGAAGAAGACGTGGAAAGAACTTGAGCGGACGGCACAGGACAGGAAGTCTTGGTTAGTGCTTGTTGAAGGTCTATGCTCCTTGGGGAGCTAATGGGTATTGATTGATAGATTGTTCAATTAATGTAATTTGCCTACTGACTTGCTGTCACTCTCCCCAGAAAAAAGTGAGCGGAGTGAGCAAGAGTTGATACGAGAGCACCAGGACGATATAAATGAGTTGCGCAAGGAGATTGCAGAGAGGGATGAGCGAATTGAAGAACTGCACTTGGAATACAGAGCAAAAATTCAGGTCAGAAGTGCTACAGACTTACGTAAAGAAACATTTTAGTGCCCCTATATTTTTTACAGCTAAAATTAAATCCAGGTTATAACTACAGTAAGCCAACTGTAATCCACTCAATAGCCCAGTGCAATTTGTGTACATTCAAGCTAGCCTTCATAGGAAAATCTGTGTCCTGTTTCCTAAAGTTGTCCTATATTTCTTTTCTAACTGCACAGGGGAAATTGGTAGTTGGACATGAATTATTACATTACAGTGTGACAGTGATATCAGTCATTTGTCTGCAACCATCTCATCTATTTGTTTTACCTGATGCGGTAGTTAGCCCCATGCACAACTGTAACAAAATGATGGTTTATTGGGGTGTTGAAGGTTGTTGAAAGCGGCTCGTTGTGTGTCATTGTTCAGAGTGGTCTGGTAGACGACGTGGTGTGTGGGTGTGTAGACAAATCAGTAGACGCGAATGGGTGTAGTTCTATTGCAATGCAGTGATGATCACACACACCAAAGTACACATATGTAATTCAAGGAATGTCGACACAGCTGTGTACAGTTCTAACAATTTAGTACATCACAGTAAACGTAGACATCACAATACACTGTTGATGGCACATTATTCAAGCATATCATGCATAATCAGATAATATAGTTCACCATCCAATTCAATAAAGACTACCAAAATAAGGCCGCATAAGCAGCGGGCCCCAAGTGTATAATAATCTCTGTGCTTCCATTATCAACAAGACATATCAGTCTCTGCCAAAATAAGGCTGCATAAGCAGCGGGCTCCAAGTGTATAATCTCTGGGTTTCATCTATCAACCAGTCAGATAGATCTTTGCTATAAATCAAGCCGCACAAATGGCGGGCTACAAAAATGTCTAATATTCTTCTGTCTTCTCATCGAACAAACAGGTCATGTAAATCTTGCTACAAATCAAGCCGCACAGGTAAAGGTAAAGGTAAAGGAACCCGTTACACGCCCATTGAGGCATATTGGGAATATGGTGTTAGGCCCATATTATCTTGACCGTCGGCACACGAGGGGTGATGTGGTCGGCATCACGCCGGCCGCCTTAACCTTCCCAGAGTAGCTCTGGTACCCATTTGGGGCTGGGTCGACCCAGGAGCCGTTTGTGGCCTAAAAATTTTTCCGCCTCATCTGGGGATCGAACCATAGACCACTGCGCTAGGAAGCCAGTGCACTAACCACTATGCTACCGCGGCTCCATAAGCCGCACAGGTGGCGGGCTACAAAATGTCTAATATTCTTCTGTCTTCTCATTGACCAAATGGGTCATGTAAATCTTGCTACAAAATAGCTTAAAAAATTCCTTTACCTGTACTGCTGTCCAGGAATAAAACACAAACACATTTTTCACATCCTTGGCTTATAGAACATGCCAGAATTATCACTGGGGAAAACTCAGCCATCTCTTCACACGCAGAAGGCTCCATTCCCCGTGGACACAGACATAGAGAATCGCTGAGCTCCTCTCAGCTTCAGAAACCTAGGCTGACTGTCACCAGATACAGTCTCCGGACCCGCCAAAAACCTTGGCGCATGCGCGAATAAATCGCGTGACGTGAGTTAGTTCACAACAGGAATGTACTGGAAACTGTTCTAAGAAAATCTACGGACAGAACCTTATATGGGCAATTTAGCTAGACAACAGCAAACCCTAAGGGAGATAACAACTAAATCAGTTATGTACCAAAAAATAATACAGTCAGTAATATCCCTTTGACCATAAAAAATTCACATACCTATATTAAAACAAACAGACCTTAACAACAACCTAATATTGGTCGCCTGTTACGACATGCCTGAGGGAACAATAGTCTCTAGTACTGTCCAGTGATGAACAAATAAACAAACAACACACAAAGGTATGATCAGGCACTCAGTGGGAAAATAAAGAAGTAGAAGACCAGACAACAGAAAAACAACAGAAGTGATAGTCTTACCGGGATCGAACCAGGAAACACTTTATCTGCATGTTTTTTTTCCTCCCTTATATTTTCTTCACATATTCCTCTGCTTTCCCATTTTCCACATTCTATTCAAGTTTCATGGCAAAACCTGATGATTTACACTGGAGGGTTTTCATTTATCAGATGGACCTGTTGTTACAGTTTTTTTCTTGCCCAGTCCCTCCAAAACAAATTAATAATTTAATTTAATTGAATTGTTTAAAATAACCTTCTTGCTCATTGTTATTTACAAGTTTTACTCTTATTCCATTAACAGGAGGTGGTGTCTCAGAACCAGGTGACTCTGACAGCTTTCCAAACAGAAGCTTCAGGAGAAGATTCTCTAAAACGGCAGCAAGTAGTTCTCCTCACTAGAGAGATTGAACAGATGAAAAACCAGCACAAGTAAATATATTGCTGAAATCATTACATTTTCTGACAAAGCCATCATAGCTGTAGCTTGAGTTCTCTGTTGTTTGGTAGGTAAATGGGAAGGTTGAACCTATGTCTCTGAGTCTTCTTCTTTGGATCCTTAGCCCTCGACCGACAAAGCAGTCAGTGGCCATCACGCCTAGTGGCATCTTGTAGGGCAGCAACAAACTGTCACCATTTTGCTTGGTCGGTGGCCATCCTTTGTGCTGTACCCCAACTCTGGTTCATGCTTTGCATCTCAGTCTCTGCTGTTCTTCGCCAGGTTGTCTTTGATCTGCTTCTCTTTCGCCATTCTTATGTCTCAGAGTGAAATCAAAATATTTTTATTGAGGTGGGAATTTGAAATTGGATTGCTCAAAATAGAAAACACTGGAGTCAAAAATTGCAGCTGTACATTCGAGAACCAATGAAAAGAATAGATGATGATGATGGCAAATTTAAAATTAGCCTCTTGTCATTTTTTTCAGTTCACTTAAAATGTGAAATTTCACATGCAACCTGCTTCACGCTGTCACATATAAATCATATTCATTGCAGGTTAACATATATGCCAAACTAACTTTGGAGACCTTGTACATGTGTACACAGTGACACATAACACACAAGCTGAGAATAGTGTTAAACAGTTCAGTATCTGAGTAAAGAAAAAAAAAAGCATTATGTCATACAATATATGCAAACAGACATCTGTAGAGAACACCCACCCGCACAGAGAGAGATGAGAAAGAGATCACAGATAGTTGAGCTTACACAGGGTTCAGGATTGGATTGACAGGTCTAACATTCTACCATTAATTTGTTTCATTATTTTTTACTGTCTCTTTATTCTCACATACATACACAAAATTCTGTAGGATTATTACTGTAATGTAGTCCCATGGAAGATACTGCCGTGGGGGAGTAAAGTGTTAGAGACTTCACTATACTAGGTCCAGCATCGAGAGGTGGTGACCAGTTCCCTTCGTCAGTGCTTTTTCCTTCCCTAACTCAAGTGCAAAGTCATGTACCCATTTACAGCTAGGTATACACGAAAAGAAGAAATCATCACCTCAGAGGACCCCAGGAAGAACACAGGCCAGTAACATTATTATCAAGTAAAGAAATATGACAAAGAACATTCTAGTTTTATAATATTATAGCTTGGATTAAAATGGCAAAAGAACGTTTATAATAACATGTAAATGGAAATTGCTACAGTGTCTTATTACAGTAACCAGGAAAGATTAATAACATTGGAATATGTTTTAACACATTCAAGAACATCGTGAAATTTAACAAGACCTGATATGGGAGAAGTGTGCAGGGTTGATAGTCTCATGTAAAACTAGTTGCTGTAGAAACAACCACTACAAGTGCACATGAATGCTTTGGTGCAGTTTTCCTGCAAGGGACTAGCTGGAGTTGTGGCTGCATGCTCCATAAGGAGCAAAAAGGGAAATGATGATGATGATGGTATGGGAGAAGAGAGAAGAAAGAGACAAAAAGAAAAAGTTTTCTGTACATGCTGATCCTGTTGTAAATTTAAGGTTAAGGAACTGCTAGTCATTGCAGTGCAAAACATAAATGTAAATAAATGGGAAGCATCCAGCTTTGCATGTTCTCACAATACATTTTAAGACTTGTAAAGCATCGCAACAACAAAAATTAATGGACATTTCTTATAATCAAGCACAGTGTACATTTACTGTTGTTGAATCTGTAGAAATTTAATAAAAAGGTCAGAGTTTACTGGTGATTAATCTCAGGATTGAATGTATTCACAAAATATAAAACTTCAGGCTTGAGCTTGCAGAAGTCAATATCAGACAAGAGATTGAACCCAACTCTTTATACAAGCCCTTTGTTCCTGCTCGGCAAGCTTTAGATGCAAGTGATCCCAATTTCTCATTGGAAATGCAAGACTTGGAGCTTCACAATATAGATTTGCAGGTAAATTTATAAGTTGTCTGAAAGATAAAAATTTGATGAAATATGTTTTTAAAGTTTTCTATGGCCTTATTTAAAACTGTTGCAGGAATGATGTTCGTGGACAATTTGTGTAACTCACCTTTAAGAGACAACCATAACGCTGTGCTATTTAAAATACATAGGTCATTTAGCAGCCATGGTCATCATATATTACTGCATGCTCTGTGAAGTTAAAAAATGGCTAGCTCAAAGAAGTTTTAAGAAAAGAACTAATATTAAGGTAGGAAACTCTATACAGAGCGATACAACAGGAGGCAATCTGATCTTCAGAGTCCCCCCGTCGAACAAGTGTTTCGGCCCATTATTCTCCTTTACACTCTAAGGGGGGGCGGGCCCGCCTGGGTCATGACTCCCAAGTGTCTCAACCTCCTGTTGTCTTGTGTAGAAAATGAACCCATTCCACCTTGGATGCAGCTTTAAAATCCACAATTCCGCCAGCAGGAGGCAATTGTGAAAGTAACAAAGAGAAGACAAATTATTGTGGTCGTTCCGCAGCACACCACTGACACGCCTGCATGACGCCGACGAGGCTTGAATTCTTTGCGAGCTGGCCTCTGAAATCTACCTTCGCCCCATATAATGCACCGCCTGTTTCTTGTAACGCCGCCGTCCTTTCACCAATACAATGAAAAACTCGATGTATTGCGGACTTAGAAAAATTTCTGGGTGTTTCCTATACCGCAGGTGCGGCTAGATTTTACTGTAACATTCCAAGCACTCACTAGCTGTTAAAACTTAAGAAAGAAGAATGATATCCAGGTCAGGGGCTGCCCCTGTGTTAATGTAGCTACTTCTGTTCTATATGATAGATTTGCACACAGACTATGTAGTTGTTCTGTGTATCAGCTTTGGATTAATTAGTAGATAACCTGTCTAGTGTGCTATGCACACTACACTAAAGCCAGTATTGTGTGGATTGTCTGAAGAAGCAGGGAATTAGCAGAATAAACTGGTAAGTACAGATAATGGCCTTTCCAGAAAACAGATCAACAAACTTAGATGGATTATGGTTAAATATTCAGGAATGCCCAGCAAACGGTTTGACAATAAGTTTAATTGTTGTTGCAGGCACAAGTGTCACATTTGAATGGAGAGTTGAGCCACTACAAAATTAAAGAGAAAGATTTATTGAAAAGGGTAAGATATTCTATTCTTTCAAAGACCCCAAGGCATTTCATACACATAATGTCTCATTTTTCAAATAAAAAAGATTAAGAACTATTTTTTGTTGTATATGGATTCTATTATTATTTTTCATGAGGGTTACAAATTTCCCCCCTCAGAGTTAAACTTTATACAACCAGTATGTGTTGTAAATCTTTATCTCTCCATATCCTGTCTGCAGCAGTGGGTCTCAACACTGTCTTATGACGTTATATGTTCTGACCAAATCCTTTCTGCTATAGTTCTGTTGTCTTCCTGCTTTTACAGCTGTTGTCCTCTTGCTTGCTTACCTAGTCTTTCGCTCTGTTTGATTTTTAATAAATCGTTATATTTTTTGGTGTGCCCAGAATAATTGTATTCTCTGAGTTAGCTCTATTACAGTATTTGTATTTCATTTGTTTTTTTTAATTGACCTCTTTGTTATCTTCTATTTCATAAAATACCATTTGTGATTTATCCATCTCTCTAAATTATAAGTATTGTTCAACCAATGAAATGTGTCTCAGTGTTTCCACATTAGGTAACATGCATTATGCTTAGTTCTTGTCTTAATTTATGTATTGTGTGCATGGACATTAGATTCGGTCTCATATTGTAGACGTTATATTTGATCATTCCTGTTCTGTTCTTCATTTGTGTTTCACACGTCATCCAATAAATTTTTTTTAATTCTGTTACTGAAATTATTACATTTCAATGAAAATAGGTGTATAGGACAGCTGTACATATATGATATCGTTTAAAAGTGGAAAACATCTTTAGAAAAATGGAATGTAAGTGATGTGCTCATTGGAAAGGGGTAAATCTCTGCCATAATTAACATAAAACAATTTTTTTGCATTCCTGCAAAAAGAAAAAAAATTGCTTTTGTGTTATGAATGCACATACATGCATAAATTTGCATTTGTTAAAGATGTTTATAAAGTCATGGATCACGTAAATAAAATGATTAATTTGGAAGTTTGATGCTTTTCCCTCATGACAGAATTAACTACTATAATTTTAACATTGGTCAAGTATTTCAGTATGCTAGATTAGAATGTTGTAATGTGAGGTTTAGGTTGAGTGAAATTCATATTATTTTTTTTATTATTGTTACTTTATGGTAAATAGTGCTTAGATATATCAAGAAGAATGTTATTTTAGATTGTGTCATCATGCTGAGCAGTTAACTTAGAGTCTACGTTGAATATTTATTTTTGAACCATTTTATTTGGTCTTCTCGTAATTTGACATTAATTATTTGAGGAGTTCACCTGGGTGTTTAATAATGAATAATGAAACAAGAAGGAAAACACTGTTTTAACGAGCTTCATTTGATCTTACAGATAGAAAAACTAGAGCGAGCAGGAAAAGGTATTAGTGAGGAGGATGATCCAACAGCTTCCATGGACGGTTTGTACATGAACCATGCTGATTCAGCAATCTTCAGAGAACCCACAGAATTTGAGGTAAGATGTTTTTATTTTTAAACCTGATTGTTTGAAATATTTAATGTAAACATATAAGTTCCTTTATTATTCTTCAGTGTTAATTTTAAAATATAAATTGTGAAATGTTTTTTTTTAAATTGATGTTAGTAACCAGATTTCGTTTTTGGTAAACTTTATGTTTTATTAAAGCATAAAAAAACTATTTTAAACACAAATATTGAACTCTTGACAGTTTTTTCACTGTGTAGTTCGTGGGGTCTCTGGCAAACAAAGAAAGAATAAGACTTTTGCTGCCTTAGGCATGTCATATCAGGTGACTGATATAAGGTTAAGTGTGAGGCTGGCAGCATCATCTAGTACAACAAATTACACAGAAATCAATGCTGCAAGAGCACATTAATGCTTATGTTCATTCTTCCTGAATGGGGGCCAACTGCAGCAATGACTCCATGTGGCTCAAAAAGAATAATGCTGTTGAGTGTGTTTTGTAATTATTGAAATCATAAATATTCTATGTCACAGTTATTTAAGTCTCAAACATATGTACGTGACAGTTATTCAAGTGTCAGACATATGTACATGACAGTTATTGAAGTCTCAAACATATGTACGTGACAGTTATTGAAGTGTCAGACATATGTACGTGACAGTTATTGAAGTCTCAAACATATGTACGTGACAGTTATTGAAGTGTCAAACATATGTATGTGACAGTTGTTGAAGTGTCAAACATATGTACATGACAGTTACTGAAGTCTCAAACATATGTATGCTACAGTTATTGAGGTGTCAAACATATGTACGCTACAGTTATTGAAATCTCAAACATATATGTATGCTACAGTTATTGAAATCATAAATATTGTTTGTCACAGTTATTGAAATCTCAAACATATGTACACTACAGTTATTAAAAACATGAAGGTCTTTGACATGCCCAGAAAATCATTAGTCTGTCAGTAGGCACTGAATCAAGAATATTGGAACAATCAGCCCCAATGCCATCAGTGTATAGTTTAAAGTTGCCTCTAAATGCAGTAACTGGATTCAAACTCCATAAACCAGGCAGAAAAAAAAACAACATAAAAACCTTAACTTTTTTCAAACAAATTTGTGTGATCAACATTTCAGTACCTGAAGAACATACTCTATGAGTACATGATGGGCAGGGAAACTAGGGTAAGTGGTTCTGATTTTTAATTACTTTGTCAGCTCTCGGTTTCCTTTTCACTCCTTATGGAGCATGGAGCCACCACTTCTAGCAAGAAATTTGCACCAAAACATTCACGTACTTTTGCAGTTGTGGTTTTTGTAGCTATTTGTTTTACATGATGAGGTTGTTGGGCCCAGGCACATCCTCATGTTAGTTGCCTTGTACAGCATGCCTAAGGTTGTTGGGCCTAGGCACATCCTCATGTTAGTTGCCTTGTACAGCATGCCTGAGGTTGTTGGGCCCAGGCACATCCTCATGTTAGTTGCCTTGTACAGCATGCCTGAGGTTGTTGGGCCCAGGCACATCCTCATGT
Organism: Oreohelix idahoensis; assembly: GCA_024509875.1. Taxonomy (NCBI): domain Eukaryota; kingdom Metazoa; phylum Mollusca; class Gastropoda; order Stylommatophora; family Oreohelicidae; genus Oreohelix; species Oreohelix idahoensis. The sequence continues at coordinate 804,510 of JAMPIV010003711.1, forward strand.
TAGTTGCCTTGTACAGCATGCCTGAGGTTGTTGGGCCCAGGCACATCCTCATGTTAGTTGCCTTGTACAGCATGCCTGAGGTTGCAGTAGGCATTTTCTTTCTTAGTCTCATCAGAGACCCCTAGGAACTACACAGAATACTATCAGCTCTGGCATATGTTTTTTTTTTTTACAATATTGAGTACCGCTGACTTGACAGAAATAGACTGTAAATACAGGACACTTGTGAACAGAAATATTGCCAGCGTTCACACATTTGTGTTTGAATCTCTTCTCTTTGATCTACCCCTTTAGCAACATTCATTGTTCACGCATTTGTGTTTGAATCTCTTTACTTTGATCTGCTCATTTAGCTGCAGTTTATTTTAGTGTTCACGCATTTGTGTTTGGATCTCTTTTCTTTGATCTACCCCTTTAGCAACAGTTTATTTCAGTGTTCACACAATTGTGTTTGAATCTCTTTTCTTTGATTTGCTCACTCCTTTAGCACCAGTTTCTCTGAACCTGTCTGTTTAATTAGATGTCTAGATAGTTTTCTTCACGTTTATTTCCACAAATGGTTTCTAATTACAACTATTCCATTAAAAAATAGGTTTGGCTATTTATCTGTTTACATTTTTTGAAATAATTTGTTCTTTCCAGATTTAAAGTTTTTGCATGATTCCACAAATTTCTGTTTACAGAGTGAGATTATTTAGGACCTATATCACTGACAAACAACATTTTTCTTTCTTATATAAGAATAAGTGTTCTTAGGTCAGTTTCTTGCGCTGATTTCAAATTTGAAATCCGTTTATCTCTATCACGTCGGGTTTTTAAGATATTTGTGAATAAATATATTTTTGGGAAACCGTTATTTGCTCTGTTTCATTTTTACTATATAACTTTTTAAAAATTAATAAAATGCAAAATAATTCTACTTTTTATACTGCTAAAAGATGCATGACATATGTTACGTTATATTTCAAATAGTTACTGTATTTTGAAATAATTCTGAGTGAAATATGGCTTCTAGAAGTTATAGAAATTCGGCTGATCTGTTCTGTTACGTGTGCGGATATTTTACCGATCGTGTTCACCAGAAAAACTTTACACCATTGCTAAAGAAAGCATATGAACTTTATTTCCATTCGAAAGTTGATGATGCAAATAAATCTTGGAAGCCAAATGCAGTTTGTTCGACTTGTGCAAATACATTGGCAGGTTGGTTACGAAAATCGCCGAAGCATAAGTCGATGCCTTTTGGAGTGCCAGTAATATGGCGTGAACCGACAAATCACGCTACTGATTGTTACTTCTGCTTGACAAATTTCTATGGTTTCACTTTTAAAACTAGAAAGTCTGTGGTTTATCCAAATATTGAATCAGTTTCGAAACCAGTGCCTCATGATCCAATCACGTGTCCGATCCCAGTTCCACCAGAACAATATCCGTTGGACGTGAATGAACCATCAGAAAGTGATAGTTTACCTGCTTTAGAAACTAATTCTGACTCAGATTATGTACCGGTGAATGATGGTGTTCACTTAATTAACCATTCAGAACTTTCAGATCTAATACGTGATCTCGCTCTCACCAAAGGACAAGCGGAATTACTCGGTTCGCGACTCAAAGAATGGAATCTTTTAGCGCTCAATACTCCGATATCTAAATTTCGTCATAGACACAGAGAACTTGTTAAATACTTTGAGATGGATGATGACATTTGCTATTGCAAAGATGTAAAAGGTCTAATGGTGCACCTCGGTCATGAGCACATAGTCAAAGAATGGCGACTTTTCATCGAATCTTCCAAGACTAGTCTAAAAGCCGTGTTATTGCATAATGGAAATTTATTTTCATCAATTCCAGTCGCCTACTCTGTTCATATGAAAGAAACTTATGACAATATGGCTATACTTTTGGCAAAAATAAAGTACAATGACTACCAATGGCGGATTTGTGGAGACCTAAAGGTCATTGCAATTCTCACGGGCATGCAGACTGGGTATACTAAATTTTGTTGCTTCCTATGTGAATGGGACAGCCGCAACAGACAGGAACATTATGCAAGAAAGGTGTGGCCTATCAGGGATCGTATGCAGCTCGGGCATAAAAATGTAATACACGAGCCATTAGTTAACAAAGACAGCATCATTACACCGTTACATATAAAGTTGGGGCTCATGAAGAATTTCGTAAAAGCGTTAGATAAAACGAGCAAAGCTTTCACTTATCTTCGAGAAAAGTTTCCGCAAATTAGCGATGCGAAAATTAGCGATGCAAAGATAAAGGAAGGTATCTTTGTAGGACCTCAGATTAGGAAAGTTATTGCAGACAAACAATTTGAGAACTTGTTACATGGTAGTGAACTTCGCGCATGGATGGCATTCAAATCGATCGTCGATAACTTTCTGGGAAATCACAAATCTGTCGACTATGTGCATATTGTTAAGCAGTGCACAGATGCATACAGAATTATGGGCTGTAACATGTCCCTCAAAATCCATTTGTTCGATTCGCATCTTGACTTTTTCCCTGACAACCTTGGCGAAGTCAGCGATGAACATGGAGAACGATTCCATCAAGATATCGCCGTAATGGAGTCACGTTATCAAGGACGGTGGAGTGTGACCATGCTTGCCGATTATTGTTGGATGCTTCATCGCGATGTACCACATGCCATTCACCGACGAAAGTCGACTGCAAAGGAATTCAAGCCTACATAACTGTTATACTTCTTGTACAAATGATGTTGTAATACTGTATGCGTTGTTAAAAAACTTCAATTGCGTATTTCTAGAGATCCCGACCTGATAGAGAAAAACGGTTTGCAGATTTAAAAACAGCGCATTAAAATTGACCAGAAAAACATAGAAATGTTAGAGAAAGAAAAAAAATTTTTTTTTTTGTTAGTCAGTGTATTTGTTCCACGTGTTGGCATTTTGTTTTTAATTTTCGTTCGATTCATACATTAAACATAAATATGGTTCTTTGATGATATATATGTATGTATGTGTACATGCATGTGTATGTATGTATGTGTATGTGTGTGTGTGTGTGTATATAAATAAATATATATATATATATCAATACCCTTTAGCTCCCCGAGGAGCATAGGCCTTCAACAAACACATGCCAAGTCTTCCTGTCCTGTGCCATCCGCTCAAGTTCTTTCCATGTTTTCCTCATCATTTTCACGTCTGTATCCAGTTCTCTTCTCCATGTATTTTTTTGGTCTACCTCTGCCTTTCTTTCCCTGTGGATTCCAGAACAAGGACTGTCTTGTAATGCTATCAACAGGTTTCCTCAATGTGTGTCCTATCCGTCGCCAGTGTCTTCTTCTCATCTCTTGTTCCACTGGCACTTGTCTGGTTCTTGTCATCAATTCTACATTTGTGAGTTTGTCATACCATTTCAGTCCTTTTATTCTACACAAGCACCTGTTTATAAAAGTCTGTAGCTTTTTGGTTTTATATATATATACAGAGCAAAAATTCAGGTCAGAAGTGCTACAGACTTACGTAAAGCAACATTTTAGTGCCCCTATGTTTTTTTACACCAGCGGGCTGATCACCCGTTTGCCAGTCACTTCGATTACGGAAACAACAGCAAATGGATTGATTTGCCATTGCCCTAAAGACGCCAATAGGCGTGATGGGAAACAATGGCAAAGAAAACCTATCTGCTGTTGCCCTAAGACGCCACTAGGCGTAATGGCCACTGACTGCTTTGACGGTCGGTGGCTAAGGACGGAAGAAGAAGAAGAATGTTTTTTTTACAGCTAAAATTAAATCCAGGTTATAACTACAGTAAGCCAACTGTAATCCACTCAATAGCCCAGTGCAATTTGTGTACATTCAAGCTAGCCTTCATAGGAAAATCTGTGTCCTGTTTCCTAAAGTTGTCCTATGTTTCTTTTCTAACTGCACAGAGGAAATTGGTAGTTGGACATGACTTATTACATTACAGTGTGACAGTGATATCAGTCATTTGTCTGCAACCATCTCATCTATTTGTTTTACCTGGTGCGGTAGTTAGCCCCATGCACAACCTAATATTAGTCGCCTGTTACGACATGCCTGAGGGAACAATAGTCTCTTGTACTGTCCAGTGATGAAACACTTTATCTGCATGTTTTATTTTCCTCCCTTATATTTTCTTCACATATTCCTCTGCTTTCCCATTATATATATATATATATATATATATATATATATATATATATATATATATATATATATATATATATATATATATATATATATATATATATAAATATATATATATATATATATATATAATTTTTTTTTTTTTTGTATTTCCCTAGACCCTGGCTAAAGTGATAGCCACAGTTGTGAGGTTTTCAGATGAGCAGACAAGGAATGTCCTGGCCAGGTCGGACACAAAATTGGTCAGTAGCATTGATATACTCTAAATATTCTATATACTGTATATACTCGAGTATAAGTTGATCCGACTATAACTCGATCCGTAGACTTTTGGACCTAAACAGCGTCCATAATGAATGACACTATTATAAGGCGAAGTACAAAAAAATGATGCTTCAGTGATGAATTTATGAAAAGCTAGAATTTTGTTCCCCAAAAACTGCTGGTAATTTCTGTGGAATTTTTGTGCACTAGCGAAGAGCGATTAATAAAATGGCTACACCAGCCTGCAGTTGCTAGAAATTTTGATACTTCTGGCATGTTGCAATATTCTTTAATTGAAGCGCATAAATTCGTATTGATCCTCGATTAATGATGCAACAATTTTGCAGCTGCATTAAAACCCATTCATTTAGTTCTTCAAGAGCTGGAAACCATGAAGTATTCCCTGAATTTGCTAGTGTCTTTTTGAACATATCATTCATTCATTAGGAATCCTAAACCTAACCCAACTATAACCTAAATCCTAACCCTAACGACATTGGCGACTTACAAGGGTGACATTGAAGAACATGTCCCAGTGCTCTTCATTTCAACCCATTTTTTAATGTATTACTTAAGATATTTTGTTTAATGATGCAGTAAGTTTATGTCTGATGGATACTAATATTTGGTGGGAAGGTGGGCAACAGTGACCGGTTTCATGAGTTTATTTTTTGTTGACTCGACTATAAGTTGGGTGCAATTTTTTTAAGTTCAGTAATAGGAATAAATGTCTCGACTTATACTCAAGTATTTATGGTACTCTAAATATTTTAAGCAGTTCTGTCATAGTCCTTATCATGACAGTCTTTGACATTAGTCTTATCATAATGTATTCAGTATATATGAATAATTTCAACTTGCTTCCAATTGTTTACGAGTTTCATTATTACTGCTTACATTACTGTTATTCATTTCTTTCTAGTTTTTTTGTCTTGTAATTTCTATAACATTTTTTATTTCTGTCTGCCTATTTTTTCCACAGATTGCTGCTTTTTAGTATCGCTTCTAGTTTTCCATTGTGTCCCAGTGGCATTTCTCACTCAGATTTACCATTGTGACAGTAGCATTTCTGTATACAGCTGGCATCATTTTTAAATGATTTAAATTAGCTATCACTTTCTTTTCTCTACTATTTTGTTCATTTGTCCCTGATAAAGGCATTGTTGTCATAACATGTGTCATATCTTTGTTTTAGTAAGATGTTAACAACCAGTTTTAGTTCACTCAACCATGCTATCATTATGCAGTATTAGAAAAGATAGTCCTTTGGTGGAGAACCGAGTAAGCATTACAACTGTGATTGAATACCCCATTCCCCCTCAAAAAAAAAGGGGGAGGGGCAGAAATAATGTAACCAGGTGTCCTGCCATCAGTAATACAGCTCACACGTTGACTATATTTGTCCCAATACCCCCATTAAATGTCTTGACAGTGCTCAATTATCCTTGTTTAAGAAAACATGAATTTAAATTTCCAGCTTTGCTGAAAATTGTCTAATTTCAAAAAAGCCCAATTCAGTCAACCCTTGTTAAGAGTTCTAGAAATTTCTTAAATTAGTTCCTTGCTGCTAAGAAGCATATCATCTGCTGAGAAGTATAAGTATAGTCATACACCCTACTTTTAATTTTTGTTAAACAAAAATGAGTTGATTTTGTATTCTAACATATTGTTTTAATATTTTCTGTTTGTAATGAACTAGTTACGTGATAGAATGAATGTTGTATGCAGAACTAAAAAGCAATAATCGTGATTACATGATTTACATAATTGACATTACATTGTTTATCATCATAACCCTTTAGCTCCCACTAAAGCAAATGCTTTTAACTAATTCACGCTAAATCTTCCTTTACTGTACCATATGTTTAAGTCTGTCCCTTTTTCCTTTCTCTGCTGAGGGGGTCGGAGTGGCTAAGAGGTATGGTGGCAGCCTCTAAGTCTAAAGGTACAGTGTTCGGTTCCCAGTACAGGGAATATATTTTCAGATCAGTGAATCCTAATGATGTCATACTCCCCCCTGATCTCCCTGGGTAGTGAGATTGAATGCCTAGCCTTCTCCGGATACTGGCAAAAAAAAGAAGGTCCAGTGTGCAAGTTACGCACGTTAAAAATCACTCAGCAGTTGGAAATTGTAATCAGTAGGCCATATGGTTGCTGCCATGGCAAAATTTACAAAATTAGGAAAAATCTACCCACCACAAAAATATTTATAGAATGTGTGATTCCTGTATACACACATTAGGATCCTTGCTGGTGCTATGGAGTTCGTGCACTGTGCTAAGATTCTCCTTGTGTGATCTAAGGAAGGAGATCGGAGCACTGATTGAGTTGTCCGTGTGCAATGAAGACGGTCCTTAAAACTAAAACCAAACCAAACCTTTCTCCATGTCTGTTTTGCCCCCCCCATTTGTCTTATCTTGAATATTGCAGAACAAGGACTGCCTTGTAATGCTATCATTTGGTTTCCTCAGGGTGCCATATCCTGTTCCCGGATCTTTCCTTCATCTCAATTATTCAAAAAATCAATGTTCTTTGGATGTTTCAAGAGAAGAGAAGAGAAGTTAAAGTACCTGGTTAAAAACTGTTAACATTTAACTCAAAGCAAAGAAGAGGGAATCATAGGGAGAAAAATTCTTATTAAACTGACAGCGGAAGATACTGAACATACATCTAATTCAGGACATCAGAGACTGTAGAAAATGCAGAGACATGAGCTGGTCAGCTGAGCACATGATGATGATGACATACTCTGTTGCCTTTCAGAAAATCTGATCACTTTAGGCAGAAACTAGGTTCCTGCAATGGTTTTGCAAAAATGTGTAACCTAATGACAGTGAAAGAAAAGTCATGTATGAAATAGTATAAGGGAGTCAGTAATTTCAGATAAGTAGGCATATTTGTTGCAGGAAATCAGCAGGAAATGTCCTATTTGGTTGTCAATTACATTCTCTAGAATTGTGATAATTTCTATGTTTTTCATATTGTCATACATCTTATTCTTGTCTGTAAAGCTGTCACGAAGTGGATTTAAGTTTTAGAGTTTGTCTGAGTATACAGACAAGACACTAGTATGAGGAAGACTGAGAAGATAGATTTAGATGAGAATACAGTGAATGTGGAAGGATGAGACTTATAGCTTCGAGGGTGAGAACCGAGATTGACTCTCCCTCGCCACTTGTGACGTAATTTCTAACTACTGTCTCACCACCTCTGACTACCATAAAGGAGATACGGTTTCACTAACGTCCACAGACACAACTATACAGACAAGCATATAAGTACAGTATAGTTATAGAGAAACTGATCCAGTGTACATTTTATAATTTTATTAAACAACAAAATAATCCACATTAAAAAATAATAAAAGTGCGAGTTCGCACCACCTGGCAAAAAAAACCAACTTCAAATGAAAGACAAATTAAAATAAATTCTCACTCTCTCTTTCACTCTTGCATAACATACTAATAAACCCAACTAACTAAAATAAACCAATATACCGGGTTGGGGGTCTCTAAGTAGAGCCACCACTCCCGACTACACTAAGGTTACAAACTGACACTGTCCTGCTAACGATGCCTAAACTAACTGTCTACACAGCTTCAAAGCGCTTTAGGCGATGACAACGCCACTAACTAACACCACTGGACTTCTACACTAGTAGACTTTTATTACAGCGCTAGCTCAGAGGCTGTCCTCTAAGTATACTATCTGACCCTACTGGTCCCAGCTATTTTCTCTCCCTCTCTCTCTCTCTACTCTGTCTTGATTCAGTGACTCTCTGACGCTACTGACATCCTCTGAGGATCTGATAAGTTGCTACTCCGTCACTCCCCTCTTCTAGGTTGCAGTTTGGAAAGGAATGATTTCCCTTTCTCCCTTCCTGACTACTGCAGCTGATGACTGGTATTAAGAACGAGGTACTTGACTCGGGATGTAGATGCTTTACTGCTGATGAAACCTCTTTCAACTGCCCAGTTACCCCTCTTTGGGTTTAGGACAAATGGCTTTATTATGGCTGTGGAAAAACAGACACCAGGCCATGCGCCTATTTGGTGTGTTATAATGAGCTAAGAGCTCCGGATTTTAAGAAAACCCGTTCCCGCTGAAGTATGTGCCTCAATGCACGAGCACTTCTTTCTTTCACTGGTGCAGACGTACTGGGTGCCAGTATTACCGCGTCACCAGTTCTCTTCACCTGTGGCAATGTCTCGAGCCTTAGGCTCCCGAGAAGGCAATATACCGTGGTAGGTGTTAAATCAGTCTACACGCTCCACTAGGTGCCGTGACAATGCTGTAAACAAGTCAAAATTATTCTCATCCCTAACACCTAAACCTAAATTAACCTTTAGCACGCTGCTGTCGACATATGTTGACGAAGGTAACCTATGCTCTCCCAGCTGTTGTCGACATATGTTGACAAGCGGATATTTTTGTTTTCTAGCATTAGGATGTGTGTACACGTGGCTTCACCCCCGGATGTTAAGTTTTAAACTTATCTGAGAGAGAGTTAACTTCCGTTTCCGATCGGTCTTAGTAATGGGTGCATTCGCGTTTATTTTCTGTGAATTTTTTTAATCGAAATGAATCGGCATCAAACACACGGCCATTTTCGCTCTAATTTTATTGGATTCTGACGCCAATGCGATGAGGAGGAGATTTTTGTCTTTATAAGCGCTGATATCGGTTCTCAGAATATGTTTGATGACAGAGATGGAAACGAAAGTAGAATGGCATTGCTAGTATGTATAATTTTAGGGGTTAGGATTAGGTTTAATTGGAAAGGTTTAGGGTTACGGCCGAATGTCACTGCTGACAAGGGCGTTTGTTGCTTTGCTACTGATGATGGGTGTAATGAAAAGATCGTCATTTCATTTGTATTGGTCAAATGACTTTCATTGAGATGCAAGGGATATGGACTCTTCGTTTCTTGGTTATTTTTTTTTAATTTTAAAATAAAATAAAAAAAATTTTTTTATTTTTTTAAATATTTTTTTCGTTTTTTTTTCATCTTTCCTTTCCTCTCTTCCTATCACATCTAACATGTACACAAACAAATTTTATATCATCAGATTCATCATTCATTTATTTATATAAATTCCAAAAATGATAGCAATTGACCAAGAAACACAAAAACTATAGACGTTACAAGTCGCCCACTATAAAAACGGGGGGTTGTGAAAAAGAATGCAGCTGCAGGGCAAGTTTTCGGGAAAAGAATGCAGCGTGCTAAAGGCTAAGACCTCTACCCTACACAAGCTACGCACACGCGATAAACAAATATTTCTACCTAGAGGTCAGACTAATTTACCGTCCCCTCCTATCTCTTCCTCCACATCAACGTAACTAGCTGTCTGTTGTGTAAAACCCCAGACACGGGCTGACCTAAATCTTTTGTGCCGTCTGGCCCTCAGGCGTCACAACATTTCATTCACCACAAGCTAAAATTCCCCGGTATAAGTTCCCCGGCCTTACTTCTTACAAACTGAACTGGGAAGGTATCAATTAACACAATATATGTATACACCATCTAGGTAATATTAAATCCCATCTCAGTAATATTAATTACATCCCTTGTCTTCTAACTACATTACCAAAAATAGCACAACTATTAAAATACACAACTTACGCTCGCGAATATACACTACAAATTATCATAATCAAAATGCGGTTTACACAGTCCTCATATTACATATTACAGAGCACCAGTTTATCTTAGCACTTATTCTCACACAGTTAATATCTCAATAGCTGCTATACACTCTTAGATATTGCTACTTATCCTAGAAAAATTATTGGCACAACTTACATTTTTATTACTTCTATAAGATAGCAATTGATGGCACTTCAAGCTAAATTAACTTTAATTCCCAGAGGAAAACTTACTCTGTCGTGCTACGATCTTACAGGAAAACTATCTACTCGCTAATAAGTTATGAACATACCCAATTATCGAATTTCTCACGTAGAGCAGACGATATGTATAATGTATACTGGCGCTTTCGTCACGGCTGAATTTCTTGGGGCAGAGAGCGCTAACAGATTATGATGCTAAATATATAGTCTTAATTCTGATGCAATAATAGACGCGGTGATTCATCGCGTGGCGTCTCTCTCTCTTGACCCGCTTTCGGCCGCCCTATGACCAATTATATTACTATCCATAAATTAAATCATGCCCTTGGCCAATGATATCGTAAACAACCCGATGACTCAGTGTATATTTTTCTCACGCGCTACTAATTCCGTAACTTTAGATAATCCTACTGACCGCTCTAGTTACTAGAATACATTTGATTGGTTATAGCGTTGAACCTGGGTCGTGCTCCCCCCCATCCCTCGATTAAACCGGGTAGGTGACGGGGTTTCGGATTTACTCCTAACGTCAGAAAAATAAACCCAGCCTAATAATTATGAACTCACGCCTAATGAAATAAATGAACGCAATTATTTTACAGAGAAAAGAAGACTGGGGCGAATTGAAAATAAAGCCCTAGTAACTCCTCATAAATGAACGCAAATAATTACATGGGGAAGAAGAATGGGGCCTGTTGAAAATAAAAATACAGTACTCCATCACAAAAGCATAGGGCAAGTGTTTGTTTATATGTACTTTTTTTTACTTCAAGGCTATCTCTGTTAATGTTCTTAATAATATATGTGGCATTCTTGCGTAATGTATGAGGCATTATGATATACTTTAGTTTACTATGGCAATGATCAAAATTGGTTGGTGCAGGAAGAAAATTATGAGAGTCGTGGAGAACTAGATTGTTGTCTTTAGCGTGATCATCATTTCCATCATCATTATCCATATGTATACTTTTTTTAGAGCTGTCTTTAAATAAAGCTGTAACTATTTTTACATTTAGCAATCTGAGTGACAGTATCTTGATTCGATTTCATATTAGTAACAAAACATTTCATTGAACCTCCACTGTTTAAAAAACTCATTTTCTTTTTTTCTTAGGCTTATTTGAATATTCATGTATTGGTTTTTGTAGGCAGGGGCTGAAAAGGCACCAGGATGTCTTCCTCCTTGACTAGATGCTGAAAGAAAGTAAAGAATTAAACATTTTTCCCCCCACTTTTCTTTAAAGAATTTGATTGTGGCCTTTTTATTTTATTTTTTGGGGGGATTAGGGTCAGTATTGCTCCCTGTATTCTGGTTCTTCTTTGCTGTATCTTGAGTCTTCATTCAGATTTGATTGCTTCTATTTAATGCTTATTTTCTTATTTGTTTAAATTTGTAATTTGTTCACAGATATGATTGCAGCCTCAAGGAATCTGGTACCTTTTTATTTTCTATTGTCTACGTTTTCTCATTTGATTAAACGTCCTGGTGTTATGTGGCATGTTAAATGAAATGGGAATAGGTGTATTGACATGTTATGTTAATATGTAGTTAGGTGCAGAATTTAGTAATGTCCTCTTTAAAAAAAAATAACTCTTGGCATTTGACTTCTGCTTCTAATCATGTTTTGTTATTTGTATCAAATGAATGATAGTTATGTAGATTTGGCAGGTTGCTCTTTATTTTTTTTTAAATTAAGCTGATCAGTGATGTTTTGAGGGACTATTTGATATTTTAATGAAAACATTTCTATAATTTACCTAATTGTGCATTGGTTTGTTTTTTTAATCTGCATTTATATCAGGGATGTCATGACAAGTCTGTCTGGCAGATAACTAGTACTCAATAATTTATGTTAATACCTCTTGCATATATTTTGTTTGCTTACTTTTTCTGTTTCTTTGTAACTGTACCTAAGTGTTCTTAAAAATAACAAATTTTCAGTTTAATCACATAATCTTCTTCTTCTTCGATCCTTAACCACCGACCGTCAAAGCAATCAGTGGCCATCACGCCTAGTGGCGTCTTGTAGGGCAACAACAAATTGATTCCACTTTGCACGGTCGGTGGCCATCCTTCGTACAGTGCCCCAACTCTGGTTCATTCTTTGCATCTCAGCCTCCACAGTCCTCCGCCAAGTTGTTTTTGGTCGGCCTCTCTTTCGCTTTCCTTCAGGGGTCCAAAGCATAGCTGTTCTTGTGATGGCATCGCGGTCTCTTCTGAGGACATGACCAACCCAGCTCCAGCGTCTGCCAGCTATGATGGTGTGCATGTCCTCTTGCTTGCTACGAGTAAGCAGATCTTGGTTGGTGATGGTGTTCGGCCAAAAGATTCGGTGAATTTTTCTTAGGCATGTTGTGTGAAAAGAGGACAATTTTGACATTTCCTTCTCTGTGACTCTCCAGCATTCCGCACCATAGAGAAGCACAGAAAGCACGCAACTCTGGTATAATCTTAATTTTGTGCTTGTGCTGTATTGGGAGGACTTCCAGATGTTATTTAGGCTAAAGAAGGCTGTTAATCACATAATAAAACTAACATATTTGTTTTGTCTCTTACCTTAATTTTTATGTTGTATGTCTAGCAGATATGAAGATGAGATTGCTCATAACACGAAAATAAATGCAACACTGACTTTTACAGATTACTGAGTTTGTACCTAGTGGCTGCCTTTATAAATGAATTAAACTTGTCAGTATTCATTCTTTCTTTTTTCTTTGTTTTAAGTTAAAATATAAACAAAACACATAGGCACACAGTTTAATTTCAATGAAAGATTCGTTGTATAATGTGGTGAACATTCGTTTTGTAGAATTATTTTTAGTAATATGTTTACCCAGGTCACAGTTTTTAATCAGCTTTGACCATATTCAACTAATCTTGAGTAATTTCATTCTTAAAAATAATTATTGTACGAAGTTCATGCTGTGAAATATTTAAAATGTCTTTTTCATAACTACCTCCACCGCAGTATCAATTACAGCCAACTGCTCTTCACATCACATGCATCTTCCTCTCAGAATTCCGTTCACTTCTCTCAATTCTGCCACGTTTTTGTTTTTAGTTGCTGAGTCTAGACTCAGCCATGGGGACATATTTTGCGGCCACCAATCATATATTGAATAGTAACTCCAATCCAGCAATATTACAATACATTGTGGTGACCCTAGTGCAGCAGTCTTCTTACAGATACAGTACATTATGGTGACCATCCTACACTAGTTATAGCCACACTACAATATGATGACCATACTATGGCATTGTTTTTTCCAGTTACATTACATTATGGTGACATATTATAGCAGTGTTCTTACAGCTACAGTACATTTTGGTGACCATACTACAGTATTTTTACAGTTACATTACAATATGGTAACCATACCACACTGGTGTTCTTATAGCCACACTACATTAGAGTGACCATACTACACTGGGCAGGTGTTATGTGTGTATATGTGCTACATAGTCATATCTTTTTATGCTTAGCAAATAATTATATATCCATGTTCATGTGCTTAGCAGATAGTTATGTATATCGGGCAGATCTTATATGTATATGTGCCACATAGTCATATCTTTTTATGCTTAGCAAATAATTATATATCCATGTTCATGTGCTTAGCAGATAATTATGTATATCGGGCAGATCTTATGTGTATACGTGACACATAGGTTTGTCCTTGTATGCTTGGCAAATAATCTTCTCTATCTATGCTTGACAAATAACATCTTTATATGCTTGACACATAATATATGTCTGTATGCCTGATAAATAATTATGTGTCTGTGCTTTTGAGACAATTCTGTGTGTGCTTGTTTTTTGACAGATAATTATGTTTAAATGTTCAACAAATTGATTCCAAGTCTGCTTGTCCTGTGCCGTCTGCTCAAGGTCTTTCCATGTCATCCTCATCCCTTTCATGTCTGTCTCCAGTTCTCTTTTCCATATGTTCTTTCGTCTCCATCTGCGCCTCTTATCCTGGGTATTCCAGAACAAGGATTGCCTTGTAATTCTATCAGCAGGTTTCATCACTGTGTGTCTTATCCATCGCTAGCATCTTCTTCTCATCTCTTATTCCACCAGTACTTGTCTGGTTCTTGTCATCAGTTCCACATTTGTGATCTTATCGTACCACTGCAATCTTGTTTACATGCTGGGCAGATAATTATAAGTGTGTGTGTGTGTATGTCAGTCTGTGCTCCCCCATGAGGTTTATGGATGGCTCTAAGGAGCCAAAGAAAGGGTAGAACCACTGCTTCCTCAGGGGTGTTGCAGTAGGCATCAAATGCAACAGAAACCACCACCGAAAAAACATGAAATGCTTTGGCACATACTTGCTGCACATGGGTTAACCTCAGAGCTTCACAAAAGAAGAATATTAATGATGATTTTTCCACATAGCAGATAATTACATGTCTTTTGGCAAATACTAATGTGCATCTGTGTGAATTTGAGAGTTAATGTGTGTCGGACATGCAATTATATGGTAATTTTGTATGTGGCAGATTGTTATATATGTCTGTATTTGTGTGTTTGACAGATAATAGCATGTCTGCATGTGCTTACTGGAAAAATAAAATGTTGAGATATGAAATGCATGACAAACCTTTTGTCTGACTCCACTCATTGATTCTCTCATTGTGTGTCTGTGTGTGCTTTCTTGTGTGCATGTGTGTGGTTTTTTTTTCTGTCCCCAAGTCTTTATAAGGTTCTACATTGCATTATTTGGCTTATTGATTAGGTAATATGTATTATGTGGTTGTTTTTTTTTAAACTCTTTATTGTGTCTTTGCTCATTGTTTGAGTGCTTCATTGTGTTTTTAACCCTTTTTTTTCTTTATCAGTTAAGTCAAAGCCTTTGGGACCTGTGGCTGCTAGCCCACTTGCCACATGCTTCCATTCATTTCATCTTTTTACCACTGTCCACTGTCTCACAAGACGTATCCATCATCTGACAATTCTCAAAATGTCTCTTCTCCATGTGTTTCTTTGGTCTGTGTGTTTCTTGCTTTACCCCTCTTTGTCCTTCTGTAGAATGAAAAAAACAAAAACACAAATAGTGATACGTCTTACTGGGAGAAAGGACAAGAAAAAACCTATGTTGCGGCCACAAGGCCTTCATCAGGAACAGACAAACAAAAGCCAGAAGGGAAAGAAAGTGAGAATTAAGTAGAGAACATAAAACTATAAAAATAAGAGAAAACACTCCCTGATGTGTGTCACATGTTGGAAATAAAATGTAAAACGTAGGTTTTTTCTTGTCCTTTCTCCCAGTAAGACGTATCACTATTTGTGTTTTTGTTTTTTCATTCTACAGTTTTACCCCCGTCTTACGGCAGTCCTCCTCATATGCTCATATCATTTGTCCTTCTGGTACCTTACACAACATGCTAGATAGGTTGATTTACTTAATAAGTCTCCAGTCCATTTCAATTGCCATTTTATTGTAAGCATCTCAGCAGGCTCTTCCTTAATTCTAAAATATCTTGATTTCTGACTCCTTCCTGGACACCAGATTGTCAGGATTTTTCAAAAGTACCAGGTAGAATTAATTCTTCTGAAGACAGTCTTAGTCTCTCCTCAGATGTAGTGTATCTACTACTTGTAAGGTGTCTGGTAGCATACACTTCAGTCCAATCAGGAAAACAATATGGGCCACTACCTGTCATGCTAGAATATTTATAAGATGTGACTGATTGGAAAAAATATATTTTATGAAAAAAAAATGTATATTTTATAGAAAGAGTTAACACATATAGTTAAATTATAAGTTATTCACATATATAAATTTATTAAAGGGCTCTTAGAATTATGAAGTCATGAATGTAAGGATCTTGTTGCCATTGAAATTTGACATTTAGACCAGTACCACTCCTGGACAAACTCTATGGAGATAACAACAATCTCAGACAGACCACCACTTTCTTTAAGCTTATTCAAGTCATCTGAAAGTGCAAAGAAGGAGAAGGCTTTTAATTTGTTATTTTTTTAATGTCTAACTTTTCTTTCTTTACTTTCTTTCTTTTCATGAAGTATTACATTAAGAGTTCTTAACCAATTTCCATTACATTTTTTTTTTTTTTTTTTTGAAGGCATGATTGTTTACTATGTTGTCAATTTAAATATTTCTGTCACCTGTTCCATCCTCTTCAAACGTTTACTCTTTTTCTTTTTATATGATGTCTTGCTTGGTAATGTTGTGTTCTGGTTGATAAGGCAAGGCTTCATCCTCAATGCATGTCCAGATACATTTTTATTTACTTTCAGTTTGAGAATAGTGGTTGAAGAAAATCGTTCCATTTATGTTGTCACTTACTGTCTTATGTATTATTTTTCAGGCTTGGAAGATCTAAATTTTCAGCTTGCGAAAGATGAGGTTGCCCTGGCCGCAACATTGCATCATGGTTTAGATCTGAACTTAAAATAGTTGTGCAATAAAAGAATTGTACATATTTATTCTAACTTTATTTTTATGAATATTCCAACAATACAGTAACCTTTTCATGAACATCATAACAATTTGTAAACATTTTCATAAACACCGTAATAATGCTTTAACAGTATGAGCTTTTCAGGAAGCATACAATAATAAATGAACATTTTCAAGAACCCTTTCACGAACACATGTTCATAATAAGACCAATGTTTTCATTAATATTTTAACAGTATATACCCCAGTTTGTTTCTGAAAATCTCTGAGAAGACGTTATACATGTAGCTGGCAACCTCATCATAACAAATTAATAGCTACAGAAGTAGCCACTGCAAGAACATATGAGCACGTAAAGTACTTTAGTGCAACTTTCCTGCAAGAGGACCAGCAATAGTGATGACTGCATGCTCCGCAAAGTAAATGATAATGATGGACATTAATGTTTTTGTGAACATTGTTTAAATATTTGAATATATTTTTGTGAACACTTAGATGATACTAGATCATTTTCTTGAATATTATAACAGGACAAACTGTTTCATGACCATTATACAGTTGTGCCACATCCTATGTGGGGTTATGTTTGGAAGATAGTGCAAAAATCAAAGTCGAAATCGCCATTGCAAATGCTTTAAAATGCACAACACATCATATATTACTAATATGTAAACCCTTTAATATACAGGCCCTATGTGCAGTTACCAAGCTTCGTCTGTTTAATTCAAATGTTATCTCAGTGTTAACATACGGCTGTGAGAGTTGGAAAATAACAAAATCATTGGAGAACAAGCTGAATACATTCGAGAACAAATGTCTTAGAAAACTCATGAACATCAGTTGGAAAGAATTCAAGACTAATCGACAAATAAGAGAAAGTCGAAATATGCCATATAAGGAAAAGACGATGGTCATATATCGGTCATGTTAACGAATGCAAAACAACAGAATCACTACAGGCGCTCACTTGGGTTCCTGAGGGTAAGAGGAAAAAAGGAAGACCAAAAGAAACACTCAGAAGAACAATAATAAGAGAAGGAAGAACGTTGGGCCTAAATAATGTGCAAGAGCTAAGAGGAGTGGCGTCACAATGAACAACCTGGAGAGCACTGGTTTCTGCCTTATGCGCCGTGTTTGGTGCTTAAAGAATTTATTATTATTATGTGCAGTGCCGTCTTAAGGCATGGGCACACTGGGCAGGGGCCCCATACTGGGATGCTGCCATATTGTTCATAAGACATCTCTTGGCAGAGTGGATAATTACTCGATCTCTCGCGGGAAAGGCCTGGGATTCAAATCAAACATGACGTGGGTAAGTTGACGAAATTTTTGTTGAAAGTACCATTAAATTATAAATCTATAGGTTTAATTTTATTGACTGTTTACATTTTTATTCCTGTGGGTGGGTAGGGCTGGTAGGGGCCCAGTGCATTGCTTTGCCCAGGGCCTACAATGCTGTTAAGACGGCCCTGCCTATGTGTATAACAGAGTTTATGCTACAAAAATAAAATACTGATTAAATTTTGGTGACATTAAAAAAAGGAACAAACAAATAAAACTGTAACTAAGAATATGTGATCAAAGTGAGCTTTTCCAACATCTGGTACAGGAGTACTCTCATTTTTATACTTTATCTCAGTAAGTCTGTGGTAGTTTTTCCCTATAGAATTTTAAGAGTTTGTTTTTTAATTCTGTTGAACATCTTAAGAAGTGGTTGGCTTGCATTTTGGAAATATTTTGTTAAAAATAAAAAAAAAGTGTAAACATACACACATTAGAGTAACACTATTGCCAGTTGATGTACTGTAAACTCAGTATGCAATGCAAACTACAAGATAAATGCAGATATATAATTACAACTCACACTTTTTTGCACAACAGGGTGCAGCATCAGCATAGCTAGCAGTCCTTTTCGTGACTGGTCCTTATCAGGGTTTCATGCTAGCTCATAAAAACTAGTAGTGTTTTTCAGGGCTTATCAACACTGCACTTGACAGAGTTCGTTTATTTTTAAATGACAATTACGTTGTGATATATTCAGTAGAGTTTGGTCTAAGTTAAAAGGAATGTGCCTCACCACAAGAGGGCATACAGCTTAAAATAAAAAATAAACGGAGGAAGAGACACAGTCGCTCTGAGCTTAAGCTTTTTTGTTATCTTTAATTTATGTCTTAAGAGTCATGAGTATAATGTACCTTGTATAATTTGTCTACTTTAAAAATATTTTTTATGCAAGCACTTCTTTCTTCTTCTTTGATCCTTAGCCATCGACCGTCAAAGCAGTCAGTGGCCATCACGCCTAGTGGCGTCTTGTAGGGCAACAACAAATTGATTCCACTTTGCTCGGTCGGTGGCCATCCTTCGTACAGTGCCCCAACTCTGGTTCATTCTTTGTATCTCAGCCTCCACAGTCCTCCGCCAGGTTGTTTTTGGTCAGCCTCTCTTTCGTTTTCCTTCAGGGGTCCAAAGCATAGCTGTTCTTGTGATGGCATCGGGGTCTCTTCTGAGGACATGACCAACCCAGCTCCAGCGTCTGCCAGCTGTGATGGTGTGCATGTCCTCTTGCTTGCTCCGAGCAAGCAGATCTTGGTTGGTGATGGTATTCGGCCAAAAGATTCGGTGAATTTTTCTTAGGCAAGTTGTGTGAAAAGAGGACAATTTCGACGTTTCCTTCTCTGTAACTCTCCAGCATTCCGCACCATAGAGAAGCACAGAAAGCACACAGCTCTGATATAATCTTAATTTTGTGCTTGTGCTGTATTGAGAGGACTTCCAGATGTTGTTTAGGCTAAAAAAAAGGCTGTTCTTGCCTTATTCATTCTGATGTTGATGTCTTTGCCTGCCCCGCCGTCTGGTGTTACAATGCATCCTAGGTATGTGAAGGTGTCTGTCTGTACCAGTTTATGCAAGCACATATAGCTGAATTTCCAGAAGTTAATTGTGCGTAAGATACAACTTAACTGTAACAGCATGCAAACATTTTCTGTAATAATTTACTAACCATGAATATTATAACACCACACAAACATTTTCATGAATATTGTGACAATGATAAGCAATTATTTCTCTCTGCAACATCCTTTCTCTAATGCTGTTTATCAGTTCAGTTGACATTTTCAATGTCATCATTTTAGACTGAACTACATCTTCTCTCTTTGCCATCCTGTATCTCCTTTTTCATCACTTGTATCCACTGTCAAACTGTATTCCAACATTCCTTACCTCCTAACACACCTAAAAATATGGACCATTTCTTTTTGCTATTCCTTTGTGCAATGGCCTCTTTCAGGACATCCTCATTAGCCTTTTGTAGCTTTACATCCTTAAAACTCTTAAACCACATCTCTGTTGCCTTAAAGGATCTTCTTTTTTGTTTATCGGTTGTCCATGATTAACTTCCATGTAACAAGATCAGCTTTTAACAACTCTCATACTTCCATTGACAAAGACTTGTTGCTTGGGACACTTTTCAGTGTCTGGAATGCTGTTTGTACACCAGCTATTCTGTTATTTATTTCTAAAATAAATCTTCCATGTGATGTTTTTAATTATCAGTACATGTGCATTTTTCATAAAAAATTGTTGCAATCCGTGAACATTTCACGGACACTTTAACAAGATGTGGATATTTTCATAAATATCCTGGTAATTAATGAACATTTTTTCTCTGCCAGTTTATCAGCAATGAACACTGTAACTATATGTGAATACTGTCATTAACGTTTTAACAATTCCTGAATATTTTCATGAACATAGCACCAGCACAAAAATATTCATATGAAATTAACACATGATCATTTTTTATGGAACTGTAATATTTTCTTTTCAAGAAAATTGTCACAACACATTAAAATATTCAAGAGCATTGATGCAACTCATTAACATATTTATGGTCATTCTAACAGTACATGAACATTGTCAATACCATTGTAACAGTACATAAATGTTTTTTTATGACATTTAAAAGTATCTGAACATTTTATATTTTATCTGTAATGAATAATTCATGAACATTTTAATGTGCCCTATAAAAATATATTGCTTTTATATTTGAGCAGGGAATAAGCATGTCATAAAAAGTTTTTTAGAGTTTAACAATATTATAAATCTTGTCACTGCCTTCTGCAAGTGGAGTATTTAGTCGATAGGGGAGAGCAGTAGAGAAATTGGAATCAAAATTGAACAAAAAAAACATTAAGATTGAGATTAATCAGTTTTCTGATAAATAAGGATACCTTGAAACTAAATATATTGAAACAATTTCTGTGAACTTAAAAGCTTTTTTCTATATTTATAGGATATCTTACCAGAATTTTGGTTTATTGCATATAATGTTGTAAATTTGTTACTATTTTTAAACACAAAAAGTTCTATCACTCAAGATGTACTGCATAGTAGCAAAAACCTTTCTAGAAAAGTATTTCAAAATACAATTCTTAACTTCCTATTACAATTAGCTGCTCATAACTGAAGAATAAAAGTACATTTATTGAATGGAAATATCGCTTTAAAAGCCAACATGCCTGCTGTTTCCATAGCAGTAACTAGAACCAGTACCGTCAAGATCTTTGTTATGCATAACTGTATATTTTGTCGGTTAAATCAGTGCAGTTTAATTGAAATTCTGCTATTATTTCTTAAAATACCATCTCACTCTTGCTCGTCCCCTTAATTAAATTATTCTCTGTGCAGGACAACAAACGTACATTAGAACATCTGATGCTTCACCAAAAAAATCATGCTGTATTGGTATTTTAAAACAGATGTACTGTTTAACAAGAAAAATTGATATATATAACCTTTGGGTTTGTGAAACATGTATTTCAGTTAGACATGTTTATGAAATGGTATGCGTTTTGAATTAATGTTTTGAAAAACAGACAAGCCCACAAAGGCTTATTTTGTGGAAACATATCTTTCTTTAAAAAAAATTGTGATACTTTGCATGTCTTCTACTGCTGCCATTTTTTTCCACTTTATTTATTATTCATCGTTCGTTTGGGTTTTGATTTAAGATAGTATAAAGTCTTATAAGATATGATACACTCATCCTGAACAGCCAGCAGACTGACATTAACCAAACAACCAAAGCAACATGAACCAAACTACAAAGTGACACACATATGAATAAAATCAGCTGAATTAATAATAAAACAAAATATAAAAAAACCAGTCAAGTAGTTCATTATCAACCAACTAACCAAAACAACAAAGCGAAACAACTGAACTACAAAGCAACACACAAATGAATAAAATCAGCTAAATTAATCCCCAACAAAAAAAAATCAAGCAATTCAACATGAACCAAACAGCCATAACTTACCAAATGAAATGGCCAACTGAACAAACAAAAAAATGAACCAACCAAACTAAACCAAACTATGTCTTCTTCTGCGTTCAGTTTGTAGTCATGCTAAATCTGCAGGCCTGTTGCCAGGACGAAGTCCAGTCTTTTCCAGTTCGGCGCTGCAGCCCCATAGCTTCTGCCTGAGCTCAACACCCTCTGGCCAGGTCAGGCGTTGTGGGTCATCATGGATTGAGCAGTTTTGGAGAATGTGTTCGAGTCTTGATTCCTGTTCCTCATGGACATTCATTTGTAAACCAAACTATGAATAGACTAAACAAAAAAAAACCAAGCATGTTCATGAAAAAATTCTCTTATCATGGTGGGTGACTCGGATACAGATGTATTCATGAGGGTGTCGTTCCTGTTAATTTCATCATTCAGCAGGCCAAATTTCTGCATGCTGATTGAAATGTCTGTTGTCAGTGTCCATGGTTGTGATTTGGGAGCTCTGGTTATATCAGTCCGCCAATCCTATGCAGTAGCATGCAGAGGAAGTACCACTCTGAGTCATGTAGGTGCACATTGTGAACTTGACCAAGTGCTCTGCTTTTGTGGATCCCCAGATATTTAGGCACAGATGTCCATTGCTTTTGCCAAACTAACTTCTTCCTGTACCTTATGTAATGAGTACATGCCTAGTGATTTTGAGGTATACTTGTAAATCTGTTGGTGTAATGAAAGTAGATAATGTAGGAAATGTATACTGCAATAGACTAAAGAACAAAGAAATAGCCATTTACTGTTCCTTTATCTTTTGTCCTAAGAAGATGTACATATCCTATTTTTTTAAACTCAAATGTTTATCATAGTCTTGCTGCAGCTGTCATGATAGATTTTGCCATAAGGACTGTGAATCTGTAGCTTTTGGTAACTAGGTTGTTGTGCTTGAGTCTATTCTGTTTAGAGATATTTGTTTTCAAGTGTCATAGGGGACATAAAAACATCTTCCTAAATATAACTGTAATTTTAAGAAAGCTTTTTAATTGCATAGACTATGATGGTTAAAATGAGAGTGCACTAAAGACAAATGTATTAAAATATAACAAAACATTCAATAAAATAAAGATCTGGAGTGTAACATTTCTTTTCCCAGCATTTTCAAACTGGAAAAAAAATAAAAACAATATGTGAACTAACCATGACAAAATTCTCAGATTTGAAAAATGGCACCAAAAAAACGTTGCCATCATGTGACTCGAACTCCCATACCCTAGAGCAGCCTTTCTCAACCTTTTCATCCTGGAGGAACCCTTGAAATAATTTTTTCCAGGTCTCAGGAAACCCCTGCATACAAATTATTACTTCTACAGCTCATAGTACCTTAGCGTGATCAGTAAGTTGTAAATGTAATACTTCTACAGCTCATAGTACCTTAGCGTGATCAGTAAGTTGTAAATATAATAATTGATTACAAATTGCCAATGCTCTTGTGTGTAGAGAATGATTTTTTCGACAGATTTGTTTTATTTTGCTGGGGCTGCTCAGTCACTGCCCACCACTACGAGTGCTAACATCGCCTGGCACTCAAAGTTCAAAAATGAACAGTACCCCTAGTGACCTCTAGCTGAACCCTTGGGTTCCATGGAACTCTGGTTTTAGAAACCCTGCTTTAGAGCAACAGATCAGCATATCATCAACTTTGCTAAATAAAGTTAGTTGCTTATCCTTTACAGGATGTGGCAATCAACCCCAGCTTTTATTGGCTGTTTTGTGATTTTTCTAGGCAATTTTTTTCATTCAGTAGTTTGCCATTGCTTTCTGAACGGTACGGCGCTTATACCATTGTTAAAAATCCACACAAAGCGATCTGCTACCAAACCGCCTGCAGCAGGTTTTGAACCTGGTATATCTGGATTATGAAACTGCATTCATATCCATTAGGCCACAGACGCCGACTAAGCTTATGGAAACCAGTCTTGTGAGTAGTAAATAATAATAAACAGAAATAGGTATGTGCCTGCCATATACCTATTTGTGTTTATAATTATCTATTGAAGTGCATGAATTTGTGTCACAAAATAACATTCAGATAGAATTTGACATTTTACTATAGTGACACAGTTTCACATTTTAGTGTCAGTGTGTTAAATAACAGAAAGATGTCCAAAAAGCCTATTTACACATTGAATTTCAAGGTTGAAAATTTGTTTCTAGTCCAGATAAGCACTAAAGTTTCAGCTCCCTGGCTTAACTAAACGTTGGAGAACATTTCAGGACATGCACATAAACATACTTTATTTTACACACACACACACAATTATTTCTAGAAAATTATTAAAATGTCACTGTACTAATGTTTAGTACATCAGATATAAATTTTACCTCAGCAATGGAGGCCAAATATTCTAAATTACTTACTTAGTCATTCCCCTTCTACTGTGAGGTGTAGAGGTTTGGAAGAGAGAGCGCCAGACTATCCTATCGGCTGTCTTCCTCCTGGCCTGGTTCCATTCTAGTCCTCGGTCCTTCAGAGATTGTCTAATGTTGTCCTCCTAGCGGAATCTGGGTCGTCCTGGAGGTCTGGATCCCTGGCTCTTAGTTTCCCATGCTTGTCATGGTAGCCAATCTTCTCCCATTCTGCAGACATGGCCAAACCATCTTAACTGGGACTGTTCTACTTGGGTCTGCAGGGGGTGGAATTTTAGGCCTTGATGTATCGTCTGGTTGCGGACCATGTCTCTTCTTGTTACTTCAACCACCTTCCTCAAATATCTCATTTCTGAGGTCTGGATCTGGCTTTTGTGGGTTGTAGTCATTGCCCATGACTCGCATCCATACATCAAGACTGGGACATAGGTGGAGCGGTATACAGCCATCTTCGTTTTCTTACCAACTTCTCTCTTGCTGAGGAATCCTCGATTTATGGCCTGAAAAAGTCTCCCAGCTGCTGCTTTTCGAGTGGCCAACTCTTCTTTGATGCCTCCCTTCCGGTCAATAACAGCTCCGAGGTATTTAAAGTGGTCAACCTGCTCCAGGACCTGTTCTCCCAGCTTAATCTGATGCCTTCTTTCTTCTCGTGATATCACCATGGTTTTTGTTTTAGAACTGCTTATGACCATCCCTCTCTTCTCCAGCTCTTCCATCCAGACTTGCAGGTTGGATTGGAGATGTGCCTCTGATTTAGCAATCAGGGCAACATCATCAGCAAATGCCAGCTCTGAAATACAGACCTCTCATCTTCCAGTACCCCACTGAATACTTTCTTGTTCTCTCCTTACATGCCTTGATGACATCGTCCATGAGGAGTATGAAAAGACAAGGTGACAGGATATCACCTTGTCTTACACCAGTGGTGGTCCTGAACTCTTCTGACTTATGGTTTGCTGTCCTCACATAATTTCTGCAAGACTTGTAGAAGCTCTGTATAGCATGAATCAGAGGTGCTGGAATGTTCTTCCTTGCCAAACAGTCCCAAAGTTTGCTCCAGGGGACCCTGTCAAACGCCTTTTCCAGATCTATGAAACAGAGATGGATCTCACTCTTATACTCAAGAGCCTTTTCACTCAGCTGTCTGAGTGTGAAGATTAGGTCTTGAGTACTTCGGTTTGGTCGGAATCTACACTGGACCTCTTCCAAATGAAGCTCAGCTAGGTGTCTGAGTCTCTGCTCTAGGATTCTAGAGTAGATTTTACCAGGGACACTGAGAAGGGATATGCCTCTATGGTTTCCACATTGTCGGTTGTCACCCTTTTTGAAAATCGGTGTTATAATGGCAATCTCCCAATCCTTTGGTATGGGCTTGTTGCACCAAGCTGCCTGTAGGATCCTTAAGAGTAATAGGTCGCCTGCTCCTCCCATGTACTTAACCATTTCTGAGGAGACAGAATAGAACGCTACTTACTCAGGCATGTTGTAAGAGCCGCCTGATATGGGGTTGGCAACCTCATCATTCAAAACTAATTGCTAGGAACACGTCTGCAAGAGCACATCATTGTTGTAGTGTGGGCTTCCTACAAGGGAGCCAACTGCTGTGGTGGCTGCAAACTCTGTATGGAGCACAAATAAAAATGAATACGTGTCAGTTGTATAGTTGTCTTACTTTGTGGTATGCTGCTTTAATTTTTATCATTTTTTTTTTACAAGCAACGATGTAAAAGTTAATTTTGAGACATTTTACATCTGTTGTAAATATTATGTTTTGCTTCCTATGAGTTTTTTAATTTAATTTTTTTCCCTTCATATAAAAAAAGCAATTGTTTGTTTCATTTTAAGCACAATCTTGAAAAAAAGAAAGTCTTTTTAACTTTCATATTTTAAGTAAATAAAGTACACCAGTAACCTGATTTGCATAAAGATACATTAATGGGCAACCACAAAGCAAAATAATGTTTATCATAATTCCACTTTAAACTAATTGGACATGTTTTTTGCTACAGATTATATATATATTTTGCTGTAATATCTGAACACTCTCATATGTCTGTTTAAACAGTAACATTTGCTCACTCTAGAAGATGTTTTCAGCAACAAATGGACCCTCACACTTATGCTAGTTTTAGTAGTAAGCAGATGAATATTTACCAAGGCTAATGACATGAAGTTCTACATGAGGCTTGGAACCACATCATGTACAAGAATTTGCTACAGAAACCACCGTTGTAGAAGCATGTGAATGCTTGGTGCAGGCTTCCTACAAAGGGACCAGCTACAATGGTAGCTTCTTGCTTTGTAAGGAGCGCAAAGAAAAATGATGATGATGATATAAACATTTGTATATGAGTATGTTACTTTTTTGCAGAATTCCGTGAACACTCTTATGTACGGGATTTTGCTGTAAATTCTTTTATGCTTGGTATACAGTTCTGACAGTCAGCGTAATTACTCAGCAACAATACATCCATTATCATCATCCTTCAGCCCCTCAAGGATCATAAGCCTTCAAGTAACTTATGTCCTGTGTCATCAGCTCAAGATGTTTCCATGCCTTCATCTCTTTCATTTACTTTTGTCTCGTTCTCTTCTGCGTGTGTTTTTCTTTCTCCCTATACTCCCATTACTCTGGGGATTCCAGAACAAGGCCTGCCTTTTAATATTATCAGCAAGTTTCTTCAATATTTGTCCATGGCCAGCATCAAATTCTCATTTCTTGTTTCGCTGGCACTTGTCTGGACTGAGTGTCATCAGTTCCACATCTGTGATCACATTGTACCATTGTAGTCCTATTCTAATCTAGCACCTATTTATGGAAGCCTACCTTGTTGGTTGTTAACACTAGATTAAATGACAGAAAAATGTCTGTGTGTGGAAAATAACAAAAACTGTCCTCAACAACAAAATAAACAGAAAAAGCAAAAATATCACATGCTTTAATCTATGCTTCCCAGAAAACACTTTTTTTTTGGGTTTGTTTGTTGTTTTCTTGCCATATTTAATATGTATATACTCTCAGAAAAAATATAGCAAAGAGGAATAGTTGTTTTATAATGAAAAAGAGGTATTATTTGTCAAGTTCACTAATCACAACAGGGTTTCAGACATTCTTTGTGACTAATGCCCCTTTCAAAATTGGAAGACTGAGCCAACATAAATGTTGGTTATTGTGTACTTTTATTTGCCATTTGTGATTATGAATATTGAGATGTGACTTTCTCTGAAATTATTAACTGGTGCAAGTTGTACTTGTTTCACAAAGTGTCTTTGTTCATGTATATGTACTGGGACAAGTACAGGGACTGATGTATAATTAAATATAATGTGATTCATTTGTGACATTTTGCTGTACAGAAAGGAAGCAGAAATGGATATGAAATAATTAAATTTTAAATTTGATCTCATATGATATAATTCTGTATAGCTTGTTGATGGTTTGAAAGAAATTACTGGGGGGAAAAACTGGATGAGCTTAACTAAACAAGTACATACATTATTACCAAAAGGATGGTGGATTGTACTTGAGAGAATTTGAAATTGTGAACTGAAAAGAGACTGCCTTCCTTAGAGAATGTTGTTGGAGAAGAATATTATTAAAGGAGAATATTATTAACATTAAAGGAGAATATTGTTAGAGAAGGAGAATATTATTAGAGAAGATTATTAAAGGAGAATATTGTTAGAGAAGAATATTATAAATGAGAATATTGTTAGATAATGTTATTAAAGGAGAATATTGTTAGAAAAAGTTATTAAAGGAGAATATTGTTAGAGAAGGAGAATATTATTAGAGAAGATTATTAAAGGAGAATATTGTTAGAGAAGGTTATTAAAGGAGAATATTGTTAGAGAAGGAGAATATTATTAGAGAAGATTATTAAAGGAGAATATTATAAATGAGAATATTGTTAGAGAAGGTTATTAAAGGAGAATATTGTTAGAGAAGGAGAATATTATTAGAGAAGATTATTAAAGGAGAATATTATAAATGAGAATATTGTTAGAGAAGGTTATTAAAGGAGAATATTGTTAGAGAAGGAGAATATTATTAGAGAAGATTATTAAAGGAGAATATTGTTAGAGAAGGAGAATATTATTAGAGAAGATTATTAAAGGAGAATATTATTAGAGAAGAATATTATAAAGGAGAATGTTGTTAGAGAAGGTTATTGAAGGAAATACTATTAGGTAAGAATATTATTAAAGGAGGTTGTTGTTATAGAAGGATGTTATCAGGGAAGAATATTATTAAAGGAGAATGTTGTTAGAGAAGAATGTTGTTAGAGAAGAATGTTATTAAGAGAATGTTGTTAGAGAAGAATGTTATTAAGAGAATGTTGTTAGAGATGAATGTTATTAAAAGAGAATGTTGTTAGAGATGAATGTTATTAAGAGAATGTTGTTAGAGATGAATGTTATTAAAAGAGAATGTTGTTAGAGATGAATGTTATTAAGAGAATGTTGTTACAGAGGAATGTTATTAAAAGAGAATGTTGTTAGAGATGAATGTTATTAAAAGAGAATGTTGTTAGAGATGAATGTTATTAAGAGAATGTTGTTACAGAGGAATGTTATTAAAAGAGAATGTTGTTAGAGATGAATGTTATTAAAAGATAATGTTATTAGAAATGAATGTTATTAAAAGAGAATGTTTTTAAAGATGAATGTTATTAAAAGAGAATGTTATTAGAGAAGAATGTTATTAAAAGAGAATTTTGTTAGAGGAGAATGTTATTGAGAGAATGTTGTTAGAGATGAATGTTATTAAAGGAGAATGTTATTAGAGATGAATGTTATTAAAGGAGAATATTGTTAGAGATGAACTGTGTTGCAGCACAACACCTTAAAAAAACACTGAAGGATCTGAACAAAAGAAGGCATATTTTGATAATGTCAAGAAAATAATGTTATAATGAAATAAGACAAAACAATGCATTATATAAGAAATTGTTAAATCAACTCAATTTTAGTACATGTGGTATAGCTGACAGCCTGAACATATGTACGTTTATAAAATGGGTTATATGGAGAATTGAAAAGGGGGGGGGGGGGGGTTGGGGGGGGGGGGTGGGGGGGAGGGGGGGAGATGACATGACTATACAGAACAATAAGGTAATTAAAAGTAAAGTAATAGGCAACATCTTAAAGTACTAGCCTGTTGGATGTAGTATTAGAAGGAAAGTAATGTAGCAGGAAAGGACTTGGTCTAAACAGTCTGAAAACAATAATTTTTCACCTCAAAGAGAAAAAGGCCACCAGAATGCAGTATAAATTAAACTGTACAAATATCAAAATGTAAATACTTTAACGCAGTACTAACATAAGAGGGATTTTACTTTACAGACATAAATATCATAATGGCCCGAACAAAATCAGTATTCTAACAATGAGAAACATGCTATACAATAAATTAGTGTAAATGAAAGTAAGGAAAAGGGTTCTCTGTTGCTTTAGGAGTTCTGCCTTTGGATCTGTGGAGAAAGGAATTAAGACTAAAGTTACATGACCAGGTGATGCTCAAGACAATACTCACCCAGCATAGCTAGTTTTTGTCTGGTATCAGCCAACAATATATGACAGTCTCATAACTGCCAGTAGATTCTCAACACAGTGGAAATGTATGGAGGAAGTAGTACTTCTGGAAGATCTCAAATGTAAGCTATGAACAGCAAAGAATATAAATAATTAGAATATTTACAGGCATGCAAGTAACCCATAACTGTAGAACAACAAGTTTGTACAGTAGACAGACAAAAGGTAACTGCATAGTATTAGGTACCACAAACTATTAACAGTAAATAACAACATCCTATATATAAAATCCCAGCTTTTTCTGTCAGTGCGTAACGCTAAGGGATGCAACTTTGGTTGAAAGTTAGACATTAATTGCATTGTTTCCCTTATATGTGCTCTCCCGAAAATAGTAACACTTACCAAAGAAGAAGGCGCAAATGACGTTGTGCAAAAAAATATATTTATAGAATGTGTGGTCCTGTATACACACATTGGGATCCTCGCTGCTGCAACGTAGTTCGTGTACTGTGGTGATGCACAGTGGTTTTTTTTTTTTTAGTGCTTTTGAATTTAATTCCAGTCTTATGGCGGGCTTTTATAGCACGTTATAATATCTTGAACCAGCCATCATCTATTAACGACGAAGCCATCATCCGCCTGCCCCAAATTCCTATAAATGAAGCATTAGATGATGTACCAACTCTGGAGGAAACTAAAAAAGCGATTCGTCAACTGTCTAGTGGAAAGGCCCCTGGCTCCGATTCAATTCCTGTTGAGGTTTATAAAGATGGCGGTGCAGTTCTGATAGAGAAACTTCATATGATCTTCCAGCAAATGTGGCAGAGTGAAACCATCCCACACGATCTCAAAGATGCCTCAATTATACATCTATATAAACGTAAAGGTAATCGCCAAGACTGCAACAATCATCGAGGCATCTCTCTTTTATCAATCGCTGGGAAGATATTCGCCAGAATCCTTTTGAATCGCCTTACGGCTCATCTTGACAAAGGTCTTTTACCTGAAAGTCAGTGTGGATTCCGGAAAGAACGTGGAACCACAGATATGGTGTTCGCTGCAAGACAGCTACAAGAAAAATGCCAAGAACAGCACTGTGACCTGTACACAGCTTTCATCGACTTGACAAAGGCGTTCGACACGGTCAGTAGAGAGGGTCTATGGAAGATCATGGCAAAATACGGCTGCCCAAAGAAATTTATCACAATAGTGCAGCAACTGCATGATGGAATGCAGGCTAGAGTTCAGGAAAACGGTGAGCTATCAGAGCCTTTCCCCGTCTCAAATGGAGTTAAACAAGGGTGCGTACTTGCACCGACTCTGTTCAGTATCATGTTTTCTGCTATGCTGACTGATGCTTTTTGAGACGGGGACACAGGAATCGACATTAGTTATCGTATTGATGGAAAAACTGTTTAACCTTAGGAGGCTTCAAGCAAAAACCAAGGTCAAATCACACACCATCAGAGATCTTCTGTTTGCTGATGATTGTGCCCTCAATTCCTTCTCAGAGGCTGATCTGCAGCATAGTGTGGATAGATTCTCCGAAGCCTGCGCCAACTTTGGGCTTACCATCAACACGAAGAAAACAGAAATCGTGTACCAACCAGCTCCTGGCACAGTTTATACTGAGCCAGTCATCAAGGTTAATGGTGAGAAACTGAATGTTGTGAACAGATTCACATACCTTGGTAGCACACTATCCCAGAACATTGTCATTGATGATGAGGTGAACACCAGGATCTCCAAAGCCAGCAGCACATTTGGCAGACTATACACCAACGTTTGGCATCGAAGTGGCATTAGTCTACAGACAAAGCTGAAGGTATACAGAGCTGCGGTGCTTCCAGTGCTGCTATATGCATGTGAAACATGGACTGTATACAGGCGCCACGTAAAGAAGCTAAACCACTTCCATACAGTCTGTCTCAGGAAGATAATGAACATCAAATGGCAAGACAAGATCCCGGATACCGCCGTTCTTGACAGAGCTGGTATCCCTAGTATTGATACTATTCTGATGCAGTCACAAATTCGCTGGGCAGGTCATGTAGTCCGCATGCCAGACCATCGACTGCCAAAGATACTCTTTTATGGTGAGATGCAGAAGGGTAAACGCTCCCATGGTGGCCAAAAGAAGCGCTTCAAAGACACGTTAAAGACGTCATTGAAAACCTTTGACATAAACCCAGACACATGGGAAGCTGCTGCGCAAGACCGAACTGCTTGGCGCACATCTCTTTGTAAAGGTGCAGCAGCATGCGAATCATCCAGAAGAGCAGCAGCAGAACAGCGGAGACAAGCTAGAAAGGACCGTGAAATAAAACCTTCACATGAAGCAAACATTCCCTGCCCACACTGTCCAAGATCTTTCCAGGCCCGCATCGGGCTCTTCAGTCACCTTCGTACCCATAGACTAACCTAACATATTCTTAAATAATTGGATGAACAGAGTGGTCTTCATCACCCGTGATGGACGAACAACCAACCATAGCACGTTTCACTAGCTTTGCCCAACTTCAAAATGCTATATCTCAGCGAATATATAACGCATATAAGTGAAATTTTGTGTGTGAATTTGAAATGGTATAGACCCTATGAATTAAATTTTTCATTAAAATGCGGCCATTGGTTTCAATTTTCGTTTCTTTGTGATATAATATAAAATCCTACTTGCCAACACACATCACACGCACACATATTGAAATGTCTACAGTAAATTATACGACCTCATTTGCACATTTTTGGTTTATCAAGCAATTGGCATGATTTTTGAGTGAAATTGCGTGAAATCGCACTTCTTGAACATAAAACAGTTTATATCCGGTGCAACGCACACATTGTCAATCAGAGGTGTGTCTACAAAAATTATTGTGTGGTTAAGAAGGAAAAATGAGTCTGCAGTACATTTTATGACATTACAGCAAATCACAAATAGGATTTTTTAAGTATTTCTGCAATGAAGCTACTCGAGGAAAACTATATCATTCTATTTCAAACCCACAAAAGAGGACTATTCACGCCTTGGGGATAAGCAAACGATCATTGCACCGCTGGATAGCGACATCTGAAATGTCTAATTCCAGTGTTTTACACACGAAAATTAGGCCAAGAGTGGTGGATAATTTTGACAGAGAATTGATCCGCAGAGAAATTTGCAATATGTTTCACAATAATGAGGCAGTGACTTTAAGGAAATTGAAAATTTGGTTAAGAAAGAATAATGACATTGATATTTCCAAATCTACGCTATGGAGGACTATTAGGAGTTTGGGATTCACTTTTAGAAAATATGTTGGTGGTAGAAACCTTATTTGTGAGAAGCCTCATATAGTTGCAATGAGAAGCAAATATTTACGCGAGGTCAGAGAAATGAGAAGAGATTGTTATGATTTTGTGTATTTAGATGAAACTTGGATCAATGCGCACCACAGTAATGAACGAGAATGGCAATCATCTGATGGAACAACTAAGAGACTAGTACCAAGCAGCAAAGGACAGCGCCTAATAATTGCACATCCAGGAAGCAGCCATCATGGGCTTCTAAATAATACTGAACTCATATTTGTTTCAAAATCCACAGATAATAGGGATTACCATGCAGAGATGAATGGCAAGATATTTCAAGATTGGATTGTGAATCATGTACTTCCTTCCTTGGATAGACCGTGGTGTTTGATAATGGACAATGCCTCATATCACAACGTTGTGGCACCAGAAGATAAAGTTTCTAATTCACCAAGTATTAAAGATGTAATAAAGATTTGGCTGACCATAAACAACATTCCATTCAACGAAATGTCCATGAACCTGAATTACTTGGAATTGTAAAAAAAGACACAGCATACAAAGATATTTCACATAGACAAGGCAATCCATGAACATGGTCACAGATGTTTAAGATTACCTCCTTACCATTCTCACTTAAACCCAATAGAATTAGTATGGGCTAAAATTAAGGAACAGGTAGCAACAGAAAATAGAACGTTCAAATTAAAAGATGTTGAAATACTTATAAAAGCCGCCATCTCCAATATAGCCAGGGATTATTGGAAGAAAAGTGAGAACCATGTGTTACAAGAGGAAGAGGAATATTGGAAGAATGATGGTTTGTCCTTCATTCAGCCGAGATTGATTTTCAATTTCTCAGAGACATCTGATTATGATTCGGATGAAGTTTAATTTCTTTAAAGATGACCTTACCGTTATTTACAAGCACATTAGAGGAGCAACGTTCCATTATGATATTTATGAACCGCAAAGAGATGATACCCATTGAAATAATTAGATCAAGGAAGGTCCAGTTTGGTAGCGCATTAAATGTCAATGACAAACAATGTCACGAGTATTTCGCATGCAGATCATTTAAGAAATCATCTTCAACACGTATTCAATTGCAAACGTGATGGCCACATTATTGTAATAGTAGACACGCCTATGCCTAATCAATTCACAGAATCTGTGCATGAAGTGGTAAAATTTCTTTTCTCGATACACAATAATTAGTATGCCGACAAAGATCAAAGGATTTCATCCGTTTATGGGAACTGGACAAGATGCACAGATATAAAGTATATATTTGTTGGGTCTAACCCAATATAACATCGTATGCAAAAAATGGCATTAATACGTTAGACGGTTAATCAGATAATTACATTTGTTTGAGGGCAAAGCTAGTCAAATGTAATTATCTGATTAACCGTCTAACGTATTAATGCCATTTTTTGCATACGATGTTATATTGGGTTAGACCCAACAAATATATACTTTATATCTGTGCATCTTGTCCAGTTCCCATAAACGGATGAAATCCTTTGATCTTTGTCGGCATACTAATTATTGTGTATCGAGAAAAGAAATTTTACCACTTCATGCACAGATTCTGTGAATTGATTAGGCATAGGCGTGTCTACTATTACAATAATGTGGCCATCACGTTTGCAATTGAATACGTGTTGAAGATGATTTCTTAAATGATCTGCATGCGAGATACTCGTGACATTGTTTGTCATTGACATTTAATGCGCTACCAAACTGGACCTTCCTTGATCTAATTATTTCAATGGGTATCATCTCTTTGCGGTTCATAAATATCATAATGGAACGTTGCTCCTCTAATGTGCTTGTAAATAACGGTAAGGTCATCTTTAAAGAAATTAAACTTCATCCGAATCATAATCAGATGTCTCTGAGAAATTGAAAATCAATCTCGGCTGAATGAAGGACAAACCATCATTCTTCCAATATTCCTCTTCCTCTTGTAACACATGGTTCTCACTTTTCTTCCAATAATCCCTGGCTATATTGGAGATGGCGGCTTTTATAAGTATTTCAACATCTTTTAATTTGAACGTTCTATTTTCTGTTGCTACCTGTTCCTTAATTTTAGCCCATACTAATTCTATGGGTTTAAGTGAGAATGGTAAGGAGGTAATCTTAAACATCTGTGACCATGTTCATGGATTGCCTTGTCTATGTGAAATATCTTTGTATGCTGTGTCTTTTTTTACAATTCCAAGTAATTCAGGTTCATGGACATTTCGTTGAATGGAATGTTGTTTATGGTCAGCCAAATCTTTATTACATCTTTAGTACTTGATGAATTAGAAACTTTATCTTCTGGTGCCACAACGTTGTGATATGAAGCATTGTCCATTATCAAAAACACGGTCTATCCAAGGAAGGAAGTACATGATTCACAACCAATCTTGAAATATCTTGCCATTCATCTCTGCATGGTAATCCCTATTATCTGTGGATTTTGAAACAAATATGAGTTCAGTATTATTTAGAAGCCCATGATGGCTGCTTCCGTGATGTGCAATTATTAGGCGCTGTCCTTTGCTGCTTGGTACTAGTCTCTTGGTTGTTCCATCAGATGATTGCCATTCTCGTTCATTACTGTGGTGCGCATTGATCCAAGTTTCATCTAAATACACAAAATCATAACAATCTCTTCTCATTTCTCTGACCTCGCGTAAATATTTGCTTCTCATTGCAACTATATGAGGCTTCTCACAAATAAGGTTTCTACCACCAACATATTTTCTAAAAGTGAATCCCAAACTCCTAATAGTCCTCCATAGCGT
The DNA here is from genome assembly GCA_024509875.1 of Oreohelix idahoensis. Taxonomy (NCBI): domain Eukaryota; kingdom Metazoa; phylum Mollusca; class Gastropoda; order Stylommatophora; family Oreohelicidae; genus Oreohelix; species Oreohelix idahoensis. The sequence continues at coordinate 840,545 of JAMPIV010003711.1, forward strand.
AGATTTGGAAATATCAATGTCATTATTCTTTCTTAACCAAATTTTCAATTTCCTTAAAGTCACTGCCTCATTATTGTGAAACATATTGCAAATTTCTCTGCGGATCAATTCTCTGTCAAAATTATCCACCACTCTTGCCTAATTTTCGTGTGTAAAACACTGGAATTAGACATTTCAGATGTCGCTATCCAGCGGTGCAATGATCGTTTGCTTATCCCCAAGGCGTGAATAGTCCTCTTTTGTGGGTTGAAATAGAATGATATAGTTTTCCTCGAGTAGCTTCATTGCAGAAATACTTAAAAATCCTATTTGTGATTTGCTGTAATGTCATAAAATGTACTCGCAGACTCATTTTTCCTTCTTAACCACACAATAATTTTTGTAGACACACCTCTGATTGACAATGTGTGCGTTGCACCGGATATAAACTGTTTTATGTTCAAGAAGTGCGATTTCACGCAATTTCACTCAAAAATCATGCCAAATACTTGATAAACCAAAAATGTGCAAATGAGGTCGTATGATTTACTGTAGACATTTCAATATGTGTGCGTGTGATGTGTGTTGGCAAGTAGGATTTTATATCATATCGCAGAGAGACGAAAATTGAAACCAATGGCCGCATTTTAATGAAAAATTTAATTCATAGGGTCTATACCATTTCAAATTCACACACAAAATTTCACTTATATGCGTTATATATTCGCTGAGATATCGCATTTTGAAGTTGGGCAAAGCTAGTGAAACGTGCTATAATAACGATCTAGTAATAAATAACTCCCCCCCCCCCCCCCCCCCCCGATGTAGTTCCCCGTGGGCCTCCGATAAGACAATGAAAGAATAGGACTAAACCTTCCTCAGGCATGTCGTAAAAGGCTGCTAATTAGAGGTTTTACTTGAGGCTACAGCCTTGAAATGTGAAACAAATTGTGACGGAAACAACTACAGCAGGAGTATGGGAATGACTGGTGCAGGCTTCAAGTAATGGGATCAACTGTTGTAGTGGGTGTGGCTGCATGATCCATAAGGAGAGAAAAGGAAAATAATTGATGATGATGAATACATATTACGACAATCAAATTAAGAATATAAATTGATCATTTTATCCTTTTTACCTCGTTGGGGAGTATAGGCGTAGCCAGTGGTCGTAAATAAAATGTTTAAATACAGCCAACGGTAATGACATGAAGTGTCACACATTGAACAAAACAATTGGGACCTAAGATGCGTCAACAGTGAGGAATGCAGTTAGCGAGCCAGAGCTGACCAAGACCCTACTCCACCTCCTAGTGGTGGTCCTGTAAACAGGCTGCACCACTGCAGTCTGGCTGAGTGAGTAGGGATCGAAGAGGGAAGGTAAACTCGGTGCCAGAAATGCCGTGCTGAAGTCGGATGTGTCGGCCGATAGGCGCAAATATCGCAGCTTTGCTGTAAACGGACACAACGCAACCAACGTCCTTTTTTCAGGACGTACGAGGAAGAAGAAAACAATTTGGCCAGTTAAAATTATTTATCAGAAGTGCACAATTAAATGTTAAACTGGCATACTCCTTCTTTCAACTCTTCTCTCCCGCCCCCTTTTATGAATTAAAAAAAAAAAAAAATACAACTCAAGTATGAAAAATCTACCATTTTAGGAGAGGAGAAAAAAATACATGCAATTAGACTTTTTAATTTACCCTACAATAAAGGACGAGGAAGCATAATTTAATAGGCAAATAGCGGAAATTGAATATACAGTACAAATATTATGAGATATACGCTACTTATTACTAATCAGAGGCTGAACAGGATATTTTTTCAGTTTAAAGAATAAAGGGGTTTCTCATTTAGTTCCTCCTAATGAAACACAAAGTAAGTCTTCTACATTTTCCTTCCTTGTTGCTTCTCATTCGGGGCTAAAGTATTTGTATATTTCATTTTGCGAGTATAAATTCCCCCCCCTTTTACTTCCAGTATCGTAACTGCGCACTCTGCATGTACTGGTATGGACATCCTGATAGTTTTTTTTTGTTTTTTTTTTCGTATTTATGTCGTTCCCTCCTACCCTTAGTGCTGTAAATGTGGCCGATGGTAAACTTCATGAATTGATCTGATTGTGACCATGAGTCTTATAGGTGCCATATGCCATACATTATTCTCCGTTAAACTGAACCGCTTTTTACATCTTCTTGCCATCCTTTGCACATTTCACACATTAGGCTAGTTCGTTCAATATTTCTTGTGGACGCTTGTTTGTATTTTTCTAATAAGATATTTACACCTAGGTTTTGTTCATTATGCTAACAATATGTGATAGTGAAACTGACCTCAGGAAAAATTGTGCTGTCCTGTCTATCAAAGAAAGCATAGAAAATATTCAAGCAATTGGACCAGGAATAATTTCAGCAACATTCAAAATTTCAAAAAAAGAACAAGATAAGATAAACATTACACAATGCTATTATCGTATCGTGTTCAACTACAACAGTAGTTGTCTATGGGGATGGCCTATTGAATGTTGTAAAGAAGGTCTCCAGAAATTGGTTAGTTAAGAAAGAAAGAGACATATTCGAGATATCGAGGACAAGACGAAGAGAAGGGGAATACTCTCCACTATATAGTGTTTTCTGTTTCCCTACAACATTAACTTCTGCCTTCAGATCTCGATAACGAAAGTGTCCTCAGCCTCTTCTAAATGAAGGATTTTACCTATATGTAAATACTTAGGCCCTCAAACGCATTCCTTCTATTGCCAAGCCGGCCGTCTCTCGCGCCAAACAATAACTTGCCTACCGAGCCAGTTGTGTTCCAAAAGATCACATAAGATTGGGACATATCAGGGGTGTGCTTAAAGCTACACTTAATTAAAAGCCATGATTAGAAAAGATAACTTTAAAAATGATGAAAGAGCAAAAACGGGAGAGAAAGAAAATAAGAACGATGTCCATCAAAAGGCACAGGGCGATAAAGCCTAAGACTACTTATCACAGCAAAGCACGAACCAATGACAAATTATGTGAAGGAAGAATTTTACACCAGACTAAAAAATATTTTTGATAGAAATAGACGGGGAAAAAAAACCCACAATTTTGATGGGTGACCTAAATGCAAAGATAGGAACAGACAATAGCGGCTTTAAAAAAAATCATGGGAAAACAAACTTGGCCCAATGAATGAAAATGGAGAAAAACTTCTGCGCTTCAAAAGAACTGGATGTAGGAGAAGTTTGTTTCATCATAAACGAATATGTAAAGCAACATGGATATCACCAGACCACATGACAGAAAATCAGATGGATTACATATGCATAAACAAAAAGTTTAGATTATCATTACATGACGTAAAATTGTGTATAGGAACAGATGTTCTATGAATCTTTCATAAGAGGAAGAGCAGATTATGGAAGGATAGCATCATATATGACTCTGCAGCATAAATTAACAAGATTAAATGAGACAGTCTTCAAAGCACTGTGTACAATATCAGGTGTACTCAGATCAACATGGATGGGGCTCTGTCCTAATTAAAACTATTAAGAGGTTGAACATGATATTCTTCTTCATAAATTAACATTTAAAAATAAAAAGTTTTCCGGTTCCAAGATTGTGCCATAAATATTCTTCTCATTGTCTTTGCAATGACTCCATCCAGAGTCGGCCCTAGGGATTTTCAATGTGGTGTGAAGTTTCGTGATGGTGCGCCCCACTCCGTGTGTGACGATATTCTAAATACTATAGCTAAATTAAATAATATTATAGTGCATAAGTCAAAAATAAGATAGAAAATGCGGGTTTTGATAAGCCTAATAGCCGAATGAAGGGTACTGTCTTTTCAAATTCGTCCTTGAGATTAAATGTAACACTTTTGCAAGTTCAAGACGACAGAGTGATAGAATAAAAGAAAAGGAGGGGAGGGAATGGAAAGACAGAACCTAGGGTATGCCGTCTCGCGTTGATTTCAAAAAGCCAACTCGAGCGACATAGCCTTGGGCGATTTTCAAATTACGATACAAAAACTAAAAAATGTTCGTCAATTTGGTCACGCAGACAGCCTTAGCTCTTATTAAAAAATGACGTAATTCTAACGGACTACGGACGATTCTCGTTTTTAGTTTGAAAATAGTTGTAAGAAGAATTGAACAGGTGGCAGTTTCTAGATTTTAACGACTAACGTAGAAAAAAATATGGAATTATGAACCATAATACATAGGGCCATAAATTATATATGCGGATGCCTTATGATTTCCTGAGCAATAATATGGTGTCAGTTAAGCAATAGTACAATAAATAACCAAGATATTGGCAAAAATACTATGTATTGTAAGACGGACTGACGAAAACAAAAATCATGCCTGCTTATTTTTTTCATAGCATGTTTTGAAAAAAGCTTTTGGGAAAATAAGGACTAAAAGGTACCTGTAATTTGATTGCAGTAGTTTAAAGGAAGGCGAGATAGGATTGGTTGACCAAAAACTAAAAATATATTTGCAGTAGTAAACATAGTAGTTTGAGAGTTTGTTTTTTTTTAAAGTTTGATTCAAAATAAATGAGTTCATGGTCCCATTGGCCCATACATTATATATTATCGGAAACGTAGACTGCTCGTTGCCATTTTGAGAAAATTTTCTGATGAACAAGGAGCGATGAGAACAGGCTGGTACTTTTCAAACCTATAGAAAGCAGTCTGGACAAGGCAGATCTAAAGTGTGCCATAAATTGTTTGCCAGTCATCGTTCGCTTGTGTATATTTCATTGAAATTTGTGGTAAGATTGATTTTATTAACCTTTTATTTAAAATAAAGTTTGAATGTGAGATACTGCAATACGACTGTAAGTAAGTGGGTCCATGGCAGACTTAGGCAGAGCCTAGAGATTGATCCATCATATGATAGACTATCAGAGAGGTGTAGTACTACAAGATTATATATGATTGTCATCAAGGAGCATAACACCTATCCTATGGTATGGAAAAATATTACTGCTGGAATTGCAGAGGCGTTGTAACCACTAGGGGAGAGGAATATTGGTATACATTGTCACCTAAAAATATAATGGTGAACTAGGTTGTCATAAAGAGCTGACCCTATTTGTTTGTTTGTACTGTGCCTGTAATTAATTGTGGAATATTATTGTATACTTGTTATAAAGAAGGACGCATAACCTTCTTATTTCATGGTTTTTTGGTACTGACATTAACGTAGTACCAGGCTCGTGGAAACTGTTCGATTCCTGACACTGTTTGCATATTTCGGGCACATGCTGGATGCCATTGCCTTTCAAGAAGGGAATTAGATTGTACGTCGAGCCTATGAACAGATCTACCGGTGTTATCCTTCGAAGATAAGTGCCTGTTCGGCACCAGGAAGCTCAACCTCTAGTTTAAAATAAAGACTGTGAATATTAATAAAAAATTCCACCAGTGTCAAATGAAAAGAAAACAAACAATAGTGCGTGATGTTAACCAACAACCTACCATTATATACCAGTATTAACCTAAGTTAGAAAACTACATCTACACACTTATAATATAATAACATTTGTATTATGGACAGAAGATCCATGGTGTTATTTAATTGATGTAAATAATTCTTTTGATTGTCACTCCTGATTCAAAACAAACTAGAATCAGGACAATAAATTGTAAAAATTTAACTTTTACCCAAAATTCAACCACTGACTTACTAAAGATAGTCTTTTAAAGTGTAGTTTGTATATGATTATCGTAGTACTGTTGTGTTGTGTTGGATAATAAAATAGTTGTTTATATGTTTAGTTGGTTAATGCACATTACACTACATATTCATAACCCTAGACACCAAACGTAGTCATCATACATTCTAGTCAAAGAATAAGTCTGAATGAGATCATAGAGGTGGTAGCAGAAAGGTACCCTGTAAACTTACCATCATATTTGTTATATTCAGGGACCTTCACAGCTGACCTCATTCAGTACACTAAGAGTACATAACAACATTTCTTAACATCAAATCCACCACATATATTGGGTAGCTCGCTTCCGGGATTTTTAAACTTTTATAATATTATCAGTTATATTAGGGTCTCAGGTCCCGGAATTTTAATTACCTGTAAAATAAAACTAAAAGTATTCTTTTGTGGAATTTAAATAGTGATTGAGCTATCAGTGCCTGTGGTTGTTCTTAGTCATAATTAGGAATTGTTAGTCATAATTAGAAATTTGTCTAGTTAGAAATTTTAAAGGTTTGCATAGTACAGAATGGCTGATCTGGCAAAGTTTCGATCTGCTGCTGTGCAGACTACTAAAGAAATGGGCATGGATGGGCCAGAGCTGGTCCAGTATGTAACCTCAGAGGTTGATAAATTTATTGCCAGAGAAGATAAAAGATTAGAGAAAGAAGCAGAAATAAAGAGGCTGAAAAAGAAATTAAGAGGTTGCAGATTGAGGCTGACAAAGAGGCTAGGGCATTGGAGGCGGATAGGGAGGCGGAGATTAAAAGGCTCCAATTAGAAGGAAAAAAGGCCGAAAGAGATGAAAAGAGATTAGCTGCAGAAAAAGAAGAAAAGAAACTGGCTGCTGAAAGGGAAGCAGAAGATAGGAGATTGCAGAGGGATCACGAGTTACGACTAAGGGAGTTGGAATTACAAGGCCATGCTCCTGAAAATGGTGCCAGCCCCTTTACCTCCGATGCCACTGCTAGTCAGGGAGCCTCAACCTCAGCTATGGGGTTTCATTTAGACCATTTTGTTGAGAAAGACGATGACATAGAAAGTTTTCTAGGTAGGTTTGAACTTTTGGCTACCACGTATGGGTTAGAGAGAGAAAGGTGGAGCCTAAAGTTATCTCAGGGGAACAGCTTATGAAGTTTTTACCAAAATGAGCAGGGATGACCAAGACAATTATGACATGTTAAAGCAGGCTCTTTTGCTAAGGTATGAAAAGAATGGAGAATTTTACAGAAAAAATTTAGGAATGCCAAGCTACTGTCGGGTGAGACCTATCACCAGTTCTCTGCACGTTTAGAGACCTACTTGGAGAAATGGACTGCTCTGGGGGAAAAACCCAAGATCTTAAAGACATGATCCTTATTGAGCAATTGAGAGAGTCCATGGCTCCAGACTTGAGAAAGTTTCTCATGGAACAAGGTGCAGAGAGGCTGGGTGAGTTACCCAATGTCGCTGAGAGGTATCAGGCAGCCCAAGCAGAGGTAGCTGGCACAAAAAAGAAACAGGTAGACAATTATAAGGCTCCACAAAACTCTAACAGATTTGACAACAAAGATCAGGGAAACAAAGGTAAGCAACATTTTGATAGGCCACGCAATGATTATAGAAATAAAAACCCACAATTCAATGACAGAAAATATGAGGAAAGAAAACCTTTTCATAAAGGTAGATTATATTGTAGATGGTGTAAGATGGACAACCATAACACCGAAGTTTGTAAAAGGAAACCTCCTAACTTCGCTGCAATGAAAACGGGGAGAAAGGGAGTAAAGGCCAACCCTACTAAACAGCAGGAGCCTTATCACCCCAAAGTGTGTGAAGAAGTAATATGTAATGGAGTCACCATAAGGTGCTTGTATGATACTGGATTGGATTTTGATTCAGTTGTGAGTTCTCACCTGGTGCAAGCAGATCAATACACCACAGAAACAGTGGAGATCCAAGCTGCAACCAAGGACGTAGCGATCATGACATTTCCCATCGCCAGGATAAATGTAAAAACGCGATATGTGGAAGGAATCATCAAAGCAGCAGTGATAAATGAACCAATCTACCCCTTGATATTGGGGTGTAGATACGTCTTCTTGGGGAATCCCAAGAGACCTGTGATCATGGCAACAGTGCAGACCAGATCACAGTCCAAAAAGGAGGAGGATAATCCTATAAATACTCATCCAGAGGAGATGAGGAAGGCGCAGGCTGAGGATAAGACCCTCAAGCCTTGTTTTAAGAAATTGCCCAAATGTCATACACCTCCAGGCAAGGGAGACTTCTATATGAAGAATAAACTGATATATAGGAAGACCGGAACTGGATCCAATGGTCACGGACAGCTGGTTCTTCCCACTTCATATAGGAAGAACGTGTTGGAACTGGGGCATGCGATTCCCTTCAGTGGTCATATGGGGATCAGCGCAACAGGACAGCATATAGCTTGTCATTATTTCTGGCCAGGGATAACTGAAGATATAAAGAGATATGTAAAATCCTGTCCAGAATGCCAATGGGTAGATCCAAAGCATTGGACTGCTCCAGCAACTCTAGGGGAAATGCCCATAGTGGGAACACCTTTTGAGAGAGTTGCAGTGGACATTGTGGGACCTCTCACTCGGACCAAGAGGAGGAACAGTTACATTCTGACTCTGGTGGACACTTGTTCGATGTGGGGAGAGGCGGTAGCCCTGTCGTCAATCGATTCGAAGCATGTGGCAGAGGCATTACTCACAATCTTCACAAGGTTAGGCTTTCCCAACCAAATCTTGACTGATAATGGCTCACAGTTCAAGGGGAAACTAACGGAATAAGTTTTCAGGATCTTTCAAGCCAAACACTTTCATTGTAGCCCGTACCATCCACAAGGAAATGGCCAAGTAGAAAGATTTAACGGGACACTCATTTCGATCCTGAGAAAGTTGGCACATGAAAAACCAGATACATGGGACCAGTACCTTCACGCCGCCCTGTTTGCTTATCGGGAGGTACCCCATAGTTCAACCGGTATGGCACCGGCAACCCTGTTATTCGGGAGGCCAATAAAAGGTCCATTGGAAGCCTTGTTAAGGACGTGGACTGATGATAAGGCAGAAGAAAATATTACCTCATCATATCAATATGTGAACGAGCTGACCACTCGTCTTAAAACTGGCTGGAAACTTGCTAATGATAATTTGAGACAAGCCAGAAAAAAACATGCTGCCTATTATAATAAGAAAGCGAAGGATAGAGACTTGGCCGTGGGAGAGAAGGTGCTCCTTATATTACCCGGTAGTAGTAACAAGTTGCAAATCGGATGGCAAGGTCCATATACAGTTCTAGAGAAGGTGTCTAGAACAAATTATAAGATAGATAAGAAGGGGAAAGAGAAAATCTATCATGTGAATCTCCTGAAGAAATATCTGGAAAGAGAAAATCAGGACGAGACACAATTACTAACCTTGTCTATCGCAACGGGAATGAAAAACGAACCACTCATCTCTCATGAATATCCCCTACATCCCTGTAAGACAGCCGCACAGGTAAAAATCAGTAAACACTTAACGAAAAATCAGAGGGAGAGAGTTCAAAAGGTTCTGGATGATCATACAGATGTGTTAACGGACATACCGGGGCATACAAATTTGTTGGAATATGATATGAAACTTATAGACCCAACACCAATCTGTATGAGAGCCTATTCTATTCCCTTCGCTAAGGAAAAAGCTTTAAAGGAGGAGATAGATTATTTGTTGAAAGAAGGAATTATTTCACACAGTGAATCTTCGTATAGTTCTAGTGTGGTTCTGTTGAGGAAACCCTCTGGGAAACACAGACTGTGTATAGATTACAGGAAACTGAATGCTGTCACAGAAGGTCAGGTGGATCCATTACCTGATACAAATCAGCTGTTTGCTAGGATGAACAAAGCCAAATATTTCTCTAAGGAGGATCTGAGTAAAGGCTATTATCAGATTCCCGTAAAACCTGAGGTTCGACCGTATTTAGCCTTTAGCACCTCGGAAGGGCATTATGAATTCAACATGCTGCTGTTTGGGTTGAAAAATGCTCCGAGTGTGTTTTCTAGGATGATGCGAAAATTGTTGGATCCCCTGAATAATCCATGTATCACGAATTTCATGGATGATATTCTCATTGCTACAGAAACATTTGAGGAACACATTAAATCTCTGAATATGTTGTTGGATAGACTCAGGGAGGCAAACTTGACGGCTAGACCGACCAAATGTTGTATTGGATGTGAAGAGCTGGAATTCTTGGGACACATAGTATATCAGGGAAGCATGACCCCTGACCCCAAGAACTTGGAGAAATTGCAGAAAGCTCCGAGGCCACAGACAAAAAAAAGATGTGAGATCTTTTGTCTCGTTGTGTGGTTTTTACCAGAAGTATATAAAAAATTTTAACTCGATATGTGCACCACTGACGGATTTAACGCGCAAGGGAAATCCGGATAAAATTACTTGGTCCGCTCAGTGTGAATCGGCCTATCAAGAGTTAAAAGAAAAACTCACAAGCAAGCCTATATTGAAATTGCCTGACTTGACTCAAGAATTTGTTGGGAGAACGGACGCTAGCAACATCGGATTAGGGGCAGCCCTATTGCAAAGGTCCAATTCACTTGAAGAGGAACTAACCCCAGTTGCTTATGCTAGCCGTAAGTTGAACACAGCGGAACAAAAATATTCAACTAGTGAAAAGGAATGTCTGGCTTTGATATGGGCTATAAAAAAGTTCCAGATCTATCTCTATGGGAGATCATTCAAGGTCCAAACAGATCATAAACCCCTCGTATTTCTGTCGCAATCAAAGCATGAAAATGCTAGATTATTACGTTGGTCCTTGCTCTTACAGCCATACCAATTCATCATAGAATATATCCCCGGGTCGAAAAACGTAGTTGCAGATTTTTTAAGTAGACACCCGTACGACGAAAATCCGAGTAGTCACCAGGCATAATGATTTAAATTTATCTATGTGTAATTCGAATTATGAACTGACATTAGGTAGTCTGTTCTAAAGTGGGGAGATGTGTGACGATATTCTAAATACAATAGCTAAATTAAATAATATTATAGTGCATAAGTCAAGAATAAGATATAAAATTTGAGTCCAGCGTCTTCTTCCCCATGCCAGCCGGTATGCGGGTTTTGATACGCCTACTAGCCGAATGAAGGGTACTGTCTTTTCAAATTCGTCCTTGAGATTAAATGTAACACTTTTGCAAGTTCAAGACGACAGAGTGATAGAATAAAAGAAAAGGAGGGGAGGGAATAGAAAGACAGAACCTAGGGTATGCCGTCTCGCGTTGATTTCAAAAAGCCAACTCGAGCGACATAGCCTTGGGCGATTTTCAAATTACGATACAAAAACTAAAAAATGTTCGTCAATTTGGTCACGCAGACAGCCTTAGCTCTTATTAAAAAATGACGTAATTCTAACGGACTACGGACGATTCTCGTCTTTAGTTTGAAAATAGTTGTAAGAAGAATTGAACAGGTGGCAGTTTCTAGATTTTAACGACTAACATAGAAAAAAATATGGAATTATGAACCATAATACATAGGGCCATAAATTATATATGCGGATGCCTTATGATTTCCTGAGCAATAATATGGTGTCAGTTAAGCACTAGTACAATAAATAACCAAGATATTGGCAAAAATACTATGTATTGTAAGACGGACTGACGAAAACAAAAATCATGCCTGCTTATTTTTTTCATAGAATGTTTTGAAAAAAGCTTTTGGGAAAATAAGGACTAAAAGGTACCTGTAATTTGATTGGCGGTAGTTTAAAGGAAGGCGAGATAGGATTCTTCTTCTTCTTCTTTGATCCATAACCGCCAACCGTCAAAGCAGTCAGCGGTTATCACGCCTGGTGGCGTCTTGTAGGGCAGCAACAAATTGATTCCACTTTGCTCGGTCGGCGGCGATCCTTCGTACAGTGCCAAAACTGTGGTTCATTCTTTGCATCTCAGCTTCCACAGTTCTCCGCCAAGTTGTTTTTGGTCGGCCTCTCTTTCGCTTTCCCTCGGGGGTCCATAGCATAGCTGTTCTTGTGATGGTATCAGGGTCCCTTCTGAGGATATGGCCAACCCAACTCCAGCATCTGCCAGCTATGATGGTGTGCATGTCCTCCTGGTTACTCCGAATAAGTAGTTCTTGGTTGCTGATGGTGTTTGGCCAAAAGATTCGGAGAATTTTCCTTAGGCAGATTGTGTGGAAGGAGGACAGTTTCGACATTTCCTTCTCTGTTACTCTCCAACATTCCGCACCATAGAGAAGCACAGAAAGTACACAGCTCTCATACAGTCTTAATTTGGTGTTTGTGCTGTACTGGGAAGACTTCCAAATGTTGTTGAGAACAGCAAAGGCTGTTCTCGCTTTATTCATTCTGTTGTTAATGTCCTTGCTTGTTCCGCCGTCAGGTGTTACTATGCTTCCTAGGTAAGTAAATGTGTCTGTCTGTTCTAACTTCTGGTTCCTTACTGTTATTGGCTCAGGATTGCCCACATTTAGTGTCATGACCTCTGTCTTCTTCAAATTGATGTTCAGGCCAACCTGCTGGCCATACTTATTCAGTCTATCGGTTTTGTCTTGAATGTGTTGGTGTGAATGCGCGAGTAGTGCAATATCATCAGCATATTCCAAATCTTCCAGTGTAGAAAATGTTGTCCATCTAATTCCTCTTGGACTGCCCTCTGTTGTCTGGCGCATCACCCAATCTATGACTGTCAAAAATAATGTTGTTGATAAAGGGCATCCCTGTCGTACTCCCGTTTTCACTTCGAAAGTTACATTACTCGATCCAACACTGCACGTAAAGTTAGAATAGAGGCTTTTTATAATGGAAACAATGCGGCTGGGAATTCCATAAGCCCTCAGAATTTTCCATAGGCTGTCCCTGTGTATGCTGTCGAAAGCCTTTTCAAAATCAACAAAGTTAATGTACAGCTGTCTCTGCCATTCTGAGCACTGCTCTATAATGTTCCTGAGGGCAAATATATGATCTGCACATCTTCTGTTCTTTCTGAAGCCCGCTTGTTCTTTCCTCAGTTTATGGTCAACTGCTTTTGAAATTCTCTGGATGATTATCCTGCCTAGTAATAATAATAATAATAATAATAGCCCCTTCAGTCATAACTGACTATGGGAATGTGCCCCTGAGGTGGCAGCCCTCAGCTGCTTATTTTCCTGGTGCTCCTTTCGACGTTTTCTCCTCACCTCTGCTTCTTGTGTGAGCCTCTCTTCGCCCAATCTGAGGTGGCACCGTAAATAGCATCGCCACTTAGTGCGATCGGCAGCTTCATCCTCCCATGTTGCTGGATCCATGTCCAGTGCCCTCATATCTCTCTTGCACACATCTTTGAACCTCAGCTGTGGTCGCCCAACTGTTCTCTTGCCATCTGCTAATTGTCCGTAGAAGATATCTTTTGGGATGCGACATCTTCCATGCGGCGAACATGGCCAAGCCAGCGAAGTCTGCGCTGTCTAAGAAGCGTATACATACTTTGAAGGCCAGCACGTGACAACACCTCGACATTTGTCACTTTATCTTTCCACGAGATGCCGAGGATGCGGCGTAGACACCGCAAATGGAAGGTATTGAGCCTTCTTTCTTGCTTAGCATAGGTCGTCCAGGTCTCGCTGCCATATAGGAGTGTACTGGTGACGCAGGCATTATATACCGCAGCTTTGGTCTTCATTGTGAGTTTAGAGTTTCCCCAAACACGCGATGTGAGGCGGGCAAAGGTAGCTGCAGCTTTGCCAATGCGGCTGTCGATTTCTGTATCCAGTGAGAGTTTGTCATTGATGGTAGACCCTAGGTATGTGAAGTGGTGCACCACTGCCAATTCATAGTTATCGATAGTGATAACTGGTGCAGCACCCACATCCTGACTCAGCACATTCGTTTTCTTTAGACTTATTGTGAGGCCAAAGTCCTTGCATGCTTTAGTGAAGCGATTCATCAAGCTCTGAAGCTCCTGTTGGCTTTGAGTGACGACTGCAGCATCATCAGCGAACAACAAGTCTCTTATAGTGACCCTTCTGATTTTTGTTTTTGCCTTCAGCCTTGAAAGATTAAACAGACGGCCATCTGACCTAGTGTGAAGGCATATTCCTTCAGTTGCATCTCTGAATGCATGTTTCAAGAGTAAGGCAAAGAAGATTCCGAAGAGGGTCGGAGCCAGGACACAGCCTTGTTTAACGCCACTTCGTATATCAAAGGGCTGTGACGTGCTTCCAGCATATTGGACTGTTCCCTTCATGCCGTCATTTAATGACTTTATCATTTCCAGCATTTTAGAAGGGCAGCCTATTTTCAGGAGGATTTTAAAGAGTCCATCCCTACTAACCAGGTCGAATGCTTTTGTGAGATCTATAAAGGCGATATATAATGGTCTTTTCTGCTCTCTTGATTTTTCCTGAAGCTGGCGGAGAGAGAAGATCATGTCTGTTGTTGATCTGCCAGCTCGGAATCCACACTGTGCCTCTGGATATATGCGCTCAGCTAACTTGTGTAGTCGCATTAAGATGACTTTGGCAAAAACCTTACCAACAATACTAAGAAGAGAGATGCCTCTGTAGTTATTGCAATCACTTCTGTCTCCTTTATTTTTATACAGTGTTACAATCTTGGCATCTCGCATGTCTTGAGGAATAGTTGTCTCTTCCCAGCACTGGCACAGCATCCTATGCAGGGGATGTAATAGCGTACTCTTACAGCATTTGATTAAATCAGGAGGAATCCCATCACTGCCTGGTGCTTTGCCAGAGGCCAAGCTATCAATGGCCTTGCTGAGTTCCTCTAATGTTGGTTCGGCATCCAGCTCCTCCATAGTTGGCAGACTGTTGACACCATCAAGGGCTGCAGGCGTAACGGTATTGTCTCTAGCGTAAAGCTCAGAGTAGTGCTCGACCCACCTCTCCATCTGCTTACCCTTATCGGTTAGCTTCTCTCCGCTGATGGTTTTTAGCGGTGCCGTCTTACTTTTATGGGGGCCAAGTGCTTTCTTTATACCGTCATACATTTGTCTAATGTTGCCTGTTTGCGCTGCGATCTGGATGCTCTCACTGAGCTGGAGCCAGTAGTCATTTGCACAGCGTCGAGCAGTTTGTTGAACTTTGCTTCTCGTAGCCCTCAGGATCTGTAGGGTTCTGGCACTCGGTGAACGTTTGTATTCATTCATAGCACTGCGCTTAGCTTCAATGACAGGTGCCATCACATCTGATGAAGCATCAAACCAGTCATTTGACGTTGCTGTTTTCTTACCAAAGGTGGCAAGTGCAGTACTTTGAATGGTGTTCCGTAGATGCTCCCAGTTCTCTGTAATAGTATCACCATGCTGAGGGCTACTGAGCACTTTCTCGAAGGTCGCAGTGAATTGAGCGATTATGAAAGGGTCTGACATCTTGCTGGTATCAATGCGTGGTTTCCCTTCATGTCTGACACGATAGAGTTTTCTTGGTTGTGCTCTGATTTTGCAGAAAACCAAGGAGTGATCTGTATCACAGTCTGCACTATGGTACGAGCGCGTGGAGAGCACAGACCTGAGGAGTGGCCTTCTGACGAGAATCAGGTCAAGTTGGTGCCAGTGCTTGGATCGTGGGTGTCTCCATGACACCTTATGCTGGGGTTTTGTCTGAAAGTAGGTGTTGGTCACGCAGAGGTCATGGTAGACGCACAACTCTAAGAGCCGTTGTCCATTTTCATTCATCTTGCCAATACCAAACCTGCCCAGACATGAAGGCCATGAAACATTATCGGCACCCACTCTAGCGTTAAAGTCACCAAGGAGAACAAGCTGTTCTTGCCTAGGTATGCTTTTGATAATTGCTGTTAGATTCTCGTAGAACTCATCTTTAGCTTCTGAGGCAGAGTACAGAGTAGGAGCATACACACTGACAAGGGTGATGGGACCTGTGCTAGTTTGCAGGCGGAGCGTTAACAGGCGTTCTGATCCATTCTCGCCTGGTTCAACCATTTTAGTTAGCGATTTTTTGACCGCAAAACCTACTCCGTGTTCTCTAGCTTTATTAAGATCTTTCCCTCGCCAATGAAATGTGTAGTCCTTCTCGCTCACCGTTCCAGAGCCCGCCAGGCGCGTATCCTGAAGTGCAGCTATATCCACCTGAAGTCGTTTAAGCTCATCATTAATTATGGCTGTCTTCCTTACATCGTTTACATCCTGTAGGTTTTCGGATAGTCCAGTCAACATAGTCCGGACGTTCCAGCATCCCAATCTGAGAGTTTGCTTATTTCTATTTTTTCGATAATTGCTTGGTGCAAAATTGTCTGTCCACAGTTCGGGTTTGACCCTAATCCCCGTGCACCCAATGGGGAAAGCAGACAGTGGCGGGACAACACCTTATTGACTGGGGGCTGCCCAGCTTGAAGCGAGCGGTAGCTGTCCAGTGAGATCCTAGAACCTCTCCCACTGTCGGAAGTAGCCCCTGGCGCCATGCCCTACGCCAATTGGGCAAAATGCTTATAACCGGTAACTGCTACTTCCCGTGTTTTGCCGACACCTATAGGGTGAAGCTGGAGTGTCCTCTCCAGGGCGCGAGCTTGGGCACAGTTATATGGAGATCAAGCTGTTGCCCATGCAGCATGTTCCCCCTCTCCACACAGCCGGTAGATCCAAAGGAACGGCAGTAGCCGATACAGTTTGGTACCAGCCATGTCGCAGGAGTTGCCAGAATAATGTCGAATCGACATTAGACTGCCTTAGGGACTCCGACTCCGGATTTATCCTCAGGGTTTACTCCCGAAGCCAATTCCATAAATGGATATTCCCGCAAGGCAGCGGTGGTTTGAATTCAGAGTTCCTTCTCTTAGATAAGCTACCAACCAAGGATCACGAGCCTTATCTGCCCGAAGCTGCTGGTTTTAAGGCGCCAGTCGCTCGCCTTTGCCCCTTCTCCCGTCAGTGGAAACAGTTCCGCCGGGCTCAGATTGAGCCACACGCGAAGGCCGGGAGCTGGACTTGGTTGTCAGAGGCTGTTTGAGGCGCGTGTCATAGAAGTATTTTATCTGCAGTGAGAGCTTATCCTCACTACAACTCCCGGCAATAACAACCTTTGGAACCCCTGCCTAGTATTTTGCTGGGAACTGAGAGGAGGGTAATTCCTCTCCAGTTGTTGCAGTCTGCAAGGTCGCCCTTCTTGGGCACTTTGACAATTATTCCTTTACTCCACTCTGTTGGTGTTGTCTCAGTTTCCCAGACTTGTGCAAATAGGGGTTCTAATAGTTCTGCTGCTAGTTCAGGGTCTGTCTTGAATAGCTCAGCATTCAGATTGTCGTGACCAGGCGCTTTTCCATATTTTAGCCCTTTGATAGCTGTGATAATTTCTTCATTCGTGGAATGTCTGTATTTACGTCTAAGTCACTTTCAGCTTCAGGAACATTCAGCTGAGTCTCTGGTGGTTCCTTATTCAGTGTTTCTCTGAAGTGCTCTGCCCATCTTGTTTCCTGCCCCTGTGCTGTGGTGATGAGATTTCCTTGCTTGTCTCTTACTAACGTTATGTTGTTTGCACCTCGTTTTCCACTGATAGCTTTAGTTATTTTATAAACCGTGCTTTGTTCATTTCTCAGTGCTGCCTCTTCTGCCTGTCTTGCCAGGTCATCCAGAAATGTCCTTTTGTTAGCACGGGTTTGACGTTTTACTTCCTTGTCCAGCTGACTGTACTGTTCACTATATATTGCCTTTAACCTGGGAGACCTAGCTTCTGTTTTCTTTCTTTTCATTTCCTTTCTCTTCGCTATGGTGTTTAGCGTTTCTGGTGTTATCCAGTCTTGGCTCTTTCTTTCCTGGAATCCCAAGCATGACTTGCTGCTTTCTCTGTATATTGTTGAGATGGTGTTGAATTTCTGGTCCACATCGGCGGTCTCTGTTCTTTCCTGGCTTTTGGTAATCAGATATCGTCTCTTTACGTCGACCCCGAACGCTTTTCTGGTGAGGGGGTCCTTAAGTTTCGTGATGTTATATCTTTTCTGTTTGACTGCAACTGGTCCAGCAGCTCTGAGTTTCACCTTCAGTCTAGCTACTACTAGGTGATGATCACTTCCCACATCTGCGCCTCTTCTTACTTTCACGTCTTGTAGTGCATGTCTCCATCTGCCATTGATCATTATGTGATCTATCTGGTTTTTGTCTCGTCCGTTTTGGTGATTCCCATGTTAACTTGTGCACTTCTTTGTGTTGAAAAAGTGTTCCTCCAATGACCAGGTTGTTAATACTGCAGAAGCTTATTAATTTGTCCCCATTCTCATTTACTTTCGCATTTAGGTCTCTCATTACTATAATAAGATCGTACCTGGATACAGTTTCCATTTCCTTTTGTACCTGTTGATAGAACTCGTCCTTGATCTCTTCATCGCTGTCGTTTGTTGGTGCATAGCATTGTATAATTGTGGTGTTGGTGAATCTCCCTCTCAGTCTTGCTCTTATTAGTCTGTTGTTAATGGGTTTCCATTCCAGTAGAGACCTTTCCATTCCTTTCTTAAGGATAATGGCTACACCTTCGTTGTGCTGACCGTCCTCTCTACCAGAATAAAGTACTGTTTCCCCTGTAGCTGTTTTTATTCTCCCCATCCCTGTCCATTTGCTCTCGCTTATTCCCAGGATATGTAGTTTGTAATTCCTCATCTCTGCTGGGATCTGTCTCAGCTTTCCTGCCTCATTCATAGTTCTGACATTCCAAAAACCAATTCTGGTTTCGTGTTTTGCAGTCTGGGCATCCGTTTTCATGCCAGTGGCTTCCTTTCGGCTTTCACCACTGTCAGTCATACGAGCCTGAGACTCCGGATGTCCGTCCCGCATCAAAGTATTTTCATTTATTGCTGTTTCCGTAACGTGTGCGATTTTTTTACACAGACAGGGGTGTCGGCCCTGTGCTAAAACCCCCAACCTGGAGGACCAGGGTACCAGCTTTTGTCTGACCCCTACCCACGCAGACCAGTCCAGCATGGTTGAACCTACCAGGAGTAAAACTCCCACTGGCATAGCTCTGGGGATTGTCAGGGTACACAAGCTGCCATACCGCTGCAAGGTATAGGTACCATTGATGGCAGGAGATAGGATTGGTTGACCTAAAACTAAAAATATATTTGCAGTAGTAAACATAGTAGTTTGAGAGTTTTTTTTTTTAAAGTTTGATTCAAAATAAATGAGTTCGTGGTCCCATTAAATAATAATAATAATAAATTCTTTAAGCGCCAAACACGGCGCATAAGGCAGAAACCAGTGCTCTCCAGGTTGTTCGTTGTGATGCCACTCCTCTTAGCTCTTGCACATTGGCCCATACATTATATATTATTGGAAACGTAGACTGCTCGTTGCCATTTTGAGAAAATTTTCTGATGAACAAGGAGCGATGAGAGCAGGCTGGTGCTTTTCAAACCTATAGGCAGATCTAAAGTGTGCCATAAATTGTTTGCCAGTCATCGTTCGCTTGTGTATATTTCATTGAAATTTGTGGTAAGATTGATTTTATTAACCTTTTATTTAAAATAAAGTTTGAATGTGAGATACTGCAATACGACTGTAAGTAAGTGGGTCCATGGCAGACTTAGGCAGAGCCTAGAGATTGATCCATCATATGATAGACTATCAGAGAGGTGTAGTACTACAAGATTATATATGATTGTCATCAAGGAGCATAACACCTATCCTATGGTATGGAAAAAGATTACTGCTGGAATTGCAGAGGCGTTGTAACCATTAGGGGAGAGGAATACTGGTATTCATTGTCACCTAAAAATATAATGGTGAACTAGGTTGTCATAAAGAGCTGACCCTATTTGTTTGTTTGTACTGTGCCTGTAATTAATTGTGGAATACTATTGTATACTTGTTATAAAGAAGGACGCATAACCTTCTTATTTCAGGGGTTTTTTTGGTACTGACATTAACGTAGTACCAGGCTCGTGGAAACTGTTCGATTCCTGACACTGTTTGCATATTTCGGGCACATGCTAGATGCCATTGCCTTTCAAGAAGGGAAACAGATTGTCCATCGAGCCTATGAACAGATCTACCGGTGTTATCCTTCGAAGATAAGTGCCTGTTCGGCACCAGGAAGCTCAACCTCTAGTTTAAAATAAAGACTGTGAATATTAATAAAAATTCCACCAGTGTCAAATGAAAAGAAAACAAACAATAGTGCGTGATGTTAACCAACAACCTACCATTATATACTGTGATACTATACTGTAATTTATTTTTTCAGAAGGCCCCATGTCTTTCTCTTTGCATTATTTACACTATTTTTAGGAGGGATTACAGGTAATCCTTCTCCATGTTTCTTCTCCTTCTTTTTACGTTTTTCAAGATGAGATCACGATGGAGTTTGATCTATGTGTTTAGAGTGTGTGTGTGTGTAGGAAGATTGGTGCAGTATTATTCTAGATTAAGATTATAGAGGCTAGATCAGGATTTGCACCAGTGTCCTTTTTTTAAAGATATTGCGTGGCCATAGACGCCTTTTTCGGGAGTTGAATTATTTGCGGCCATTTTTGCTTCATTTCCGCAGTATAGGGCTAAGACGATTTCCCGGTTCTTTGTCTAGCAGAAACTGGTTGCATCAGCATGATCTAAGGTTCTGATTGGCTGAGTGCTACCTGCAGTTGAGATGCAGAGCTCCCATTGGCTTTAGAACCACGCCGCGCATATGACGTCATGAAGTCGGCGCGTGGGGGTTCTTGATAATAAATAGGCTAGCATTTCATATGTTCGGTCTCTAAAAAATAAATGGCCAAGCCGCGTTCCTGATTTCAAATTATCGATTGCCTTCAGTGGGGAAATTCGAGATTTGGTAAGCATGAATTTTTGCGTGAGGACTTTATTTAATTTTTCTAGGCCTAGGCCGATCATTTAAGTTTCTTTGGGCAGTTTAAGTTTAATGTTACTTCTTAAAGCCAGAGCCATCAAATACGATCTGAGTGATAGACATGAGAAACTTACTAGGTCCATTTAATTCCTTATTTCAGGAATAGCGGTATTTAAGATGATTTGAAAGTTGAGTTGCCGCGGGCGTGCTTGTATTATTGCAAAGCAGGTCTGTAGAGAAACCCGCATCGGCGAAGTTTATTAATTTACAGAATAGTCGGGAGCGTGTGTAATGTGTATTTTCATTTGTGATTTTATTGAGAGTATTGATGCTCGCTAATTATATAGTTACGCATATATCTGTGGACGGGAGTGAAGAGGTGTATTGTTGCACGAGCACGTGGGCGCGTTGGTTACGGTATATTTATTGATACGATGTTCAGAGGGACGAGGGGGAGAGACGCACGTGGTCATAAAATTGTAAACACGTGGTTGAACTACGGGGGTTTTCAATTTGATAACAGGGGTTATGTATAACTTCTTTGCAGTATGTATACGCTAGCATCTCATATGTTATTGATGTGCATTGTTATTCTGTGTATTCAGAAGATGGAGATGAAATTTATTTCTGTTAAGGGAATAATACTTTATTTCAATTTTGAGGTGATTAATCATACTGACGGGAATTTTAGGAATTCCTAGAGAGGGCTAGTTTTATTTTGTATTAATCATTACGGCATTAGTGTCAGCGGAAGAAGTAGGCCACAGTACGACTGCCCAGATCGGGCCAGTGAAAATATTGTTGTTGCTCGGAGTTAGTCAGGCAGAACAAGCGATCTGGGTTAGCCAATGTTTACTTTGTAGGCTCAGGTAGAGAAGGGAACAGGAGAGGAGCGGACGGTGTTGCATGATTTTTGTATGGAGATGCATAACGGGTTGAAGAGTAAGGGAGTTACTTGTTATTTGAATTACAGTATTAACGTTTTGTTTAGCTGTTGTTTTTGCTTTTGTCTAAACAGCAGGTACCGGCTTTTTGTGGGGAAGAGCAGAATTTTGATACTACAACATTTCTCCCACGGCACAGTGGTGGCATTCGCAGACACCCTAAGTCTCGCGTTAATTGCCAGTGGTGGAAGGAGAGAAAGAAAAGACGTTTTCCCAGGCAGGGGAAGACATTTTCCAGCGAATCGGATTTTGTGGATAAATCCTGAGCTCTGATGCTCGGTCGGTTACACACGCAGATTTGGCACGCTGCCAGCGTTCTGGTAATCTTATGTTCGCTTCTTCACGGCCATAATAAAGCCGATAGCCCATCGCCCAGTCATAGGTAATCGGGCAGGTAATGTCAGAGGTGTTAGGAGAAGCCAGCTACAGTTCCAGTCTAGAATCCAGTGGGGTTCTGTTAAACCTTGGTCATCAATTCCAGAGTTAGTGGAGAGAGAGAGGGTAAACATTCTCTCTACTGAAGTCAGCACAGATAGGCAGAACTGATAGTTTTGTGTTAAATCATAGCAGAGGACAGCTGCTGAAGGTTAGAGGTGCAGTTAGTTCTGTTCAAGAGATTCAAGGATAGGCTGTGTAGAACCGAAGTCTGTGCAGAGATTGTGTAGACACTTCGTAGTCGTTCCAGCTATCAGTGGACTTAGAGTTAGAGTTAGAATTTAGAACAGCTAGTTTGGAGTGTAGGCGACATCAAGTGCAGTGTAGTTCATTTCAGTTAACCTTACCTTCTTTCTCCATACAGGTTGCAATTGTGGGAGAAGGGTTGGGGTTGATGCATTTTTAACTGTGCTTGATTTTGTTTCAGGTATGCATCCTCGCACTTTATGTATTTGACATGTATATGAGTTTGTTTATAGGTGTATAATAAACGTGTATAAATTGTAACTGGCATCAGTCATTTCCTTTAAGTACAGTAGCTATATGTTGTCTGTACCTTGGTGTTTGTGAATCTACGTGAACCTTATCCCCTTAGGGTAGTTAGAGGTGGTTCGAGGCCATAGCAATTTAAACGTCCGAAGTGGCGAGGAAAAGAATCAACCTCGGTTCTCAACCTCGGCGCCAATGGTCTCAACTTTCACATTTTGCGCTATATTTCTATCTGAATCTATCATTTCAGTCTTTCTTCTTACTATTGTCTTGTCACTATATGTAGACAGTCTCTAGTCCTAAATCCATTTCGTGACATATACCAGTATTAACCTAAGTTAGAAAACTACATCTACACACTTATAATATAATAACATTTGTATTATGGACAGAAGATCCATGGTGTTACTTAATTGATGTAAATAATTCTTTTGATTTCACTTTTGATTGTCAGTCCTGATTCAAAACAAACTAGAACCAGGACAATAAATTGTAAAAATTTAACTTTTACCCAAAATTCAACCACTGACTTACTAAAGATAGTCTTTTAAAGTGTAGTTTGTATATGATTGTCGTAGTACTGTTGTATTGTGTTGGATAATAAAATAGTTGTTTATATGTTTAGTTGGTTAATGCACATTACACTACATATTCATAACCCTAGACACCAAACGTAGTCATCATACATTCTAGTCAAAGAATAAGTCTGAATGAGATCATAGAGGTGGTAGCAGAAAGGTAAACTGGTGAGATACATTAACTTGTCTCTTACCATCATATTTGTTATATTCAGGGACCTTCACAGCTGACCTCATTCAGTACACTAAGAGTACATAACAACATTTCTTAACATCAAATCCACCACACCGTGTTGGATCAGACTGTAATTTTTGCAAGTGATATTCACTGTAGCATTTTACAAAAAAAAAAAAATATTATACTATGCCGCCAAAGATTTCCAGCTTCTTCTCCAAAGTTATCTTCTTCAGGTTGTTATCCAACTCTTTTGACAAGGCTTCGTCTAGCTGTTCCCAAAGCCCTTTTGTACTGGCAGGCGGAAACTTGATTGCATCTCTTTTCCAGTCCAAGAAGTGTGTGAGATCATCATCAGGCATATCAACTTGAATATTCTCAGCACTGTGGATTGACTCCTGGCTGCGTTCTTCTAACGTCTTACCCATCGAAACAGAGCGTTGTTGATCAACAGAGCACTGTTGATCTCCCCCTGATGAGCTACCACACACCTTTTTCGTTTTGTGGATTTTCATTCCTCTCTGAATTTCCTACCACGGGCACATGGAAATTCCAGCCGTTGTTCAGAACTCGGTCCGTGTAACGGGTCTGGTCGATTCCAATAAGGCGCCTGTGGATTCATCATTCCCCCCCCCCCCCCCCCCACATCCCTCTTTCGGTGAATCCTGGGGGCATCTATCATGTTTGGGTTTTATGGCGGTTTGGGTTTTACGGCTTACGGGGTGCCAACCCGGTCAGCCGGTTCCTAGTCTTTCCCAGTGTTATCTGTCTTTCCAGAAGTCCATCGGTCTTTTCCCGATTGTCACTGGTCTGACCATGTATTTATGATAGGAAACTCCATACAGAGCGATACAACAGGAGGCAATCTGATCATCAGAAAGAATACTCCCGTCCATCAAGTGTATTTTGGTTAGGTTATACCTCTACCACTTGTACCATTCAGCCTCATTTTCATTTTTCTTGTCGTTCTTTCTGGAGCATGGGGGCCACCACTGCAGCTGGCCCCCTTGCAAGAAGCTTGCGCAAGCAATCACTTGCTCTTGCCGTGATGGTTTCTGTAGGAGTTTGTTCTACATGACGAGGTTGCCGCGAAGCGTAGTGAGGTGCTAGAGTTAGCGTTCTTGAGCAGCCAAGTGTGTCGCGTTGGCTGCTGTGAGCCAGTGCCGTTGTTGGAATTATGTGATGTAAAACCATCTGCCTCTTGGTCTTACCCGTTCTCTGAAAACATATATTCTACTGTTGTATATGCATAGTGGCAACTTATCCGGGCTTCATTCTCATGAGATGGCCAAACCATTAACTTTCCACCTTTCTGCTTGATACCGGATGTCTTTCCCACAATTTTTTTTATTTCATAATTTCTGATTCTGTCTCTCCTGGTAACATTAATGGCTTTTCTTAAGCATCTTATCTCCATGTTAGTTCGAAATAACAGTGTTTGTCTTGTTATTCCGAATGAACGAAGCTCGTCTTTTAGTTCGAAAGAATGGAGTTTGTCTTGCTAATTTACTGGGATCGCAAAATAATATTGCTTGTATACAGTGCCAGATTTATATATATACATAAGCTAAACACGCAACAGCTTAGAGCAGCGGTCGGCAACCTGTTCATGACAAAGAGCCAAACATTTAATTTTGCTTCCATTTTAAAAAACTGAAGAGCTGCATGACAAAAAAAAACACACACACACATATATATATATATATATATATATATATATATATATATATATATATATATATATATATATATATATATATATATATATATATATATATATATATATATATATATATATATATAATTGAATGAGAGATACCATATATATATGTGAGTGGATTAATGTCGCTAGGGTTGCGGAAATTTGAAGCAAAGGTTTTATGTAAATGTCAGTATTAGTGCAATTATAGGTTCTTACACACAGTATATGGAAACTTGGATGGAAAAAACACCCATTTTAAATTGCTGGGATGTTTTCCCCACCGTCTAATCTCAATTGTGCTCAGTCTACTATACCAAACGACTATTGTATTTGATGCTATATTTAATATCTCACTCTACTAGCTGTCAAAGTTTTTTTTATGGCAAACAAAAATTCTGATAAAACCCCCATGTAAAAACAACCATATTGCTCTACTTGAATGGTACCGTATTCCACACACATTTTGTAAATTTCAATAATTCTCATTTTTGGCAGGTTATATCATATTATTATATGCCAATGTCTTTTAGAAAGCTTGAAAATTTTTTTAGGTATGTGTAACACAAAGGTTCGATGTAAAAACACCCACATATAACTACTTGAGACGTCTTCAACACTTAATGTAAATTCTAATGATTCTCCTATATGCCATGTTGTATCTATTATATCATGTCTGTACATATTAATGTATTTTATGGAGAATAAAGATTCTGATATGTATGTATGTATGTGTGTGTATGTGTGTGTATGTGTATGTATGTATGTATGTATGTATGTATGTATGTACGTGTGTATGTGTGTGTATGTGTGTGTATGTGTGTGTATGTATGTATGTATGTATGTATGTGTGTGTGTGTGTGTGTGTGTGTGTGTGTATGTATGTATGTGTTACACCCCCCTAATGTAGGTGTATCGTCATGGCCAATGACTGAAATGGCAGCACTGATAACGTATTGGTTTGGGGAATATTGATTATCTGCTAACGTTACTGTTGTGTTGTGTATCTGGTAATGTCTACATTTGATACATACATATCCGCCAAACAGGCAAACACTGTAGAAGTCCACTGGTAAGCGATGATCAGGTTCTCGATACAGATAGACCACGCCCACTCCGGGGCTATTTCTAAATACGTGTTAAGTTCCCTGTCACACTTGTAATACTAATTGCGTGTGTTGGTTTAGTCGTTTACACCACAGGTACGTACACAAGAGTCATGGATGGTTGTA
This sequence comes from Oreohelix idahoensis, assembly GCA_024509875.1. Taxonomy (NCBI): domain Eukaryota; kingdom Metazoa; phylum Mollusca; class Gastropoda; order Stylommatophora; family Oreohelicidae; genus Oreohelix; species Oreohelix idahoensis. The sequence continues at coordinate 866,609 of JAMPIV010003711.1, forward strand.
AACGACTGGTGACATTTCATATGGGTTTATTCACGTCACAACACATTGATGAAATACACATAGAATACCGTTCAGAGCACAACACAAGATATAAATTACCACATAAGAACTGCGCACTCGGCAGCTACAATGATATCATAATACATGGCCTAGAGTACTCATATTAAACTCAGCGTTCTAAAGAATCCTCAATAACAATCCTCTCACAGGAGCTATCATGATTCATGGCCTAAAGTACTCTTATTAAACTCAGCGCTATAAAGAATCCTCAATAACAATCCTCTCACAGGAGCTATCATGATTCATGGCCTAAAGTACTCTTATTAAACTCAGCGCTATAAAGAATCCTCAATAACAATCCTCTCACAGGAGCTATCATGATTCATGGCCTAAAGTACTCTTATTAAACTCAGCGCTATAAAGAATCCTCAATAACAATCCTCTCACAGGAGCTATCATGATTCATGGCCTAAAGTACTCTTATTAAACTCATCTCTATAAAGAATCCTCAATAACAATCCTCTCACAGGTGCTATCATGATTCATGGCCTAAAGTACTCTTATTAAACTCAGCAATATAAAGAATCCTCAATAACAATCCTCTCACAGGAGCTATCATGATTCATGGCCTAAAGTACTCTTATTAAACTCAGCGCTATAAAGAATCCTCAATAACAATCCTCTCACAGGAGCTATCATGATTCATGGCCTAAAGTACTGTACACTGCAGTTATAAACACTTCCACAATAATTAAAACTGCAGTTTCATACTACGCTGTACCCACAGCGAAAAATCCGTCGACATTTTAAATTCAGCACTGTACAGGCATTTCACACTTCCCAAAAACACTGTCTTCCTACCCGGTCAAAACGCCCGGAACACTCTCCCCAGATAACACACTCGTCCCGCTCAAAAGCAGACACGAGACTTCCTCACGGTCAACACAACTCAGTCAACCAGTCATCTGCGGGCTAGCCGCGAGCTATTCTCACTCCGTTCAAAACATTACAGAATAAATATATCAGCGCTTTTCACGCTGTCTGTAATCTGTCTCTCGAAACTATCACGAGATACTCTCTAAATAATTCGATAGCTAACAAGCAACTAAGTGCTATAACTTAAAATCTATTTCAACTACTAACATACTCCAGTTTACTTCCCCTTACACTAAAACTGTTCGTTACATCTTACCTCACCCCCAGAGAAAAAAAATTGATTCTATCAATTTTTTGACAAATACATTCCCCAAAACCAAAAAAAATTAAGAGGACAATGAATCTCTAACACATGCGTATAAGAATTACCTTAAGTTAAGTTAAAATAAGACATCTCCAAAATATAAGCATTAAGTGACATGTAAAAATGAAGTATCCAATGTAATCAATTAAGCATACCAAAAATAATGCATTACAAAACCAAGTTAAGTGAATACAGCACAACTAAATAGGAAACAACCGATAGTAAAAGAAAAGACAAGATCAAGCAAACGAAAAATGATCCGTAATAAAGGTAAGTATGAAATCAGAATATGAGGAAAAAACAATAATATTACATTCAAACAATTTGTTATATGTAAAATAATTACAAATATCACAAGTAGCTACACTATATTAAGTTATACCATTAAAGTAACAATACATAGAATGAAAGTATAAGATGCGAAAGAAGAAGTATACAAGGAGAATGAAGTGAAACGTAAATAAAGCACGAAATGTAAACACAATATGAAACCATACTGAAAAGACAACAGAAAAGAAGGAATGGAATGAAGGATAATCAACAAAGACAGATAGAAAGCAAAAGGTATGAATATAGAGAACGTTGGTAAAATATATACTAATAACTATTTAGATCAACAACGTATTTTATAATACATACAAATATGATCGAAAAGCACAAAACAAAATAACAAAGTATTCCTATACTAATACTACAAAAAATAGTTTATAACTAAACAAAACATAATCAGTAATTTAAACAAGTTATACAAGTTATATATAATGAACAATAAATTATCGACACCACACAAAAAAAGTAATAGCATTGCTATAACCAAGTTCGAACAACGCACAATCAAGCGCTAATACAACATAACATCCAAAAAACAAAAAAAAAACGTTCTTTAAAGAACTAACATTATTCTACATATCAAACATAGCACATAGTCAAACGCTAGGCACACAGAAAACCAAAAATAAAAAATTACAATGTCTGGGAAAAAAATATTTTCCAAAAAATACAATACAAAAATATTTCGTAACGCTAAGTTACATAAAAATAGTATTTTAATTTAATTAATTCAAATCTATAATTAACAAATTAACAAAAAACTAGCTTTAGCAAAATGAGAGACATATAACAATTCCTGTATCTAAGCAAACACTAAACAACACGTGTAAGTTTTTTCAAAAAATACGTCACAGAGAAACACATAGAAAAAACACACTATTACCAACATACAAGTTTGCAAATACATGAAAACAACGTAATGTATGTTAAGCAAGTGCTTAAATCAGATCTCTAGATTTCTCAATCAAATAACAATATCAGCAAACGCTGTTAATTTTCTCTATACAGTTCAATTTAAACTTTTAAATATTTCCGGCTGACAATCACGTTCAGCTTAGCTACAGTGTTATTTAGTTATAAATTTATATCTATCTCCACCTGATATATTAAAAGTAACTACTGTAATACTACAACTAATTAGTATGTGCATAGGGATGGCAAACTCATCATGTACAAAATTATCTTAACTATCACATCTACACAAAATCCAAAAAAAAAAAAAAAAAACTGCAAGTTCTACACCAGAGTATAAAAGTCAATGATTATAAGGTGTAAATAGGCATAGGTTTGTAACCAGTAAGGTTAAATATAAATCTGCTCATTGCATTCATCAATAGTAAACAACACGTCACTACCATCTAACATACTACATATTATCCAAAACACAATAGTATAAAAATAGCATCGAAATGAACTAATTTATAATTAAAACAGTCATACATATAAAAAAAACAATAGACATCAAATGATGCGTAAAGATGATGATCATAATATAACAACCTATAATGATCTATGCAATAGAATACATTAACATCTACTGTCCTAATAAACAAACAAAACAAAAAAGAATCAACCGCAAAAAAAAAAATCTCCATAGGTCTTGCCGACATCTCATAAACACTAGGGGTAAAACGTCGAATCCATCGTTAGCACGCTGATATGTTTCGCTTGAGAAAACACTCGGGCACAATGTTGACCTATATTCTTGCCGCTACCGTAAACAGCCGTTAACGTAAACAGGAGCGCTGACCCATATCAAGAAGTCGCCTCTGTTCAAAAAATACAAATGAAAATTCCATTTTAATGAATGGTGAAATTTACTACGAACAACGGAGAGGTTAAACAAACAATTACCCCGCACTGTGGTCCGTGTGGAAATCTGGTCACCCCACGATGTCATCGACTCTTCGTTTAAGTTCACAACAACGTGCTGCTCTTTCAAAATCAGAAACATAACAAGCAGTAGTATTTGTGACATCATTATCATTGCTACTTTGCTTAATAACAATGCTTCTAGGCTCATGTCGAGCAAAATTAGCATAATTGCACTTATTCGTCGTTTGATCAAAATATTTATCATCATTTCCTCTTTGTTTGAGACTATTATTATGTCTATAATCCCAGTTAGACTTGTTATGATTAACGTTTCTACTCCGCACAAAAAATCTGTCAGAAAAATTATTGCACGACTGAAAACTCTTCTTGTATTTGTCTGTCCCATTATTTCCAAAATTCTGAGAATTAAACTGGTGAGATACATTAACTTGTCTCTTATCTCTCTGAGAAGGAAAATTATTATCATTTGAATTTCCTTGGTACTTTCTAACCTTAGAAACATCTCTCCTACAAAAACTCTTTCCATTCTTTTCTTTGACAATATGCTTGTTTACAGTATCATCTGCAGATCTATAAGTATCTTTATCGTTACGCCTATAATGGGTTTCATCCTTGGAACCACTACTTATAACTTTATCCCTTGTTATCATCTTCTGAGAACCTCCAAAATCAGTTACTCGTTTAATCTTTGGGCTTTTAGCTTGAAATCTATCAGGACTGACTGTTACCTTATCATTCTCTCTATTACACTTCCGCCAAGATTCGTTGCTATTGCAAGAAGAATCAAAAGATCTTCGAAAGTTATATTTTCCCCGAAAAGATATTTGTCTATCACATCTAACCTTTCTATCCGCAAAGATTGTATCGGGCTGGATCTTTGCTTTTTTAACCTGTTGGTAAACAACTTTCTGTCTAGCATTGTCCACATTTACAGAAGACCATATTCCGCTGTTCAAAATAACATCGAGTAGACCCTGTACCCTTTTTGTACTTTCTGCAATTTCAACATTTTTTTGTGAAATTTCTTCACTTAATTTCCTATTTAATTTGTCAAATGTCAAAACTTTACTTCTCTCCTCTGTTAATAATCTCTCAATCTTAATCATCTCCTCTCTCTCAGTCGTTAACTCTTCTAATCTCTCTTTTTCATCCATTTCTTTATTTGCATCAATTCGTCGTGCCTCAATTTGACTATCATCATTATCCATAAATACATCATCTTTCTTCGGAAATTCTGTATACTTTTCTTTCATTTGGTGACTAAAATTCGCATTGTCACTTAACAGCCTAATAAATGTTTCATTACATAATTTCTCACATTTCTTGGCCTGAACTTTCAATTTCTCATGTATCTCTTTCTTTTTTTGAACTTCCCGAGTGAGATTACCCACTTCGTCATCTTTGTCTTTCACCCGAATTTCCAGCTCTTTGTTCTTGTTCAATGCTGCATCTAACGCCGCATGTACTTTAGTAAGTTCCGTGTTTGACTTATCTAACTCATTTGCGAGTTTAGAGACTGTTTCGTGTAGTTTACTCACTTCAGTAGTAACTTTTAAACAATTGTCCCTTTCCCGTAGGGCACTCTGTTTGTTGACTTTTATTTGTTTCTCACTTCCTAATTCCTTTTTCTGCTCATCAGGAATACCGTTGTGGATCATTTTGAATATATTTTGCATTATCTGTCCGTGTTCAAGTTCAATATACTGTTGTAAAAACACACGAAGGTGCTGTAGCAAATCAATCAAATCCTTAGCCATTATTGAATTACAAAGAAGCTTAAAGTTATGTTCAGCAAATAACTTTAGGGATACTGACACATTAACCAACAAATCGTCCATGATCCATACTCCAAGTCTTGGACCTCTCAATCCCTTTTCATCTCTACCTATTAACAATGCACTCTCCAACATAGGCCTTATATCTGCAGGATTATTATCAAAATCCATGGTGATTTAATCACTCAGTTAACTATATATCTATATCAGTATAATTATTAATGTCGTAAGTTTATGTTTCAAGAAGTTCTGACAATTACCCTTCCATTTCACACAGTTCAGTATGTATACCAAAAATATTATTCATAACTTTGTGTATCATCAATTCCTCTTCCATCTGAGGGAAGTCAACATATATCATACAACCATCAATACTTAGCATCAATACTAAATCCTAATAATATGTCTATATAGAATTAGACAACAAAAACAACAGATTTCAACAGTATAGGAGATGCAAAGCACAGGAAGGCTCGTTGACATAGTTAAGGCGACACAGTTCACACCACAAACATAACTACTTATCTTGAATGAAAACTCTTCTGTTCCTTTCCGTTAACACCCTGGATATCACAAAGTTCAATGGTAAAACAATCGACAACAGAAAGGCATTGGAACTTGACACCTTGATTCCGCTCAGGTCCTCGATTCAGCACGCTACGTGCTAACACACCGCACAGGAAAGCAGGAAATGGGTCACCGTCTGTCAATTTCGTTGAAAGAAGGTACACCACTCGTTCATACTGCCAGATGATTACTTGTACTGGTATACAGACGCCACTGTATATCATGACATCTCATAATCTTGAGTAATAAATTTCTTGACTTGCGAGTTGCGACTTGCGACTTGAGTTAACAGTTCCCAGTTTAACTGATACTGAATAAGTTTTCCTTGAGCCTGGATACAGCTCTCAAATGTGATGTCTGTCTTTCATATACTAACGCCACTCAGGCTACACGCTAACACTTGTGAATTAATATCACGCGAATTTCGCGGGTATCTGATCCTATAAATCTAGCACACCACTGTTACACCTAGGGTGGCCAGCTTGTACGCTTTGCAATAGGTGATAGTGAGTGCGTGTTGGAACCGACACTCACAAAACAGGATATAAAATATCTATATAATAACTGCGCACTCGGCAGCTACAATGATATCATAATACATGGCCTAGAGTACTCATATTAAACTCAGCGTTCTAAAGAATCCTCAATAACAATCCTCTCACAGGAGCTATCATGATTCATGGCCTAAAGTACTCTTATTAAACTCAGCGCTATAAAGAATCCTCAATAACAATCCTCTCACAGGAGCTATCATGATTCATGGCCTAAAGTACTCTTATTAAACTCAGCGCTATAAAGAATCCTCAATAACAATCCTCTCACAGGAGCTATCATGATTCATGGCCTAAAGTACTCTTATTAAACTCAGCGCTATAAAGAATCCTCAATAACAATCCTCTCACAGGAGCTATCATGATTCATGGCCTAAATTACTCTTATTAAACTCATCTCTATAAAGAATCCTCAATAACAATCCTCTCACAGGTGCTATCATGATTCATGGCCTAAAGTACTCTTATTAAACTCAGCGCTATAAAGAATCCTCAATAACAATCCTCTCACAGGAGCTATCATGATTCATGGCCTAAAGTACTCTTATTAAACTCAGCGCTATAAAGAATCCTCAATAACAATCCTCTCACAGGAGCTATCATGATTCATGGCCTAAAGTACTGTACACTGCAGTTATAAACACTTCCACAATAATTAAAACTGCAGTTTCATACTACGCTGTACCCACAGCGAAAAATCCGTCGACATTTTAAATTCAGCACTGTACAGGCATTTCACACTTCCCAAAAACACTGTCTTCCTACCCGGTCAAAACGCCCGGAACACTCTCCCCAGATAACACACTCGTCCCGCTCAAAAGCAGACACGAGACTTCCTCACGGTCAACACAACTCAGTCAACCAATCATCTGCGGGCTAGCCGCGAGCTATTCTCACTCCGTTCAAAACATTACAGAATAAATATATCAGCGCTTTTCACGCTGTCTGTAATCTGTCTCTCGAAACTATCACGAGATACTCTCTAAATAATTCGATAGCTAACAAGCAACTAAGTGCTATAACTCAAAATCTATTTCAACTACTAACATACTCCAGTTTACTTCCCCTTACACTAAAACTGTTCGTTACAGTATGTATGTATGTATTGTGGCAGTTAGGGAACGATTTACAGTCAAAGGGAAGGAATAAAGAGAATTATGAATGGGAAGGTTCAGATAGAGTGCAAAAAGGAGATGCGCGAACAATGTTGCGCATGACAGAGGTGAACGGTAATCCAGTGAATCACGCTTTCTTAGCGGGCAGTCCAGAAACGTGAGCCAGAGAGGGAAGCCGCATATACGCGGGCAGCCATGTTAATGGCAGTATTCAAGTAGTTTATGTGATGAATATTTCATGGACAAGAAATAGTTTGGGTAATGATTAACCCGAAATATTGAATAGTGGGAATTCTTGTCTAGAAGGAGAAACGGTGTGAGTTAGATATTATTCAGAAAGGAAAAGGTACGTAGAGTGATTTACAATACATATAGACAGTAGTCATATTCTTCAGTGAGGCAAGGGAAATTAACAACCCCGGAGAGGCCCGGTCCCATCAAGATAACCTGAACACTGAGAGGATATAAATAACAATAATCTAAGAAATTGTAAGGAAGAAAGAACAGAACTAAGACAATAGCACCTGAATGATCACTGATGGTTAAATGTCACAAGGTGTAGATTCGATACTGAACGAGAGAGAGAGAGTGAGGAAAGAAAGAACTTGCATTGTATATTCTATGATGGACCAAATGTGGAGGTCAGAGCAGACAGCAATGATCCTCTCATATGTAAATAAACAATATTCAAATTACCATGGCGTTATCTACCCTTCCAAGATGGAGGTGAAATCCGTTTCTCACCTTAGACGCCGAAAGAAAAACATCAGGAATGTGTGTATTTCGATGGATAGTACCATGTTATGTTAAATTATAGAATAAAAGATACACCAGAGTATCTAGTGGTGTAGATATTTTCCTATAACTGACCTCGAAACCCTCGAATCGGTCGGTTGGATCGGAGGGTTGATCAGTGAGTTAACAATTCACTATCGTAAAACAAGCTATTGTTACCGAAACAGAACCAGGCTCGACAGTAAACATGACTCACTCTAATATCTTGGGGGCTAAGGAGATTTTTAAAATTGGATACTGGAATGTAAGAACTATGTATCAAGACGGAAAATTGGAAGAAGTAATTAAAGAAATGGATAATTATAAGTTGGACTTATTGGGTGTCAGCGAGTGTAGATGGACGGGGAAGAGCATAAAATATATTTCAGAAGAAAAAAAGCAAATTATATACTCTGGTAGTAATGATAATCGTCACACAGAGGGAGTAGCCATCCTAATGACACAGAAAGCAGCAGCATCGCTTATCAGCTGGGTACCTATCAATGAGAGGCTAATATTAGCTAGATTTCAGACACGATTTTTCAAGCTCTCAATTGTACAATGTTATGCACCAACTAACGACGCTCTTGATACCACAAAAGATGACTTCTATGAAGCACTTCTAAGTACCATCAACACAATACCCAAGCATGACATAATAGCAGTCATGGGTGATTTTAACGCCAAAGTAGGTGACAACAACGATGGAGTACAAAGATATCTCGGTACTCATGGCATAGGCTGTATGAATCAAAATGGCGAAAGACTTCTAGAACTTTGTGAAATATCAAACCTCGTTGTGGCAGACACCATCTTTCCACATAAGAATATCCACAAGATAACATGGAATTCACCTGATGGCAGAACTAAGAACCAGATAGATCACTTCTGCATAAGCGCTAAATTTCGCTCATCAGTTCAAGACGTCAGAGCATACAGAGGTGCAGAGATCGGAAGCGATCATAACCTCTGCATAGCTAAACTGAGAATTAAACTGAAGAAGTTATACCAACAGAATAAAAATAGAAGAATAGATGTACACAGACTGCAATCAAATGATATAAAGGAGGAATATAATGTCAAAATGAACAACTATTTCGATGCTTTAGGCAAAATTGACAACGATATCAACACCAAGACAATCGATACTAAATGGGAACAACTGAGAACAGCAATGACAGAAGCAGCAGTAGCGACCACCGGATACCTAGTACATAAAAAGAAAAAATGGATGAGAGAAGATACTTGGGATAAAATACAAGAAAGGAAAACAGCAAAACTTAAACTACTAGCGGCAAGTACACATAATGCAGTTGAATCTTGCAAACTAACTTATAACTTGTTAAATAAAGAAGTGAAGACAAAAACTCGAAGAGATAAAAGACATTTCATCAATGAACTGGCCGTAGAAGCTGAAAATGCTGCAAGAACTGGTAATAGTAGGTGCCTTTATCAAATTACAAAACAACTATGTCACCAGCCTACTGCTATGGAAACACCTGTTAAAGGTAAATTAGGGAATTCAATACCAACAGAAAAAGAACAAATGAAGAGATGGGCTGAGCACTTCATGGAGGTGCTAAACAGACCACCACCAACAGTAACACCTGATTTTAATAATGAAACACCCATCACCACCTTGCCAATAACTTGCGATGAATTCACGCTGGACGAGATCAAACAAGCCGTTAAAAGATTAAAAAATTTTAAAGCTGCTGGAGTTGACGAAATTTCAGGGGAAATGATTAAAGCAATTAATGACAACAACCTCTTGAGAATTTTAGATATTATAAATGAAGTATGGAGAGAAGAACAACCACCACAACAATGGAAAGACAGTATTATTGTAAAGTTACCGAAGAAAGGTGATCTATCAGACTGTAATAACTGGCGTGGTATATCTCTATTATCAGTACCTGGAAAATTATTATGTTGCATGATGTTAGAAAGACTTAAATTGCATGCTGACGAAAAGATCAGAGAAGAACAAGCGGGTTTCAGGCCGAAACGATCATGTATTGATCAAATATTCACACTAAGAACAATTATAGAAGAATCAGTGGAAAGGCAATCGCCACTTATTATCACCTTCGTCGATTTTCAAAAAGCCTTTGATAGTCTACACCGCCCATCATTGTGGAAGATACTTACAATCTATGGTTTTCCAACAAAATATGTGAATATAATCAAAGCACTATATGACAATGCAAGATGTTGTGTTAGAACAAATAAAGGGAATACAGAATGGTTTACAGTAGAAACAGGGGTGAAACAAGGCTGTATTATGTCACCACTACTTTTTGGAATAGCTATTGATTGGGTTATGAGAAACTATACCCACAATGAACAATTAGGTATAAAATGGACAAATGGAAAATTCCTGGGGGACCTGGATTTCGCTGATGATGTAGCATTCTTAAGTTCAACACCAAGACAATCCCAAGAAGCAATAAATAATTTGTGTCATCTCTCGGTTAAAATAGGTCTCCAAATAAATGCCTCTAAAACTAAAGCTATGAACTTTTCTAACGAGACCTTTGATATCATCTTGAACGGGGAAAAACTACAGAAAGTTGAAAGTTTCAATTATTTAGGCAGTAAAATGACTCAGGATGGTGACACAACAAGAGAAATCCATACTAGAATTGCTTTGGCAGCTAGCGCCTTCAATAGATTATCTAACATTTGGAAATTACGATCATTGAATATACATACCAAGCTTCGTCTGTTTAATTCAAATGTTATAACATACGGCTGTGAGAGTTGGAAAATAACAAAATCATTGGAGAAAGAGTTGGAAAGAATTCAAGACTAATCGACAAATAAGAGAAGACTCTAGGCAGAAATATGTCTCCGACTATATAAGGAAAAGACGATGGTCATATATCGGTCATGTCCTACGAATGCAAAACAACAAAGTACCACTACAGGCGCTCACTTGGGTTCCTGAGGGTAAGAGGAAAAAAGGAAGACCAAAAGAAACACTCAGAAGAACAATAATAAGAGAAGGAAGAACGTTGGGCCTAAATAATGTGCAAGAGCTAAGAGGAGTGGCGTCACAACGAACAACCTGGAGAGCACTGGTTTCTGCCTTATGCGCCGTGTTTGGTGCTTAAAGAATTTATTATTTATTATTATTATTATCGCATCACGTGCTGTGTGTGTGTGTGTAACTGTTGTGGTATACAGCAAATCATAGCTAACCACAGAGGTAAGCGAACCTGGACAGACATTGCCATATATGATTCATGATACAGCGACCACAGGCTGTGTGTGTGTGTATGTATGTATGTATGTATGTATGTATGATAAGAGAGCTAAGCGAATTAGGCTACCCTGACGTCTTTGTCAGTGGCTCCTCCTATCAAGTTAAAAACGCCAGTACTATCACAGACCGGATTGAGCGTAAGAAAGGTATTATTCAGGGGTGCCCATGGAGTGTCATTGTATTTGAACAAGGCATCGATAAATGGCTGCGGTGGATTGAGCAAGGTTATCAAATACATCACGTGCCAAATCCCATTCAAGGGTATGTGGATGTCGTAAGTCTCTTCGCCACCAACATACACGACTTACAATCAATGGCACAGAAGACAACAGTATTTATGGAGACCAGCGGGATGGAGGTCAAGCCACAAAAATGTGCAGTGTTCAGCGGTCAGCGAAGCGGAAACAACTGGGTCAAAACTCGTAAAGCGGACATTAATATCCAAGGTCATGAAGTCCCCTCTTCTGATCGAGGGCGCTCCTACAGATACCTAGGACATGACATCACAATTGATAATACATCGGACCAGTTCCAAGCAAGCAGCCTTATATTAGAATTTAGGTCAAATTTAACAAAATTAAGCTGTGCCCCCCTACCAACGTCAGCAAAGATCTCATTAATTAACCCGATGTGTTTCGGTCCTCTCATGTTTTATTTTTCTAACATACACTTCACAGAAAAACTACTTAAAGAAATTGAAGATGAAATTGTACAACACGTTAGAACATGGTTAGCGCTAAATGAATCATCCACAAGGAGCTATTTCTTTTGTCCCAGGTCGAAGGGTGGCCTTGGCATACCAAACCTCTTCATATTATACCACTCTCGACATATTTCATTCTTTGTCAGTTTGCTCAATTGTGACGATAGTCTTGTAATAACTGCAGCAATAACCTCGCTAGATAAACAAATGAAAAAACGTAAAATAGACCAAGTAGATGAAAATAGGAATAACTTTGCAAGTTACGAGCTAAACGAAACGAACCACCTAGTTAAAAGATCGAAGGTGAATTGGCCAAAATCATTTTGGGTAGAGCTGAATGAAGAATGCGCGCGTGAAGGAGTGAGTGTGACAGTGGATGACAGTGGCCATTACATTGTACATTTAGACGTAGATGAAGATGTGAGTCTAACATACAAGTCAGCAAATGCTTTTTATTCTGGATTTAAATCACATAAACTTAACCTAATTCTAAGTGAACTAAAAAGTAAATCGTCACAAGGGAGAATAGTGCGCGAAATGAAATGTGTAAACCATTCATTGTCATCTAGTTTTCTATCTAATGTTAAATTAAGTGATCAAATACTTTCATTTGCTGTGAGATCGAGGTTACATTTGCTGGAATGCGAAAGTCTTTTACATCTATACTACCCACAGACATACACGAAAATGTGCAAAATATGTAACCACCCATACGAAACAGTGTCACATTTATTAAATGGATGTACCAAATTTCAAACATTATACCAACAAAGGCACAATAGAGCTGTAGACATTATTTATGAGAAACTGAAATCCTCATACAATAATAAGAGTGACATAACAATAAATACAGAGATAATAGTTAAACCATCACTTTTCGGCAGCAGTAACACCTCATTTAAGACACATGCCGTAAAACCTGATTTAACGATAATCAATCGACAGAACAAAACAGCTTTTATAGTAGAGGCAGCAATACCATATGACGCCCATTTAGATAAATGTTACCAACATAAAAATTTGATAAGTACTATCCATTGACTGCAGAAATTAACGAACTAGGCTATCGTACGCGTGTAATCGTACTGATAATTGGTAGTTTGGGTCATGTGCATGCAAAGTGTGTGAGTGGATTAATGTCGCTAGGGTTGCGGAAATTTGAAGCAAAGGTTTTATGTAAATATGTCAGTATTAGTGCAATTATAGGTTCTTACAGAATATGGAAACTTCGATGTAAAAAACACCCATTTTAAATTGCTGGGATGTTTTCCCCACCGTCTAATCTCAATTGTGCTCTGTCTACTATACCAAACGACTATTGTATTTGATGCTATATTTAATATCTCACTCTACTAGCTGTCAAAGTTTTTTTTTATGGCAAACAAAAATTCTGATAAAACCCCCATGTAAAAACAACCATATTGCTCTACTTGAATGGTACCGTATTCCACACACATTTTGTAAATTTCAATAATTCTCATTTTTGGCAGGTTATATCATATCATTATATGCCAATGTCTTTTAGAAAGCTTTAAAATTTTTTTTATTTATGTGTAACACAAAGGTTCGATGTAAAAACACCCACATATAACTACTTGAGACGTCTTCAACACTTTATATAAATTCTAATGATTCTCCTATATGCCATGTTGTAGGCCTATCTATTATATCATGTCTGTACATATTAGTGTATTTTATGGAGAATAACGATTCTGATATGTATGTATGTATGTATGTATGTATGTATGTATGTATGTATGTATGTATGTATGTATGTATGTATGTATGTATGTATGTATGTATGTATGTATGTATGTATGTATGTATGTATGTATGTATGTATGTATGTATGTATGTATGTATGTATATGTATGTATGTGTGTATGTATGTATGTATGTATGTATGTATGTATGTATGTATGTATGTATGTATGTATGTATGTATGTATGTATGTATGTATGTATGTATGTATGTATGTATGTATGTATGTATGTATGATTGTATGTATGTATGTATGTATGTATGTATGTATATATATATATATATATATATATATATATATATATATATATATATATATATATATATATATATATATATATATATATATATATATGGATATATAGATATATATATGTGTATAGATATATGTATATATATATATTTATATATATATATATATATATATATATATATATATATATATATATATATATATATATATATATATATATATATATATATATATATATAATTGAAATAATAAACATAATTTTTCAAATGCCATTTTACTACTTAATAGGTAATACAATTTTTTCAGTAACAAATATTAAGATAAGATGTAACATATTAAAATAAAATATACAAATGAAAAGTAAGGAAATTTAATGAGACTTTTGCTGTTGGATTTCCTTGCAAAGTTGGTCAATATTTGGTGAATAATCTGTTGTTTTCATTTTCAAGCATGACTGGAGACTCACGTCATTCAATTGGCTTCTTAATTTGCTTTTGATATAATTCATGTTGGAAAATAATTGTTCACAAAAATATGTTGATCCAAAAATTGAAAGAAGCCCAAATGCAAATTTCTTCAGCTGAACATAGCTGTCGGGTAAACAGAGTTGGAGGGACAGACAATGATATCAAAATAAGAATACAAAAAGCAAGAGGAGCTTTCATTGCATTAGGAAACATATGGAGAGCAAGAGAAATCAAGTCCAACACGAAAATAAGAATCTTCAACTCAAATGTCAAGTCAGTCCTATTGTACGGAGAGCAACAAAAACAACAACCAAAAATCTAGACTTTTATAAACGGGTGCTTGCGTAGAATAGAAGGACTGAAATGGTATGACAAAGTCACAAATGTGGAATTGATGACAAGTGCCAGTGGAACAAGAGTTGAGAAGAAGACGCTGGCGATGGATAGGACACACATTGAGGAGACATGTTGATAGCATTACAAGGCAGTCCTTGTTCTGGAATCCACAGGGAAAGAGAACAAAAGAACGAAATCTTTATTTCATTAGGGTAAAGAAATTGGCATAATTGCCTTTTTACATTTCTGCCCTGCAATACCATTTTCAGCGTTTTACAAATTAAAATATTAATAACTTCAGACAGGATTAATCAATATTATCATCACAATCATAACTGAGCATACACAAGTACATTTACTCATAGTCATTCACACACATAGAGAGAGGGAGAAAGTCAAGCAATAAAGCTACTTAATATTAAAAATTCAATTGAAAATATTACAACGACAGTTAAATGCTCATGGAAACGTTGAAATAACTGAAACAAAATTGTCGTTAAATGTGTGTACAAGATTTCATGACATGTGAATGCAGATGTCTCTTGAATGAGATGTAATTATCAGTTTTGACAGACTTGGGTAGGGAATTCCATGCTAAAGCACCTGCTTAACTAAAACAACTTCGGAAGAGGTCAGAGAGGCAGAGGTAGACCAAAAAACACATGGAGAAGAGAACTGGATACAGAGGTGAAAATGATGAGGAAAACATGGAAAGAACTTGAGCAGATGGCACCGGACAGGAAGACTTGGCATGTGTTTGTTGAAGGCCTATGCTCCTCGGGGAGCTAAAGAGTGTTGATATATAAATTTGACCTGGCCTTGATTTGGTCAATTTATATAATTTAAATAGGAAATTGGATGAAGATGTGCGTCGATTTCTTTAAAAAACCACATCGATAGCATAATTAAAGGAGAAAAATGTGTTGAAAACTTACCTTTTGGCAAAAAATACAATTTTCACGGTAATTCGTTATCAGAAGAAATTTTTTATACCGACATGCAAGTGCATCAGGAAAGTTTTAACTGCACAAATGGCGGTTACATTCTGCGTCGCTTGGGTGCGCGACGGTCATCTCGTGAAAAAAGCTTGTTTATTTCGTAACCGAAAATTCTATAATCGGTTATGAATCCAAAAATAGAAATACGGGAAAGCATTTCTCTTGCCTTTAAAATAATAAAAAATATGACAAAATCTTTAAAGGACCCCCTCCCCCAACACCCAAAAGTTTTGTCCACGAAAAGTCTATGTCAAAAGGTGGTTTTAGTGCAAGGACACTAAGTGTTAAGTAGCCGAGGGCCAAGAGCCGGATGCGGCTCGCGAGCCGCAGGTTGCCGAACCCTGGCTTAGAGCCCCACAGTCTGAAGGGGTCTAGCGAGGTGGGGACTTAGCGGCCCAACAAAGTTACAAAAATAGTTATAGTGCAATTGTCGCAAATTTTTAAAGCTCTAATGGAGCAACCCTTCCGCCCACCTCGCATGGATTTGTTATGCATCTTAGCGGCATTCTTGCCAAGTTCAGTTGTTACACGACCTTATTCTGTCACCAATTGCCAGATAGGGCCTCCACAGCTTCCTGTAGCTTAGGGCCTCACCATGTGTAAATCCGGCCCTGCCTGTATAGAATGTTTCAGAAATTGTTACTGTTTTGCAGGCTCGTACGTGTTTAAGAGTGCTTAAAACTTGTGTTAAATATTTGATGACGCACCACATATGTTTGAAAATGAATGCAATAAAAGAATAATATACTGCGTTGAACATAAACTGTGTAACCAGGTGGTATTCTGACGTGGTAAAAAAGTATGGTTGCTGGAGGATGCTGTGGTCAAGGCAGCTGACAGTTAGTGAAAGCAGAGAGAATAAGTTGTGCTTGGAAAAAGTCTAATTTATGTCAGTATATGGGAGTTAGCAATTTGTAAGGCCAGAGAAGTGTACTTCAGTAATAGGCTACACGCACACGCACACACACACACACACACACACATATATATATATATATATATATATATATATATATATATATATATATATATATATATATATATATATATATATATATATATATATATATATATATATATATATATATATATATATATATATATATATATATATATATATATATATATATATATATATATATATATAGGTTGTCATAGCCGGGAGCTTTAGTTGGGATTAAGCTTCTACTGCAGATAAATACTTCTACAGCACGCGCCTCAGATAGCATCTGACAACTAAGCCCAGCTCTCGGCCTTCACGTGTGGCTCAGTTTTTTTTATAATTTTGATGAAGAAAAATATCCAATTCAAACTCTGATGGGTTATAATTAGGGTATAAAGTGTTTTCTATTCCAAATAAGATGAGCAACTGCTGATACGGGAAAGTGGCATTACATCTGTCAAATCATTGTAAATAGGACAAATCATAATTACCAATTATGTTTGTATGCAAAACAAAAAAAAATAAAGAGATGAAAGAAAACAAAACCACCAAACAAAAATAATATTCAGGGGGAGGTGTATAGTCTCTTGTTTCCAGTTAGATATTTAATTGACTTTCACTTGTCATAAGTCATATGTATTGTAAGAACAACATCAGACCTTCACCTTCCCAATTACTTTATATTAACTTTTGTTCTTGTTAAATGCTGTTTGACTAAATTATGCAGTTCCCTACGCCTGTCTATTCTTAACACCTCTTCTATATTTATAGATAAATTTAATGCCTGCAAATAATCTAAAATTGGGATTTTCAGTTGTACCTACCGTCGCATGAAAATATAATTAATAGTAGGTAAAGCTTGACAGCTGTATAGGCGTGATGGACAATAGTGCACACGGACGTGTGATAGTGGTGCGCAAGAGAGATAGGCAGAAGGCACATGCTGAGTCAGTGAGTTCTTCACTAAGAAAAACCACACACACAGCTCTTCTTGTTTTCTCTGGCGACAATATTACTCTTTTGCACACACTGTGTCACTCACAAATAGTAGGGTAAAGAAGTAAAGTTAGATTGAGGATTTGGTAGTCTGAACTGAACGAACAATCCTATCGAGGTTAACTCAATTTTATTCAATTTAGAAATGTAAATAAATCAATAAGGATTTTACAGCAAATAATAATAAAGATTATCACGAGAAAACAAACTCACAACAATTTTGATGATTTTAAAGAAGAAAAAAATTATTACACCAATAGTGAAAACAAGGATTATGAATGAATTGTGTTAGTAAAGTTCCCGGCAGGCCTGATAGGCTTTTGCTGGAAAATATGTGAAATACTGTTTGTGTGAAAATGAATGTTTGTTCCTTTGTTCCTTTGGTGTGAATGTTGGAAACAACTTATATCCTGGGGTTCTCTTGGAAAAATATATCGTAATCCAATGCTTGAAATTAACTTCACTGTTCGAATAAGGTATCCACAAAGGGCACAGAATCTGAACACGATTTTTATAAATCCAAGATTGGGGTAACGACTTCACTGTTCGAATAAGGTATCCACAAAGGCACAGAATCTGAACACGATTTTTATAAATCCAAGAAAGGTGTAACGTATCCACAGTTGATGCGATATCCACAGATAACGAATTTGCTTCCAAAGGTGGGATGGAGGGTTAAAATGGGTGGAGTATGGTAGGGTGAGGTTTGGTGTTGAGGATGTTTGAAATACTTGAATAATTGAAGTAAAGTGAAATAATTGAAATAATTGAAGGGAATTATTGTGACTGGTGGACGAGGACTATATGGCCACTGGCCAGAGGTAACCTCTTTTCAGCAATACGAGACAAGACTTGCACTGCATAATCTGTTAGACAAAACAAAAATACATGTGTAACTACTCTTCTGCTGCAACATGCAGATTACAACAGAAACAATTTAAGCAGTGTCCAGCGTCGGCATGTTGATATCCATGCATGCGTCTCGTTCCTAAAATAGGTCAGTCCATTCTTAAACATTCCTGTCTGCTGTGAATGAATTAGCGGGACAGTCCAGGTACATACACAATAACAAGATTGTTGCTTCCTCCCCTGTCAGACAAAGTTACATGAGGGTCCGCTAGAGAATCCTCCTGTGCTTTCCACCGTTCATTCCTTCCCGCATTCATAATAATATGCTCATACATTAATGTTACAAACATTGAAAAGTAAAATGATCATTGAAATTATGAATGATACAAACATTGTAACATAACATCGCTTTAAAATACAAGCAGTGAAACTAAATGAATTTTCGTAAGCATTTATGATACATACATGATAAAGGAAACCCGTTTATATAATACACTTAGACTTTCACCATGATAGTAATCTAGTTCATATCTATATATTTGAGCTAATTTCCTATATACTGGAAACGCGAATACATACCCGCTCCGGAATTTTATATTCTGTAAGTTAAACTAGAGGGCACTTTGTTTGTTTAACTCAAGTCTCCCTATGCACAGTTTTACTTTACAAGACTAAGAAATGCGTCTTTCTCTTCCCGTATGCTTAACACCAAGTGAAGTCTAAAAAACTAGTTTCTTAAAAAAAGAATTAATTTCGATTTACCCGCTACATTTTTTAAAGTTCTCACGATAGCCAAAATAGTTTGCATATTGAATGTCACTTGTACGTGCTGTGGTTCCGAGCTCAGAAGTTTTAACAATGAGGAAGAAGACAGGCCATAAATTTCTAGACAGACGAGTCTGGAAAATCCTAACGAACGTGAACGGGTTGACCGAAGCTTCACCTGGGTTAAGGTGCGTGAGAAACATTTTTTTTTCAGAAACTTAGGATAGACAGAAAATAAAGCAATATACAGGATGGACAGAAAATTTCAAATAGGCAAATTATCTTCACTCTGCGACAGATACCCCGAACTTAAGTTAGTTGCCCAACTAAATCAGAGAGAGATGATAATTTGGCTAGTGTGTATCATTCCCAGTGTCGTCCATTAATTCCTTCTCTGTTCCTTCTTCCGAGGTTCCCTCAGATTGTTTCTTATCTGCTGGCGTTAAAAGATGATTTTCTGCACTACTAGTGAGTTCCTCTACTGAATGTCTGCTTAAAAAATCTGCTCCTACATTTTCAGGACCTGGGATATACTCGACCCTGAAGGAATAGACATTTAGCAAAAGAGCTTCGCGTAAAGCGTTGGCTTTAGCGTATGGGACTGGGTAAATCTTAGTCCTGACAGGCTTAGGATCTAATACTTTTATGTCAAACTCCAAGAGGTTGGTTAGTCCCGGTTTATCGGTGAGCACTTCTGAATATTCGGCTAACAGTTGTTTGACATCATGCTGTTGCAATTCAGTTAATGTTTCACAGAGCTTCACATCCGTGTGTGATTCTTCCTGTTTTAGCGGGTATTCAGCATATTCGTGGGGGTCATTATCCGCTTCCATTGCAACCGCTAAGGTCAGGAGATGTGCTTGAGGAGCAGCGAGGCGTTCCATGTACATTTTAAGTAAGTTAACATGATAAATATTTTCCTTCCCTCTTATGGAGATTTTGTAGTTTGTTCGAGTGATTTTCTCGAGTACTTCAAATGGTCCCTGCCATCCTATCTGAAGTTTGTTATTCCCTGTTGGGAGTAACAGCAGTACTTTCTCTCCAGGTTGTAGTACTCTTTCCTTCGCAGTCTTATTGTACCGTTTTGCATGCTTGGCACGAGCTTGTCGGAGGTTAGTGTTGGCTAATTCCCAACCTATCTTTAACCTTTCCTTTAGTTCTTGCACATATTTTGATGCAGATACAATAGATTCGTCTGCTTTCTGGTCGGTTAAAGACCTAAGCAATGCTTCCAGGGGTCCCTTTATTGGCCGTCCAAATAATAATGTTGCAGGAGGTAAACCAGTGGAGGCATGCGGCACTTCCCTATAGGCAAATAAGGCAGCCGGCAAGAATAAGTCCCAGTTTTCGGGTCTTTCTTGTGCTAATTTTTGCAGCATGGTGATGAGGGTCCCGTTATATCTCTCTACCTGTCCGTTTGCTTGTGGATTATAAGGTGAGGTGTGAATATGCTGAGTACGGAAGATCTTAAAGACTTCTTCCATCAGATGTCCTCTAAACTGCGATCCATTATCAGTGAGTATTTGCTGTGGGAATCCGAGCCTTGTGAAAATACTCACTAGCGCTTCTGCGACATGCACAGAATCAGAAGAAGGGAGCGCCACTGCTTCTGACCACATAGTACAGGTGTCGACTAGAGTCAAAATACAGCAATTTCTCCGCCTTGTTCTTAAGAGTGGGCCTACTATATCTACAGCTACTCTTTCGAATGGCGTACCGACAATAGGCATTTCCCCCAATGGAGCAGGGGGTGTCCAGTGCCTTGGTGCCACCCTTTGGCACTGCGCACAGGATTTCACAAATCGGATGATGTCCCCGTTCATCCCAGGCCAGTAATAGTGCGCTGCTATTCTTTGCATGGTAGCATTTTGTCCCATGTGGCCGCTAAAAGGAAGAGCGTGTACTATCTCTAAAATTTGTGACCTATAAGTTGTTGGAACAACCAACTGGCTATGTTCTTGTCCAGTGTTGCCCGACCTACGGTATAGTAATCCCGATTTTGAATAAAAGTTTCCCTTTTTCAACGGGTTACTGGCAAGTGGCAGTTTCTTAAAACATGGTCCCAGTGTTGGATCCTTGTGTTGAGCATCCTTCAATTCCCGTGGTAGCAGGTTTGTCACTGGTCCTGGTTCCGGTTCTGTCCTCGCCTGACCTCTTGTAGTTACTGCTGCAGCTATCAGAGGTTTTCTTGGTTCCCCCAAGAACACATAGCGACATCCAAGAATTACGTCATAGATTGAATTCTCCATAATGGCAGCTCGAACCCATCCTTTAACAAATTTTGAATCAATATAAACTTTTGCTATTTTCAATGTCATAGGAGTGTCTCCTTTTACGGCTCCACACAGATCTACTGTCTCCGAGGTTATCTGCTCGGGTGTGACCAAATGTGAAGCGATTATACAGTCGAACTGTAATCCTGTGTCATAAAGACAGCGCACAAATTTCCCGTTTGCGATAATCTGATCCGTTACAGAATTCCGTTCTGGTTTACCACATTTTGTTCTGTCTTGACGCTGTTCTGGTGCGTCTCCTTGTAAACACGCCGCCAAGTGCGGGCTGGGCCGATTTCTACATTCTTTTGTATTGTGCGAGGTCTGCTTACAATGATGACAATATTTCCTCTCCCTCCTCATGAAGTAAGGGGGGTTTTCCTGTGCATTTTTCGTGTTTGAGTTAGTTGAACGGTCTCTGCGTGTATCCTGCGTTGGAGCGTTTACATGTGATCGCTGATTTTGGGTGGGCTGGGTGATTGGTTTAGGTTGAAGTTCAGCAGGTTTCCGTTTGAAGGTTTGAGTCTCTGCTATAGCATTTTGAAACCTTTCTGCTAACGTAAGGATTGGTTCGAGTCGGTCTGCCCCGTGCTCTACTAGGAACTTTCTCATCTCTGGTGACATTGTTTCCTTGATTTGCTCTACCAGGAAGAGTTCATGTAATCCTTCGTAAGTCTTAGGAAATTTTCCCAAATCGCGCCACTTTTCGAGATATGATTCAATCCTAGCAGCAAATTGGCCAAATGTTTCTCCTCCTTCTTTGTGAGATCGGCGAAAACGCTTTCGGTAATTGTCGGCTGTAAGCTGAAAACGTCGTAACAGTGCTTGCTTGAGAGCGTCATAATCGTTCTGTTCTGCTGGGGTTAATTTTGTAAAAACTTCGTAAGCTGTCCCTCTTAATCCTTGAGAAAGTTTAAGATTCCACATGCTTTTGGGCAGGCCATACGATGAAGCAGTTCGCTCATATCTATCCAAGAACAGATCAATTTGTTCATTTCGCTCGCAAAATTTTTCCATTGGGAAAGTCATTGCAGGTGAGTTGAGTGCTAGACCAGCAGAGGCGTTGTCAGGGGATGAAGAGTTAGTGGGAGAAGCGGGACGATTTTGAACCTCTAGTTCTTTGAGCCGGAACTCATGAGCCCGTATCCTTTCGTTTTCTTCTCTTTGTTTTTCTATTTCGGCCTCTATGAATGCATTACCTTCTTCTTCACTCATTCCAACCTCTTTAGTGTATTTTAAAAGACCCATCCTTAGTTTTAGTAAATCAGTCATGTTCTTTTTTTCTGTGCAGGTTGTTACACTCTCTCAGAATGTTACACTAGTTTCTGGGTATTACTAATATTTCAATGAAGTATTGTAATACAACAAACCAATACAACTAACTGATAATCAATTTACTAAGCCCCAGGGAGTACTATTAATTCTATGAAGTAATGTAACTCATTAATGGAAGTTTAGTATAATTGAATTTTTGACAATTCCTTATTTCTGCTGAATTAAGGTCTCATCACTTGAGTAATACTCAAGTATAAACAATTCCCTTCAATATCTCACACACATAGACACTCTACTGCCTGTTAAATGTACCACTTATTTACCTTAGTTAACTATTTAACGTAATTATATAACCCTGAATTAAATTAGTGACAGCAACGTTCTGTTACTTTAAAATTATAATTGTTCTGTTCAGATACTACCAGAAGTGTCGTTGTCTAGGGCGTTATAAAATTATAGTCCACAGTATAGACTAATAGTTCAAGATTCCTTACAGTTTCTGCAGAACAATTTAAAGACAAGATTCCCTGTAGTCACTGTTAAATAAGAATCCAGAAATTCAAATCCAAGGACGAGATCCCCAATAATTGTCGCATGAAAATATAATTAATAGTAGGTAAAGCTTGACAGCTGTATAGGCGTGATGGACAATAGTGCACACGGACGTGTGATAGTGGTGCGCAAGAGAGATAGGCAGAAGGCACAGGCTGAGTCAGTGAGTTCTTCACTAAGAAAAACCACACACACAGCTCTTCTTGTTTTCTCTGGCGACAATATTACTCTTTTGCACACACTGTGTCACTCACAAATAGTAGGGTAAAGAAGTAAAGTTAGATTGAGGATTTGGTAGTCTGAACTGAACGAACAATCCTATCGAGGTTAACTCAATTTTATTCAATTTAGAAATGTAAATAAATCAATAAGGATTTTACAGCAAATAATAATAAAGATTATCACGAGAAAACAAACTCACAACAATTTTGATGATTTTAAAGAAGAAAAAAATTATTACACCAATAGTGAAAACAAGGATTATGAATGAATTGTGTTAGTAAAGTTCCCGGCAGGCCTGATAGGCTTTTGCTGGAAAATATGTGAAATACTGTTTGTGTGAAAATGAATGTTTGTTCCTTTGTTCCTTTGGTGTGAATGTTGGAAACAACTTATATCCTGGGGTTCTCTTGGAAAAATATATCGTAATCCAATGCTTGAAATTAACTTCACTGTTCGAATAAGGTATCCACAAAGGGCACAGAATCTGAACACGATTTTTATAAATCCAAGATTGGGGTAACGACTTCACTGTTCGAATAAGGTATCCACAAAGGCACAGAATCTGAACACGATTTTTTATAAATCCAAGAAAGGTGTAACGTATCCACAGTTGATGCGATATCCACAGATAACGAATTTGCTTCCAAAGGTGGGATGGAGGGTTAAAATGGGTGGAGTATGGTAGGGTGAGGTTTGGTGTTGAGGATGTTTGAAATACTTGAATAATTGAAGTAAAGTGAAATAATTGAAATAATTGAAGGGAATTATTGTGACTGGTGGACGAGGACTATATGGCCACTGGCCAGAGGTAACCTCTTTTCAGCAATACGAGACAAGACTTGCACTGCATAATCTGTTAGACAAAACAAAAATACATGTGTAACTACTCTTCTGCTGCAACATGCAGATTACAACAGAAACAATTTAAGCAGTGTCCAGCGTCGGCATGTTGATATCCATGCATGCGTCTCGTTCCTAAAATAGGTCAGTCCATTCTTAAACATTCCTGTCTGCTGTGAATGAATTAGCGGGACAGTCCAGGTACATACACAATAACAAGATTGTTGCTTCCTCCCCTGTCAGACAAAGTTACATGAGGGTCCGCTAGAGAATCCTCCTGTGCTTTCCACCGTTCATTCCTTCCCGCATTCATAATAATATGCTCATACATTAATGTTACAAACATTGAAAAGTAAAATGATCATTGAAATTATGAATGATACAAACATTGTAACATAACATCGCTTTAAAATACAAGCAGTGAAACTAAATGAATTTTCGTAAGCATTTATGATACATACATGATAAAGGAAACCCGTTTATATAATACACTTAGACTCTCACCATGATAGTAATCTAGTTCATATCTAAATATTTGAGCTAATTTCCTATATACTGGAAAAGCGAATACATACCCGCTCCGGAATTTTATATTCTGTAAGTTAAACTAGAGGGCACTTTGTTTGTTTAACTCAAGTCTCCCTATGCACAGTTTTACTTTACAAGACTAAGAAATGCGTCTTTCTCTTCCCGTATGCTTAACACCAAGTGAAGTCTAAAAAACTAGTTTCTTAAAGAAAGAATTAATTTCGATTTACCCGCTACATTTTTTAAAGTTCTCACGATAGCCAAAATAGTTTGCATATTGAATGTCACTTGTACGTGCTGTGGTTCCGAGCTCAGAAGTTTTAACAATGAGGAAGAAGACAGGCCATAAATTTCTAGACAGACGAGTCTGGAAAATCCTAACGAACGTGAACGGGTTGACCGAAGCTTCACCTGGGTTAAGGTGCGTGAGAAACATTTTTTTTTCAGAAACTTAGGATAGACAGAAAATAAAGCAATATACAGGATGGACAGAAAATTTCAAATAGGCAAATTATCTTCACTCTGCGACACCTACCTCTTACATTTTAACAAGACACGTTCTATATTACTGTCTTAAAGACATCCTACACAGCAAGGTTCTTCTATTCTGTTGATACTGACAGGAGAAGGGGCGAAGACGAGCCACTGGCGCCTTAAAACCAGCAGCTTCGGGCAGATAGGACTCGCGATCCTTGGTTGGTAGTATATCTAGAAGAAGGTAAAACTCTGATTTCAAAATCCCGCTGCCTTGCGGAAATATCTGTTTACGGGAAAGGCTTGAGTAGTAAACTCAGAGGATAAATCAGAGCCCGAGTCTCTAATGCTGTGTAATGTTGATTCCACATTATTCTGGTAACTCCTGTGACGTGACTAGTACCAAACTGTATTGGCTACTACCGTTCCTTCGGACATACTGGCTACGTGGAAAGAGGAAACATGCTGCATAGGCAACAGCTTAATCTCCATATAACTGTGTCCAAGCTCGCGCCCTGGAGAGGACACTCCAACTTCACCCTATGTGTCAACACAATACAGCAAGTAGCAGTTACCGGTTAAAAGTTTGCCTTGCTCTTGAAACCTGCATTCGGAGTTACAATTGAAGGAATATGTCGTCACACTAGGTCAGACGACCGACTGTTTAACCCCGCAAGGCTGAAGGCAAAAACGAAAATCAGAAGGGTCATTATAAGAGACTTGTTGTTCGCCGACGACGTTGCAATCGCTAGTCAGAGTCAACAGGAGCTCCAGAGCTTGATGATTCGCTTCTCTGTCTCTCAAGCATGCAGGAACTTTGGCCTCACAACAAGTTTAAAGAAGAAAAAATGCGTTGGGTCAGAATGTGGATATTGCACCAGTTATTACTATCGATTACTACGAGTTATTTGCCCCTGGTACAGTGTCTTTCAATTTCCCTTTGATCAGAGTGACCTATTACTAGTACTGTAGTTCTTTGTCGTCTTACTTTCATCGTTGAGTCTAGCGCCCTGTTTCTGTTCACAACCATTCGTAGACTGGTAGAACTGGTCTCTAGCCCAATCGTCATTTTTGAATCGCCTTTTCGCAACAACAACAACAAAAATTACACGCGGCCAAAGATAATTATAATTTTAACTTGATGTTCTGAAAAGACCGTCCCTCTTATTCTGACCAATACATGTCCAGCTGTGAGCAAACTCCCGATAAGCAGAATTTCGGATAGGCCTAAGCAGACGTTGTTTAGATGGTCTAAAAAGTCTTTTAGACTTCTACTTTACTCTCTCTCTCTCTCTCTCTCTCTCTCTCTCTCTCTCTCTCTCTCTCTCGTTGTTCTTAAATAATTACATAACATCATATGTAGGTTTTAAAGATAATTTTGTCCTGTTTAATATTAATTAATATGGGACCCAAAGACGCAGCAATAGAGAACGCAGTCAGCGACTCATAGCTTGACTGCCTGCGTCAGGACCAGCGAATCAGAGCTGGTCAAGACCGCACTCCACCTCCACGTGGTGGTCCTGGAAACAGTCTGCCGCAGTGCAGTCTGGCTGAGCGAGTGTGGATCGCAATGGGAAGGCAAACCCGGTCCTAAAAAATGCCGTGCAGAAGTCGGATGTGTCGACCGAAAGGTGCAGATATCACAGCTTAGGCGTAAACAGACACAACGCAACCACCGTCCTTTTCAGGATGAACGAGGAAGAAGAAGGTAAAAAAGGTAAAGGTAAAGGAACCCGTTACACGCCCATTGAGGCATATTGGGAATATGGTGTTAGGCCCATATTATCTTGACCGTCGGCACACGAGGGGTGATGTGGTCGGCATCACGCCGGCCGCCTTAACCTTCCCAGAGTTGCTCTGGTACCCATTTGCGGCTGGGTCGACCCAGGAGCCGTTTGTGGCCTAAAAAATTCCCACCTCATCTGGGGATCGAACCATAGACCACTGCGCTAGGAAGCCAGTGCACTAACCACTGTGCTACCGCGGCTCCTAGGAAGAAGAAGAAGAAGATATTAATTATGATAAGGTACTGTAACTGTTATTGTACTGTTACAATGTTGGGATTTTATTTTATTTTGTTATTTTATTATTTAAGTAATATTTAGGATACATGTGAGAATAAATGGATTCAGTATGGAAGATGAGAGAAAGGAAGGGCAGAATGTTAGACGGGCCTGCGTGCCCAATTCTAAACCCTCTCTCTCTCTCTCTCTCTCTCTCTCTCTCTCTCTCTCTCTCTATATATATATATATATATATATATATATATATATATATATATATATATATATATATATATATATATATATATATATCATCATCATCATGTAGCATGTCCTTTGCAGAACGTCGCTCTCATCACAGCCCGCATGAAAGACTCTCGATCTCTAGCCAGCCCTCCTGCCTCCTCCAATGTCATGTTCAAGGTGTCTTCAATGTCCTGTGTCCACCGTCGTCTTGGTCGGCCCCTGCCTCGCCTTCCAGGTATCATACCCTCCATCACTGCTCTCTCTAAGCCACTTTGGCGTTTAATGTGGCCAAAATATTTCAGTTTCCAGGACATGATATTGTTTATGAGCCAGTTTTCCTCGATGTTCAGGTCATGTAGGATGTCTTCTTCTTGGTCCACGATATTCTGAGAATTTTTCTGTAACACTTTGCTTCGAAAGATTCGATTTTTTTCTTTAATGTTTGAGTAATGGTCCATGATTCACATCCATATGTTGCTACCGGAAAGATGCACGTTCTCAGAAGTTTTACTTTTATTAATTTGCTGGTTTTATGCCATAGGTTCTTCATTTTATTTAACCTCTGCATTGCTATGGCCAGTCTCCTTCTGATCTCTTTTAAGCAGTCTTCAAGACTAATCGACAAATAAGAGAAGACTCTAGGCAGAAATATGTCTCCGACTATATAAGGAAAAGACGATGGTCATATATCGGTCATGTCCTACGAATGCAAAACAACAGAATACCACTACAGGCGCTCACTTGGGTTCCTGAGGGTAAGCGGAAAAAAGGAAGACCAAAAGAAACACTCAGAAGAACAATAATAAGAGAAGGAAGAACGTTGGGCCTAAATAATGTGCAAGAGCTAAGAGGAGTGGCGTCACAACGAACAACCTGGAGAGCACTGGTTTCTGCCTTATGCGCCGTGTTTGGCGCTTAAAGAATTTATTATTATTATTATTGTTGTCAATTATGGAGCCAAGATATTCAAAATTTGTGACATTTTCAATTTCCTCATCATTGATGGTAATTTTTGGTTGGTATCTTGTTTTGTCTGTGGACATTATCTTTGTTTTTTTTTTTTTTGTGTGTTCAGAAAAAGGTTCTGATCCTCACTGTGTCTTTTGACAGACAGGATTAACTGTTCTAGTCCCTTGTTTGAAAGAACAACTGTGTCATCTGCGTACCTGAGTTCTGGGATCGCATTTCCACCAATTGTGAACGGATCGCAATGTTCACATTCTTGGTCACTCCAAACATTTCTCATTAAATTTTCTGCATAGATGTTAAACACGTATGGAGAGAGGATGCAACCCTGTCTTACTCCCCTTTTCACCTCAAACCATCCTGATGTTTCTTCCGCTACTCTGACAGCTGCTTGTTGTTCATAGTATAATGTTTCAATTAGATGGATCAAATGCGCTGGAAACCCCATGTCTCTCATGATGTTCCACAATTTCTGATGTTGTACGCAGTCGAAGGCCTTGGTGTAATCTACAAAACAGGCATGACGATCTACATTGTATTCTCTGCATTTCTCGAGGATGTTTCTCACATTAAAGATGTGATCTCTCGTTCCTCTGCCTTGTCTAAAACCCGCCTGTACTTCATGTATTTCATGTTCTAACTTTCTTTCTATCCTCTTCATGATAATCCGCAAGAGGATTTTGCTGGCATGACTTATTAAAGCAATAGTCCTTCTTCTTCCTCGTTCGCCCTGAAAAGGACGGTGGTTGCGTTGTGTCTGTTTACGCCGTAGCTTTGATATCTGCACCTTTTGGTCGACACATCCGACTTCAGCACGGCATTTTTTGGGACCGGGTTTGCCTTCCCTCTTCGATCCCTACTCGCTCAGCCAGACTGCACTGCTGCAGACTGTTTCCAGGACCACCACGTGGAGGTGGAGTACGGTCTTGGTCAGCTCTGGTTCGCTGACCCTGATGCAAGCAGTCAAGCTATGGGTCGCTGACTGCATTCTCTATTGCTGCATCTTTTGGTAGTTGGTACACAGTTTTAAATTGCATTTCTTTGGGAGAGGGATATACACAGATCTTTTCCATGCTTTGGGCCAGATTGCACTGTTCCAGATCTTCACACATAGTGCATGATAAACGAGGACACTGGCCTCTCCTCCTGCTTGGATTAGTTCAGTTGGTATATCATCGCATCCTGGTGATTTCCCTTTCTTCAGGCTTTTGATTGCTGCACGTACTTCATCTAATATAGGTTCTGGCTCTCTCTCTTCACTTTCAGTCGTCATGTCTGGGGTCTTTGTACAATCTTCATACATTTCTCTACAGTACTCCTTCCATCTCTCCAATATATCCTTACTTTCTGTTAATATGTTACCATTTTTATCATTGATTACATATAATGATGGTCTAAAATCATCTGTTAGCGTTCTGATTTCCTTGAACATATCCCTATCCTTTCCCTGAAATTGCAGCTCTTCTATTCTATTGCAGGTATTCGTTATGTACTGTTTCTTGTCTTTCCTAATCTCTCTCCTGATGTTTCTTGTGCAGTTTTTGTATTTGTCACTGTTCTGTTCTACCCCTGTTTGCTTCAGTTTTCTTCTTTCCTCCATGAGCCTCAATGTTTCCTCCGTGATGTATATCTGCTTCTTATGCACTATTCTAGGGATCATGTTTTCTGCTGATGTGATGAGAATATCTCTCGCATGTGTGGCTAGCTCATCCGGTGTCATATCCTCTTGTACAGCCATCATTGCTTCGAATTTGTTTTGTACTTCTATGTTATATTCAGGTGGTATGGCGCTTACATCGAGACGGAGAGGTCGAGCACCTTTCGTCATTATATATATATATATATATATATATATATATATATATATATATATATATATATATATATATATATATATATATATATATATATGATGGGGCTGTAAAGACACCCCGGCTTCCCCCTTCATGTTCAAGGCATATTTATCGCCCATATATTTTCGATGTGCGCGCAGCACGCTGGGATGTGAAAAGTGATAGAAGATATATTAGTTTAGGCCACAATAAAGCCTAAACTATAATGGTGTTATATTTGATAGTCGTGTGTTATAATTGATAGTTGTGGGCCATATTTGTGTTTTCATGCCTAATAGAGCAATAAAGGCGAGTGTTATTTGCGTGGCGCAATTACTACGCGCCGGGCAGTAAGTTGAGTGATTCGCTCGAGGGCTTATATAAAGAGATAGCGAGCGGCAAACAGGCCAATTTGAAGATTCAGACGAGACGAGAGAGAAACGAAGTTAGGCTAGCCCTGTGTGGGTAGAACAGAGACATGACACGATTAGCAACTGAGCACTAGCTGGGTGTTTGTTTGGTGTTTGGTTTGTTGGTTTATTTGTTTAATGTTTGCTTCGTGTGTTTAAATGTCACTGATAGGGTTGTAGAAATAAATACAGCCCCTGCCTCAAGAATCAGAGTTTTATTGTTGAATCGGATCGGTTGCGAGTGTGCAAGAGTGATCAAATATCATCAACATCATCATCACCACCTCGCCCACCCTATCACACACACACACACACACACACACACACACACACACATATATATATATATATATATATATATATATATATATATATATATATATATAATAAATTCTTTAAGCACCAAACACGGCGCATAAGGCAGAAACCAGTGCTCTCCAGATTGTACGTTGTGACGCCACTCCTCTTAGCTCTTGCACATTGTTTAATCCCAACGTTCTTCCTTCTCTTATTATTGTTCTTCTGAGTGTTTCTTTTGGTCTTCCTTTTTTCCTCTTACCCTCAGGAACCCAAGTGAGTGCCTGCAATGGTATTCTGTTGTTTTGCATTCGTAGGACATGACCGATATATGACCATCGTCTTTTCCTTATATAGTTGGAGACATATTTCTGCCTAGAGTCTTCTCTTATTTGTCGATTAGTCTTGAATTCTTTCCAACTGATGTTCATGAGTTTTCTAAGACATTTGTTCTCGAATGTATTCAGCTTGTTCTCCAATGATTTTGTTATTTTCCAACTCTCACAGCCGTATGTTAACACTGAGATAACATTTGAATTAAACAGACGAAGCTTGGTATGTATATTCAATGATCGTAATTTCCAAATGTTAGATAATCTATTGAAGGCGCTAGCTGCCAAAGCAATTCTAGTATGAATTTCTCTTGTTGTGTCACCATCCTGAGTCATTTTACTGCCTAAATAATTGAAACTTTCAACTTTCTGTAGTTTTTCCCCGTTCAGGATGATATTAAAGGTCTCGTTAGAAAAGTTCATAAATTTAGTTTTAGAGGCATTTATTTGGAGACCTATTTTAACCGAAAGATGACACAAATTATTTACTGCTTCTTGGGATTGTCTGGGTGTTGAACTTAAGAATGCTAGATCATCTGCGAAATCCAGGTCCCCCAGGAATTTTCCATTTGTCCATTTTATACCTAATTGTTCATTGTGGGTATAGTTTCTCATAATCCAATCAATAGCTATTCCAAAAAGTAGTGGTGACATAATACAGCCTTGTTTCACCCGTTTCTACTGTAAACCATTCTGTATTCCCTTTATTTGTTCTAACACAACATCTTGCATTGTCATATAGCGCTTTGATTATATTCACATATTTTGTTGGAAAACCATAGATTGTAAGTATCTTCCACAATGATGGGCGGTGTAGACTATCAAAGGCTTTTTGAAAATCGACGAAGGTGATAATAAGTGGCGATTGCATTTCCACTGATTCTTCTATAATTGTTCTTAGTGTGAACATTTGATCAATACATGATCGTTTCGGCCTGAAACCCGCTTGTTCTTCTCTGATCTTTTCGTCAGCATGCAATTTAAGTCTTTCTAACATCATACAACATAATAATTTTCCAGGTACTGATAATAGAGATATACCACGCCAGTTATTACAGTCTGATAGATCACCTTTCTTCGGTAACTTTACAATAATACTGTCTTTCCATTGTTGTGGTGGTTGTTCTTCTCTCCATACTTCAATTATAATATCTAAAATTCTCAAGAGGTTGTTGTCATTAACTGCTTTAATCATTTCGCCTGAAATTTCGTCAACTCCAGCAGCTTTAAAATTTTTTAATCTTTTAACGGCTTGTTTGATCTCGTCCAGCGTGAATTCATCGCAAGCTATTGGCAAGGTGGTTGTGGGTGTTTCATTATTAAAATCAGGTGTTACTGTTGGTGGTGGTCTGTTTGGTTGGTGGTGGTGGTCCATGAAGTGCTCAGCCCATCTCTTCATTTGTTCTTTTTCTGTTGGTATTGGATTCCCTAATTTATCTTTAACAGGTGTTTCCATATCAGTAGGCTGGTGACCTAGTTGTTTTGTAATTTGATAAAGGCACCTACTATTACTATATATATATATATATATATATATATATATATATATATATATATATATATATATATAATAATAATAATAATAAATTCTTTAAGCGCCAAACACGGCGCATAAGGCAGAAACCAGTGCTCTCCAGGTTGTTCGTTGTGACGCCACTCCTCTTAGCTCTTGCACATTATTTAGGCCCAACGTTCTTCCTTCTCTTATTATTGTTCTTCTGAGTGTTTCTTTTGGTCTTCCTTTTTTCCGCTTACCCTCAGGAACCCAAGTGAGCGCCTGTAGTGGTATTCTGTTGTTTTGCATTCGTAGGACATGACCGATATATGACCATCGTCTTTTCCTTATATAGTCGGAGACATATTTCTGCCTAGAGTCTTCTCTTATTTGTCGATTAGTCTTGAATTCTTTCCAACTGATGTTCATGAGTTTTCTAAGACATTTGTTCTCGAATGTATTCAGCTTGTTCTCCAATGATTTTGTTATTTTCCAACTCTCACAGCCGTATGTTAACACTGAGATAACATTTGAATTAAACAGACGAAGCTTGGTATGTATATTCAATGATCGTAATTTCCAAATGTTAGATAATCTATTGAAGGCGCTAGCTGCCAAAGCAATTCTAGTATGGATTTCTCTTGTTGTGTCACCATCCTGAGTCATTTTACTGCCTAAATAATTGAAACTTTCAACTTTCTGTAGTTTTTCCCCGTTCAAGATGATATCAAAGGTCTCGTTAGAAAAGTTCATAGCTTTAGTTTTAGAGGCATTTATTTGGAGACCAATTTTAACCGAGAGATGACACAAATTATTTATTGCTTCTTGGGATTGTCTTGGTGTTGAACTTAAGAATGCTACATCATCTGCGAAATCCAGGTCCCCCAGGAATTTTCCATTTGTCCATTTTATACCCAATTGTTCATTGTGGGTATAGTTTCTCATAACCCAATCAATAGCTATTCCAAAAAAAGTAGTGGTGACATAATACAGCCTTGTTTCACCCCTGTTTCTACTGTAAACCATTCTGTATTCCCTTTATTTGTTCTAACACAACATCTTGCATTGTCATATAGCGCTTTGATTATATCACATATTTTGTTGGAAAACCATAGATTGTAAGTATCTTCCACAATGATGGGCGGTGTAGACTATCAAAGGCTTTTTGAAAATCGACGAAGGTGATAATAAGTGGCGATTGCCTTTCCACTGATTCTTCTATAATTGTTCTTAGTGTGAATATTTGATCAATACATGATCGTTTCGGCCTGAAACCCGCTTGTTCTTCTCTGATCTTTTCGTCAGCATGCAATTTAAGTCTTTCTAACATCATGCAACATAATAATTTTCCAGGTACTGATAATAGAGATATACCACGCCAGTTATTACAGTCTGATAGATCACCTTTCTTCGGTAACTTTACAATAATACTGTCTTTCCATTGTTGTGGTGGTTGTTCTTCTCTCCATACTTCATTTATAATATCTAAAATTCTCAAGAGGTTGTTGTCATTAACTGCTTTAATCATTTCCCCTGAAATTTCGTCAACTCCAGCAGCTTTAAAATTTTTTAATCTTTTAACGGCTTGTTTGATCTCGTCCAGCGTGAATTCATCGCAAGTTATTGGCAAAGTGGTTGTGGATGTTTCATTATTAAAATCAGGTGTTACTGTTGGTGGTGGTCTGTTTAGCACCTCCATGAAGTGCTCAGCCCATCTCTTCATTTGTTCTTTTTCTGTTGGTATTGAATTCCCTAATTTTACCTTAAACAGGTGTTTCCATAGCAGTAGGCTGGTGACATAGTTGTTTTGTAATTTGATAAAGGCACCTACTATTACCAGTTCTTGCAGCATTTTCAGCTTCTACGGCCAGTTCATTGATGAAATGTCTTTTATCTCTTCGAGTTTTTGTCTTCACTTCTTTATTTAACAAGTTATAAGTTAGTTTGCAAGATTCAACTGCATTATGTGTACTTGCCGCTAGTAGTTTAAGTTTTGCTGTTTTCCTTTCTTGTATTTTTATCCCAAGTTTCTTCTCTCATCCATTTTTTTTTTCTTTTTATGTACTAGGTATCCGGTGGTCGCTACAGCTGCTTCTGTCATTGCTGTTCTCAGTTGTTCCCATTTAGTATCGATTGTCTTGGTGGTGATATCGTTGTCAATTTTGCCTAAAGCATCGAAATAGTTGTTCATTTTGACATTATATTCCTTCTTTATATCATTTGATTGCAGTCTGTGTACATCTATTCTTCTATTTTTATTCTGTTGGTATAACTTCTTCAGTTTAATTCTCATTTTAGCTATGCAGAGGTTATGATCGCTTCCGATCTCTGCACCTCTGTATGCTCTGACGTCTTGAACTGATGAGCGAAATTTAGCGCTTATGCAGAAGTGATCTATCTGGTTCTTAGTTCTGCCATCAGGTGAATTCCATGTTATCTTGTGGATATTCTTATGTGGAAAGATGGTGTCTGCCACAACGAGGTTTGATATTTCACAAAGTTCTAGAATATATATATATGTGTGTGTGTGTGTATATATATATATATATATATATATGTATATATATATATATGTGTGTGTGTATATATATATATATATATATATATATATATATATATATATATATATATATATATATATATATATATATATATATATATATATATATATATATATATATATATATACACACACACATATATATATATATATATATGTATATATATATATACACGTTATATATATAACGGACAGTGATTCGATACATCGTCGTATCTTGTACATCAGAAGATTTGATATTATACTAAAGTAGTTTGTCATAGCACTTGTGTGCTGCCTGTAAGTATTGTGCGCATATTCATGACTTATTTATCGTTGATATAAATGTTCAACCGCAGCATACGCCTTCGCAAGTATTTTTTTTAAAGTCCTATATGTAACTTTATGTGTGGGCGACGTTAGTTATTATGGTATCGCTAATACACATTGTCGGACAAATATCACAACATTAGTTTATCACCAGTGACCTATCAACGTTTCACTATCGCAGCTTTAATTCTGAAGTATTGGCGCCTGTAGCCTCCACTTATAAGTCGCAGTTCAAAGGTCACGAGATACAGGTGAGACGGACGCGTATGTGTCAACAATGACAAGTTGACTACTGAAATGACAGCCAGGAACTTAAAACCTCGTGCAGCGGCCTAACTTCCTGAACGTTTTGTTTACTCTGGGATGTTCCTGCTTGTTGTGTGACCCGCGTTCATGAAAGTTCGCCAAAAAGATGCATTAAATAAATTCTTCGCGAAGCACGGTTTTAAATGCTTTAAGAGTTCAAGTTGAAACTTAAGTCCTGTGTAACTTACACTCTTTATTACTGCAGAGAAAGCAACAACTAAGGTAAGAATAGCCGAAAATAGGTTGGTCACTTGTGCATAGAATGTATTTATTTACCACAGCTTCTAAAATTACATCCTCAGTGATTGTTCCCATAATAAGATCATTAGCTTAACGCCTCAAGTTTAAACGCTGTGCTAAAATTATCATCATTAGAAGGAATAGAAGTGGCAACCTCATCATGTAAAAACTAATTGCTGCAGAAACACCGCTGTAAGAGCACATCAATGCTTTTGTGCAGGCTTCCTGCAAAGGGACCAGCTGCGGTGGTGGCTCCTTGCTCCATGGGGAACAGAAAGGAAATTGTTTGATTGATTGGTTGAATTGTCATTAGGCCTAAGCCAAATTATTTTAGATTCAAGGATTGAACACAGCCGATATAACAACAACATATAATCATTTTACACGATAAAGTAACATATCGGGCTGGATACCCTGTTCTGTAGAAATGTTAAGCCACAAAAAGCTTCATCAAAAACAATAAGGACAGGTCAACTACAGAACATATTTCATTTGAGCCATCCAAGACAAGAAGGTCTTCTGGGATGAAGGCAAATGACGCGATCCAGAGAAAGACAAAAGGAGTCTTGGTTGTTGACTCACCTTTTTTTTTCCTAGGTAAATCTCCAGAATTGGCAGCTGGAATGAGGATTGGAGACAGATATGAAGCGGATAAAGAAGACATCGAAAGACATTGAGCTGATGTCATGGGATAGGAAGACATGGCATATGT
Organism: Oreohelix idahoensis; assembly: GCA_024509875.1. NCBI lineage: Eukaryota > Metazoa > Mollusca > Gastropoda > Stylommatophora > Oreohelicidae > Oreohelix > Oreohelix idahoensis. The sequence continues at coordinate 904,009 of JAMPIV010003711.1, forward strand.
TTGTTGAAAGCCTACGCTGATTGGGAGCTGTACAGTGATAATGATGATGATGTAACATTTTTTAACGGAGCTTTTTCTTAGCTGTGGGTGTCATCATAAATATCCATGATTTGCTTTTACAGCACAGCACAGAACACAGGCAAGTTTAATTAGGCCCAAACATCTGGCCCCTTGTAAAAACATAAACTGTAGCTTAGACTACTAAGTCTTACTTGAAGAGAAAACTCGAGTGTAGAAAAATATTTCATCACAGACATAAGTAGGCTAATTGTGCAAGACAGTATATACTGGCCACAACATACATGCCAAACCTCGGAGATGAAAAACCTGTACAAAAAATCCAAAACCCTGTACAAAGACCCGCAAAACCTTTACAAAGACTGAAAAGACATCAAAAGAGTTAATTCGTGTAAAAATATTCTCAATTACAATGGGCTGCATTACAAATGAGGCACGGGGACTTTGCCTTTTAAAGCAGGTATTCACTTATTTTAAAACCCAAACAGTAAATGTCTGAGTTTTATTTTACACTGTAAAAATAATGTGATGGTGTCATCATTTAGTCTATTTCTGTGCTTAATTATCACTAACAGACTGGGAAATCCTGTGTTCAATAGGACCTCATAAAAGAACTCTGAGACACAGTAATAAGGGGAATGGGTTAGAAAACCTGTACAGAACTTATGTACAGGCTGTACACATCTGAAAACGCAAACACCTTGTACAAATTATGGGTAAACCATAGCATGTGGTATGTATGGGCCACAACAACGTAAGCCTACTCAGTGTGAAATAGAACATTAGGATTATCAGTATCATCATCATCATCATCACTGTTCTCATATACAAAACAGCAGTGTTCTGTCTGAAGTACAAATGACGTAAAAGAAACCGAAAGATCAGCAGATAGATATGCAGTCATTGTTTCAATATATTTCATCGCTTTTAGGGGAAAACACCTGGTTGTGCATGAGACTGCCAACCTCATCATGTCAAACAAATAGCTACAGAAACCACCATTGTGAGAGCATAGGAATGCATGGTGCAGGCTTCCTTCATGGGGATCAGCATGCTCCGTAAGGAGTCAAAAGGAAAACGATAATGATGATGTTCATGGCAGCTTTTTCTTTTTGTGTGTGCAAGGCCTACTCATGTTGCAAGAACTGCATTTGTATGCTCTGTTTGTAATCTGTTTCTTTGATCATATTTAACAATATTTACAGTCAGTCTTGCAACTTCAGCATTTAACCAGAGCCAAATGAGGAAAGAAGGAATCAGCACATTAAGTTCATGTAACATATTTTCATTGCATGACTCTGTGTACCTTGAAACTTATGCCCAAATTTCAGTCATCATATGTTTGTTTTTTCTGTTCATGTAAATTAATTTGCATTCACTGAATTTTGATTTGTGTTCAGAAAAACAAAATATTTTGGCAAGAGGTTTGACATGTTCTTTGAAAGTTGTAAGACAGTTCTAGGGCAGAGTAAGGCAGTCTTTATTAAAATATTTTCCTTGCTTGGCTGGCGACTGTGGAGTCCTGTTCACGGGCAAATGAAAACCTTTGATTTATGTTTTCTTAATTTCATCTCTACGTTTACTGTGTTCTAGCCATAGTTTTTTCCTCAATTTTATAGTCCATCTGAGGCTTTAAGAGACGCAAAAGCTGAGTAGGCCACCTTTGAATTCTGTATCAACAACTCTTTACCATGTCAGCAGTGAAAAGTACTTCTAAGGTTCTGCAGGGATCTGCAGCTTTGCTCTAAAATGTTTTGTTTACACTGTGTGCTTCATTAGAAGGGCCATAAGAAACTCCATTCACATTTTGTTGATGGAATCAGAATACATTTTGTACAGAGTTCCAGCAGTTTGATATTTGCATGTAAATCAAACTTACAGCAGGACACTAAATTGAGTATATATATATATTTTTGTGTGCATGTATGTCCATGCGAACACAGTCATCGCTTGTACCTGACATGACGCCATAATCTAATGTCATCAAAGAACATTCAAGTAGCAATCATTTATACAGACCAGATCTATTTCATTGCAGAGATTATCTTTATAAAGAAATAAATATTTTTGTTGTTAACTTTCACATTAGATAAAAGAAGAAAATCATCATCATCAGCGGCCATCTCGACAACAAAGGTCAGCTGTAATTGATCTCCAACATCTTCTGTCTCTTGTCTTGATGGTGCACTCTGATAGACTCTTTCCTATTTCCTGATGTTATCTTCCCACTTACAGCTGCTTCTTAAAGAAGAAAATAGCTGCTAATAAAACTTGAAGAAAGTACCTTCAGCACTAATAATTCAATTAGTAATAAATAATTCAATTAGTAATAAATAATTCAATTAGTAATAAATAATTCAATTAGTAATAAAGAGCACTGAATAATTAATAATGATGAGTGATAGAAAAAGGCTTAGTTAGACTCTGTGACATAAATCATGTGATATATCGAATGTCGAAATGCAGTATCAGTCACAGTGAAATTACAAGTTCAAATATATGCAATAGCCAGCTTTGTACAACATCACATAGGAGGAAACATGCATTTACTTTTAACATGCTAGCTGTCAAATTAAAACAAAGTACTCACAATGACCAGTCACATGGGGCTACTGGAATCTGAGGTTTTCAATTAATCTTATAACTGACACCACTACATCTTGATTGGACTGTGTCATCTGAGTATAAATGATGACTGCCAACTTGCTTTCAACATCTAATCATGCACTCATCAGCTGACAGGATGAAGGACCATAATTCAGGATAGAAAGTTGTAGAGATGAGAGCAAGAGGGCTAGATGCAGTGTCTGCCAATGTTTTACTGAAAGTTGATCGGCAGATGAGATTCCCTTAAATACTTCACAAAAAACATAAGGAAATACACCTTTCAGGCTATGGAACGAACACAGTACTTAGTTACATAACATATACTGAATATCTTAATGTTTTGTTTTCATCACCACTCATGGTGTGGCTGATTAAAAGCATGTGCGTCCAAATCAGGAAGTACTTGTTCAGTTCTTTCACATGCCCACAACAATAACAAATAAAATAAAAACCCTATTAGTCATGCCCCTGAATGATGATCAACTTTTAAAGTGTCAGGAATTAAAGAAGTAAACCCAAACACTTGTCTGAAGAGGATGCTTCCTCTGAAGTTCTGGGATTTTGTCAAATTATTTATTCTTCATAGTAGTACGTTTTCAGTTGTGCCTTCATTCCATTTTCATAGTGGATGCCATATTTAAAATCTACGAGGGGCGTTCAGAAAGTAATGCACCACATCGTTTTTCTCAGGAGCTGTTTATTCAAAAAGCATGAAATTTATACACAATATACATGGATATGTCATGTAAACATCGGTATTATTCAACATAATCCCCTTCAACTTGTACGGCTTTATGCCAGCGCGAAACAAGTGCATGTATTCCTAGCCCGTACCAGATTTTGTCTTGATCATGTAGCCATCTCTTCGCTGCATGAATCACTCCTTCATCATCTTCAAAACTTGTCCCACGGAGTGCATCTTTAAGTGGACCAAATAGATGAAAATCAGAGTGTGCCAAATCGGGTCTATAGGGTGGATGGGGTAGTACAATCCAACCCAATTTGGTGATTGCTTCCCGTGTTGCCAGACTTGTGTGACGTCGCGCATTGTCGTGAAGGAGAAGCAGGTCTGCTGGATTCTTGTGCGGCCGAACTCTGCGAAAACGTTGATTGAGTTTTGTCAATGTCTTAATGTAGCTTGCGAATTGATTGTCTCTCCTCTTGGCATAACGTCCACAAGAATCACACCTTCAATGTCCCAAAAGACAGTGATCATGACCTTTCCAGCTGAAGGAATTGTCTTGAATTTCTTTCTTCGTGGTGATTGCGGATGATGCCACTCCATTGACTCTCTTTTTGTCTCAGGTTCAAACTGATGTGCCCAGGTTTCGTCACCTGTAACGATCTTAGCCAAAAAGTTCTCTCCATCAGCATTGAAATGCTCCAACAATTCAGAAGAAATTGCTTTCCTTTGCAATCAGTGGTCATTTGTGAGGCTTCAAGGAACCCATCTTGCGCAAACCTTAGAAAATCCGAGAGTTTTTATAACTGCATTTGCACTACCAATGCTGACTGACAGCTGTAAGGCCAATTGTTGAGTAGTGATTCGCCTATCAGTAAGAATAATGCCCTCAGCGCATTTCAACATTTCTGCATTGGTGGCTGTGGCAGGACGTCCACAGTGCGGCTGATCAAGCAGCTCCGTATCTCCACTTCCTGATTCTTTGATTCTCTGAACCCAGTGACTGACTGTACTCCTGTCGACTGCAAAACTTCCATGCACATCACATAGACGCTTGTGAATGTTCACAACAGTTTCCTTCTCTGCAACGAGAAATTCTATCACAATTCGCTGCTTATAATGCAAGTTGCTAACACGCTCCATTTCAAAGGTTTAGGGCAGCCGTATTATTTGGCCGGTTGCGGTGCAATTTGGTGCACACAATTAGCACATGCCATATTTGAAGTGTGAAAAATTTCATGCTTCTATCTTTATTATTAGCTGAGAAAAACGGTGTGGTGCATTACTTTCTGAATGCCCCTCGTACTAAGACAAAGCAACTGTCAGGAAGTAAAATGATTCACGAATGACATGAAACAATTAGAGATATGTCTGAGTGGCTGTAAACAAAGGGGAATGCTGTTTTGAGACACACACAACATTTTGAGACGATCTGAATGCATTCAATTGTTTGTAACCAGTATATAGCTTATCAGGTCCTAATAATGTCAGCTGTACTTCTGTAGCTAGCTAGTAATATATTTCTGTGAAAACTTTGTTATACTTAGTTGAATTCATCCCATAGACTGCATCATACTCCTCTTTGCCAAATGTTCACATTTTAAAAATTGGGTATATGGAAATGATTTCAGTGAAAGTACAGATGAATGTATTTCTTTGTTATTTACTATCAGGAAGTAGAATTCAGATTTTGGTTTTGTGACATGAACTTTGTGCAGCTGCATAGTTTTGCATAAAAGATGTTTGAATAGTAGTAAAAGTTAAAAACTTTCGTGCCTACATTCAGATCTGGTAAGAGATATGAGAAAGTCAGTTTCTTTGATATTTGAATGCAAAATTTGAATTTACATATTAATGCATGGTAATCTGAAAGGGAGCATCTGAGTGTCAGAGTGATAAGTGCATTTGCCTTTCATGGAAAATTTACTGGCTTCCATCTTCAAAACCTGGCAGCGGCACGCTTCAGTATGCCCTGTTGGAAATGTTTACTTGTCTCTGCTCCTGAGTAAGGGAAGGCAAAGCCGGCAAGTTAGGGAACTGGTTACCCCACCTCATAAAGCTGAATCCAGTATAGTGAAGTCTCTAACACTTCACTCCCCTATGGCAGTATCTGCAGTGGGTCTATCTTTACTTTTTTTTTTTTTTTTTACTTGAATGTATTTTAAATATATTTCTATAAATTAGTCATGTGACTTGTGAGCTATGAGTTAATAGGGAAAATCCACAAACTTATTATTGTAAACAAACCTTATAACAATTTTAAACATTACTACTTACATCAGATTCCTCTTCCCTACTCCTGTACCCACACCTACACATTTTTCATCACCAAGATTGTATAATCTTGATATTTGATGTTGATTTGTTATTGAATCTTATGTTATTGTATCCTAATTATAACCTGTTGCAGAAGTCTTTTTACTGTCTCTATTATATTTTTCTGCAAATGTGGGTTTGCTTTAGGTGGCCTGCGTTTTACCATGATTATTCTCTAAATAAATCCATTTCATCTCCAACCGCTGTGTTATTATAGTCTTTGAATTAGTATTGTGGTTTTAGTCTTTGTAATTGACCAAGGTTAACTTCAACGGTCAAAACAACGAAAATGGGTGGAACTTGTATTGAAAACAACTCATAATTCTTTAACGAATAAGTCTGGTAAAGACGACTCTACACAATTTTATTACTCCGATAAATTACAATGAATATGAACCACGCATTTTATATACTTCACATTGGAGGAACAATCGAACATCACCATTTGTTAATGTCTTGCACATGACATAGTGCATTTATCATAACCGTCAAAAGCGTAGACTACTATGTTCATTATTCTTCCTCGAATAATATCACGTTAAAATATTCAGTGTCATTACATATCTGTGCTATCCTTCATCCGCTTATTAGGACTAAAGCTTACTGTCCAGTTCAAAATTCTGTCTTAATATATTTTTCTCTATTTGGCATCTCATGCCATTTTATAATAGCCATATATTGCCTTCATTAAAATTACACAATTAGCCACGACATTGGTATCTCACGAATACTGAAATTAGTTCTGCGTTTAGTAATAATACCTAATCACATTTATGGACTCTCAGGTCCTTGTCTACTTATTACTATATCCAAAGTGTTAACACGAAAATAAGAATCTTCAACTCAAATGTCAAGTCAGTCCTATTGTATGGCTCTGAGACATGGAGAGCAACAAAAACAACAACCAAAAAGCTACAGACTTTTATAAATGGGTGCTTGCGTAGAATAGAAGGACTGAAATGGTATGACAAAGTCACAAATGTGGAATTGATGACAAGACACTGGCGATGGATAGGGTACATATTGAGGAAACCTGTTGATAGCATTACAAGGCAGTCCTTGTTCTGGATTCCACAGGGAAAGAGAGGCAGAAGTAAACCAAAAAACACATGGAGAAGAGAACTGGATACAGAGGTGAAAATGATGAGGAAAATATGGAAAGAACCTGAGGGGATGGCACAGGACAGGAAGACTTGGCATGTGTTTGTTGAAGGCCTATGCTCCTCGGGGAGCTAAAGGGTATTGATTGATTGAAAGTATCAGCTGACACATACATTTATTAACACTGAGGAGTGGTTAGACCACACTGAGAAGGTTAAGCACAACCTACCGGCCTAAGGCCCGAACACAGACTATATGGTTACCAAGTCTTCCACGTCATCATTCATTACGCATAACGTTCTAGGATATCTAGTTGGGATGCTGAATGATTCAATCATCTCAGCTAAAAATAAAACCAACCAAGATGATTGCATACCATGCAGCAGTCCTCAACATAACCCATCAACATTAACTTTGTCTTTAAAAAAATGCATATGTCAAATTATCATTATTTTGATGGACGTTCTGTTTCAGTGTTTCTGATAACCACTATGTCTTCTCATGCTAATGAAAGCGTGGATTTCTGGAAGCAGAAATGTCAGGAACTGGAGAAGATTATCAAAACCTTGTCCACTCACTGTGTCAAAGGTAATGTTGTCATAATCATCCAACTACCATTAGCTTTCACTTTCTTCTAACCTGATATATCTTTTACAGCCTACTGAACTCGCAGGGGTCTTTGCTGAAAATATAATCCTACTAATTCCCTGCTGGGGTTAATTGTCTAAATATTCAGCTGTGTATTTCTGGTTCTTTCATATCTCTTTTTAAATTTTCATACAGCTTCTTCCTTGTCTTGGCCTTCTATATTGTTCTTATACTTTTAAATTTGTTCTTAGAGTGTGTGCTTCCATAGCCTATTTAACTTTATAATGTAAACTGTACGTTGAGACTTGCTTGAAAAGCTATTTGCTTTTCCATTCTCATTTGGCAGTGCTAATGATATAAAATATGTCTGTCAAAGAGAAGAATTAACTTGAAGTATACAGTTATAAAATAAATAATTATAAATACAAACTCATGTGCATTTGTGAACAAAAGTACGCCTTTGTAATCTGACAGGAAAGCTTTACTTGAACTGACTGAAGGCCTATGTTCCACAGGGAGTAAATTAATTTCAGTCTATATTTTTGTTGCTTTACATTTCATCATCAGAAGCTACTTTACAATTCATCATCAGAAGCTACTTTACATTTCATCATCAGAACCTGCTTTACATTTCATTATCAAAACCTGCTTTACATTTCATCATCAGAACCTGCTTTACATTTCATCATCAAAACCTGCTTTACATTTCATCAACAAAAACTGCTTTCATTTCATCATCATCAGTACTCGTTTAGCTCCCCAAGGAGCATAATACTTCAGTTAATTCATGCCAACCCTTCCTGTCCTGCACCATCTGCTCAAGGTCTGTCCTTGTCTTCTTTATTCATTGCATGTGTCTCAAATCATTGTTCCATGTGTTGTGTTGTCTCCCTATACATCTCTTACCCTGGGGATTACAGAATAAGCACTGTCTTGTAACGCTATCACCAGGTTTCTTCAATGTATGTCTTATCTTTTGCTAGCATCTTCTCATCTCTTATTATACTGGTACATGTCTGGTTTTTGTCATTAGTCCCACATTAGTGATCTTGTCATACCATTTCATTGCTTCTGTTTTACCTTAGCACCCATTTATGAAAGTGTAACTTTTTTTGTTGTTGTTGCTCTCCATGTTTCAGAGATATTCAGTAGGACTGCCTTGACTTTTGAGTTGAAGTTTCTTATATTTGTGTTATTTTTATTTTCATGTATTTCCCAGTGCAGTGAAAGCTTCTCTTGCCTGTTGTATTAATATCACCATCTGTTCCTCAAACTCCATATATTGCTGCTGAAATATGTGTTTGAGTTCACATCTTGTTTTACATTTCAGTGGTGGAAAAACATGAAGAACTTCTGACCAACTACAAGAAAAATCAAGAACAGGTTGGAACAGTAACATTATCTACCGTATACACTCGAGCATAAGTCAAAATTTTTTCCCTTTAACTGGACCCTAAAAAGTGTACCCCTGACTTGTACTCGAGTCAAAAATAAATTTATGAAATCTGTCAGTGTGCCTGCCCCACCCCTTGTCCTCACTGTTACATGCCACACACTGGTATCCTTCAGATATAAACTTGCTGCTTCATTAAACGGTTTTATCAAAATATCTTAAGTGATACACGTTTGAACTTTATTAAATCACAAATTTCAACTGGAGTGCGTCTTATTGACCAGCCTCCTTCGTTTGATCTTTCAGCAATACCATTACTTCTTTTCATTAAACTCAGTTACGTCAGTGTCAAAGTCTAAATTGAGCCCTTATTCAAAATCCACTTCTGATTCAGCCATACGGTTAGCACCCTGATCAAATAATAAGTGACTTCTCAGATACAAAAACAAATATTCGACCCCTTAGAAAGTCTTGGCTTTAAAAATAATCAAGAAAAATCATAATCTCGATCGCCTTTTAAGAATATTCAGAAAAACTGGAGCATTTTAATGTAACGGAAATCTCTTTATAACTCACTAAATACCGAGATATTGTTGCTACTTAGCAAATGACCAACAATAGAGTAATCAGGCTTTCTGAACGAATGAATGAACAAACTTTATTTTCATAAGGTTGAGAATTGGGCACGCAGGCCCGTCTGACATTCTGCCCTTTCTTTCTCAATTCTTTTATACTGAATTCATTTATTCATTTTACATATTAATGGGACAATTTCAAGCATTTTAAATGGAAAAGGGTTAAGCTGAAAGTGATAACAATTTGCAGAAAGCCAAGGAAATTCCAGTGCAATGCAGGAAATCGGAGTTGTTGAAAAACTCATTCAACTTAAAATCAGATCTTTCATTTTGGGCAGTTTTTAAGTCCTGAAGTCTAGGGGGTCGACTTATCCTCGAGTAGATATGGTAATTTATGCCACTCCAGTAAAAATATCTTTGATTGACATATGGCTTAAAGTTGTTGTTTGATGGAGTTTTTACATTTTTTATACTAGCCCTTCATACTTTGGTACTAAACCATGCCAACGCCATATATGTAAGAGCTGTCCATTTGTACTCCAAACTCAGACAGTCACTTTTCCGGAAGGAAAATTTATCATTAGAGAGTCTTTCACATGCGAATTCAGAAACCTTATTTATGCTATCATCTGTAAGAGGTGCGGAATTACCTATATTGGTGAAACTGGCAGGCGTTTGGCAGACAGGTTTCGTGAGCACTTGAATGACATCTATCATGGCAAACATCTACCAGTGGCCCTTCATTTCAATAGGCCTGACCATTCAGGTAAATCCGATATCCATGTCACGGCCCTCCGTTCATGTGTCGGGGATGACTGGACTCGCTTTTCGTTAGAGAATCGTCTTATTTTTCAAATGGGCATTTTATGTCCTGAAGGTCTCAATGTTCAACATCATTTTGCATAAATTCTGGTAGCTTTTCTCTCTTTTTCATTCTTCTTTATTCGTTGTTTTTTCGATCTATCTTCTTATGTTTTGGTTTTGGTTCGTTTCATATCCTTTTGTATCTCTTTAAAAATTGTCGTTATCTTATACGTCACTTCCTTCGAGATTTCTTGGAGAGAGTACTACGGTCTTGTGTATTCCAAGCATATACAGTTCTAGCTAAGTGACTTTTACTTGTTCCAAAGTTTTGTTCATTCTCTTTTTTTCGTTTTGTTTATTATTTACTTTCTTGTTTCGGTATTTTTGTTAGGTTTTTCGATTTTCTTGTATTATCATTGTACTTTTTCCATCTGCTTGTATCGCTCATTTTGTATTGTTTCTTATCACCGTATGTTTTTGTACTACCTTGGCCTATATGTAATTCTTGTCTTTGTCACCTGTTTGTGGCTGACGAAGGGTAAAACCCGAAACGTCCCTTGTTTCATGTGAACTGTTATTTGTTTAACTGATTCAATACCGTTTTATTAGTTTATATACACAATTTTATCACATTTTAATGTTAATATATGGAAATTAAAGATCTAATGTCTGACAACAGAGCTACAACTTTATTATGCCAGCATAGGAACTATACTATTAAATTAAGCAGAACTAAGAAAAGGTATAAAATAAATATTATTCTCCATCAGACAATTTGAGTGGCAAAGCTTTAAGTCAGTGGTTACCAAATTGTGCACTATCCCCTCCCTAGGGGCCATAGGAAGATCCAAGGGGGCGACGGGGAGGTCTTCAGTAGTAAGGAAGTAGGATTTGTCGGGCTAAATTCAGCAATATTACTTAATATAGTGCTTACACGTAAAAGCGGTTAATTATGGCATGTGCGTTTATATCACTGCACCAGGCTCATCCATCTCATTAACAGTTAAAATAATGAAGTAGGTGGGTTGCGAATGTACTCTCATATGCTGTTGATGAAAGTGTGTTGTGCTGGATTAAGTAATTAAGTTTTAAAAAAAAGTTAAATTCATAAGTACTTTTATCTGTAGCTTTATATTACAGCTGAATAAATAGAGCAATTAGTTGTCACTGTTTTGAATTTACAGTTGCTCGTATCTTCCTTTCTTTAAGTTTTTATGTAATGCCGGGAAATGGAGGGGGTGCTGGAAATGTGATGTGGGAGCCAAGGGATGGTGACATGAAATTTTGGGAAACGCTGCTTTAACTCTTGCAGGCCGGAATTTTTTCATCAGTTTTGCCAGAATTATTTTTGTACCTTAAAGCAGTACCTTTATAAATTCTAAAGTTTCTGAGTTATTACACAACAAAGACACACATATTATACATCACAGTAAAGATAAATGAATGTAGAATTAGAATATGAAGGATTTTTAGCGATATTCTACATATAGTATTCAGTTATGAGTCATAATGAAAATACGGAACAAATTTCACAGAACACAAAAGTGACGTTCCCAACGTCGTTTTGGCTTCTAGGGGTTTTGTCGATGTACGCTACCAGCGTCGTTCCGGCCTTTAAGAGTTAAGTAGATTATTAGATGTAACTTGGGAAGACAATAAGACACACACAAGTCCCCAAGTACATCAACGTTGAGATAACGGAAGAAAGTAGAGATGGATTGTTATGTATTGTGCGTGAATAGCAATAGACTGCAAATATAAGCAGTGAATTGGACTCTACAGGCACAGGAAGAGAAAGGTAAACCTTAGGACAGTTGGAGATGGACACAAGAGCAACACCTCCAAAATTAAAAAGAAAAAAACAGAACAAGACCTGGAGATAAGCTTTTTTATATCATTATCCCTTGGGGGTAGTTTTCTTCCTCAAGTGTAACCCAGATGTAAATGGGAACATCTGTCAGTTGAGTTTTCCGTCTATCATATTGTAATGCATCTTTACCTGTTAGCAACATCTCAAATGAAATGTTTACTTTTTTATTTTTTAAATTGATGAAGCGCATGTAAAATTAGTTTTCACTGTACATAGTGCCTCATTTTGAATTCATAGTCAGGAAAACTAGATGTAAAGATGACACTTTTTGACTGTTGTGTCATTAGATTTTGGTCTTCAAGGCAACAATATGTCAAATATTTAGAGCTATACTGTGTTTTGAACAAAACCATGTATACATTATTATCCATGTCTATAACTAAAACATGGCATGGAGGGGAATTGAGAATTTTAAAATAATTCCTGGCAATGTCTGATTACTTTTGCCAACAGCTACATTTGCTGAATTGAGATATTGAAAAATTACCTCTAGAAAGTTTGCTATAGCACGTTTCACTAGCTTTGCCCAACTTCAAAATGCTATTTCTAAATGAATATATAACACATATAAGTGAAATTTTGTGTGTGAATTTGAAATGGTATAGAACCTATGAATTAAATTTTTCATTAAAATGCGGCTATTGGTTTCAATTTTCGTTTCTTTGCGATATAATATCAAAATAGTACTTGCCAACACACATCACACACACACACATATTGAAATGTCTACAGTAAATTATACAACCTCATTTGCACATACTTTCACCCGTGTGTTACCGGGGCCCGAAAGGGGAGCAAAGAATAGTAACACTGCACCCTACCACGCATGTCATAAAAGGCGACTAAGGAGGGTATGGGCATGGGGCTGTTTACCCCATCCCGTAAAAACTTCGCACAGTGGGCTGATCACCTGCTTGCCAACCAATCTGATTACGGAAACAATGATAGATTGTTTGGTCTGTTTTTGTTCCACAAAGACGCCACTAGGCGTGGTGGAAACAGCGATAGATTGATCAATTTGTTGTTGCCCTAAGACGCCACTAGGCGTACTGGCCACATACTGCTTTGCCGGTTGATGGCTAAGGATGGAAGAAGAGAAGAAGATTTGCACATGATTGGTTTATCAAACAATTGGCATGATTTTTGCGTGAAATTGCACTTCTTGAACATAAAACAGTTTATATCCGGTGTTACGCACACATTGTCAATCAAAGGTGTGTCTACAAAAAGTATTGTGTGGTTAAGTAGGAAAAATGAGTCTGCGAGTACATTTTATGACATTACAGCAAATCACAAACAGGATTTTTAAGTATTTCTGCAATGAAGCTACTCGAGGAAAAGTATATCATTCTATTTCAAACCCACAAAAGAAGACTATTCATACCTTGGGGATAAGCAAACGATCATTGCACCGCTGGATAGTGACATCTGAAATTTCTAATTCCAGTGTTTTACACACGAAAATTAGGCCAAGAGTGTTGGATAATTTTGACAGAGAATTGATCCGCAGAGAAATTTGCAATATGTTTCACAATAATGAGGCAGTGACTTTAAGGAAATTGAAAATTTGGTTAAGAAAGAATAATGACATTAATATTTCCAAATCTACGCCATGGAGGACTATTAGGAGTTTGGGATTCACTTTCAATTTGGGAGCCGCGCTAGCGTAGTGGTTAGAACACCGCTCTGGCGACCGGGTGATACAGGATCAAACCCGGGCGACGGCATTTGAGGATTTTTCGTCGACCGGGATTTGGACTGGATTAACTCGAGACCTGGCGAGGACATTTGAAGGAGTGTCGTCGACCAGGGACTGGCGGCTCCTGAGACCCAGCTGCAATGGGTACCTCCGAAATCGGCGAGTATTTGCCTGAATGGCGAGGGACACCTGTCTCTGTACAAGAAATAAAGGGATACTCACGTAAAATCAATGTCAGGTTAGACATAAATAATAACCTGAGATTTCGCCTCGAGTATTAGCGGTCGTACGCAAAAAAAAAAAAAAAAAAAAAAAAAAAACTTTCAATTTCTCAGAGACATCTGATTATGATTCGGATGAAGTTTAATTTCTTTAAAGATGACCTTACCGTTATTTACAAGCACAGTAGAGGAGCAACATTCCATTATGATATTTATGAACCGCAAAGTGGTGATACCTATTGAAATAATTAGATCAATGAAGGTCCAGTTTGGTAGCGCACTAAATGTCAATGACAAACAATGTCACGAGTATCTCGCATGCAGATCATTTAAGAAATCATCTTCAACAGGTATTCATATGCAAACGTGATGGCCACATTATTGTAATAGTAGACACGCTTATGCCTAATCAATTCACAGAATCTGTGACTGAAGTGGTAAAATTTCTTTTCTCAATACACAATAATTAGTATGCCGACAAGACAAAGATCAAAGGATTTCATTCGTTTATGGGAACTAGACAAGATGCACAGATATAAAGTATATATTTGTTGGGTCTAACCCAATATAACATCGTATGCAAAAAATGCTATTAATACGTTGGACTGTAAATCAGATAATTACATTTGTTTGAGGGCAAAGCTAGTGAAATGTGCTATAATTGCTTTTACACATTATATTGATTTTTCAATTTACTCACTTTCAATACATAAAATAAAATAGTGTTTGTAATTTTTGTGTTCCTGCAGTACAAAATGTTGGTCCAAAAGTTGAGAGACAAAGCAGAACAAATAAAGAAGGCAAAAGAGGGTATGATTTTAATAATTATTTATGTCACTTACATTTTGTTGTCTGGAATTATTTATGTCACTTACACTTTGTTGTCTGGAATTATTTATGTAGTAAGTAGTTGCTTGTTATTAATTTTATTTTAATTAGTAGTGCTTTTGTTTCTGGAATTACTGACATGGCCAGTGCGTGTGTGCGTGTGTGCGTGCGTGCGTGCGTGTGTGTGTGCTTGTAATTATTATAACTTTAATAAAGAAATTGTTCACTTCCACAGTGTTGGAGCCTATTACCATTGAGTATCAAGCCTTAAGGGAGAAGTACGAGATAGCAGTCCAGTGCCAGTATGAAGCTGAAAACTATGCATCAAAAGTAAGTTGGAAGATACGTAGTTAGTATTTCATAAAAGTCACCATGAAATTAACTTGACATGAAGAAAGTTTTAAATAGAAAGCAGTAATCTGCTAATTTTAATTTTAAATTTGATAATGAGAATCATCTCATTCAACCTCTGATGGGTAATGATTAGGAAATATTGTTCTCAATTCCTAATAATATGAATAATTGCCGATACATGAAAGTGGCATCATATCTCCTATTCAATCATTGTAAATCACCCGTGTGTTACCGGGGCCCGAAAGGGGAGCAAAGAATAGTAACACTGCACCCTACCACGCATGTCGTAAAAAGCGACTAAGGAGGGTATGGGCATGGGGCTGTTTACCCCATCCCGCAAAAACTTCGCACAGTGGGCTGATCACCTGCTTGCCAAATAATCTGATTACGGAAACAATGATGGATTGTTCGGTCTGTTTTTGTTCCACAAAGACGCCACTAGGCGTGGTGGAAACAGCGATAGATTGATCAATTTATTGTTGCCCTAAGACGCCACTAGGCGTACTGGCCACATACTGCTTTGCCGGTTGGTGGCTAAGGATGGAAGAAGAAGAAGAATCATTGTAAATAGGGCAAATCAAAATTACTAATTTTGCATGAAAATAAAAATGAAAAAAAAACCATGAAAAATGCTTGAGAGGAGCTGATGGACTTGTGTATCTTTTTCAACTGGTAACATGTCATTTTTAGCCAATAAAAAATCATGAGTATCTTTTATTCTTTCTGTCTTGTGCACAAAATAATTATATAATACAGCTATTCCTCTGAAACGTGTAACTGAATGGGAGTGAAAAACATTTTTCTTCAGACTTCTGCTGTCATTCATCTTCCTTTTCACTCCTTTTGGAGAATGGAGTCACCGCTGTAGTTGGTCTTCTTGCAGGAAGCCTGCACCGAGCATACGGTTTCATAGCAGTGTGTTTTACATGATGTGGTTGCCAGGCCCATACATCACATCATATTAGCTGCCTTATATGACATGCCTGAGGGAGCAGTAACCCTTTTCTCTCTCCGAAGACGGCGAGTATCTGCGTGAATGGCAAGAGGACACCTGTCAGCGTACAGGGAAAATAGGATACTCATGTAAAAATCAGCTTCAGGTTAGACTAACCTGAGATTTCACCTCGACTAATAGCGGGCGTACCTTAAAAAAAAAAAAAAGTTGTTTCCTTTCTTGTCTCAGAGACCTCTTGTAACTACCCAGGGTACATATGCTTGCTGAAGAGAGACATTAATTTTTATTGTCATTTGAATGTCACGAGAGCCTTATCTTTTTTCTTCTGTTGTTATTTCATCTTTGGATCTTCTGGAGCAGTGCTTTCCAAAGTGGGGTAAACATACCCCTGCGGGTTTGTGAAAATAGTTCAAGGGGTACATGACAAATATTTTTTTAAAAACTGTATAACACTTTTTTATGCTGCAAAAAATGATTTATTAAAATTCATTATTGTAGGCGATTATTTAAGTTTGTGAAACACTGTTCTTGAGCATATAAATATTGATTTGTTCATTACAGCTTCCCAGCATGCACTTTTTAGGACAGACTTCTTTCATTCTCATCAAGAATCGGAAGATAGTCTTTAGCAGTGTAAAAGTTAAGCTGTAAATGAAAGCAGCAGCTTCCTAAGAAATTCTACTCTTATTTTCTTGCTGTCAGTTTCAGAACTCTTTATTTTCTAACTGTGATGGTAAGCTTACTTAAGTCTGCTGATATGAAATACTTTCAGATAAATCAGAAGAACAAAGTTCTGACAAGACAAAGCCAGATGCTCTTGAGCAAAGTAGGAGAGCTGAACATCGTGGAAATCAACTTTGACGATGAAGTGACTGATAATAACTCTGATGAAGCTGAGTATTACAAAGAGCTAGACAGAAAAATTAAGGGTAAGAAAAGTTTTGTTAAAACAAACAAAAAAATTAATATTCTATTCTTCAGTCAAAAAAAAAGATGTTTTTTGGGGGGGAAAAAATAAAAATGTTGTGTTTTCTAATGGTTAGAAGGGAAAGTAGATTTAAAAAATATATATTAATAGTTTCTTCTTCTTCTTGATCCTTAGCCACCAACTGTCAAAGCAGTTATAGGCCAGCACACCTGGTGACATCTTTAATAATCTCTGGTTTTCATTTTACCACTGGTATCAGCCACCTTTTCTTGGTGGGAGAATTTTGTGTGTCCAGTGGTCCCAAAAGCTAAGCATGGATATTTGTAGGTTTGAACTGTGTTGTGAAAGCCAGTATCAGGTTATACTGGGTTAAAAACAGACAGATGAGATATAGTCTTACTTAAATTTATGTCTGGGACCCGAAAATGAAATGAAGAATTGTAATGCTATAACTTATCAAGCATGTTGTAAATGATGACTAAGGAGGTGTGGACATGGAGGTGGCTGCAATGCCCTATAGAAACTTCAAGCTAAAACACTTCCTTGAATATGAACAAGTCATACAAAGAAAAACAAAGCAGGTGCCAGTGGAACAGGAGATAAGAAGATGCTAGTAATAGATAGGAAACACCCTGATGGAATATGTTGATAGCATTACAAGGCAGTATTCATTCTGGCGACCCCAGGGTAATAGAGGTAGAGGTGGACAAAAAAAGACACGGAGAAGTGAACAGGAGACATAAAAGCAAGGGATAAAGAAAACATGGAAAAACTTTGAGCAGATGACACAGGAGAGGAAGACTTGGTGTGAGTTTGTTGAAGGCTTGTGCTCCTTGGGGAGCTGAATGGTAATGAAGTAATGAATGGTGTGATACAATACAGATCCAACATTATGAAAAGTCTTTTTCAACAATAATACCATGACCTCAGCTTAAAGATTGAGATGTGAATAAATAAAAATGACTTATCTGTAACATCTAAGTAAAGGCAGGAACAAATCTATATTATTATCATTGAGTTAGTTCTTCCCTTTGATGCCATCAGTTTTTTTTTTAATTCTGCAGAGCTCGGGGAAGATAAAAGTAATCTGAGTGCCCAGGTAAAGAGTTTACATGAAGACTACCAATTAGAGAAGGAAAGAAACAACCAGCTGAAAGAAAAGGTATGATTTGTATTTTTGAAAAATTATACTTGCTTACTTAGTTGTTCCTCTTCTACCTTGGGGTGTAGAGGTTTGCCAGAGAGAGTGCCATGCTATCCTATCAGCTGCCTTCCTTTTGGCCTGGGCCCAGTCTTCAATCCTTCAGAGATTGTCTAACGTTGTCCTCCCAGCGAACTCTGGGCTGTCCTGGAGGTATGGATCCCTGGCTCTTAGTTTCCCATATTTGTCGTTTTAGCGGATCTTCTCCCATTCTGCAGAGATGGCCAAACCATCATAACTGGGACTGTTCTACTCGGGCCTGCAGGGGCTGAGATTTGAGGGCATGGCACATCATCTGGTTGCGAACCATGTTCCTTCTTGTTACTTTAACCACTTTCATCAGATACCCCATTGCTAAGATTTGCAACTGGCTTTTGTGGGTTGATGAATTATGCTAGACATATTTGGAAATGTAAAATTTTTGTGTAATATTTGAGTAATAAGAAAATGAGCAGGCTTACAGTAAGACTGATAAACAGTTAGATGAATGAAAATAGGTAGCGTATGTCCTACTAGGATAAAGAAACAGCCACACTGCTACCACAAGGTCCTGTTCACGGAAAACAGCAGGAAAACAATATGTTATGTTAGAACTTACAGATTTTATTTATAGAACTGATGGATTTTAATTGCTTATTTACAGTTGGAAGCTTGCAGAGCTGAGCTGCAACATGCCCAGGGCACCATAGTCAAGCAAGAAGACACCTTACAACAGCTGGCCAAGACATCTGAGGCTGCTTGCAAGGAATATGAAGATTTACAACAGCAGTTTGAGCTAGAATACACAGGTCGCACTCAAGTGGAGAAAATAGCCCATAATGTAAAAATTATACACTTCCTTGATATTTTCTTTTCCTTGTTTCTTTATTCAACCATTGGTGCCATTAACGACCTAATCAATCTATGCATTAAACACGGACCAATAATAACCAACACCTTCTTCCAACATGTTTTAAAACATGGTACAGATAAAGTAACATTGATGTTTTAATCAGACAAAGGCAGAGGAAAACCATAACAGATGCTGAAGTCATTCTCAATAGCAGTATAGATACAGACCAGCGACCTATCATTATGACCTACACAACATCAAAAGTAAATAGAGATGGCAAAGGCAGGTGATCATTACAAATCTAAAAACAATTAGATGAGGCAAACATAAAAAACAACACATGCCAAGAAATGAAAAAGATCCTTGAGACTGCGTAAAGAAATAGGAAATGTAAAGCAGCACTGACGAGGACACTGAGCACGAAATGTGGGACAAATAAAATAAGACAAGGCAAAAAGGGAAGAACAGCATGGTGGAATGATAAAGTCAAAAAAACAATACAGATTAAAAGAAACTTTATAAGACCTGGCTAAAATCCAAGTCAAATATATTAAATACTGTATAGCAAGAAGTGCCAAACGTATAATCTAAAAAGCAAAAGAGGATTCATGGCATGTGTATGGTGAGCAGCTAACAGCCATCTGCAAAGAGATTTTTACAAAAGTATCAAAGCAGTGAGAGATGAGAGCTTTAATCCTACTACAATCATTAATGATAGAAATGGAACACCCATATTCCATGAAAACAGAAGAAATAGATGGAAAGGATACTTCCAAGAACTTCACAACCCAGCAGGCAATCACAGAAACTCTGTTTACACCCCAAGGTATGAGGGATGGCAAGAACCTGATATAATGCTTTGTAAAATTGAAGAAATTATAAAGAACAGTCCTCAGAAGAAATTGCCAGGCATGGATGGAATACCAGCAGAAGAAATTCAAGCCTGCGTCAAGGCAGGAGTCAAATGGCTGAAAAGAATTTTTAACTGTAGCATGGGCAGAAGAAAGAGTCCAAGTAGACTGGCAAAAAGCCATAATAGTACCAGTCTGGGAAAAGAAGGGTAACAAAAGGGAATGTGACACATACAGAGGTATTTCACTACTAAGTCACACAAGAAAGTTGTATGCAAAAATACTTGAGCAAAGAATAAGACCCATCGTTGCACCACAGTTGAGTGGTGCCCAATTTGGATTCAGGAAAGGAGTGGGATGTACTAATGGTTCCACCTTAAGACAGTTAAGCAAAAGAACCATCGAATATGACAGTCATCTAAACACAGTATTCATAGACCAGGAAATGGCCTTCAATAGTGTGGATAGAAATAATCTTTAGTCAGTATCAAATAGGAGCAGCTATTAGATAACATGCGAGATATATAGTAAAAACAACTCATGGACTCACTAATGCTTTTGACATAACCACAGGAGTTCGACAAGGCTGTGTGCTTTCACATTACTTTTCAATGTTTCTTTGTCTTTGATCCTTAGCCAACGACTGTCAAAGCAGTCAGTGGCCATCACGCCTGGTGGCGTTTTGTAGGGCAGCAAAAAACTGCTTCCACTTTTTTTGGTCAGCGGCCATCCTTCGTACAATGCCCCAGTTCTGGTTCATTCTTTGCATCTCGGCTTCCACAGTTTTCCGCCAATTTGTTTTTGGTTGGCCTCTCTTTTGCTTTCCTTTGGGGGTCCATTGCATAGCTGTTCTTTTGATGGCATCGGGGTCTCTTCTGAGGACGTGGCCAACTCCAGCATCTGCCAGCTATAATGGTGTGCATGTCCTCTTGGTTACTACAAGTAAGTAGTTCTTGGTTAGTGATAGTATTCGGCCAAAAGATTCAGAGAATTTTCCTTAGGCAGATTGTGTGGAAGGAGGACAGTTTTGACATTTCCTTCTCTGTTACTCTCCACCATTCCGCACCATAAAGAAGCACAGAAAGTACACAGCTCTCAGATAGTCTTAATTTGGTGTTTGTGCTGTACTGGGAAGACTTCCAGATGTTGTTGAGACTAGCAAAGGCTGTTCTCGCTTCATTCATTCTGTTCTTGATTTCTTTGCTTTTTCCGCCGTCTGGTGTTACTATGCATCCTAGGTAGGCCTATGTAAATGTGTCCGTCTGTTCCAGCTTCTGGTTCCTTATTGTTGTGGGCTCAATATTGCCCACATTTTGTGTCATGACCTCTGTCTTCTTTAGACTGATGTTCAGACCCACCTGCTGGCTGTACTTAATCAGTCTATCTGTCTTTTCTTGGATATGTTGATGTGAATGTGTGAGTCGTGCAACGTCATCTGCATATTCCAGATCTTCCAGTGGAGAAAACATTGTCCATCTAATTCCTCTTGGACTGCCCTCTGTTGTCTGGCGCATCACCCAGTCTGACTGTCAAAAATAAAGTTGTTGATAAGGGGCATCCCTGTCATACTCCTGTCTTCATCTCAAAAGTTAGATTGCTCAACCCAATACTGCTTGTAAAGTTAGCATAGAGGCTTTTTATGATGGAAACAATGCAGCTGGGAATTCCATAAGCCCTCAGTATTTTCCATAGGCTGTCCCTGTGTATGCTGTCAAAAACCATTTCAAAATCAACAAAGTTAATGTATTGTTGTCTCTGCCATTCTGAGCACTGCTCTATAATGTTCCTGAGGGTGAATATATGATCTGCACATCAATTCAATGTTTATGTGGACAAAATAACATCAGAAGCTAACCTAGAAGCAAACCTAAAGCATGAAAAAATGAAGAATACAAGCCAGTGAATAAGTTACTTTGTGTGGATGACCAAAGTATAATGTATAAAGATGAAAACCTATTGCAAAAACATGCAGCTGCACTTAATTCAACCTGTGGAAGAAACAACATGAAGATCAACACATCTAATACAGAAACTATGAAGATTAGCCGATCACCCAGCCCGCTTAAAATACAAGTTAACAAGCAGGTTCCAGAGCCTAAATACCTAGGAAATATTTTTACTGAAAATAGAACACTAGACAGAGAGATTGAAAGTTTATTAAACATTTTTGGATCTTGTGGTACCAATGTGTGTATGAAAATGGTATTAATTATTTCCTACTTTGCTTCCACATCCTTTGCCGCGTTTCTGGGGCAAAGTCTTTTACAGACAGGGGGTATGATGTGCTGGTGTTGTGGGTAGTGGGTTTCCCCCCTTGCTTCACCCTAGGCCTAGTGAATTCTTGTTCATGAAAGGAGCGACCATTGCGGTGTTAGTCTCTTGGCCTAGCAAAACCTCTCATACCCCAAGATCGTTGTGCGTGGTGAAGAGCCACACCCTCCTCGAGGTAGTCCTGGTAACTGAGGGTGCGAATCCTCAGGCTTTCTTCTTCTTCTTCTTCGTTCACCCTCAGATGTCAACTTGAATAAGTTCAAAGAAAGCGGTGGTCAGCCTGAGGCTGTTGATATCTCCGTAGATCTTCTCCAGGAATGGTACTGGTGATGGCCATATGCGTCCTCTCCGCTCCTCATATGTTGGGCACCTCTGAAGCAGGTGTTCAGCAGTCATTTTACCAGTGCCACAGTCACACTCATCCGTAGTTCCTATCTTTAATTGTTGTATCTCAATCTGTTATGACCAGTGCGAAGTCTGAAGATTACCACTTGTTCACTTCTGCTGAGCTGGTAATACGGATCATTTTTTGTGTGGGCTGGATGCTCTTCTTCCCACTTGTGCCTGTATCTGCGCTTGATAAAACTCTTGGACTCCT
This sequence comes from Oreohelix idahoensis, assembly GCA_024509875.1. Taxonomy (NCBI): domain Eukaryota; kingdom Metazoa; phylum Mollusca; class Gastropoda; order Stylommatophora; family Oreohelicidae; genus Oreohelix; species Oreohelix idahoensis. Next base: position 926,701 of record JAMPIV010003711.1, read on the forward strand.
CATAGGTTATATTTGTGTCCAGCTGAGGAAGTTTTCCCCCTTCCTTTGCCAATCTGTCAGCCTCTTCATTTCCAGGGATGTTGCAGTGAGAAGGGATCCACTGTATCACAACTCTTTTGTATTGCTGACATAGTCTGTGAAGTGTTACTCTTAGGTCATCCAGTTCAGCATTTATTTGACTTTTCAGTGTTGTAATCACTGACAGCGCATCTGAGAAGATAACTACTGGTCTCTCTGAGCTTTTTTCTGTCATTAGAATTTCTGATGCAGTTTTCATGGCCTCTGCCTCTGCTCTGAAGTTAGTTGAAAATTTCCCTGTTGCGACTGCTATCTTTTTTTGTGTGCCATTGCTTAAGCTCAGGAAGACTCCCCCACCCCCATCTTCTGTTGCATTAGTTGCTGATCCATCTGTGTACGCATGGATCCAGGTGTTGCTTGGGTAATGCTTCTCTATATATTTTGTGGTTAGGACTCTCCTTTCTGTTTCAGTTTGACTGTTCTTTCTCTCAATACCAGGAACATTTTCTATCATTTCAGGGAAGCACTGTTGTTTCCAAATTGGTAGCTTGTGTGCAGTACATATTGGCGTAGCTGTTGATATTGCATTTATGGGGTCTGCTCTCATCTTTGTTTTTACTGTCTCTACAAAGTTGCTTCGCTTCAGTCTTCCCCTTCCAAGTCCATTTATCCTCTGGTGCATTGGGTGATCTATCAGCCTCCTGAATTTCTCGGCTTGTTGCTGGGCTCTGCTATCTCTTCTATCCTCCATAGGCTGGAGGTGAGTAATCTTTTCCAACTCTTTTATTGGTGTTGATTTCATGCCCCCAGTTATGATCCTCAGGCTAAACACAACGGATCTAGAGGAGCAAACCTCGATAATAAAACCGGTGCACTACACCGTACACGCCCTCTGTGGGTGGGAAGGAGCCAGATGGATACTGAACAAGTCTTGGGAGTGGGAACGAGTGTGGACTTCTCCCTGAAGATCGGAACCCATCGTACAGGCACAGAGACTCAGGACGTGACGATCCTATTGCCTTCAACTCTTGGTCACATGCCTAGAGCCTCGGAGAACTCGGCGTAACCAGCAGGCAATCTGGTGGCGGGGAATGAGCACTGTGAGCCCTACCTTGGCTACGTATCAGAAGGAGATGCAGAAACACCCCCTTTATCTCCCCCAGAGCTGGCACAGTACACTTCTGGCTTCTACCCGGGGCGGTAGGAAATTCACAGGCACCCCAGCATCACAATGCCATGAAGATGACAAAGTTGGAATTTACTAACTCAAACTTGGCAGAGCAAGTCCTCCATCAGATGCGGCCGATGCTGGGCCCACTGGCGCGTGGACACGTCCCGATCCCCATCGAGACTTGCCCGGGGAGCCCACCCCGGCTCAAAAAAGCAGAGAAGGCCACTCTCCAAACCTCCGATGTCTTGCGGGCAGTGTTAGGATGTGCAAGAACATGGACAGGAAGACTCCACAACTTCCCCACTGTAGACACGCCCACGGCGACCGTTGCCTCAATTGGCTGTGTGTGGTGTACCCGGAAACGGGGCCTCCCAGTACTGAGGCACAGTTAAGTCCCCGATGTCACTTATCGGTGCAGAGTTGAGAGAGATGGCTGAGCATCACAATCCCCCCTGTGTTGCAGCATGATGAGAACCAAGCATTGCACACTGAGCTTGGGGGATCACTTGGGCACCAGACTTAATACTGGCTCTTGACTGGATGGCCGCATGCAGGAGATTTCTACAATGGAGGGTTGGCAGGTGGTGGGTATCTGGAAGTGGCTCTGTGCAGGACGTGAGGATTCCTTGGGAGAGCCCAGAACCAGAGCACAGCATTGTGCAAGCTCTGCATAGTTGGAGAGCCCCCTGGATGACGGGGAATGCACAGTGTGCTACCCCACCTATCCCCAGCTGCTAACTTGGAACCAGAAGTGGGATCCTCTGTATGCGTGCCAGGCCAGGATAAAATGCCTGGGAAGGAGACTGGAGCTCAGAACTCCCTAACTCAAAGTTGCAGGATGGCAGAAAAGCCACCGGAAAGACAGGGCTTTTTTGAAGATAACGCAACCATATTTTTACCATACGAGCTCGGACGCCGCCTCGGTAAACAGGGTCCGCGCAGAGCAGTGACACCCCCAGGCTGCTTGCAAATAGTCTACTACTGGGAACTTAAACAGATTAGGGATGAGCCCACTCTCCCGTTGAACAGGTGCTAAAGTCGTAGATACTGGGCCAGAAGGCGCACCGGAAACCACAGTATCACGCAACTCGCTTTTTTTTTCTATGGAGAGTACACCGTCAAATAAATCTCGTACTGGTGCTCGCCCTGTGGAGCTCCACCAGGCAGGTGCAGTGCCGGGCTCTGAGCCTCGACAGAGCCCACCCTCAGCTACTGGAGGACCCTCTAGACCGTCTTGTGGAGTCAGCAGACGGCGGAGGAGAACTACTGACCAAAACAAAACAGAAAAAGAGAAACCCAGAGTGCCACTTGTCATGATGCACTGGAATGCAGAGGGAGTGAACAGCAAGCAGGCTGGATACAGCAAAAAGACAGAGCTGGAAAACATCTTGTATGAGAAGCAAGTCAGTGTTTGCTGTATCCAAGAGACTCACTTGAAAGCAGATCAAACCTTTAAAATAAGGGGATATCAATGCTTCAGATTCGACAGACAAGATAGACGAAAAGGAGGAGTACTTACTCTTGTAAGGAATAACATTCCTGCACACGAAAGGAAAACCTTCATGGATGGAGCAGAATATCAGCTGTTGCAGCTAAAGGTAGACAAGATGGAAATAGAACTCCTGAACTATTACTGTCCGAACAACAAACCCCTGAGTCTCAGCACTATACAGGTACCAGCCACCAACTTTATAGCAGTTGGAGACTTTAATAGCCACTCCCAGAGCTGGGGCTATAACCATCTGGATCACAGAGGTGAAGAGGTTGAAACTTGGCAAGATGATCACTCCCTAATCCTAGTCAATAATGCCACAGATACTCCTACCTTCTACTCCAGAGGATGGCACACAACTTCAACACCAGATCTTGCTTTCTCCACACCAGATATAGCTGGATCTATTAGTAGAGAAGTAGGAGACCAACTAGGGGGAAGCGACCATCGCCCAATCTTTCTTACTGTCCAGAGTGCAACTCTCAGTACAGGCCCAGCCATTACAAGATGGAACTACAAAAAAGCCAACTGGGGTTTATTCAGGCATCAGGTGAACACGCAGCTGTCTACCCTCAAGGTACAGAACAGAGACATTAATGAAGTGGTAAAAGACTTCAACAGATGCATACTACAAGCTGCAAAAGAAACCATTCCCAAAGGATGCCGGCGTAACTACATACCATACTGGTCCAGCACACTCCAAGAACGTCAGGAAGCTATGGACAGGGCTAGAAAGGACGCAGAGTCTCAGCTTTCACTTGAAACTCACAACAAATGGAAAAAGGCTGTAGCAGAGTTTCAGAGAACAAAGCTAGAAGAAAAACGGAAAAGCTGGAGAACTAAAACGGCATCGCTGAACCTTGAGAAAGACGGCAGGAAACTTTGGAGATTAGTCAAGTCTCTAAATGAAGAGCGTTCCTCACCAAGGCAGACTATCACATTGGATGAAGGTGGCAAACTTTTCAGAGGAAAACAAGCTGCAGACTTGTTTGCTAGAAGATACAGTTCAGAAAGCAACTTACCCATTAACATAGACCATCAGAGAGAGATAAGAAAAGAAATACTGGCAACCATGGGACAGACAGATACTCCTGCCCCAATGAGGGAACCCATCACACTAGGAGAACTACAGAAGGCTATTTCCAAGCTTAAGTTTCAAAAGTCACCCGGCCCAGACAAAATCAGCAACGAAATGCAAGTAAATCTGAGCTCAGCAGCAAAGACAAAACTGCTTGAGATATTCAACCACAGCTGGTTGAAAGGAACGGTACCCCAAGTATGGAGAGAAGCCATCACAATACCCATACTAAAGAAAGGGAAATGTAAGACCGAGGCTGCAAGTTACCGGCCAATCAGTCTCACAAGCTGTGTTGGGAAGACTATGGAGCGAATAGTCAACCACAGATTGAAATGGTATTTAGAGTCTGAGCAGATCCTGGTGCAGGAACAAGCTGGATTTAGAGAATGCTACAGTATAGAAGACCAAGTTACTTACTTGTCTCAAGCAATAGAAGATGCCTTCCAGGAGAAGAAAAAGGTCCTAACGATCTGGGTCGACTTCAAGCAGGCCTTTGACAAGGTGTGGAAAGATGGCCTCATTGCAAAACTTAGGAGAAGTGGAATCCAAGGCAACATGATGAAATGGATCCAGTCATACTTGCATAACAGGAGAACTAGAGTCACTCTTGACGGTCTGCAGAGCAGAAAAGTGTTGCTCCATCAGGGGGTACCTCAAGGAGGAGTAATTTCCCCAACACTCTTCCTTGTTTACATCAATGACCTGGTGAAAGATCTCCCTGCAGGAGTGAAAGCTGCCTTATATGCAGATGACCTAGTACTCTGGTGCACTGATGAAAATGTCACCACAGCAAATTATAGAATGCAGCGGGCAGCAGACATGCTAGTGTCATGGGCAGAGAAATGGCTTATCACAATAAACACAGACAAAACCTCCACAACACTGTTCTCCCTCGCCCCCAAGGACAAATCAGCTAACATACACCTAGGGACAACCGTGATCAAGGAAGAAAGCTACCCCACCTATCTTGGGGTGACATTTGACCAAAGGCTTACATGGAATAAGCATATTGAAAATGCAGAAGGAAAGGCCCGAAGACGACTAGGCATACTCAGAAAATTAGCAGGTACCAACTGGGGAGCAAATGAACGAAATCTAAAGAAGATTTATAATGGAGTAATAAGACCACACTTAGAGTTTAGCTCAGCAGCATGGTCATCAGCTGCTAACTCACATCTGCAGTCTTTGGACAAGGTGCAAAATCAAGCTCTCAGGCTCATTACAGGAGCCATGAAAACTACACCAATAACAAAGATGCAGAAGGTTGCTGGATTACAGACACTGTCCCATAGAAGAGACACAAAAACCATGATCCAGATGGAAAAGTACAACAGTATGCCAACGCACCCAATGAAGGCAAGACTAGATGATCTGGCATTGGGACGTCTAAAGCGTAGCAGCTTTGTGCATCGGGGAAAAAGACTTATAAGACAGCATCAAGAAGACCTATCCATGAAGACAACACCACTGAAGCCCACCCTATACCCTGTACCATGGGAGCAGGCCAGCAGTGCCCTCCAAATTAATACATCAGTCAGTGGTCTCACAAGTGGATGTGAGTATAATGATCTGCAAAAACGAACTGCTACATTGAGTATGATCCAAGAAAGCTATCCCGATCAATCATGGATACATGCCTATACAGATGGATCAGCAACTAATGCTGTTAGGAATGGAGGTGCCGGTATCTTTATCTCATATCCTGACAACCACTATGAGACTAGGCACATTCCCACTGGTAAATTCTGTTCCAACTATACAGCTGAGGTTCAAGCTCTAGAGCAAGCTGCAAATATGATTTATAACACCAACTCTGACTGCCACCAGGTAGTCATCCTCACAGATGCACTGTCTGTCCTGCAAGCTCTCAAGGGTGGTAAACTCCCGCATCTGAGAAATGAACTAAACAAGGTAGCTGCCAAAAAGAGAACCATACTTCAGTGGGTACCATCTCATTGTGGTGTACCCGGAAATGAAAAGGCAGATAAACTTGCAAAAAAGGGAGGAGAATGTGAACAAGAAGAGAATGAAGTCACATACTTTGAGAAAAAGAGAGCTATCCAGACTATCAGAAGAGAACAGAACCAACCCAAAGACGACTATCACACTCTCAACCGGCAGGGACCGATAACTATATTTCGACTCAGGACAGGGCATAACAAACTGAATAAACACATGCACAAGCTACGACTGTCTGCTTCACCACTGTGCACATGTGGATTAAACGAACAAACTGCTGAGCATGTTCTACAGGACTGTCCTCTGTATGACCAGTTAAGAAAGATATACTGGCCCAATGACTCAACACTAAACTCAAAGCTATATGGAGTTAAAGAGGAACTTCAAACAACAGTCGAATTCATCATGAGAACTCGTCTGACGGTGTAATCATCAAAGATGCGAACGCAAGAAGAAGAAGAAGCCGCGTTTCTTAAATATAATAACTTGTCTTATTTCTTTATTCTCAATATTGATCTGTAGATGTCCTTTCATTTAGTTGGTGATCAGAGCTTTCTTCTTCTTCTTCTTCCTCGTTCGCCCTGAAAAGGACGGTGGTTGCGTTGTGTCTGTTTACAACGTAGCTGTGATATCTGCATCTTTCGGTCGACACATCCGACTTCTGCACGGCATTTTTTAGGACCGGGTTTGCCTTCCCATTTCGATCCACACTCGCTCAGCCAGCCTGCACAGCTGCAGACTGTTTCCAGGACCACCACGTGGAGGTGGAGTGCGGTCTTGACCAGCTCTGGTTCGCTGGTCCTGACGCAGGCAGTCAAGCTATGAGTCGCTGACTGCGGTCTCTATTGCTGCGTCTTCTGGTCCCAGAGCTTTGAATAGTCATGTCATTTTCCTATATCTGTTGTTTTGACCGGTTATACCTTGATTGTCCGGAATGAAAGTAATTAATTTATGTTTTCAGTATCCTGTGCTAGCTTGCTGGATAATCTGATGTATTTAAAATACAAATAATAGTGATGATAGGATACTATCATGTCTTACAGCCATTGATATTTTGAGCCAATGCTGTTTTTTCTCTTTGCACTTTGACTGTCTTTATATAACCTTATTTAAGTTACAGTAACTTATTGTCACTGTTACGTGAGTGTAAAATAATTGTTATTATAACCATTATTTGAGTACTCAGACACACTTACAAATGTGTGTGTGTGTGTATATGTTTATTTTTCTCTTCTTTAGCTATATGCCGAGAGAGAAGCTGCCCGCAGACAGAGTGCTATGCTTATGAAGGACATTGGTAATAACAATAAACTCATGGAAGCATTGATCGAGGTGGAGAATATCACAACCAAGATGGAAACCATGAAAGCTGAACTAGAGCACCAGGTGTGTATCAGACCATTTGTAAGCCAATACCATAAAGTTAGAATCACCTATTTTGTTAAGAACAATTGTAATTTGGCATTTCAAAATCAGACCCCTGTGTTACCAGAGCCTGATAGGGATGTAAAGAATGATGACACTATGTCCTACCAGGCATGTAGTAGAAGGTGACTAAGGAGGGCTGAGCATGAGACTCACTAGACCTTTCTGTAGAAACTTTAGCTGAAAAAAAATAATAGTCAACAACAACATGAAATAAGCAATCCAAGTAAATAATTCAACTTGATCATCCAAGATTGAATGGGGTTCTCTATTAAGGAGGTTTATGATGCAGCCCACAGAAAGCTGGAGGAAGTCAGGCTGCTGACTCAATTTTTTTTTCTTTCAGGAAAATGTCTAGATTGGGCACCTGGAATGTTGAAACACTAAACAAACGTAGGAAACCTACACAGGTGGTATCTGTAATGAAAACAATTACAACTCATTCTGCAGCTACTCAGAACAAGATGGAAGGAAATAGATAGGAGGGCACTGAACACAGGAGAAAAGGAGATGTCCTCAGGCCATGAGAAAGAAAGTAAACACTATAGTGAAGGCATAGCTCTAATTCTGTAAATAAAGGCACAAGAGACACTCATACAATTTAGACCCAGGCTGATATCACCAACATTCAAAACTGCCAAAAGGAAAACAGAGATGAATGTAATCCAGTGTTATGAACCACTTCATTTCATTGTGGTATATTTTATTTCCACTTCTGTTGATCTTTTTCATGTTATCCTTGGTCACCTCAGCTTCCTTCTTTGCAGGTTACACTGCATGGTTGTATTTTCATGAGTTTGTCATAAGCGTATGTCCTGTCCGGTTTTCTTTTTTTTTTCTACTTGTATATGGTTTTGATCCACAGGTCTATTTTGTATTGAGCCAAGTGACTAATGTAATCTTATATATATTAAAAGTATGTTCAAACATGTCAACACATTGTGAAACATGACTGATACAAGGAAATTTAAACCATCAATATTCCTCAGAACCTAGCATTCATAGTATACTGTCTTTAGAAAAGTATAATTTTGTATCAGATGCTTTTATTTTTATTTTCAATTGTTGTATGGACTTGACCTGTGTAGTTCACGGGGTCACTGAGGAGACAAAGAAAGAATAAAAATACTGCTCCCTCTGGTGGCGTCTGAGTAAAATGAGGCTGACAACCTCATCATGTAAAGTAATTGCTACAGAAACCAGTGCTACAAGACTTTGATGTTTGGTGAAGGCTTCCACAAGGAGGCCATTAGCATTGGTGACTGCATGTTCCATAAGAAATGAAAAAATGAGATGATTGATTTATTTAAAAGACTTTGAATAACTTTTATTTGACACCAGTACTTTTTTGAATAAAGATGTCGTGTGCTTGACAAACTGATGTAGGACAAATTTTTTAAATCGTGTAATTTAAAACTGGTTCATTTGAATAAATATCAGAATGGTTAATTCTCCAACACAGCGCTGCACATTCAACACCCCCACACACACACACAAGTTATTGATTAAGAAAAATTGAGTGCCTTGATTTGCTACCAACATTGCCTCACTGTTTTCACATCCGTATCATGTATATCATTAGTGCCTACTTGCATTACTGCTGCAGACATAAAATGAAAGTCTTCTCTAAAACAAAAAAGGAAAGAAAAAAAAAAGTTTGTTGAAGATCTGTCTTATATTTTTCTACATGATTATTTGAAATAATCCAGTATAATTTTGTCCTCTGTCATTCTTATAACTCATTTCTCCTGTTTTAAATCAAGTTAGTAGAAGTAGATTTAAGTAAGTGCAGAAATCAGATAGTGTTAATAATTGTGTATAATGTAGATCAAGACCCTGCAGGAGGAACTGAGATCTCAGAAAGAAAACTCTGGGATTGAAGTTCTGGAGTCCGAGATAGTACGTCTGACACAGGAGAGGGACTCCTTCCTCCAAAGACTTGCAGAGGCTGAGAATTCTACACAAGAACTGAGGTCCCAGTACTCTTTGCTGACCAGGCAATGTAAGAATTAGTTTTTTTTTATAACTAGAGGTTATTTTTTTCATGTTTAGTTTGTTACTCACAGAAGTGCTGGAAATCACCATGGAAGTTTTATTACTTTGTTTGGCAGACCTGTAATTGCCTGTGTGTTACCCAGGTCTCAATGGGAACAATGAATAGTAAAATTTTTACTTGCCAAGCAAGTTGTAGGAGAGTTGGGCATGGAACCTGCTACCCCATCCCCTAAAAACTTAAAGCCAGAAGAAACTTCAACAACAATAACGTGGACGAGATAAAGAAGATGCGGAAAGAACTTGAACTTTTAGGTCAGGACAGGATGGCTTGACGTCTGTTTGGTGAAGGCTTGGAGTCTGTTTGGTGAAGGTTTGTGCTCCATCAGAGCTGAAATGTAGTGATGATGAGGCCCTGAATGTTGTTGATCTTAAAGAGACTTAATTTTGACTTATCAGTATTTTGTAGGGCTTTGGAGCAACTACTATCAATGCTGGAGCAGAGCAATTACAAAATTTGGTTGCCCCAAATCCCCGGTATTATGTATGTCCCCTTTTTTTGTAGATATTTATACAAATTTATAAAAAAAACAGGTAATTCAGATTATCTCATCATCTATAATATGCCTTCCTGTAAGAAAACAAACAACATGATTCCAAAATGTTATCCCGTCTTAAAAAACTTTAAGCATAAAAGTGAATAGTATAATTTTTATTTCTTGTTTAAAAGATTAATAATTTTTAGAAATATGGGGCAAATAATAAATTGCTTTTATAGAGAGTTTATTTAGTAAATCATCATTATTGTCATTTTCTTTTGTGTTCCTTGTGCAACATGGGGCCACCATTGTAGCTGGTCCCTTTTGCAGGAAGCCTGCACCAAGCATTCACATGCTCATGTATCTGTGGTTTCCTGTGGCAATTTGTTTTATATGATTAGGTAGCCAGCCTCGTACACAGCTGTATATTGGTCACCTTGTACGACATGCCTGAGGGTGCACCGTCCTATTCTTTCTGTGTCTCTTTAGAGATCCCAGGAATAAGGTCAAGGGTTAGCTTTGATAAGTTTGAGCAGTAACAGCGTTGAGGCCATGTTTGCTTGCACTCGAGTTAAGTCTAGTATTTGTACCTTTATGAAAGATACATGACCAGTTTATGGCAGTACACACTGCAATTAATTGTAAAGCTATAGAATAATTTCTTCATCTTATTTTTCTCTTTGAAGAAACTTTTAAAATAACCCTGACACACTGTTGTATTTTCACTTGTTCGGCAGATGACGATCTTGAGAAGAGTTATGACAAAGTCACAAATGCACCAGCACCTATACCACCACCACCACCTCCTCCTCCACCTATTTCTAAAACAGGAGGGTTGGTATTCTCTTTAAATTTGATCATGGGTAGAAAAGCTTGACTCATTAGAGGAAAGGGTGGGGATGGGGTACTTTCTCAGATGATCTTTGAGGCAATACGGAATAGTTTAACATGGATCTCATGTGGGTCCTAGAAGTCTCTCTGGTGACAATGAATGAATGGATCCACACTGCTCCTCCCTAAGCCATGTTGTAAGCGGCCAGTAAGACAAGTCCGTAGAGATTATGAATGAGTCAGACTCATCTGAAATAGTATGGGTGCCACAACTCTTGTTGACCTTGGAACTGCTTGATGCTATTAACTAAGAAGATAAGGACATGCTGATAGACTATACTTATGATTCTTAAGGTTCTTGCATGGAATAGATGTATTGTAATGGTGGAAATGATGACTAATACAGTGTGGTGGGACGCTACCTCCACATTTTGGGTTCTATTTATAATTATTTCAGGTAAATAGCTCTCCACGTCCACACTCGAAATCGATATCCATTATGTTAGTTTGTACTTGATTGCTCGTTCTGTTGTTATATATTGCTGCTCGTTGCTCTATTACGTCTAGGGCGAAATCTCCTAACGATTATGTGCGTTCTCACGAAATCCAACAACATAAATACGGGCTCTGTAAATGGCCCAGTTTATGGAAAATACTGAGGGCTTATGGAATTCCAAGCTGCATAGTGTCAATCATAAAAAGCCTTTATGCCAACTTTACGTGAAGCATTGGGCAGAGCAACCTAACCTTTGAAGTGAAGACAGGAGTACGACAGGGATGCCCCTTATCAACCACTCTATTTTTAACAGTCATGGACTGGGTGATGCGCCAGACAACAGAGGGCAATCCAAGAGGAATAAGATGGACTACATTTTCTACATTGGAAGATCTGGAATATGCAGATGACATTGCACTACTAGCACATTCACATCAACACATCCAGGAAAAAACGGATAGACTTAATAAGTATAGCCAGCAGGTGGGCTTGAACATCAACCTAAAGAAGACAGAGGTCATGACGCTCAATGTGAGCAACCCTGAGCCCATATCAGTAAGGAATCAGCAACTGGAACAGACAGATGCCTTCACATACCTAGGATGGGACCCCAAGATGCAGCAATAGTGAATGCAGTCAGCGACCCATAGCTGTACTGCCTGCGTCAGGACCAGCGAACCAGAGCTGGCCAAGACCGCACTCCTTCTCCACGTGGTGGTCCTGAAAACAGTCTGCAGCAGTGCAGGCTGGCTGAGCGAGTGCGGATCGAAATGGGAAGGCAAACCCGGTCCCTAAAAAATGCCGTGCTGAATTCGGATGTGTCGACCGAAAGGTGCAGATATCACAGCTTAGGCGTAAACAGACACAACGCAACCACCGTCCTTTTCAGGGCGAACGAAGAAGAAGAAGACATACCTAGGATGCATAGTAACACCAGACGGCGGAGCAAGCAAAGACATCAACAACAGAATGAACAAAGCAAGAACAGCCTTTTTTAGTCCAAACAACATCTGGAAGTCCTCTCAGTACAGCACAAGCACAAAATTAGGATTATATCAGAGCTGCGTGCTTTCTGTGCTTCTCTATGGCGTGGAGAGCTGGAGAGTTACAGAGAAGGAAATGTCGAAATTGTCCTCTTTTCACACAACATGCCTAAGAAAAATTCTCCTAATCTTTTGGCCGAATATCATCACCAACCAAGATCTGCTTACTCGGAGCAAGCAAGAGGACATGCACACCATCATAGCTGGCAGACGCTGGAGCTGGGTTGGCCATGTCCTCAGAAGAGACCCCGATGCCATCACAAGAACAGCTATGCTTTGGACCCCTGAAGGAAAACGAAAGAGAGGCCGACCAAAAACAACTTGGCGGAGGACTGTGGAGGCTGAGATGCAAAGAATGAACCAGAGTTGGGGCACTGTACGAAGGATGGCCACCGACCGAGCAAAGTGGAATCAATTTGTTGTTGCCCTACAAGATGCCACCAGGCATAATGGCCACTGACTGCTTTGACGGTCTGCGGCTAAGGATCAAAGAAGAAGAAGAACTGGCCCAACCAACGACAAGGAATTAAGGCCGTTTCCCTTCATAAACAAACTTATTTTTCTTTAATACACATATTTGATTCCATTATAGCATACATATCCGTTCGCATATATTGATCCATAAATCATCCTGACAGGATAAACCCTGTTTCAAGAGTATCCATTCATTATATCATCCACATACTTTAAAAGGGAACCACTACGTAATGGATTCTCATTGGAACGCAAGTTAAGACACAGCCAGAACACAGCAGCCACACTGTTCAAGTGTTTTCGTAAACCTTCTTACTACACAAAACATTCATATGTCATTTCTCTGGTGTACCTCACTTTCAATATTCCCAATAGTGCCGCATTTATCAGCACTGACTGGAGTCAGTCAATAAATCTAACGTGGTGTGCATGAGCAGACACCACATATTGTAACATATGAAGAACAGAGAAAGCACATATGGCTGTCACCATTACCAGTAGTGAAAACATTCTATGGAGATACAAATAGCCTCAAGCTTGCCACAGCTTTCTTTGAAAATATTCAAGTAGACGCCTGAGAGTACGAAGATGAAAAGAAATGGTATGACAGGATCACCAGTGTGAAATTGATGAATAAGAACCAGACAGGTCCAGTGGCATAGGAGATGAGAAGAAGAAGCTGGCGATGGATAAGATAGACACAGAGGAAACCTGGTGATAACATTACAAGTCAATCATCCTTCTGGAATCCCTAGGTTAAGAAATACTCTTGATCCTGGTCACGGCACCAGTTCCGCCAACCACCACATGTCACAGGCCCTGGGAACTGTCACCAGTTCAGGCCCTTCACCACATTATAGTTTCTATTGTTTATGGCATGATTGTATAGGGTTTATTTTTGGTGGTGGACAGTGGTTGGGAAATACCAAGGTACCTTTCCTTGGTCGCACAATCTTAAATCTTTATGGTGTCTGATATGAACATTCAACTCTTAACTCTTCACTCTCAGGAGTCCAAAATACGACATGCATAGATACCTGATGGAAACGCAGTTTTAAAAGAAAGTCACATATCTTTATTTGGCTTCTATCTTCACATAGGTTAGGTTCTTCTTTCTCTGTCTTCTGGCCCTTAGACACTTTTTAACCTATCTAACAAGCTATGCCAATTCTAAAGCATCTCTGGGATTACCCTTTGATTCAAGCGTTCAACATAGACCCTGGGTTGGCATTCGAAGTCACTTTTAGGTTCTCTTCTATTCTATCGTCTATCAAATAACCAGACTCACCCTATTGTTCATCATTATCGAGTTGACCAATGATGTAATCTTACTTCAGGAGCTCAGCGGTTACCCGTTTATACTACCATTCTACCTTCTTCTTTCATCTGTTAAATCCTTCTCATGATGATGTAATTCGTCTCTGTAATCAGGACAGTCATAACTGTTTAATTATCACCCTGCCTTTTCCTTCCATTCATCTTTTAGTTTCTTGACCTTTTACTTCATGGCTTTCGATGTTCCGCCCTTCTGTTCCATTCTTCATCTTGTAACTCTGTGTGTTGTCATCGTTGTTCCGTATGACGTGGTGGTCTCTCAAATCCTTTCCTTTTCCCGTAACCCACATCGAGAGTATTTCTTTCCTCCTCATAGTTGGTCCATTATTCTTTATATTTCGTCATATCAACCCGTATGTCACTGCTCCTGTGACAGTAGAGGTAAACCAAAAAACACACAGAGAAGAGAAATGAAAGGGGTAAGACATGGAAAGACTGTGAGCAGATGACTGAAGGACTTGGTCTGAATTTCTTAAAGTCTATGCACCTTGGGGAGCTGAAGGTAATGATGAAGATAATGATATTATAGTCAGACAGGACTGTGGCTTGAGCTACACTTCAGGATTGTTACTGATATACTTTTACTGTTCTTATTTTCTTGAAAACCCTGCAGACTTTCTAGCTTTCACAATTTGTACTGCAAGTACACGAGACTGTCCCTGAAGAGAGTTGATTTAGAAGACAGACCACTTCTGTACCAGTCTAAATTAATGAGACCTAACGTACTTCTATAGAAACAGAGCCCTATTTCTTTCATTTATTATTAGTCTTATTACAACAACATCATTTGAGTTTCAATGTCTACATCAGCTGTTACATCATTTTACAAACCATTCTGACAGTGAGAACAAAGTCATTTTTTTTTTGTCTAAGCTATTGTTCTTGTTAATATTTTTTTCCTGTCTAGATATGCAACAGTGTTTTGAGCTGATGTCCGGAAACAAAAATACACTGCAAAATGCCTTTTAGAAACATCATCATGTAATTTGCTAAATGTGTCATGTTGTATAGAATTATGTAGTTGTAAGAGATAGTTTGGGCATATGAATGGCAGAATAGTTAGAGCACTTGCTTTCATGACATAAGGGCTGGGTTTGAAACCAAGCTGCTTCATGCTGCAGTCTACCCAGCTATAGGAGTGAGTACTTGACTCTACATGTGAGTTAGGGGAGGCAAAAGCACCCCACCTTGTTGAGATCTAGTACAGTATAAGCAGTATAAGTGAAGTCTCTCTCTCAATAAAAATATCCCATTCAGCATCTAAGGGGTTATAATTAGGATGTCATCATCATGACCCTTCATCTCCCCAAGGACATTGCCCTCAACAGACTTAAGCCAAGTCACAATGACCCATGCCATCAGCTAAAGTTATTCTATGTCTTCATATAGTTCTTTATGTCAGTCTCTAGTTCCCTTCTCCATGTGTTTCTTGGGTTTCATAATTAGGATATTCAGTGTCTCTAATTCCAGATAACGTTTTCAATTGCCTGATCGTGATATCATTTCACCTGTCCAGTTAGTGTAAATAGAGTAAATTAGACGTGTCTAATTGTGTGCTTGGGCTTGTATGTTTTCCTTTGTCCTAAAGTAGTAGTCTTCTCATGTGTGTCATAGTGTTTATGGTTTGGTTTAGTTCTTTTTAGAACTATCTTCATTGCACACGGACAACTCCATCAGTGCTCTGACCTCCTCTCTTAGGTCACACATGAAGGATCTCAGCACAGTGCATGAACTTCATAGCACTGGTGAGAATCCCAATGTCTGTATATAGGAATCACACATTCTGTAAATATTTTTGTGGTGGGTAAGTTTCTCATTTTTAAACTTTGCCAGGGCAGTGGCCTTATGGCCTACTCTTTACGATTTCCAACTGCCAAGGGATTTTAAAAATATGAAACTTGCACACGGGATCTCCTATTTTGTCACCCTTATCCGAGAAGGCTATTATTATCTTTCTATTCAGAGAGAGACTTCACTTATACTGTATTAGATTTCAACAAGGTGGGGTGTTTTTGCCTCCCCTAACTCACAAGTAGAGTCAGATCTCACAACCCAGGAAACCTGGATGGAGTATGACATTATTAGGACCACTGGTTCTGAAAAAAAATTTCCATCAATTATATTCACTCTTCTGGAAATCAATCAGGGTACCTTTAGAGTTTGAGGTGGACGCCATACCTCTTAGCCACTCCGACCCCCAAAGTGTTTATAAGGGAGAAGAGGGTTGGAAAACCTGGGATCTTTGAGATGACACCTAAGTCATTATTTATTTATCATTATGAATAAAGAATTTTATTAAGATGAGAGATCAGAGCAACCTAACCTTTGAGGTGAAATTGTCCTCTTTTCACACAACATGCCTAAGAAAAATTTACTGAATCTTTTGGCCAAATACCATCACTAACCAAGATCTGCTTACTCATAGCAAGCAAGAGGACATGCACACCATCATAGCTGGCAGACGCTGGAGCTGGGTTGGTCATGTCCTCAGAAGAGACCCCGATGCCATCACAAGAACAGCTATGCTTTGGACCCCTGAAGGAAAACGAAGAGAGGCCGACCGAAAACAACCTGGCGGAGGACTGTGGAGGCTGAGATGCAAAGAATGAACCAGAGTTGGGGCACTGTACGAAGGATGGCCACCGACCGAGCAAAGTGGAATCAATTTGTTGTTGCCCTACAAGACGCCACTAGGCTAGGGTTCCCATTCGTCCCGTTTTTCCCGGGACAGTCCCGTTTTTTGATAAAATGTCCCGGTGTCCCGAATTTATTCCAAATGTCCCGCTTTTTAAGGGTCCTTCCTGAAAAAAAAAATCTTTGGGTAACGGATTTTTTACAGTGGAAGTGTTACAGAAGTCAGATCTCCTTAAAAAGTTTATTGCTATATCAGCAGATAATACAAATACAAACTTTGGTGGAAAGAAGAGAAAGGGACAGAATAATCTGTACTTCAAAATGCAAGAAAACACTGTGAACAATTTAATTGTTATTGGTTGTCCTGCACATGTGATGCATAATGCTGTGCAGACTGCTGCGGATTGCTTACCTATTGATCTTCAGTTCATAATTAACAAGATTTACCAGCATTTCCATATTTATTGTGTACGAGTTGAGGAACTCAAATCATTTTGCGAATTCACCAATACAGAATATAAAACTGTTTTGGGTAACAGCAAGACAAGATGGCTCTCTCTCTTGCCTGCAGTCCAGAGAGTTATTGACATTTTCCCTGCATTGAAGTCATATATCCTTTCCATTCACAAATGTCCTACCAATCTCAAAAATTTCTTTGAAAATCCACTTTCAATTACACTCCTGCATTTCATTGCCAGCCAGTTAAAAACCTTTTCTGATACCATCAAATGTGTTGAAAAGCAAGAGACAACAGTAATTGAAGTGAAGGATGAAGTAAACAAACTGGTGGAAAAATTAAACTACAGTAAGGCAGAAAAGTTTCTTACCACTACTGTGAGAAATCAGTTGCAAGAATTAGAAAAAGAAGGACACATAACAGTTGAAAAGTTTCAAAGCTATGCAGTAGATTTCTATGACACCTGCATTGAATATATTCAGGAGTGGTGTACACCATTTCTTACGCCTCTTCAGTCTATGGATTGGATCAATTTGAAGGGAAAGGAGTCTGTGACTTGGAAGAACATATCTAGAAAGCCACATATTCATGAAGACAGTGTCACCAAATTTTACTGTGAATGTAAGAGGACTTATTTGATGAGTTTGCATGTGTAAAAATATATTGTGAAAGCAAATTTGATGTGTGGAGTGAAGTGAAGGATCAAAGTGTCAGTGAAAAATGGTGTGAGATGTTCGCTTATTTTACAAAGCAGGATATAAATGCTGAGAACCTGAAATGCCTAGTTAGTTTTTGTTTGGCACTGCCAGGATCCAATGCAGCTGTTGAACGTGTTTTTTCATTAATAAATGCGCTTTGGACAGACGAAAAAAACAGACTTAAAATTGAGACAGTGAAAGCTTTATCCATTATAAAGACCCATTTTAAGGATTTCTCTTGTGCTGAGTTCTATGTCCAAATATCAGAAGAAAAAAAAAACTTCTTGAACAGGCCCATAAATCTGATAAATATTCCGATGAATCTGAAATATAAACTTGACTATTGTGTATTTTTTAAAGGTGCGATTTTTCTAGTTAAGTATGTTTGTAATTTAGAATTCTTTTTTAAAGTGGAAGTTGTGTTAGTTAATGCGTATTTTTATACCAGTATCTTATTTTAAGTGCAACATATAATATATGACAGATTTATTTGTGCTTTACCTTAATTTTTAACGTCCCGTTTTTTTACAACATGTCCCGGGTTTTTTAAGTAAAAATTTGGAAATGTCCCGGTTTTTAAACAAAACATTATGGGAACCCTACACTAGGCGTGATGGCCACTGACTGCTTTGACGGTCGGCGGCTAAGGATCAAAGAAGAAGAAAGAAGAAGATGAGAGATAGTTTAGTTAATATTAAACTTTTATAATGCACAGATATAGTTTGGTACATGTGGCAATAATCCTTGTTTCTTTGCAGATTTTTGGCTAAAATTACAGGTGGAAAGAAAAAGAAAATTCAAAAACAGTGTAAGTATTACAAGTAAAATAATTAGTTTTCCAAAGAAACATATTCTGTTTTGATAAATTAAAACCAATGCAATAAATACAGATTTTAAAAGATGTATATATTTCAGTCTATAGGGGCATGTATTCTGTTGTGGGCACATTATTTCTGAATAGATTTACTTCAGAAAGTGTGAGTGTTGCCCTATTTGTAAAAGTGTGTGGGTTGGTGGGTATGGGTGTTACTTAAATATTTGCATAGATGCATTGTCCGGCATGATGCCGACCACATCACCCCTCGTGTGCCGACGGTCAAGATAATATGGGCCTAACACCATATTCCCAATATGCCTCAATGGGCATGTAACGGGTTCCTTTTTTTTTAATACATGCATTGTATGTTAGATATGTTCATGAAATTGTGTTTTGAGCATCTGATGACAGAGTGGCTAGGGTGCTGGGTTCGATTCATGGTATTGACATGCTCCAATCTACCCAGCTGTAAATTGGTACCTGACTTAGGGAAGGAGAAGGCAATGAGGAAGGGAACTGGTCACCCCACCTCTCAAAGTTGGACATAGTATAGTCAAGTCTCTAACACTTCACTCCCCTATGGCAGTATCTGCTATGGGATTACCTATACCTTTTTTTAATTGTATTTTGCATTCATATTAAATTATAGATTATCTCAGCTGACCACCTGTTTGCATGAATTAATAAACCTTCCAAAGCTGGTGCCTTGCATCTTCATTGCGTGGGGGTCAGTAATAAAACTGTGTGGAGTTGACAGAATCATGGTTGTCTGAAAGTGTGCATATGAAATTGGTTGACTGGACACAGTTAAGGAAACAAGTTTTGTCTTATCTTCTTATATTAAACTTCCCAAAAGTGACACTTGGTGGAGCTGAGATCAACAAAGAGTATTCCAAAGCAGTTGATGAGATGATGAAAAGAATTAAACAAGGAAACATCGGCTTGAGGCCTGTACTCAAGAAACGAACGGTATATATTTGCGTCTGTGCTTGTGTGTGTTTTTAATCATAGTTAAAATTGTGTTGCACTCTTACACAAATGTATACCACAGCCATTATTTGCCATGACTGGTGTATCATCTCCTTATTAAGTAGCAAAAGGTTGTAGAAAAGTATCAAATCCACATTATGTTGACTGGTTTCATTGGTATTTAATGACATATAGCAAGTACGCTAATTGCTTAGCCAATCTAATTTCTTAGCCAATCGGATGCTTATTTACAGAAGAACAACCTCAAAAATGTTTCTCCATTTCTTATGTGCATACAAACATATACTCATATGTGTGTGTGCATGCATGCCTGTGCGTGCGTGCGTGCATGCTCCTAGATCTCAATCTCTCTAATACACACATGTCCTTCCACGAGTGCTAGAATTATGAGCAAATAAAAAGAACACAATTCTTTCTGCATGCTGTGACACATAATATGTAAGCACCATTGTAAATATAGCTAGTTGCAGACATTCCATTAATGTAGCTTGAACTTTACTAAAGACAGATGAAGGTGATGTTGATGATGGTGTTGGTGATGAAAAAGAATATTTGCGGAGGATGTCAGTGGTAAACAATCTATTTTTTATTTCAGCATGATGCATGCTCAAGTTTTGTTGGCAGTTTTTATTTTACCTTGCCTGAATGCACCACATTTTTAAGTATTGCCCTGTGTTTCATTGTCTGTGTTTATACCATGGGTTGGGGATTGCAGTTAATGTTTTAAATGGAAACTTTCTAAGAAATTATTCCTAGTTGAAAATGTCTGTTCATCTGCTAAAATATTTAACTTCTGACAAAAGAGCAAAGTGTGCACTCTTTATTATACTTGTAGCACTTTTGTTGTTGGTTAAGCACATACATTACATTATGCATTGTTTGGTCCTGTGGCACATGCTTCAGTAGCTTCATAAATGCTCTAAGACTCCATTTGCATGATACAGTCTAATCTATGAAGATAAACTCTCAGATTACAGTTCATCAAGATAATTTAAATATGAGAGATACAGCTAGTTTATTGTGTATTACAAATAATAAAGATAAAGATAGTTAGCTGTCTTGAGACAGTATATTTTATAATTTTTGTGCATAAAAGTATACATATTTCTTGGCTTATGTGAAGATAGCAGTATTCACTTAAACTCTAATGAAATTACTGATGTACATTTGGCATTACTAGCTTGCAACTGAAAGCATTATATTTTTATGCATTGTGTTCTGCATTGCTACAGCGCACAATGGGGATGGATGGGTATTTATGAAAACCAGAGTAGGTAAAAAACTAGACCAAACAGATGATTATAATTCAACGAACACCCTAAAATAACTGGTGCACTTTGATCCTTTTTTTGAACACCGCATGTCTGGCCAAAATTAGTCAAAACTTTTTTTTTTTAAAATGAGTTGGTGAAATTAAGTTATTGATTAACAAAATCATCTTTTAATATGCTTAGGTGTGATGGTGATTTTGTTGTTGTTGATTACTAGTGCTGCTGCGATCGTTTTTGGCATTACCTACACTGCAAAGGCTTTTCTTGTGGCATTTTTGCATTTCTGCCATTCTTAATCTTGTTGAATTGAAGTCATGAGCATGGGGGCTTTCCAGACATGCAGTGCTAAAATATTTTGCTTTGATTCTGGTCTCTCCCAAGGAATCATCATGTCCTGTGCAGAGCCACTTCCTAAATTCTGTCATCTTTCCATTGTGAGATCCTCCTGCATGCAGCCAACTAGGTAAAAAGTCAGAGTTAAACCTGGGGCTCAAATGATTCCCCCAAGCGTAATGTGCAATGTTGGGTTCTCAGCCTTTCACTACAGGAGGAATTATGATGTTGGGCCACTTTGGTATGGCTACTCAGTCCCTGAGCATTGGCCAGACACCTCAGAGGTTGCCTATTTACAGGATGCATTGTGTGGAGGAGCTTCAGGTCTTGGTTAGTAGTATGGAATCTATGCGAGAGCAATGGGAATTCCTTAGCATCCGTAACTGTAGATGCAGAAAATTGTGTTTGCCATATGCTTTAGCTTTATCACCTTTATCTTTAGACAGATAAAGGTGATAAAGCTGCCGCCAAGAAATCAAAGACCACATCCTGGGAAGCGAAAGAAGTGGCGACATATATTTCGACCTCATAACCGAAGAAGACGTTATGTGCACTTTAGAATCCAGTAGGAACACTGCCCTGCGTCCTGATGGTGTACAGTATCACCACATAAAACAGCTCGATGACTCAGGCATTAAGAGTGTGGTGAGTGATTTCAACAACAGCTTACAGAATGCTCTGGTGCCAGAAGACTGGCTGCATAGTTACCTACAACCACTTCCTAAACCCGGTAAAGACCCCATGCTTCTCAGCAGCTACAGAATTATTACAATGCAGAATGTCTATGGTAAACTAGTAGCAAAGATGAAAAATAATGAATCACCTAGAAAATGCACAGATCCTACCTGATACTCTCGGCAGCTATAGGCCCATGAAAATAACATGGGGTATCGCTGGAACTTTTGCTTATGATGTATATGAGGGGTTCCGGATAAGCGAGAAATGGTTGCGGTAGCAATTGACCTAGAGGATGCTTATAACCGTGTGAACTTTGCAACATTAATAAACTGTGTAATGGCTTGCGGTGTTAACCCTTTGCTTACAAGATGGATAGCAGCTGCCTTAACTGAGAGGTCAGTGGCATTTTGCTTGGGAACATGGACATCAGATCCAATGCTCATTTGCCTGGGACTACCCCAGGGTTCTCCTCTATCACCGGTGCTGTTTAATATCTATACAGCAAAAGTAGCCACCATTCAACCAACTGGGTTGGGACGAACACTGACATTTGTGATGATATACTCATTTACAGAACTGGCTCTGACCGACAAGAAATGGTTAATTGCATACATGGGACACTACAGTAGGGTCTAAATGGTGTGAGGAAACTGGCCCCAAAGTCAATCCCAACAAGGCCTGCATGATGTGGTGCTCCTTGAACAACTCCATTGTGAAAGCAGACCTCCCAGATATTACTCTCAATGGACAGAGGATTGAAAGGCAAGAAAAGCTGAAATACCTCGGAGTTACATTTGATCACGGGCTCTCGTATAAGTACCATGTTGAGCAAATCACACAGAAATGCAGGAGAAGTATCGCGGCCCTGAAAATAATGGCAGCTGCGTGTCTGGAGCAGAGATTACTATTTCTTCTTTATCAACAGCTAGTCATATTGGTCATTGAGTTTGGGCTGGGAATACTCACGCTGTCAGTAACATGATGTGAACGACTAGAAGGCATTCAGAATGAAGGGATGCGCATAGTCTTGGGCTGTACGCGAGATACCCCCATTGTGACAATGAGGTATATGCATGGAGTGCTGTCGATTAAATCCAGATATGCGATGGCCCAAGCAAAAGCCTATATGCGAGTATCCATAGACAAACGGCACCCTCTGCATGGTAACAAAGCTGACATTAAGGGAGCAAGTATAAAGAGAGGATTGTCATAGATGGCACAGGCAGAGACAATGATCAAACAGGTGGCCACAGTCGACAATATATTCAAGGGGGAAGAGTGGAGTTTGTCAGATGAGAACTGGATTAACTACCAGCATGTCATCATCAGCCTTGGCAGAGAGTGTAGAAATTGGGGGAATGGAAAAGCAGAATTGGAAATTAATCAACTGATACATGATCATTCCGGCGATGATGATGCCGTTGTGTATACAGATGGGTCTGTGATCCATGGTGAGAAATCCGGTTGGGGCTTCTGTTCTCGGGTGCAGGGCAGAATCGTCGTCGAACATAGCGGGGCTTACAAGATAACAACTTCCAGCATGAGAATGGAGGTCGAGGCTGTTACTGCAGCCTTAAGGTGGATAACTAAAACTTCATTAACAAAGGCTATCATTGTGTCAGACTCTCAGTCCATGCTACGGAAGGTTCAAAGTGATTGGTTGTGGCATGAATGGAAAACATTCATAGAAGCTTCCAGTCTACAAGAGCAGGTGTGGATATATTGTCCTGGTCATGCTGGGGTATGTGGTAATGAAAGAGCCGACAGACTAGCATCAAGAGCACCCATAGTGGGGACACTAGATATGGATAAGGGAGATATACTGAGAACAATTAATGATTGCCTGTTAGAGAATGACACTGGAATAGATGAATCATCAAGGTTAAGACTGTTGGAATTTGGCATCAAACGTAAAGCTAGTAGAGATAGACGTATGAGAGGATGCATCCGTCGTGTTTACAACCAGCGAGCTACTGGAACAGTTAGCATTCACACTCTTCGACATATACTGATGGAGACTGAGCACCTATGGGTTTGCCTGGAGTGCAATGATGTCAATTCTGTATAACAATAACAATTAGCTGTTTAAGTTTATGAAATATCTTGTTTAATGTGAATACTGAAAGGGATAGTTGAGAGCTGAGGTTTTAAGAGTTCTTCACTGTTCACTTTTATATAACCACATCTGTTTCTCTAATAAATTTGGCAGGCTGTTTCAGACTTCTTGTCTGCATACAGTTTCTCCCACAAATGGGTTTTGGGGATGTCATGCTGTGAACCTGTTCCTATCATGGAGCTGATAGTCTTGGAGGGCATGTTTTGCTGTTTTGACACTGTCTGTTTTTGTTTGTTGATCAGTGGCTGGTTCTCGGTCTGAAAATTATCACTTTACCTCTACTTGGTAAAGGTTTTTACAGTAAAGGTCTCACTTATGGACTCGGCATTTTTTAGCAGTTTGTTCTTCAAGTGTTTGTTATTGCTAATTTTTAATGTTTGCTGAAACATTATTGAAGAGCAATTTCCCATCAGTTTTTATCTTGAATAATAAGACCATCTTAAACCTTTTAACATAAACAGTAGTTGTTTCCATAATTTTGATTTGCGTTGAGTATTTATTTAACAGTGAGCATCATATGATGAAGAGCATGGTTATACAAGTTTTTTTTTTTTAAAGTCTTCTGAAATAAGGATCTTATCTCTGGGTTGTTTCATTCTTTTGTAACACGTAATAGTGCTTTTAAAGTAGCGTGTCTGTGTTGTTTGTATTCACCAAAAATTTTAACTACCTTAATTTTTGATATTTTTTAAAATCAATGATGTATTACGTACACATCTTAGTGCAGCATTTTAACTACCAAATCTCATGGGTCTTTAACTAGTTACAGCAAAAATGCTGCAAAAAATTTCAATCAGTATTAAGTGTCATTTGGTAGCATGACTCAAGAAAGAAGCCAGACATACTGAACAAATTTTGTGAATAAGTAGGTCAATAAAATGTTGTTCTCCATGTTTCAGAGACATACAATAGAACTGACGTGACATTTGAATTGAATATTCTGATTTTTTAAAGTATGAAGACATGACATGCAGAGTTCTTCATGAAGGACAACTTACAGAATCGATTGGTATAGAAATGGAGTATGACAGGGATGCCTCTTGTCATATTTCTCTCTCTATTGGATATACGATCGTAGATTGGGTTATGAAAACATTGACCTCAGCCAACAGGAATGGAATCCAGTGGATACTGACTAAACAGCTTGACAATCTAGATTCTGCCGATGACCTGGCACTTCTGTCCCATAACCGTAATCAGAGGCAGAACAAAGTGTAAATATTTGATGACAAATACACAGAGAGAAAACAAAGGTAATGAGAATAATTGCAGGAAACGAAAACAAGATTGAACTGAAAGAAACACTACTACAAGATGTAGAATCATACACATAATGTGGCAGCAATATAGACACAGTTAGAGGGACAGTTAGTGATATCAAAATCAGAATGCGAAAGGCTAGAGGAGCTTTCATTGCATTGGGAAATATACGGTGATCAAAAGAAATCAGGTCCAACACAAAAATAAGAATTTTCAATTCAAGTCAAGTCAGTCATATTGTGTGACTCTGAAACATGGGGAACAACAAAAATAACAACTAAAAAGCTATAATCTTTCATAAATGGATCCTTACGTAGAATAGGTTTGAAGATCACTAATGTGGAACTGATGACAAGAACTAGACAAGTGCCAGTTGGACAAGAGATGAGATGAAGACGCTGGTGATGGATAGGACACACATTGAGGAAACCTGTTGGTAGAAATACCAGGTAGTCCTTGTTCTGGAATCGCCAGGGTAAGAGAGTTAGAGAAACGCCAAAGAACACGTGGAGAAGAGAACTGGAAAGACAGACATGAAAGGGAAGAAGAAGACATAGAAAGACCTTGAGATGATGGCACGGGACAGGAAGACTTGGCATAACTTTGTTGAAGGCCTATGCTCCTTGAGGAGTTGAAAAATGATGATGAAATAGACCAACTCCATAAGATTCCCCTGGACATCCAGCCAGCAGCAGAAGATATAAAAGTTAACTGTGTAAAACACCAAAATAAGGAGGAAATAAGCCATTAGTGAATAATAAGAATAAATAAGAGATAAGCTATAAAAAAAAATCGATATAGCTTCTAACTACTGCAACAATTAATAGATTGCCCTTGGAAAAGAACTTTTCAGCAGCATAAAGTTGTGGGAATCAACATTGGTATAAAAGTAAGGCTACAGAAGGCACGAGGGATTTTCGCTGCATTTGGAATAACACAGAAATCGAAAGAGATCAGGTGCAACACAATAATAACATTTTCAATTTGGCAGAGGAATTCAATTGTATGGTTCTATAACATTGAGAACAGCAAAAATGACAACCAAGAAGTTATAGGTTTCCATAAATGGGTGCTTTCACTGAATAGAAGAATTGAAATGGTATGTCATAATCAGCAGTAGAGAATTGGTGGAAAGTATTAGGCAAGTTTCAGTGGAACCCAATATTTGAAAAGACATTGGTGTTGAATATGTACATCTCTTGAGCAATCCAGTATTTCAGATACTATTTTCCCAACTCTCTTGTCATACAATCCCAGATCTGTTTTCCCATATCTTTTGTCATGCTGTCTCAGATCTGTTTTCCCATCTGTCTTGTCATGCTATCCCAGATCTGTTTTTCCATCTCTCTTGTCATGCTATCCCAGATCTGTTTTCCCATCTATCTTGTCATGCTATTCCAGATCTGTTTTTCCATCTCTCTTGTCATGTTATCGCAGATCTGTTTTCCCATCTCTCTTGTCATGTTATCCCAGATCTGTTTTCCCATCTGTCTTGTCATGCTATCCCAGAACTGTTTTCCCATCTATCTTGTCATGCTATCCCAGATCTGTTTTTCCATCTCTCTTGTCATGCTATCCTAGATCTGTTTTCCCATCTATCTTGTCATGCTATCCCAGATCTTTTTTCCCATCTATCTTGTCATGCAGTCCCAGATCTTCTCTGTCTTTCTCTACATCTTTTGCCCTTGGTCTTTTCCAACTGTCACCATGATTTCCCAACCTTACTTTCTAACTATCTGGATGATGAATGTTGCATATCTTCTTTTCACTTTTGTCATTTTATACCCATGTTAAACAGCTAGCCTTAGTTTTGCCTAATATTTACAGTAATTAACGGGCAATAGATAAAAATTATTAGAAATCTGGACTTGAACCTTGTTTGTTATTTTTTTTTAAAATTGTTTTAAAGACATCTAAGAAATAAATCTTGAAAAATGATAAACTGTGATGGAAAATTATCAGTAACATATTAAAAACCCGACATATTTGAAAAATTCAGTCAGCCAATGTTTAATGAATTTCTTGCTAAACAGAAGATCACAGGCAGCACGACTAGAAGACAGTGGTGTTATAACACAAGAGAATAAACATAATAACACCACCATCTGTGTTCCAGGAGAACTCAGAGAAAGAAAAAGGTGGTCTTTGGATCTACCTGTAAATCTAGTCTACTGGGAAGGAGGTGATAGA
The DNA here is from genome assembly GCA_024509875.1 of Oreohelix idahoensis. Taxonomy (NCBI): domain Eukaryota; kingdom Metazoa; phylum Mollusca; class Gastropoda; order Stylommatophora; family Oreohelicidae; genus Oreohelix; species Oreohelix idahoensis. Next base: position 953,998 of record JAMPIV010003711.1, read on the forward strand.
TGCATGATGATTATTATGTGCCACCGCCAATTCCTCCCTCCCTTTCTTTTTTCCTCATTTGAACCAATACCAAAACATCCTAAGGACATTGCTTATACTTGTCTACTACAGCCCTGCTGAGTTGTTAAAAGCATTTGCCAAATTGCATTGTTGCTTTTTTTTTAATTCTTTAGTTCAGGGGTCGACAAACCAGTTATTCTGATCTACCAGTAGATCCCAATGTCTTTAGGCGCCCAAAAAAAATTGAAAGAAAGAAAAGACTTTTTCCAGATTCCCCTTGAAAACTCTCGAGCTGGCTACTAAAATATATTCGTGAATTGCATGAGATAGGAAAGTGATTTTTTTTTTTTTTTGGGTAAGGTTCATCATCCTCAATTCCCCCACCATACCCCCACCTAAAATTACACACACACACACACATTATACATATATGGTAGATCTTTAGAGGGCTCAGTGTTACTAAAGTAGATCCCAAAAGCTCTTGGGTTGCCGACCCCTGCTTTAGCTACCTTGTTGCTATTGCATTTTTGCAAATTTCGGTCACTGTTGTAAGTAACATCTTTGTTGTGTAATACCATGTACAATTTTAGCCTGTCATTTGTGAGAATTATGTGTCACTGATAATATGCATGATGTGTTGTCATAGAATGTTGTCTAATTTGGTTTGGCTGTTTTAGGATGAAACCATGAAGAATACTGACATGCAGTGAAAATAATGATCTTGAGTCTTTAACATGAAAACAAATTTAACTTATCTGCTACTAGTTGGTTCAGGTCACAAGTTTTACATTTATTTTGCATGTTTGTAAAACTCTATTCTAGATTTGTGACTTTTTGTGAAGCATCATGATATTTAACTTAAAACCTAATATTCTCAGATCTTCACATACTAAATGCACTCTCGTCTAAAATACAAACGTTTTAATTTATCTGAATGTCTTATTGTAAAATTTCACAGTGCATCTATTTTTGAATGATGTAAATTACCCTTTTCATGATTCCAATATCTCAACATCTCAATTGACTGATATATACTTTATTTTGTAATGGTTAATCATGTACATGTATCACATTTTGACTGTTTCCTGTTTTATTACTCTCTAGAAATCATGTCCTGATGAAGAAGATGGCAAGGCAATGAAAGAACTGCAGAACATTCTGGTAAGATCACTGTCTGCTTCATAAATTCATCAGTAATTTTTCCTTTAACTTATTTGTATGAAAGTTGCTGTGTGTCAGTTGTGGTCTAATGAGTGTATCTACATGATAAAACAGATGCTAATAGCATTTTAATATTTAATTATACTTATGAATCATATGATTCATAACATAGAATGTCATAACATTGAATGTCATAACATAGAATGTCATAACATAGAATGTGGAGATAATTCCATGTGTTAATTCCTACCTAAATTGTCATCGTCATTTTCATTTGCACTCCTTATGGAGCATAGAGACACAACTTGAGCTGGTTCACATGCAGGAAACCTGTACCAAGTATTCACATGATCTTGCAGGGGTGGTTTTTATAACAATTTCTTTTCATGATGAGGTTGCCAGCCTCATGCACAACTTCATGTTAATCATATTGCCTGAGGGGGCAGTAGTCCAATTCTTTCTTGGGTCTTCAGATACCCCCCTCCCTCCCAGGAGCTACACTGGGCACACCAGAATGGTAGTACATGTTTAATAACTTGTGGCATTGTCATAACCAGACATCTGTAGTTATTGCTGGCCTTGTTTAAGCTTGGATCTGGTCTCTTTCAACTGAATATTAAAACACCTATGGAAAATTAATACTTATTTTTTTTTTAAATAATAAAAGTGTAGTGTTGTTTCATTGACCACATTGTTTGCATTACCATAATCTATCAACACTAATAGCCTTTGTCTACCTCTGGCAGCATTATATAATCATTATCTTTTCCTACTCACAGTCTTTCTCTTTCAAAAAATTTATGTTCTGTCACATCACCAAAAGACTTTCTGTCATCAACATTTGTGTCTTTATTACCCCTAGCAGAACTTATATGACCAACATTTGCAGCCTCAGAATCTGTGACCAAACATTATGTCCTTTTTATGGCCAAATCTGAATTTTACAATAAACAAGGCTTTTATCAGCATCATCATGTCCTGTCACTACACTTAGTCAGTGTTTTACAACCTGTAATATTTGCATCACCATCAATAGTATTTTTATCACCATAATCAAGTCACCAGTAGCAGCCTTACATTGCCAGAAAATAATTTCTGTATCAACATCAAAAATCAATGTTTCGCCACTAACAGTCTGTTTCATCACCATCAGTATTTTTGTCACTGTTATCTGTCCTTATCATCATTATTAGTCATTAGGATCTTCTGTTTCATTACTAGAGTTTTCTATAAATATACTTTTAGAAAGTTAAGGAAATTTTGTTTTGTGTATCTGTAAGAAGAGTTGGCTACCCGAAGAGCAGCACCAAAGAGACTTTTCCAGGCCATAAATTGAGGATTCCTCAGCAAAAGAGAAGTTGGCAAGAAGACAAAGTACCGCTCCACCTATGTCCCAGTCTTGACGAATGGATGCAAGTCATGGGCAAAAGCCAGATCCAAACCTCAGAAATGAGGTATCTGAGGAAGGTGGTTGAAGTAATGAGAAGAGACATGGTCCGCAACCAAATGATATTCCACGGCCTAAATACCCAGTCCCTACAGACTCAAGTAGAACAGACTCAACTAAGATGTTTTGGCCATGTCTGCAGAATGGGAGAAGGTCGGCTACCACGACAAGCATGAGAAACTAAGAGCCAGGGATCCAGACCTCCAGGATGACCCAGAGTCCACTGGGAGGACAACATTAGACAATTTGAAGGACCAAGGACTAGAATGGAACCAGGCCAGGAGGAAGACAGCCGAAAGGATAGTATGGCGCTCTCTCTTCCCAATCTCTACACCACATCTTAGAAGAGGAATGACTAAGTAAGTAAGTATCTGTAAGTTATCACATGCTGCTGTATTGTAATTCGTTTCACAGAACAAAATGAAAAAAGCTCGTAGTGAAGAGGACCTTGGTACAATTGATGAACCAACTCTTGATGAAAATTCAGAATATGCCAAGGCTTTCAAGAAAATTCAGCAGGCCAGGCAAGGTAAGAAATTATGAATGGCTCGTGCTGTTTTATTACATGAAATTATACCAGCACATTTAGCACTGCCCAGTAGGTGCTCTGGGCTCAGACATCAGTGTACGAAAGGAATAGTAATGTTATTACCTACCTTATAATATTTTATAGTGTAGATAAAAGGAAGGTTCAGGCTAATCCAAACAGTTGCCTCTGTGAAATGGTTAACCTGCAAGATAAATAAAGATAGATAATGCATCTTGCAAAGACAGTTGCCTCTGTTACAGTCACAAGGCCTTCATCAGGGACAAATGAAGGCAAACAAAAGAGAAGGAAAGCGAGAACTAAGCTAAATACGTAAAAGATAAATAAAAATGATATAACCTGTCAATAGAAGCTGATGATGCTGCCGTGAAAATCTATATGATCAAGATGGCCACTCTTGAAATGGTTAAAGAAAAATTGTATCTTTGTGGAGAAAGGAATTCTGCATATGTACAGCATAATGGTGAACAGTGAAACTGAAAGGAACACATAGGGGAGACACACTTTGGCAGAACATGAGGATGAAAGATATGCTATAGGATGATGTCCATGGTAGATATCCAAGGCAGCTAAGGGCATTTATGGATTAATACCTTAAACACTTGCAGAAGTAGAAATCATGTCAGATGTAGTATGCAACACTGATACATTGCTTTGTGGAGATAATCAAGTAGACTGCTGTCTAATATATAAACCAGCTAACAACAGGTTCTACACTTAGACACCAAGGGGAACTATTACTTGGTCCATAAAGGTTATGTTAAAATGTACACAGCCAATGATTTCACAGAAATTTCAGCCATTAATACTATAAAAAGTTTCTCAAGCCAGATATTACAGGTAATTTTGATCAGATGAAGTGCCTTCTCCACATGATAGGTTTGACTGTAAAAGATTGTCAGCAGTTTAGTCTTCTCTGGTATGCTACTTCTTATTCATCTTTTGATGTTTTCTTCATGATTATAGCGCTGTCATCCTCTAGCCAGTTTGCCATATACTTCTTTCTTCTTCTTATGCTTGTCAACATAACATTGTTTCCTTTATGTCCAAAATACTTCATTTGCTAACTTTGACGTCAACAGTCTTTTTATGTAAAACAAGTTGCTACACAAGCTACCACAGTAGAAGCACATGATTTCTTGAATAATGCAAGATTACTTCATAGGTGCAAATGTAGTAAAATCCCCATGCTCCATGCTAAAAGGGACATTTATTTATGTATACTGAACTCATCATTGTATTATTACTTATTAGAGATTGTATTGTTTTATGTTTACTGAACTGAACTAATCATTGTATTATTACTGATTAGAGATTGTATTGTTTTATGTTTACTGAACTAATCATTGTATAATTACTGATTAGAGATTGTATTGTTTTATGCTTACTGAACTGAACTAATCATTGTATAATTACTGATTTAGAGATTTTATTGTTTTATGTTTATCATGTTTAGCCATAGAAATAACTAATAGTCACGTTTGTTTTTTCAACCTACAGAGAAGAAAAGTGACAGACCAAAACCTGCCCCTCGAAATAAACTGTCTAGCATCAGAGATGAGCAGGAGCAATAGCAAACTGAGAGAGTCTGTGAAGTAAACCATCATAAACATACTTCTCATATGAAAGTGAAGCAAGCTCATGCACTAATCATCATTAAAAAATAATTGTCATCAATATAAAGTAAACTTATGTCCTAACCACCGTACAATACTTGTGTCATGACTATAAAATCAATTTTGTCTTAAACATGATGAGGCAATGTGTCATGAATGCCACCTGCAGTTTATATTCTCCATGTTGTTAATTGTGCACCACCTGTTTAACTGAGAAGATCAACGGCTCACAAAGCGAAACAGCAAAGTGTGTGGTGCACTAGAGGCATGTCGGACATAGAAAAAGACAATGGCTAGCCACCGTGGAAGAGATTGGGGCCTTACCACGTACTTCCTACAGAACGTAATGGGATCACAACAACAAGATAAGAACCGATATGTAGAGAACTCTCTGTCCCCTGGGGAAGAATCTACTGTACAAATTAACAGGGAAGAGGCAACTCCTCTAATGAGTAAGGAAGTACATAATGACGAGTGTTCCTTAAATTCTGTTGAAAGGGAGCATTCTGAGAAAGACCACCTAAAAACTAGTAGGAGAAGCCTAAAAATAGGAACATGGAATGTTAGAACTCTAAACGGAGAAGGAAAGCTTGACAATCTTATATTAGAGGCATCAGACATGAAACTCGATATACTGGGAGTTGCAGAGGCAAGACTTTTGGATACCGGCTACATAACAAGAGACCAGTACACGCTTATACACTCAGGAGGAGAAAAACATGAAAGAGGGGTAGGAATGTTGATAAAGAAGGAGTTAGAAAAATACGTATGTGGATACTGGACACACAATGACAGAATGATGTTACTAAAGATGAGAGCAAAGCCATTCGACATATCAATCTTACAAACTTATGCACCAACTAAAGATCACAGCGAGGAAGAAATAGAAGAATACTATGAAGAGCTACAACACACACTTAAACCAGTCAAATCTACAGATGTGTTGATAGTAATGGGTGATATGAATGCAAAAGTAGGAAAAGGAAAATACAAGAAAATAGTAGGACAGTATGGATTAGGGACAAGAAATGATAGAGGAGACAGACTTATCCAGTTCTGTGAAGAAAACCAGCTGGTCATATGTAACACCTTTTTTGAACACCACCCAAGGAAATTATACACATGGAAAAGCCCAGGAGATGTAACACGAAATCAAATCGACTATATCATGATAAAACATAGATTTAAGAACAGTGTCACAAGTGCAAAGACACATCCTGGCGCCGACATAAATTCAGATCACAATCCAGTCGTCATCAAAGTAAATATAAAGCTGAAAAGAGCAGGAAACAGAAGGCAGCAGGAACCCCAGATAGAAATATCAGCTCTGAAACAACCAGATATAAAACAGAAATATTTAATCGATGTCAAAAATAAATATCAACAGTTATTGACAGAAAGCATGGAACAGTATAGAAGAGAAAACCCAGAAGAAAAAGCAAACGCAAAATGGGAATGCTTAAAAACAAGCATACAATCAGCAAATGCAAATTTACCTAAAAAGGAATCTAAGAAAAATCAAATTTGGATGACAGATGACATCTTGAATAAAATGGCAGAAAGAAAGAAAGCAAAAAACACTCCAGAATATAAAACATTAAACAATGACATACGTACTATGTGTAGAGAAGTAAAAGAACGGTGGATAGAAACAAAATGCAAGGAAATAGAAGACTTGGAAGCAAAGCACATGACAAGAGATATGCATGAAGAAATAAAGAAATTATCAAATCAGTCGCGGTTTGCACAAGGAGGAAGCTGTATCAAGAACAAAAATGGTGTAATATTACTTGATGAGAAAGACATATCAAACAGATGGGCAGAATACGTAAAAGAACTATTCGAGGACAACAGAGGTAAAAAACCATCACCAGATTCTAATGAAGGCCCAAACATTCTCAGATCAGAAGTAGAGAATGCCATTCATATGATACAAAAAGGAAAATCAGCAGGCATGGATAACATAAATATTGAAATGATAGAAGCTCTGGAGAGCTTTGGTATAGATACAATCACAGAAATATGCAACGATATATACAATACAGGATATATACCACACGACATGAAGACATCAGTTTTCATAACATTGCCCAAAAAACCAAATGCAACAGAATGTTCAGACTTCAGAACAATCAGCCTGATGAGTCATGCAATTAAGATACTGCTCAAAATCATACAGGAAAGAATAACAAGTAAAGTAGACAGCGAAATCCAAGAAGAACAGTTTGGTTTTAGACGGAACAGTGGAACAAGAGAGGCAATATTTTGCCTAAGAATATTAGCAGAAAAATATACAGAGGTCCAAAAAAGTATGTATATGTGCTTCATTGACTATAAGAAGGCTTTTGACAGAGTCCATCATGAGAAAATAATTGAATGCCTCGAAGACATAGGTATTGATGGAAAAGATATAAGAATACTCAGTAACCTTTATTGGGAGCAAACTGCCACAGTAAGATCGGGAAGGAATTATTCACCATACATAGACATAAAAAGAGGTGTCAGACAAGGTTGTGTGCTGTCCCCCTGCCTATTTAATTTATACACCGAAAAAATTTTCAAACAGATACAGGAAATACCAGGACTGAACATCAGTGGAAGGTCAATAAACAACCTTAGATATGCAGATGATACTGTCTTGTTAGCTGAAAGCGTACAGGAGTTACAAGAACTAGTGAAGCAAGTGAACAGTATAAGTCATGAATATGGACTGGACATTAATATTGAGAAAACAAAAACTATGATAATTAGCAAAACAGACGATAAACCCACATTAAAGATAAGCGTAAATGGGAAAATCCTGGAACAAGTCAAGAGCTACGTATATCTTGGTCATATAATAACAGAAGATGGCAGATGTGAAACAGAAATCAAGAAGAGAATAGGAATGGCCAAAGCTGCATTCAACAACATGAAACATATACTGACATCCAAACAGTTATCTCACAAATTAAAACTGAGAATCATAAAGTGTTATATATATTCTGCATTTCTGTATGGTGCAGAAACATGGACGATGAATAAGCATTTGGAAGAAAGAATTGAGGCTCTTGAAATGTGGATATATAGAAGAATGGGGCGTATCTCATGGAAAGAGATGAAAACAAATAAGGAGGTCCTAGAAAATCTAGGTATGAAAAGAGAACTAATGAGGGAGGTCAAAGTTCGGCAGCTAAAATACTTTGGCCACATAAAAAGGCATAACACCTTGCAGAAGACCATAACAGAAGGGAGAGTTGAAGGCAAACGTGCAAGGGGAAGACAGCGCTATAAGTGGGAAGATAACATCAAGAGATGGACAGGAAAGAGTCTATCAGAGTGCACCACCAAGACAAGAGACAGAAGACGTTGGAGATCCATTACAGCCAACCTTCGTTGTGGAGATGACAACTGATGATGATGATGATGTTTAACTAAATTAACCACCTCAAGGCATTTTTAGAAGAAAACAGCATTATTAGAGGAAGAAGTGTCTACATTTTTATTTCTTCTTACCTATCTTTATTTCCAGGTTTTTAAAATATTTTAATTTATATCATCATCTCAACCCATAACCCGTCATGGGTCGTTGGGGTGACATGGTGGAAGCATCAGCAGACAGGGTCCTCCACTGCTCTCTATCCTCAGCAATGCGTACAAGTGTGGGAAAAACCGTGCCCTGCCCATTCTTTGATGTTATCAGCCCTGGATTTTCTTTGCCTTCCTCTTCTCCGTTTACCTTCGACTGTTCTCTGGAAGATCGTTTTTGAAAGGGAGTCATGACGAGTTACATGCCCAAACCAGGCAAGCTTTCGACGTTTCACTACAGACAAAAGTGGTTCTTGGTGGCCTGCATATGTGTTTATTTTCTCTCTAACATTTTTTTATATATGCACATAAATATATGTGACTCTGAACATTAGTGCATGAGAGAAAGAAAATGTGCTTACGTGAATGAGTTTATGTACATTTGTGTGTTTACATTCACATTTAGAACATACGTGTATATTCAACGCCCGTGTAGTTTCTGGGGTCTCTTATGAGACTTACTTACTTACTTACTTAGTCGTTCCCCTTCTACCGTGAGGTGTAGAGGTTTGGAAGAGAGAGCGCTAGACTATCTTATCGGCTGTCTTCCTCCTGGCCTGGTTCCATTCTAATCCTCTGTCCTTCAAAGATTGTCTAATGTTGTCCTCCCAGCGGACTCTGGGTCGTCCTGGAGGTCTGGGTCCCTGGCTCTTATGAGACAAAGAAAGAATATGACTACTGCTGCCTTAGGCATGTTGTAAGAGGTGACTAATATGAGGTTGTACATGAGGCTGCCACCCTCATCATGTCAAACTGATAGCTGCAGAAACAAACACTGTAACAGTTAGGGAATATTTGGTGCAGGGGAACTAGCGGTAGTGACAGTTCCATAAGGAATAAAAAGGAACATGATGATGTTGATGACATATATTTGAGCATATGCGTATGTGCATGTACCTGAATGAGATAAGGTTATATTTTTATTAGTAGAATTATACGGTTCAGTGTGTCAGTTTTATGTTGCACTGAAGTAAGATTATAGTTTTAGTCATAGTGAGATGAGGTTCAATAGGTTAGCTGAATCTTGCACCGAGGTAAGGTTATATTTTTAGTGATAGTGTCATGAGGTTCAATAGGTTAGCTGAATCTTGCACCGAGGTAAGGTTATATTTTTAGTGATAGTGTCATGAGGTTCAATAGGTTAGCTGTATCTTGCACCGAGGTAAGGTTATATTTTTAGTGATAGTGTCATGAGGTTCAATAGGTTAGCTGTATCTTGCACCGAGGTAAGGTTATATTTTTAGTGATAGTGTCATGAGGTTCAATAGGTTAGCTGTATCTTGCACCGGAGTATGATGTTCATGTATTTACTTCTGATCAAGGAGAACTACAGGTCACAATTTTATTTGTTTCGTATTGGTGCCGTTCTTCATCATTATTTACCTTTTTTGTTCTCTGTGGAGGATATTTTTGTTATGATTAGAAGAAAAGAAAAACCCTAACTGTGGAATATGTCTTGAGAACAACACCATAGCACATTATCTGCTAACATGCAAGAAATATGAATAGCAAAGAAAACCCCTCATAGAATATTTGAAAGCACAAAACTCACCATCACTTTCATTAGAAACAGTGATAAAAATTCACCTGTGTAACATTGTATATTACCAATCCGAGAATCAACATATAACAACTTCCAGAGCAAATGAGAACAATTCATTATAATTTTCCTTTGTGTTCCTTACAGAGCATGGAGCCACTACTGCAGCTGGCCTTTTTGCAAGCACAAAGCAACATGCTGTTGTTGCAGTAGTTCCTGTAGCAATTAGTTTTACGTGGTGAGGTTACCAACCCCATGCCCAGACTCATATGAGCTGCTACGTAAGACATGCCTCGGGGGGGGGGGGGGGGGCATTAGTCCTATTCTTTCTTTATCACATAAGAGACCCCGCGGGGAACTACACAGGGTGTGGTGCAGTTGGGACTTGCTAAAAGGCTGGATGTTATTTGTCAATTTTAACATGATGTAATTAATTGTTTGACAGGTTAAGGATCATTGTAGTTTCTATGCACTCCATTACTTTAATATGTTTTGACATTTTTGTGCACCTTTTATATAGAGTTTTATTTTGAAATCACTGTCAAAGTACAAAATGACTGCACACCTGGGAGGAAGACTGAAAGAACTGAATGTTTTTAATATTTTAGAGAAAGATTGTCCAGAAAGAGAGAGGAGGACTATGTTGAGATAGAAGGCTTGCATGGGTTTGGTGCACTGAATGAGGTTTCTAGGTTCTAAAATAAAAGATTTCCTAATGCATTTAATGAACGTGCAGATGTATTAACATGTAGCATACATGTGTGACCCTCGGGCATGTTGTACAAGGCGACTAATATGAGGTTGTGTATTGGGCTGGCAACTCATCATGTTAAACAAATAGCTACAAGAAACTACCACTGTAAGAGCAGGTGACTGCAAGGTGCAGGCTTCCTGCAAGCTGCACTGGTGGTTCCATGCTCCATTAGGAGCAAAAAGGAAAATGATGATAAATGTGTGATTTGAAACAAATGTGTGATTTGAAATAAATGTGTGATTTGAAACAAATGTGTGATTTGAAATAAATTTACTGCTTTGATTATAATTTTTAAAACAGCATTTTCCTAATATATTATTTGTTTATATTTTGTGTGAATTAAGAAGTATTTTTAATGGGGATGGTGGCCTGTTAGATATATTGTATACAGGTTAAATTATATCAGTCTACTGAGTCGCATAAAATATTTCTGGTTTATATATTTATTCACAAATTTGGTTTTTTTTCTAAATAAAGACATTAAAAGAGTATTTGTAAAACAGCATCAGGGTTGAAATTATTTTTGAGATTCTGATGGCTTGTTGAATGAATGAGTTTTTTTAACAATAACACTTTCAGTATGCTTAACAAGCTTAAGCTTCCTTCACTGAACTGTTTTCTCTGTAAGGGTGTCTAGTGCAGTGAGAAATGAGAACTTCACTTGCAAGTGAAGTATCTTTATTTGTGTTATCTTGTGTGCTGCCTAAGAGAGAATGTGTCTAACAAAATTAGGCCTCCATTTTATTGTGGTTTTCTTGTGTCAGTCCCTGGGATGCTAAAAGCCCCATGCTTTCTTTCTTCTTTTATTTAAAAAAAAATAAAGATTAGTTGAATTCAAACATTCCTGCGCACAGTTCTGGACCAGCTCTAGATAGTCTGAATTTGTTTCCTTCATGGACACAGTTATGGATAGCACAGTTCCAGCTAGGTTTTTTCATTTTATGACTCGATCTGTAAATTATGACTTCCTATATTTTTGTGATAGTTTAATTGTATGGTTTATAAACTGGAAGAATGACAACCATAAAGATACAAACTGTCATAAATGGGCACTTGCACAGGCTTGAAGTCGTGTAACAATATTAGTAATACCAAACTGATGGACAGAATCAGACAAGGACCAACATAGTCTAATAACATTTGAGGTGAAAAGTCTATCATTGGATAGGATACACATTCAGAAAACGAGTTGCAAGAATTACAAAGCAGCCACTGTTCTTGAATCCCCATGGGTAAGGGGAAATAAAGACTGAAAAACACATGGAGAAAGGAACTGATGACATTTATGGATAAAGAACATAAGGAAAGACTAGAACTCTGACTAGGCCGGTCCCAAGCCTGGCTGAAAAAGGAGGAGGTCGGCCTGCATGGAGGCCGTAAGGAGGCAGCCCCTCCACCATGCAAAGGCACAACAGGCCAATCACCTGTTTGCCTTAAACTTTTGATTATGAGAACTACAAGAGAGAAAACCAGACTGATTCTAAAGGCAACGAACTGGAACAGACTACGGACTACGACTTATGGAACTTGGAACACAAGAAGTATAAATGGGAAAGAAGAGCTGGTGGAAGAGATGAGGAAAGCAAAACTAGAAATCCTGGCTATAACGGAAACAAACAAAAAAGGACAAGGAGTCATGGATCTCGATGGCAACACACTGCTCTACAGTGGTGTACCCACATCTGAAAGAGTTAAAGGAGGCGTGGGTTACACTGTGGCCAAAAACCAAAAATGATAGTATCAAGGTATGGAACTTTGTCTCGGAGCGCATTATGGTTGTAAAACTAAAAGAAGGAGAAACCATAGTCAGCCTGGTCATAGTGTATGGGCCAAATGAGGATGAGAGAGCAGAGGTCAAGGAGGAATTCTTCGAGCTGCTTCAAAGGACAGTGGATGACTGCCTAGATGAAATTATCATGCTCGGAGATTTCAATGCCAGAGTTGGAAATGACCATGCTAGATGGTGTGGAGTTATCGGAGAAGATACTCTCAATGACAATGGAAAGCAACTCCTTAGATTCTGCAGTGAGCAGAATCTGATCATTACAAACACAAAGTTCCCCCATAAGCGCATACATACATACACTAGATGTGAACCAACAAAGAATGAGAAGTCAGTGATCGACTATGCCATTGTTAGGAGGAGCTCATTCAAATATGTCCGGGATGCTAGAGTCTGGAGGGGGCCAGAGATTGGAAGTGATCACTACCTACTTACAATCAAAAGAACAACTGAAAGAGTTGCTCAGCCTAGGAACTGCCCAACATCATGCAAGAAACCAAGTAAACGAACGGGAGAAATGAGAATTAAGACCTACAAGCTGAAAGAGTCAGAAATTAAGACCAGATATCAGGGGCTTATTGCTGCAGTGGTGAGCAACACAGAACAACAACCTGCTGACTTGGAAACCCTCTGGCTTAAATTCAAGGACATCATAAAGACAGCTGCTGCAGAAGCATGTGGTGAAGTCCGACTTGGGAACAAGAGAAAGATGACACCTTGGTGGACAGAGGAAGTCAGAGAAAATAAGAGAGAAGAAAATGGCATGGAAACAATACTTAGGAGCTAAAAACACAACATGACAAATGGAGAAATATAGAGAATATGTGACACTCAGAACAGAAGCAAAGAACAAGGTGCAAGCAGCAAAACAGAAGTACTGGGATGAATTTGGAGAAAAGCTAGAAAAAGATGCGCAAGAAAACCAGAAATTGTTCTAAAAGACCCTAAAGAACATGAGTAAGGAAAAACAATGCCCTCTCAAATTTATAAAGGACAAGCAAGGCAAATTGCTTACTGCCCCGAAGGAAGTAATGGAAAGAGGGAAAGAATATTTCTCAGAACTCCTGGATGGTGAGCATGGTGAAGCATCAGAAATGATAACCACTAGCACAGAAGAGAAAACCAATGATGGTGAAGATGACATAAAGATGGAAGAACTGAAGGCAGCACTGGATAAAATCAAGATGGGCAAAGCAGCAGGGCATGGTGGTATAACTCCAGAAATGGTCAAGTACATGGGAGCATCAGCCGACCTATTACTCTTAAGAGTCCTACAGGCAGCGTGGTGCAGCAAGACCATACCAAAGGATTGGGAGATTGCCATCATAACACCAATTTTCAAAAAGGTAGACAATCGACAATGTGGAAACCATGGAGGCGTGTGCCTTCTCAGTGTCCCTGGTGGAGTCTGCTCTAAAGTCCTGGGGCAGAGACTCCGACGCCTGGTTGGATGAGGCTAACTAAAGTGCTCAAGACCTGGTCTTCACACTGAGACAGCTGAGTGAAAAGGCCCTTGAGTATAAGAGTGAGATCCATCTTTGTTTCATAGATCTGGAAAAGGCGTTTGACAGGGTCCCCTGGAGCAAACTTTGGGACTGTTTGGCAAGGAAGAACATTCCAGCACCTCTGATTCATGCTGTACAGAGCTTCTACAGGTCTTGCGGAAATTGTGTAAGGACAGCAAACCATGGGTCAGAGGAGTTCAGGACCACTGGTGTAAGACAGGGTGACATCCTGTCACCTTGTCTTTTCATACTCCTCATGGACGATGTCATCAAGGCATGTAAGGAGAGAACAAAAAAGTATTCAGTGGGGTACTGGAAGATGAGACAGGTCTGTATTTCAGAGCTGGCATTTGCTGATGATGTTGCCCTGATTGCTAAATCAGAGGCACATCTCCGATCCGGCCTGCAAGTCTGGAGGGAGGAGCTGGAGAGGAGAGGGATGGTCATAGGCAGCTTTAAAACAAAATCCATGGTGATATCACGAGAGGAAAGAGAACATCGGATTGCGCTGGGAGAGCAGGTCCTGGAGCAGGTCGACCACTTTAAATGCCTCGGAGCTATTATAGACCGAAGGGAGGCATCAAAGAAGAGTTGGCCACTCGAAAGGCAGCGGCTGTGAGACCTTTTCAGGCCATAGGTCGAGGATTCCTCGGCAGGAGAGAGGTTGGTAGGAAAGCGAGGCTGGCTGTGTGCCACTCCACCTGTGTCCCAGTCTTGGCATATGGATGCCAGTCATTGGCAATGACTGCAGCCCACGGAAGCCAGATCCAAACCTCAGAAATGAGGTATCCGAGGAAAGTGGTTGAAGTAACAAGAAGAGACATGGTCCGCAACCAGACGATGCATCAAAGCCTAAGGTCCCACCCCCTGCGGACCCAGGTGGAGCAGTCCTGGCTGGGATGGTTTGGCCTTGTCTGCAGAGTGGGAGTGGATCAGCTGCCACAACAAGCATGGGAAACAAAGAGCCAGGGATCCAGACCCGCAGGGCGACCCAGAGTCCGCTGGGAGGACAAAGAAGACAATCTTTGAAGGACCGAGGAATAGAATGGAACCAGGCCAGGAGGAAGACAGCCGATAGGATAGTCTGGCGCTCTCTCTTCCAAACCTCTACACCTCACGGTAGAAGGGGAACGACTAAGTAAGTAAGTAAGAAGAGACTAGTCAATCTGAAGTGAATCATATTATTACTGATTAGAGGCACAGACAGAAAGGCTGATATTGTATTTGTTGAAGGCCTGTGTTTCAGAGAGCTGAAAGATAATGAAAATAATATAACTGTTTATTATAGTGTGTAACTTCATCAGCATTATATACCATGCTTATCCACACATTTATTTGGTTTCTATTATTTCTACTTTTCTTAGCTTCTTTATCCGCCTTTTCGTTTCCTTCTATGCCAACATGTGAAGGTATCCAAGTGTTAAGTCATAATTTGTTATTAGGAGTTAATTGTTAAGGATTTTTATGTACAGGGCTGTTTTTTCTAGTAAGCACATTTAAAGTAATGAGTTGATTTTTATTTGGGTACATTTCATATGCTATATTTTTCTTGAACATTGCTCAACTGAGCAGGTGTTAGTCTTTCTTAAAAAAAAATAAAGAAAGTGTTCGAACGTTCTTAGTAGTTGTTTGAGGGGAGATACGGATGAGCTGAGCTCAGTTCTCAAGCAGTTAGTTCACGCATGAGCGATTTTTACTGAGTTGTACTGAGAGACTGTGATCTCGGGGTTAGTGGGTTACTGGCAGAGCTTCGAGATGGGTGTTCCGTCTCGTTAGTGTGACCAGAAGATATTATTGAAGATAACATATTTGGATGATTGAAGGGAATGTGTTTTCTCCCAGAAGATTTATTATTCTAATGCCATGGATTACGTTGGCTCATTGATGTACTTAGTATTATGATTATTGCAATATATGCAATTCCTTTCCTGATGGATTTTGTACTTACACAATTTATGACTCTAATGCCATGGATTACGTTGGCTCATATGTACTGTATTGTGAGTTGCGGTGTACGCAACCAATCTCGGGATATTTAAGAGATGCTGTGATTTACGGTATTCTGCAATCTATTTGCCATGGATTTTTGTATGCCATTATAACCTGTGACAGTGTGCTGTTCCTGATGTCTACGATAATCTGTCAATAAACTGTATATTGTGAGTTGAGAACCATTGGTCTTACCCGTTGGTTGATTGCTAACTATCATTACTGTGGTGTGGATGATTGCAACATAAACACACTTAAAGTACCCATGACATTCGCCCATATCTATACATATGTACACACCTGTCGGCCACCTGTAAGCCCAACCAAAGGCTGATCGTATTATCAGCAATCATATTAACATTGTCTTCCTGTGCCACTGTATGCAGTAACATTAGTGATGGCCTGTGTGGCCTGTTATAGAGGACATACATATATTAACATAAGTGTTGCTGATCCTGTCTACAAAGAAACCCTTTAACATAAGTGATCGCCAGTAATATGGGGTGTGCTTAACTTAAGTTGCCAGAAACTAGAACTACAAGGAGGTCAAGTCAAGATTTACAGTGTTGCCAGGTCTAGTTTTCGTGTTCAAGTTTAAAGTAGACGTCATGCAGTACTTGTCAAGGACCTGAGAAGTGAGGAGTTCCAGTACCTATCGACGTTGGACTTCTACAGACCGTGTGATACCCGATGCCCAACGTTTTGTCGCGAAGGCCGGGAGTTTTCTTTTTTGAAGATAAGTGGTTTTTTGTTTGTAAACTGTGCCACTGTATGTGTTAACAAGCCTTCCTCTATGATGTGCATTACCTGTTCCATTTAGTGTTTTATGTTCCATGTTTATGCAGGTTTGGTTGGGAGGTGACTTACGATAGGAAACATCCCAGTTCATCCAGGGCCTACGTAAGCATTCTTTAGGGACACATTTTGCGGATTTCCCGCAGTGGAAATTTCCAGCGAATTTTTGCTGAAGCATTTCAGTCCACTGTGTTTGGTAATCTGTGACACCATTGTTTAGGTGTGACGAACTGTCTTATTGTCGTTGTCGTAGTATTTTTTTCTTTGACTTAGTTTATTGATTAATTTGTTTGTGATTGTCTTCCTCTATCTTGCTATGTTTACTTTATATAAAAATTTTTTGTTTATACACTGTGATGTCACTTGTCTTGTCACTCTTTTCGCAGTGTCATTGCATTCTTTGCAATATTTTTTCTTTAGTTTTGCTTTCCTATTTATTTGATTCTGCGAACGTGGTCATTTGTTCTTTATATTTTGTCTTTGTCACTCTTGTTTGCATTGTCTATTTATGTTATGCTCTGATAATATTATAATGCATACTTTAATAATTAATTAATAACATTGATAATAGTTAGGAAGTAATTGTGCAAGTCTATGAACAGGAACTTATTGTAGTTGTAGGTGATAAATAAATTTTGAATTATTTGAGAGAGAAAAATCTTTCTAAGGTAGTAAGATTGCTCATACACATTTGTCATAATGGCATCTTTGGATTACTTCATTAAACAAGGGAAAGCCCTTGGTATGACTGCTGAGGAAATAAAACAATTCGCACTTGTCGAATATGACAAGGCTCAGAAGCTAGAAGAGAAAAAGTTAGAGGCGGAAGAGAAAAAATTAGATGCGGAAAAACTTCAAAAGCAAATGGAAATGGAAGAGAAAAAACTTCAAAACCAAATGGAAATGGAAGAGAAAAAACTTCAAAAGCAAATGGAAATGGAAGAGAAAAAATTAGAGGCGGAAAAACTTCAAAAGCAAATGGAAATAGAAGAGAAAAAACTTCAAAAGCAAATGGAAATGGAAGAGAGAAAACTTCAGATGCAAGCTGAAGAAAACCTTAGAATCCATGAGCAAAAGTTGTTATCTGTGGAGCTGGAGAGAATGAAGATAGTGAATGATGTTAATACACAAAATGCTACGGACAATCAAACAACTTCTCATAAGACAAATACTAATTCCTATAAGATCAGATTACCTCATTTTAAACCTATCTTCGACGATGTCTTATTCTATTTGAATAGATTTGAACTCACATGTGAGTCTCATAAGATAGATAAGTCGGAATATTGTGCATGACTTATGGAACTACTTTCAGGTGAAGCTATGACAGCTGTAAGTATGTTGGAGGGGCCTGACAAGAATAACTATGATACTGTCAGGGCTGTCTTGTTAAAAAAATACCAACTTGATGAAGACGGTTATCGTTTGCGCTTTAAGTCTCTATTACCGGAGAATAAGAAAGATTTTTCAGAGTTTATAGCGAATATACGTCTCACGTTGGATTGAACTCTCAAAAACTGAACACACATATGAAGCTCTCATGGACTTATTGCTTCGTGACAAAGTCATGTCGTCAGTTAACACTTCTTTTCTTTGCTTTTTACATGAGCGAAACCTACAAACTTGAAAGATATGGAACAATACTGTCGCCAATATGTCACGGCACACCCAAATATGATTGTTAGCCACTCTCAAGTCAGAGAAGGTTTACCCGTGGCTTCGGCAATACCATATGATTCTAATTTCTGCCATAGATCACAGAGTGTTGATCGCAATTTTGGTAGGAGAGATTATCGTGATTTTAGACAGTACCAAGGGGGTCCATCACGAAGTAATTCTCCTTCTCCAAGAAACTGGAGACAATTTAAAGGACCTCAACATTCCGGTTCCAACAATTCTGGAAATTATGGAAGGGATCAACCTTACAGTAATTTTTCTTGAAGACAACAAAATCCATCTCATAGATATTTTGATCCAAGGAGAAATAGTAATTGCAACTATGCTAACTGGGTGTTACGGTGGGATAAAGTAGAGGATCGTGCATGGATACGCGAATGATAGCAGGTGTTCTTTCAGGACATTATGGTCAGTATACATAATAAAAGCCGGTAGGTGAACAGGTCCACGGAAACATGGTTGACATTTAATAAATCAAAGTCACTTCACAATAGTATCCATCAACACATCAAAAGTACATAGCAATGGATAGGCGTAGTAGATTATCCCTCGTCCGTCAATAAGTTTCAAACATCAGGCATCTTTAAGTGGCAATAATATAAACATTAATTTACTCCTCTCATCTCCACTCAATCTTGGCCGTTGTACTAAAGGTTCGGACAATCCACGAAAACTAAAGTAATGCGGCAGACGCAAATCAGGGCAAACAAAATATTAGTTGCCTCGTATCTCAAAGTTACTTGTAGTAAATTATGGTATGAACTTCTAGATAAGTTTATGAACCATCTTGCACATAACGTGGCGGCCTCATAAAATCAATAATGCCACAATGGATGTATTTATATCACTCTCCATTATCCCGGAGCTCGAAAAATTACATCTCTCTTGGACGCAAACACAAAGACGGAAGCCCAATGAATTAACACACTGAACCCCATGACATGTGACAGAAACGTTACTAATTGACCGTCACTCAACACGGGTGAACGCCTCGCTCACCACGGGTGGACGCTTCGTGCAAACCGTAGTTTGTCTACAGGCGAACACAGTTCCTCACATAAAAATGGAAATGTGCTAGCGTGTAGTAGCACGCCATACTATTTTATCTGTATACAAAATCTATCCTTAACATATCACCCCCTTCGCGGTGTAAAAAAACCAAATTTATTGGTTTTTTTTTTCAATTCAAATATTTCCTATGCGGAAATAGCGGCCAAAATTGATTATATCACAAATATTGGGCCACATCGAAAATAATCTAGCCGCAGTCAGTCTGCATAATGTAACTTATCATTAAATAACATGCTAGATGAATTTGTCATCAGTCATAAACAGTCATATGTCAATAAGTAACAAGTCATATACAATCGATATTCCAATGATGTAACAAAAGAATACATAAATGTATGATCACTGTGTGTTTACAATAAACATATCAAAGAAAATGCATGTATGTATGAAAATGGTATGAGATATATAAAATAAAATAAAAACAAAAATCCAAATCAAAAATTAAAAAATGCATGAATAATAATATTTTTTAAAATTCAGAAGGTTATATCTCCAACTAACAATGCTGTCAAAAATCCTAAAATTAAGCTTAAATGCAATTTAAACAGGACATAAATCAAATAAGATATGAAGCAATGCGATATGACATTAATGTAACTAAAGTACATGAATATCTCACAAAAAGAGAAAAAAGAGAGAAAAAAAAATAGTACAAGAACGCAAGGATAACTAATTAACACAATTATTACATTACTTAATTATTCTGCTCTAAGTACCTTTGTACGTTGTGGCAAGACAAGTAATGTCCAAAACAAATTTGCAATAATATAATCATACTCCAAACTATCCGTGTTAGAACTAGATTTCTAGTATTAGTATAGAAATCTTAATTAATGTGAATGTGCATTCCAGAATAATAACATGATGTCGTAGTTGGAAATTGTTCATGTCTGCAAGTAGTATAATACTGTTCATTGTACCACTAGTTAAAGTGAATAATGATTATCTCAAAGTCATGTAAATCACAAATGTTAATATGAATGGTTTGAACTTAGTGTTCGTGTCTTCATCGTCCTTTGTCATAGTGACTAGTAGTGGATAAACACCATGGCTTCACACATGTATAATATAAAGTCAATTAACTAAATCAATATGAATCTTCAAGTTCGAGCTGTGGGCATCTCGATAAAGCATCTGCGACCACATTTGCAGACCCTGGTATTGCCTCGATTTCATACTGAAAAGGTTGAAGCAGGATGGCGAACCGGGCTAGCTTTGGGTTCTTGTGATTCGCCTTCTTCAATGAGGAAAGGGATTTCTGGTCTGACTGTATGATGAAAGGGGCGCCCAACAAATACCGCTCCAGCTTGACTACCGCCCAGATAACAACCAGCAGCTCCCTTTCTATAACTGGGTACTTCCTTTCTGCATCATTGAGCTTTCTGGATATGTAGAGGGTTGGATGTAATCTTCCCTCGAACTCTTGCATCAGTGATGCGCCGATACCTTTTGAACTAGCATCTGAGCGGAGATAATAGGTCAGATTTGTATCTGGTAACCTCAAAATAGGTGGTACAGAAAAAATATTTTGAACATAATTTAACGCAGCCTGGCACTCTGGTGTCCAGTGCACGTGGTTCGGTAAGCCTTTTTTAAGCAAGGCAGAGAGGTCTGCAGTGATTGAAGACAAGTTCGGTATAAATTTACTATAATACTGAATCAAGCTGAGAAGACTACGAACTTGCTTCTTAGTAGTGGGCACAGATAATTTTAGGATTTTGGAAACATTCTGTGGCACGGTCTGAAGACAACCGTGACCCACCTTATGTCCCAAGAATGAAATTTCCTCAAAGGCAATAAAGATCTTTGAGGGCTTGGCTGTAAGGTGATGGAGACGTAAAGTGTCCAGAAGAGAATGTAAACCTAAGAAGTGCTCCTCCCAAGTGGAACTGAATAGACAGATGTCGTCTATATATGTGATTATATCGGACCGATGAGAGAGAATTTTTCTCATCATACGGACAAACGTTGCCGGGGCGTTCATAAGTCCGAAAGGCATTACGTTCCACTGATAAAGACCCTGTTGTGTAGCAAAGGCAGTGAGTGGTTTAGCTCTGTCAGTCAAGGGAACTTGCCAGTATCCCTTGGTAAGGTCAATTTTAGTAAAGAAAAGAGACTTGGCGAGACGAGACAACAGATTTTCAAGTAGAGGTAAGGGTTCAGCATCGAAGACTGTGATGTTATTCAGCTTCCGGTAATCTACACACAATCTGATATTTTTGTCTTTCTTACGAACGATGACCATAGGTGATGAGTAAGGGGCATTGGAAGGTTCTGTAATTCCTAAATTAAGCATTTGTTTTAATTCTTCTTCAACCTGGTGCTGGTAGTGAATAGGGACAGGATAGTAGACGAATTGGTCGATCATCTGTAAGGACGATGTCATGCGAAATAACTGATATACGACCTGGGATGTCTGTGAGGACATCTGGAAAAGATTCTAGAAGACTAGAGACTTGAGAATGTTGTTCAGAAGACAAAGCTGGACAAATAGCGACATCCTTCCATGTCTCAGTCGATTGAAGAGGAAAGACAGGTAAGTTCATGGAAATATCCGGAAAAGAGGATTCTTCCTCCTGAATTACCGATAGCGCAGAGTAGTGAGTAGCAGGCCTAGGGTGCTCATCAACTGCTTGAAAGATGGCTTGAAGATGTTCCGGTCTAGTGTGGAATTCCTTAAGCATGTTTATGTGAAAGGTCTTCCTTTTATCTCTAAGATGTAGTCAACATCAGAAATGCGCGACAACACTTTAATAATAATAGCCCCTTCAGTCATAACTGACAATGGGAATGCGCCCCTGAGGTGACAGCCCTCAGCTGCTTATTTTCCTGGTGCTCCTTTCGACGTTTTCTCCTCACCTCTGCTTCTTGTGTGAGCCTCTCTTCGCCCAGTCTGAGGTGGCGCCGTAAATAGCATTGCCACTTAGTGCGATCGGCAGCTTCATCCTCCGATGTTGCTGGATCCATGTCCAGTGCCCTCATATCTCTCTTGCACACATCTTTGAACCTCAGCTGTGGTCGCCCAACTGTTCTCTTGCCATCTGCTAATTGTCCGTAGAAGATATCTTTTGGGACGCGACCATCTTCCATGCGGCAAACATGGCCAAGCCAGCAAAGTCTGCGCTGTCTAAGAAGCGTATACATACTTTGAAGGCCAGCACGTGACAACACCTCGACATTTGTCACTTTATCTTTCCACGAGATGCCGAGGATGCGGCGTAGACACCGCAAATGGAAGGTATTGAGCCTTCTTTCTTGCTTAGCATAGGTCGTCCAGGTCTCGCTGCCATATAGGAGTGTGCTTGTGACACAGGCATTATATACCGCAGCTTTGGTCTTCATTGTGAGTTTAGAGTTTCCCCAAACACGCGATGTGAGGCGGGCAAAGGTAGCTGCAGCTTTGCCAATGCGGCTGTCGATTTCTGTATCCAGTGAGAGTTTGTCATTGATGGTAGACCCTAGGTGTGTGAAGTGGTGCACCACTGCCAATTCATAGTTATCGATAGTGATAACTGGTGCAGCACCCACATCCTGACTCAGCACATTCGTTTTCTTTAGACTTATTGTGAGGCCAAAGTCCTTGCATGCTTTAGTGAAGCGATTCATCAAGCTCTGAAGCTCCTGTTGGCTTTGAGTGACGACTGCAGCATCATCAGCGAACAACAAGTCTCTTATAGTGACCCTTCTGATTTTTATTTTTGCCTTCAGCCTTGAAAGATTAAACAGACGGCCATCTGACCTAGTGTGAAGGCATATTCCTTCAGTTGCATCTCTGAATGCATGTTTCAAGAGTATGGCAAAGAAGATTCCGAAGAGGGTCGGAGCCAGAACACAGCCTTGTTTAACGCCACTTCGTATATCAAAGGGCTGTGACGTGCTTCCAGCATATTGGACTGTTCCCTTCATGCCGTCATGGAATGACTTTATCATTTCCAGCATTTTAGAAGGGAGGCCTATTTTCAGGAGGATTTTAAAGAGTCCATCCCTACTAACCAGGTCGAATGCTTTTGTGAGGTCTATAAAGGCGATATATAATGGTCTTTTCTGCTCTCTTGATTTTTCCTGAAGCTGGCGGAGAGAGAAGATCATGTCGGTTGTTGATCTGCCAGCTCGGAATCCACACTGTGACTCTGGATATATGCGCTCAGCTAACTTGTGTAGTCGCATTAAGATGACTTTGGCAAAAACCTTACCAACAATACTAAGAAGAGAGATGCCTCTGTAGTTATTGCAATCACTTCTGTCTCCTTTATTTTTATACAGTGTTACAATCTTGGCATCTCGCATGTCTTGAGGAATAGTTGTCTCTTCCCAGCACTGGCACAGCATCCTATGCAGGGGATGTAATAGCGTGCTCTTACAGCATTTGATTAAATCAGGAGGAATCCCATCACTGCCTGGTGCTTTGCCAGAGGCCAAGCTATCAATGGCCTTGCTGAGTTCCTCTAATGTTGGTTCGGCATCCAGCTCCTCCATAGTTGGCAGACTGTTAACACCATCAAGGGCTGCAGGCGTAACGGTATTGTCTCTAGCGTAAAGCTCAGAGTAGTGCTCGACCCACCTCTCCATCTGCTTACCCTTATCGGTTAGCTTCTCTCCACTGATAGTTTTTAGCGGTGCCGTCTTACTTTTATGGGGGCCAAGTGCTTTCTTTATACCGTCATACATTTGTCTAATGTTGCCTGTTTGCGCTGCGATCTGGATGCTCTCACTGAGCTGGAGCCAGTAGTCATTTGCACAGCGTCGAGCAGTTTGTTGAACTTTGCTTCTCGTAGCCCTCAGGATCTGTAGGGTTTTGGCACTCGGTGAACGTTTGTATTCATTCATAGCACTGCGCTTAGCTTCAATGACAGATGCCATCACATCTGATGAAGCATCAAACCAGTCATTTGACTTTGCTGTTTTCTTACCAAAGGTGGCAAGTGCAGTACTTTGAATGGTGTTCCGTAGATGCTCCCAGTTCTCGTGTAATAGTATCACCATGCTGAGGGCTACTGAGCACTTTCTCGAAGGTCGCAGTGAATTGAGCGATCATGAAATGGTCTGACATCTTGCTGGTATCAATGTGTGGTTTCCCTTCATGTCTGACACGATAGAGTTTTCTTGGTTGTGCTCTGATTTTGCAGCAAACCAAGGAGTGATCTGTATCACAGTCTGCACTATGGTACGAGCGCGTGGAGAGCACAGACCTGAGGAGTGGCCTTCTGACGAGAATCAGGTCAAGTTGGTGCCAGTGCTTGGATCGTGGGTGTCTCCATGACACCTTATGCTGGGGTTTTGTCTGAAAGTAGGTGTTGGTCACGCAGAGGTCATGGTGGACGCACAACTCTAAGAGCCGTTGTCCATTTTCATTCATCTTGCCAATACCAAACCTGCCCAGACATGAAGGCCATGAAACATTATCGGTACCCACTCTAGCGTTAAAGTCACCAAGGAGAACAAGCTGTTCTTGCCTAGGTATGCTTTTGATAATTGCTGTTAGATTCTCGTAGAACTCATCTTTAGCTTCTGAGGCAGAGTACAGAGTAGGAGCATACACACTGACAAGGGTGATGGGACCTGTGCTAGTTTGCAGGCGGAGCGTTAACAGGCGTTCTGATCCATTCTCGCCTGGTTCAACCATTTTAGTTAGCGATTTTTTTACCGCAAAACCTACTCCGTGTTCTCTAGCTTTATTAAGATCTTTCCCTTCCCAATAAAATGTGTAGTCCTTCTCGCTCACTGTTCCAGAGCCCGCCAGGCGCGTTTCCTGAAGTGCAGCTATATCCACCTGAAGTCGTTTAAGCTCATCATTAATTATGGCTGTCTTCCTTACATCGTTTACATCCTGTAGGTTTTCGGATAGTCCAGTCAACATAGTCCGGACGTTCCAGCATCCCAATCTGAGAGTTTGCTTATTTCTATTTTTTCGATAATTGCTTGGTGCAAAATTTTCTGTCCACAGTTCGGGTTTGACCCTAATCCCCATGCACCCAATGGGGAAAGTAGACAGTGGCGGGACAACACCTTATTGACTGGGGACTGCCCAGCTTGAAGCGGGCGGTAGCTGTCCAGTGAGATCCTAGAACCTCTCCCACTGTCGGAAGTAGCCTCTGGCGCCATGCCCTACGCCAATTGGGCAAAATGCTTATAACCGGTAACTGCTACTTCCCGTGTTTTGCCGACACCTATAGGGTGAAGCTGGAGTGTCCTCTCCAGGGCGCAAGCTTGGGCACAGTTATATGGAGATCAAGCTGTTGCCCATGCAGCATGTTCCCCCTCTCCACACAGCCGGTAGATCCAAAGGAACGGCAGTAGCCGATACAGTTTGGTACCAGCCATGTCGCAGGAGTTGCCAGAATAATGTCCAAAGGTTGTTATTGCCGGGAGTTGTAGTGAGGATAAGCTCTCACTGCAGATAAAATACTTCTATGGCATGCGCCTCAAACAGCCTCTGACAACCAAGTCCAGCTTCCGGCCTTCACGTGTGGCTCAATTTGGGCCCGGCGGAACTGTTTCCACTGACGGGAGAAGGGGCAAAGGCGAGCGACTGGCGCCTTAAAACCAGCAGCTTCGGGCAGATAGGGCTCGTGATCCTTGGTTGGTAGCTTATCTAAGAGAAGGAACTCTGAATTCAAACCACCGCTGCCTTGCGGGAATATCCATTTATGGAATTGGCTTCGGGAGTAAACCCTGAGGATAAATCTGGAGTCGGAGTCCCTAAGGAGTGACAATAGTGTTGACTATAATAGTTAAACTTCATGCATCATTACAATTCATTTCGGTGGTAAACATTTACCAAGTGTGTGTTTTTCTGACATTGTTTTTTATTTTTCATTGCCTAGCACTTAGTTGTGCGCCAGTAGGAACTACTTATACGTGTTGTTAGTTTCGATTTCTTAAATAGACTCATTATTAGTACTGAATAAGTTGGTTGACTTGTTTCTCTTGCTTATTGTGCTCTATTTAGATTGTAGCTTTTTCTTTGTTTTTTGGTATATATGCATTGCCTTTCTGTTCTATGCTGTTTTGCCATAATTGTATTTATTTACACAATGCATTGTTTAATTTCAATTGTTAACATGAAATACCGAGGATGTGGCGTAGACACCGCAGCTTTGGTCTTCATTGTGAGCTTGGAGTTTCCCCAAACACGCGTTAAGTGGGCAAAGGGCGCTGCAGCTTTGCCAATGCGGCTGTCAATTTCTGTGTCCAGGGAGAGTTTGTCGTTGATTGTAGACCCCAGGTATGTGAAATGGTGCACCACTGCCAATTCATAGTTATCGATAGTGATAAAAGGTGCAACATCCACATCCTGACTCAGCATATTTGCTTTCTTTAGACTCATTCTGAGGCCAAAGTCCTTGCATGCTTGGGTGAAGTGATTCATCAAGCTGTGAAGCTCCTGTTGACTTCGAGTGATGACTGCAGAGTCAACAGCGAATAACAAGTCTCTTATAGTGATCCTTCTGATTTTAGTTTTTGCCATCAGCCTTGCAAGGTTAAACAGTCAGCCGTCTGACCTAGTGTGAAGGCATATTCCTTCAGTTGCATCTCTGAATGCATGTTTCAAGAGTAAGGCAAAGAAGATCCCGAAGAAGGTAAGAGCCAGAACACAGCCTTGTTTAAAGCCACTGCGTATGTTAAAGGGCTGTGATGTGCTTCCAGCATATTGGACTGTTCTCTTCGTGTCTTCATGGAATTACTTTATCATTTCCAGCAGCTTAGCGGGGCAGCCTATTTTCAGGAGGACTTTAAATCATTGTAAATGGGGCAAATCAAAAGTACCAATTTTGCTTGTATGTTTAAAAAAAAAAACCAAACCAAACAAACAAAAATGAAGTAAAACTAAACAAAAACACCAAACAAAAATAATATTCAGGGGGAAGTGTATAAAGGCCTGGTGTTTCCAGTTTGATATTTAATTGACTTTCACTTGCCATAAGTCATATGTGTTGTAACAAAAGCACCAGACCTTCATCTTCCCAATTACTGTATATTAACATTTGTTCTTGTTAAATACTGTTTGACTATATTATCCAGTTCCCTAGGTCTGTCTATTGTTAACACCTCTTCTTCTATATTTGTAGGAAAATGTGATGCCTGCAAATAATCTAATATTGGGATTTTCATTTGTTCATACCTCTTGCATTTTAACATGAAATGCTCTATATTATTGTCTTGAAGAGATTCTGCAAATTAAAGTTATTCTATTCTGAAATAGCCTTTTCCCAGCTGTAGTCTGAGAAGTTTCTTATTACTGGGAATTTTCAATTCCCTAGATATTTGATATTTTCTTGTTGGAGCCTTGAACATCTTGTATGCATGTCTTCCTTTAAGATTTTTATCCCACTCTGCTTTCCATTCATCTGTTATTATTTCTTTAAATAAGCTGTTAATCTCTGATTTACTCATCCCTACATTTATTAGACTGTTATCAGATCTACCTTTCTTGGCTTCTTTATCTAAATTTTCATTTCCCTCTATGCCAACATTTGAAGGTATCCAAGCTATTAAGACTGAACTAGCAATAACCCGGCAAAATAGACAGGTTTTAAATTATAGTGTGTTGTTTCTGTTACATGTTGAACCACCACCAAGTTATTATTATGGATCATTTTGATCCATAATAATAAGTCTGCAGTACTTTAAATTAAAATTTTGTCTTGAAGAAACAATCAAAAACTTACATTTTAAGGTTATTTTTAAGAAAAATGATGAGTTAAATTTGTTTCCCGAATGAAACTGGACAGAAGAGTATCTTGATTGTCTATTGATTTAATCTGCATCTCTGCACCTTCCTGTCTCCAGTTCATGTACTGTTTATCAATTGTGTTGTCCTCTTTCCATAATCAAACTGTTCACGCACACTGTCATTTGGGCACTTTTCTATTTTCGGGAGAGTAAATATAAGGGAAACAATACAATTATTGTCTAACTTTCAACCACAGTTGCACCCCTTAGCTGTGGTTGAAAGTTAACGTACTCTCTCGAAAATAGAAAAGTGCGCAAATGACGGTGTGCATGATGTGACCGACCGACCGACGTACTTACGACGGGAATTATGGTATTGGATATCCTCTGGAATATAAGTATGTAGTAGCCAGAAATATCTCCTCTATTATATCAGGTCTGCTGCATTCTTGAAGTTTCTTAGTGCTTGAATTGTTGAAAGAGAGTCTGTTAAATTATTAGTTTCTTGGGAGGGTTATTAGAGAATATCTGTATCGCTTTCAGTATTGCCACCATCTCTGCAGGACTCGTATATTCCTTGACACAATACTCTTTTTCAATTTTGGAATATGTATTCCTTTCCCAATATGCCATCCTCTCACTTGGATCCGTCTGTGTATACAGTAATGCTGTCCTTTGATATTTGTTGTTTACAAATATTTGTTGGCTGTTTTTAATATTTTCTATATTATTTGCTTTCTTAAGTATTTCTGCAAGGTTGTAGTCCGTGTCTGGTTTCTTGATCTCCCATGGTTGAACCATCGGCTTGTATTCACAACTGTTATAAATTGATGTAATTAAAGTACCCAGGTGGAATATTTCCTCCATACACTTCCATCATGTAGGGTATCTATTGGTATTCATTGGATTGACCTGTGTGTTCCCGGCCTTCAATTTGTGCCGGTGGAACTGTTTCCACTGACAGGAGAAGGGCGAAGACGAATCACTGGCGCCTTAAAACCAGCAGCTTCGGGCAGATAGAGCTCGTGATCCTTGGTTGGTAGCCTATCTAAGAGAAGGTAAAACTCTGAATTCAAACCACCGCTGCTTTGCGGGAATATCCGTTTACGGGAAAGGCTTTGGTAGTAAACACTGAGGATAAATCCGGAGTGTGAGTCCCTAAGGCAGTCTATTGTTGATTCGTCATTATTCTGGCAAGTCCTGCGACATGACTGGTACCAAACTTTAACGGCTACTGCCGTTCCTTTGGACCTATCGGCTGCATGGAGAGGGGGAAGTTGCTGCATGGACAACAGCTTCATCTCCATATAACTGTGCCCAAGCTCGCACCCTAGAGAGAACACTCCACTTCACCCTGTAGGTGTCGGCACAACACGGGAAGTAGCAGTTACCGGTTATAATCATTTTGCCCAATTGGCGCTGGGCATGGCGACAGAGGCTAATTCCGACAGTGTGAGAGTTTCTAGGATCTCACTGGACAGTTACCGCCCTCTTCAAGCTGAGCAGCCCCCAGCCAATTAGGTGTTGTCCCGCCTCTGTCTGCTTTCCCCATTGGGTGCATGTGAATTAGGGTCAAACTTGAACTGTGAACAGAAAATTTTGCACCAAGCCATAATCACAAAACAAGAAAATGATGATAGGAAACTCTTTACAGAGCGATACAACAGGAGGCAATCTGATCATCAGAAGGAGTCCCCCCATCGGACAAGTGTTTCGGCCCAGTATACTCCTTTACACTCTAAGGGGGGCGGGCCCACTTGGGTCATGACTCCCAAGTGTCTCAGCCTCCTGTTGTCTTGTATCGAAAATGAACCCATTTCACTTTGGTAGCATCTTTAAAATCCACAACTCCGCTAGCCGTGGAGGCAATTGTGAAAGTAACAAAGAGAAGACAAATTACTCCGTTCCGTCGCATACAACTAGGGACAGACACGAACACACCAGCGCGAAGCCGACGAGGCTACCCACTGCGCGCTAGCAACTGAAATTCTGTGCCTAACACCTCTTATAATATACACCGCCTGTTGCTCGTCAGTCACAACCCTTTCATCAGTACAATGAAAAACTCAACGTACTGTGGACTTAGAAAAATTCCTGGTGTTTTCTGTACCGCAGAGTTTACTGTCACGCTTTCCATAGCCCATTGCGGTTGTTCCACAGCCAGCACGATGCCTTTTCGGCAGTTTCACTAAGCCTCTTCAGTGCCCTTGTTCTCGACTGTCCCCTCAGCCCCAACAGTTTCAATAAATCATACACTGATGCAGCCACGAGCCCTCTTGCGCCCACCTCAACAGCCATGACCCTTGCAGTGAACCTATCGTGTCTCAGATCCGCGGCCAGATCATTATACTTGGCCGCTTTGAACGAATGTTGCTCGTCCAATCTGGATTCAAATGGCACGGTCAGTTCAATCAGTATAACCTGAAGCGATGCTGAAGAATGAAGCACTATATCCGGCCGTCTCCGCGATTTTCTGATACTCTCTGGATATGCCCCTCGTCCAGGTAGGTCTACCGCCATCTCCCAGTCGTTTGCACAGTCAAGAAGAGATGGTAAACTGCTACCTGGTTTACTCGGTTTGGGGTGTGCTGACTTTCCTGTCCTCGGAAAGTATGTATTTGCGGTGCTCAGCCTGGCTTTGCTATTCGCCTTCATCCTTGCCAGGTCTATTGTCGCAGCCAGCTCATTTAGCACTTTGTTGTGGCGCCAAGTGTATCGCCCTTGCCCTAATGACACCTTACAGGCTGAGAGTACGTGTTCAAGTGTCTGCCTCCCCTGGCACAGGGGGCATTGCTCATCATCCGACTTTCCCCATCTCACAAGGTTTGTGGCCGACGGCAGCAGGTCATACATTGATCTAACAACGAAGCTGAGCATAAGAGGTGCCATATGCCATATATCATTCCATGTCAATTACCTCTGCAGGGCTCCTTCCCATGTAGTCCATTGGCCTTGTTGGGCCTGCTGCACTGCTTTTTGCAACCTCTTATCATTTTCAGCTCCTCATATCTCCTGAACTACCATGTCTCTGCGCTCCCTGCTTGATGCCTTGGACCACCAGCGGATGTCTCCATGCCCAAATCCCCGTCTATTCGTTTGTGTGTATCCGATTACCTCCCTTAGTTTGAGCGACTCTTGGGCAGCATCAACAGCTTCTTCCACTCTCCACTTCCTTCCCGTTTTCAGTGTGGGCTGAATGGACTTAACCACGTCATCTGCTGACTCGCGTAGCATCATTGCAAGCCTTGCCTTTCCAACTTTGTACTCTTCAACAACTGACTTGAAGGGAAGCAGAAGTTTTGACTTTTTGCAGTACAATGCTACATCTGACAGACCTGGTGGTACCCCTAGCCATTTCCTCATGAACTTGTTGACCTTCTGCTCTATAGCTTCCACTGTACTTGTGCTTATTTCATATATAAGCAGTGGCCACAGCAACTTAGGTATCAACATGAACTGGAGGCACCACAGTTTGAATTTTCCCAGGAGTCTTCTTTGGTCTATGATCTGTAGCCCTCTGCCTGCCATTTCTATTGTCTGTTGCACTGCCTTCGAGTCTTTTAATGAGGCATCGCACACCCTGCCAAGACTTTTAACAGGTTCCTCAATGACAGTAGGGATTCTCTGGTTGGAAACCATGAAGATGACTTCTGCTATCTTCCCTTTCCTGACTGATAGGCTTCTCGACTTCTTGGGTTTGAAGCTCATTCTGCACCAGCTGACTAGTTCATCGATGCGTGTGAACATCCTCGGGCCTGATGTTCATCTGATGTCAGAATTGTTGTGTCATCCATGAATGCTTTGAGCGGTGGAATGTGACACATTCCACCGAGCTTTGGACCTATAGCCATTCCTTCAGCCGCATTGAGGATTGTGATGATGTACATTGATACACCGATAAAATTAGTATTTGTAAGTATAAAGATAAGGTAGAAATTAAAATAGTTGGGTTGTAACGCGTCTTCTTCCCTCACGCCAGTCATCGCGCTAACTTTTGCAAAACAGAAACATAGTATAAGGGTACTATCGTTTGCCAGTGACCTTGAAAATATCGGTAACAATTGTGACACCATAAGCCTTATTTCGGACTAAAAGAGTGATTTGGAGGAGAGAGGCAAATGTATTTATAGAATGAGACTATTGACAATAGTAGGTTGAAACACGCAAAATTGTAGGAAACGCGGGCGATTTTGTTAGCGGCAGGTAGAAAAATTCGACACCAAGACCAATACTTTTTGGTTCCATAAGCACGCAGAGTGACTACTATAAACACACTCGCCTTGCTTTGTCTGCAAAATGGTACATTTTATGACGTCACAGACTTGTTTGTGGTTGCTCAACGCGAAAGAGGGGAGAGATATGGCTTGTTTATGAAATTGTTAGAAATCGGAACGCATATGGAAAATATATGGAATTTTCAACCATAATACATAGGCCCATAAAACTTATATATTCGAGTGCCATAGTGTCTCCTGACCAATATTATGTTTTCATTTACGCTATAGTCCAACTAACAGCCAAGATATGGTCATAATACTAGATAGTCACAGACACATTGACTAACACACTAGTGTTCTTATATTCACTATCGGTAACGAATTTGTGCAGGAGTAGTTGAAAAAAAGGCGTGAGAGGGTAGGTCAAAGTCCAAAGAGGGAACGTTAGGACTGAGAGGTACATGTAATAGGATTTGGAGGGGAGTTTGAAAGGGGGAAAGAAATTATGGAATGGCTAAAACTGAATCATTTTTTTTTTAAGTGTTAGACCAAAACCAAGTCCATTTTTGACGAATGCCAAGTTCGGACGGACAGACCGACAGAGGTACACTAACATTGGACCAAAATTGGACCTTAGTCTTAAAAATTTGAATTGAGAAACTTAGTTGTAGATCTCATTGGTCAAAACATTTTACGTTACTGGGAAAGTTGAAGGCTCGGCGCCATTTGACTAAGACTGTTCAAAGAAGCAGGACGCTTGAGAGCTGAGAAGTGTGACGTGCCTTGAATAAATATATATTTAATAAAAAGTATAAGGGCGCCATAGTCCAGCAAGCAGTACATCTGAGGTTGTGCTAATTCAACGTTCCTGTGTGTATTCATTGAATTTGTGGTAAGATCGAAATTATTAACATTATTTGTATTATTAATGATGATGTTTGACTTGGGTAATGAAAAAAACATTATGACTAAGTAAAGAAGTCATTAGTAGACTTATACAAGCCTATTTGTTGCTCCATCATGTTACCAAGCTACCAGAGAGGTAGAAATAAAAGATTTATAGGTTGTCACCAGGAATCATATCACCTAGCATAATGTATGGAAAAAGATCATTGAGAATGGCAGAGGCGTTGCAGCCATTAGGGAGAGGAATAGGAAAACTTGTACAAAGTGTTACCTCATTGTATGGAGATGTGCTGAGTTGGTCAGAGAGATCTGATCCAGGTCTTTTATGTTAAATATAGTATTGTTTGTAAAATTGGTGGATTAGGTATTATGCTAAGACAGAACATAATTTTCATGTTACAGGGTTTTTGTCTGGCACTAGTCAGGTGCCAGCTTTCTGAGTGAAGAAGTTACTCCAGCAGTGATAGGGGTACACGCTGCCTACCCTATTACTTTTGGGACAAGATCAACAGTGGCTGTTGGCAGATCATACATCTATGTTCAATCCTCCAGTGCCAGATAAGTAATTAAGCCCTGGCACGAGGAGAACTTATCAACTTATCCACTTCATTAAACCTGAAATGTAAAATAAATAAAGACTTTCTGTCAAGAAGTAAAGTGAATCAAGATAAAAGAAACATTGTAAAAAAGACTGGGCGTGATGTTAACACCCCAACCAGCCAGCTCGTAACACTTTAGAATTAGCTAAAAATTTAATATTACCATAGATATAATATATATATGATTAAGGACAAATTGTCCTCTTTGAGTTATGTAATTATGCCTATTATTTATGTATATATAAATTGATCTCTTGTGATTTGACAGTCCTAACCAAAAGAAGTTTAGGTACAGGACTAATAAAGCTATAGAAAAAATTTAAAAACACTGTGTTAGTTGAATTGATCCTATAGATTAATATTGGTGTTTGTGTGTGTGTTTGTGTATTAAATTACCATCACACCACACTTTCATTCCCCTAGACATTAGACGTAGCTATCAGACATACTAATCAAGAATAGGTCTGATTGAGGTCGTAGGGTGGTAGCAGAAAGGTGCTCTGAAAACTTTCCAATAATTATTATATTCAGGGGCCTTCACAGCTGATCTCATTCAGTACAATAGAAACAAATAACAACATTTCATAACATCAAAACCCACCACAAGGATTACCTGCATGGCCACCACGAATAGTATCGGAGAGATGGTACATCCCATCGCAATTCCAACTTCAAGGCCAATCCACTTCGTTGTGTACTCTCTGGTTGAAAATCTGACAGAAAACCCTGCGAAATACAGCTTCAGCATTGCTGCAATCTCTTGTGGAACATGATACATTTCTAGGGTCTGCCACAACATCTGGTGTGGAACGGATCCATAAGCATTTGCTAGATCCAACCAGATTACATGGAGGTTTGTTCTGTCAGACTTTGCCTTTTAAGAAACCAACTGTCAAATTGGGATATTGGAACGTCCGGACTATGTTGACTTACTATCCGAAAACCCATAAATAGTGTCAGGAAGGCAGCAATAATCAATAACGAACTTAAACGACTCCAGGTGGATATAGCTGCACTTCAGGAAACGCGACTGGCAGGCTCTAGAACGGTGAGCGAGAAGGACTACACATTTTATTGGCAAGGGAAAGACCTTAATAAAACTAGAGAACACGGAGTAGGTTTTATGCTACCTGAAATGATTGAACCAGGTGAGAATGGATCAGCAGTGCGGATTCCGAGCAAACCGAAGTACTCAGGACCTAATCTTCACACTCAGACAGCTGAGTGAAAAGGCCCTTGAGTTTAAGAGTGAGATCCATCTTTGTTTCATAGATCTGGAAAAGGCGTTTGACAGGGTCCCCTGGAGCAAACTTTGGGACTGTTTGGGAAGGAAGAACATTCCAGCACCTCTGATTCATGCTATACAGAACTTATACAAGTCTTGCAGAAATTATGTGAGGACGGCAAAACCATAAGTCAGAAGAGTTCAGGACCACCACTGGTGTAAGACAAGGTGATATCCTGTCACTTTGTCTTTTCATACTCCTCATGGACAATGTCATCACGGCATGTAAGGAGAGAACAAGAAAGTATTCAGTGGGGTACTGGAAGATGAGACAGGTCTGTATTTCAGAGCTGGCATTTGCTGATGATGTTGCCCTGATTGGTAAATCAGAGGCACATCTCCAATCCAACCTGCAAGTCTGGATGGAAGAGCTGGAGAAGAGAGGGATGGTCATAAGCAGCTCTAAAACAAAATCCATGGTGATACCACGAGAAGAAAGAAGACATCAGATTAAGCTGGGAGAACAGGTCCTGGAGCAGGTCGACCAATTTAAATACCTCGGAGCTATTATAGACCGAAAGGGAGGCATCAAAGAAGAGTTGGGCACTCGAAAAGCAGCAGCTGGGAGACTTTTTCAAGCCATAAATCGAGGATTCCTCAGCAAGAGAGAGGTTGGTAAGAAAACGACGATGGATGTATACCGCTCCACCTATGTCCCAGTCTTGACATATGGATGCGAGTCATGGGCAATGACTACAGCCCACAAAAGCCAGATCCAAACCTCAGAAATGCGGTATCTGAGGAAAGTGGTTGAAGTAACAAGAAGAGACATGTTCCGCAACCAGACAATACGTCAAGGCCTAAAATCCCACCCCCTGCAGACCCAAGTAGAACAGTCCCAACTAAGATGGTTTGGCCATGTCTGCAGAATGGGAGAAGATCGACTCCCACGACAAGCATGGGAAACAAAGAGCCAGGGATCCAGACCCCCAGGACGACCCAGAGTCCGCTGGGAGGACAACATTAGACAATCTTTGAAGGACCGAGGACTAGAATGGAACCAGGCCAGGAGGAAGACAGCCGATATGATAGTCTGGCGCTCTCTCTTCCAAACCTCTACACCTCACAGTAGAAGGGGAACGACTAAGTAAGAGAATGGATCAGAACGCATGTTAATGCTCCGCCTGCAAACTAGCGCAGGTCCCATCACCCTTGTCAGTGTTTACTCCTACTCTGCACTCTGCCCTAGAAGCTAAAGACGATTTCTACGAGAATATAGCAGCAGTCATCAAGAGCACACCTAGGCAATAACAACTTGTTCTCCTTGGTGACTTCAACACTAGAGTGGGAGCCGATAATGTTTCATGCCTTAATGTCTGGGCATTTTTGGTATTGGCAAGATGAATGAAAATGGACAACGGCTCTTGGAGTTGTGTCCATCATGGCATCTGCGTGATAGACACCTACTTTCAGACAAAACCCCAGCATAAGGTGGCAGAGACACCTACAATCCAAGCACTGGCACCAACTGGATCTAATTCTTGTCAGAAGACCACTTCTCAAATCTGTGCTCTCCTAGACAAACATAAAGGTATGTTTAACACTTTGATATTTTGGTTTTTTATTTATATAATTTTATGTAATTTTTAGGGGCTAGAGCAAATTATGGCAGTTGTTGCTTGAGATTGACAGAATTAACAGAGTGTAGAAATCATTTAATAGATGTATTTTTTAAATACACCTATTTATCTGTTAAATTGAACATTTCGTTTTACTCATGACCATACTTATTTTTACATGACCATCGTGATGTATGATTGAGATAATTGTTAGCTCTCATGTTTTTGGGGACAATTGGGTGTGTTATTTTAAGGTAATAAATGTGGACTTGCAATTTAATGTTTCAATAATTAATGTTTGACGCATGAAACCAAAACAAAACTTTGATATCCATTTTCTGCAGGTTTTCTACTTTTGATTTCTGTAATTTGTTATGCATGTCGATTGTGACCGATTTAGTGAAAATTGCATTATAAACAAACCATAACAAAATATTAAAAAAACGTAAATTTTACACTATTTCAGACTATTATATCTTCTGTTCTAATTGTGATAAAATGTTTGTTCTTCTTCTAAAATTTACTCTAACATTTCTAGTCTAGCGTTACGCAAAATTAAAGCCGGTATTTATAATAATAAAGTAGCCTAAAAACATTAATTAAGCCCTATCAAAAGTAAAATCCGCCACCTTTTTTTCCAGTTAGGAAGTTACCACGTGACCTCTGACACGATAGCTATAAATAGCGCGGTCGGGGGAACAAGGGGAAATAACTAAAAGATCGCTGGCAAACAGCCGTGCCGTTGATTTTTCTGTGTTTTCATTCATTGATTAAGATTAGCATCAATATAAACTCTTTCCATCACTTTCATTGCTAAATGATTGTTAGGTAGTGCGTTCTTATATCTTTCATTTTTCTTATATGTATCTGTTATTTATCTTTCTAAGTTTATCCATTCAAGAAGTATTAATTTTCATGCAGGTTTATCGAAGTTTTCTCTTATAAAATAATTCGCGTTCATTTGTTTTTAAATCAAAAGATTATTACCCTTGACACAACGTTACAGATCAATAACGAATAATAGCAACTGTGTTTGAACAGGGCAGTCCTAGTTATGAGCGATACAGAATATTGAATTTTGTATTTCTGTAGCCGTCCCATATTATCATAATAGATTGTTTCCAATGTTTGATCGTCTGTACCTGAGCAACGGTTACCGGCCAAGAAAGGAAGAATTAAAGTAAAACAATATCTGGTATAGTTTTTGTCTTCGTAGATAACATGAGATAACAAATCAATGGAAACGAAGAAAAACTTTTTTAAATTGGAACCAGCGCGTAGCATGTTCTCTGTTATTAATATATGTACAATGATTATTGATCTTCGTATAGAAAAGATTCGTTTTCAATTGCGTAAAATGAATGAAAATGTCAATTTTTTCACCGCCTCTGTAGATGGCCCTGTACACATTGATGCAGCAGTTTCTTAAGTAGTTTGTGTTACATGATAAGGTTGTTCACCCCTCGCACAGCCTAAGCTTAGTCACTATTTACAATATGCCAGGTAGGGGCAGTGGTTCTAATCTTTATCTACACAAGGACCTCCGTATAATCACACGTGGTGATTTATTTTGCAACATTTTCTAAACTGTGGTTCATGTTTAATATTGATGGAATACGGGCACCAACATTCAATGTAAGTTATATTTTGACTGCTATTTTCGAAACAGTAACAATTGTCAACGAATAATATACAACATAACCATTCGGATTATAACAACCAAGTGGAGAAAAATGGACACTCCACTTCCTTAGTGGAATTACGATTTTTAAACAGTAATGATTTAGAACGAGAGACCAAAAAGAGGATGTGCTGTAAAGTAATCTCATAGCAGATACTGCTGTAGGGAGTGAAGTGGTAGAGACCTCATATATACTGTATCTCAGTTTTATGAGATAAGGTGGCCAGTTCCTTTCCTCGCTAGCTTTACTTTCCCTACCACAAAAGCAGTCAGGTACCGTTTGTTACAGACAACTTTTATGTTGACCAGCAATGTTTCAACCTACTACTCAATGTAATCGTTCTTTTTGTTCTTGGCAATTTTTGTTCTTTCATTGAACATCTATGGCTTTGTCTGGTAGTAGCAGATTGTCTTCGTATGAACGGATGTTTGGGATTAGGATTCTAGGCGGAGAAGTTATTTTTGTCTTTAATATTTTACGTATATCTATGTTTCTTATTTTTATATTAACTATGAAAAATATATCCCGTTCAACCTCTGATGGGTTATAACTAGTACGGTATATATAGTGTTTTGTATTCCAAATAATATGAACAACTGCCGATATGGGAAAGTGGCATCACATCTGTCAAATCGTTGTAAATTTGGCAAATCAAATTACCAATTTTGCTTGTCCATGTGTGTTGTGCAAATGAATAGATAACATTACTATCTGTTGTACAATCTGGCAACTGTGTATTGTTTATGCATATATATATTCATCATCACTTTGCTGTGCAATCCTTAAGGAGCGTATAGCCACCATGGTAGCTGGCCACCTGGCAGGACGCCTTCACCAAACATTCACATGTTCCTGCAGCTGTGGTTTCTGTAGCTATTTGTTTGACATAATGAGGTTGACAGCCCCATTGACAACCTCATGTTAGTTGCCTTGTACGTCATCTGAGGCTTATTCTTTCTTTGTTTCCTCAAAGGCCCCCCCTAGAACTACACGGGGCCATATTTTTGTATAATTAAATAATTAGTAATCAATTCCTTTCTACTTAAACCGTGGCGTGTCATCTGAACAACAGTATCTCAAACTTCAGATGGAAATTGAATGGCAGACAAGAATTCTACAAACATCGAAATATCTTTGAAAGAATGTAAGTATCGCAAACAAACGAGCGCTGTCTTAGAATATTTAGTTACTTCTCTTCGATTCACAAAACGTTTGTAATGCAAGGTAATGCGCAGTGTTCATTTCAAGGCACGACCTTTGAATAATAATAATAATGGTTCTCCTAGAGGCATAAAAAACATGGTGTGGCGAAAAATACAAATAAATATTTGAAAACAAAAGTGAAACACAAAACCGCTCAGAACTGTCGATGTTCCTAGACAGCTAATATTTCATTAGTTAACTTTAAACACAAACAACGCATATAACGCAATATTCTTCTTCTTGGATTCTTTGCCACTGAGTGAAAGCGATCAGTGGCCATCAGGCCTCAATAGTCTCTTGTAGGGCAGTAATAAACTCTCTCTACTTTGCTCTGTTTAGCCACCTTTCGTGCGTTAATCTAACTCTGAATCGTGGTTATCATCACGTCCTTCGCAGTTCTCCGCCAAGTTCTCTCTATCGCCTTTCTTCTGAGGTCAATGGAACAGCTACTTTTGATGTTGGTTTAAGTGTCTCTTCATAGGTACACCATTAATCATCATCATTTTCCATAGCGCTCCTAATGGGGCATGACGCCACCACTACAGCTGGTTACCCTACAGTAAATTTGTATCAAGCCTTCACAAGCTATAGCAGGGTAGATTTCTGTAGCAATTTGTGTTTACATGAAAAAAAGTTGCCAGCCCCATGCTTGACCTCATACTAGTCGCACTCTGCGACATGCTTGAGGGAGCAATAGTCATATTATTTCTTTGTCTCATCAGAGACTGCCAGAACTACGTGGGACTATAACACAATCGATCAAGTATACATGATACATGCGTATGTCCCTAATGTACTTTCAGCACTGGAGAGTATACATTTTGTTATAGAATACTCGTATAACAAATAAAGAGTGTAAGTCGAAAACCTGTAACAAACGTCATGCTTGAAATACCCCTGACATTGTAGAGTATTAATGACAGTAATACAATCGATAACGCTGCATACTCATGTGCCACTGTCTTTTACTTCGCAGAAGCTGCAGCCTACTTGTCATTGCCTTATAGTGTCTACACATTTTGTTCTGCTGAAGGTTTCGTATGTGCCTCTGCAACTGGCATTTGCAGTAGACTTCTACAACAATTTGCGCCTCTTTAGCAAACGTATAACGTGACGTTCGTTACATTCTTAAAGCTACGCGTTCTTATAACGTGACATTCTTGTGCAATTCTGTTTATGGTGTGGCATTCTTGTGCAATTCTGTTTATACCGTGACATTCTTGTGCAATTCTGTTCATGGCATGGCATTCTTGTGCAATTATGTTTATACCCTGGCATTCTTGTGTAATTCTGTTTATAACGTGGCATTCTTGTGCAATTCTGTTTATACCGTGACATTTTTGTGCAATAATGTTTATACCCTGGCATTCTTGTGCAATAATGTTTATACCCTGGCATTCTTGTGCAATAATGTTTATACCCTGGCATTCTTGTGCAATTATGTTTATACCCTGACATTCTTGTGCAATTCTGTTTATAATGTGGCATTCTTGTGCAATTCTGTTTATACCGTGTCATTTTTGTGCAATTATGTTAATACCCTGGCATTCTTGTGCAATTATGTTTATACTCTGACATTTTTGTGCAATTATGTTTAAACCCTGGCATTCTTGTGCAATTATGTTTATACCCTGATATTTTTGTGGAATTATGTTTTTACTCTGGCATTCTTGTGCCATTCTGTTTCTAACGTGGCATTCTTGTGCAATAGTGTTTATACCGTGGCATTCTTGTACACTGATGTTTATACTGTGGCATTCTTGTGTAATTATGTTTATATCGTGGCATTCTTATACACTGATGTTTATACTGTGGCATTCTTGTACACTGATGTTTATACCCTGGCATTCTTGTACACTGATGTTTATACCCTGGCATTCTTGTGCAATTCTGTTTATAACGTGTCATTTTATTAAACCGCTGTAATAATGAAATAGCCCCCTGTAGTTCCCGGGGGAGGGGGGGGGTCTGATGAGATAAAGAAAGGCATGTCGTACAAGGCAACTAATATGAGGGTGGGCATGAGGCTGGCGACATCATCATGTAAGACTGCTAGAGAAAACGCGGTTGCAAGAGCATGTCAATGTTTTATACAGACTTCCTGTAAGGGGAGACCAGCTGCAGTGCTAGTTCTATAAGAAGCGAAAAGGAAAATAAATGAATAATAGTTAAACAACTCTGTAACAGAATAGGAAAAAAACATCAAAGGTTTAGCTTTTACTTAGAAAGAAATAATGGTCATCTGTATCTATTTGCTTAAATCCTTGAAGATAAAGTATCAAAGTAAGTAAGTCAGTTCTGAAAAAAAGGCCATAGGTAAGCAAAGTAATTACATTACAAAGACGAAGATACTCAGAAAGAATAAACAGAATAGCTCGACAATTAATATTCTGACAGACGGGGAGAGGAGTGTGGAAAGCTACAATACAAGCATAACTTATGAAAAGACCAATGTTTTTTTATCAGGAGCGGGTACAGGAACACGTCGGAAGAAGAGCACCCAGGACCTCACAAAAATGATGCATATTACCAGCTCAACAGAAGTGAACATGTGGTAATCTTCAGACTCGGCACAGGCCACAGGATGTTGAGACACCATCTATTCAACGAGCTAAAGATATGAACCACCGATGAGTGTAACTCTGGCGCCGATAAAATTATCGCTGAACATCTTCTTCAAAAGTTCCCAGCATATGAGGACCAGAGAAAACAATATGACCGTCACCAGTGACGTTGCTGGACAAACTCTATGGAGATTCAAACAATCGTCAGGCTATATCACTTCTTTATTTAAACTTATTCAAGTTGACGAACGTTCGATAGGCAGAGTGTTTAGAGTGCTGACCTCTCGCGACAAAGGCACCGAATTCGAGATACATTTGAGTTACGCTCCAGGCTACCCAGCTGTAAATGGGTACCTGACTCTGTTCTTAAGTTAGGGATGACAAAGGCAGCGAGGAAGGGAACTAGTTACCCCTACCGCTCGAAGCTGAATCTTGTACAATCAATAGTTTAACACTAACACCTAGTATAGTGAAGTCTCTAACACACACACACATATGTATATATATATATATATATATTATATATATATATATATATATAATATATATATATATATAATATATATATATATATATATATATATATATATATATATATATATATATATATATATATATATATATATATATATATATATATATATATATATATATATATATATATATATATATATATATATAATCTCCCCTTCAATGCAGACACGTTAAACCTTCCTGCCCTATGCCCACGTGTTTTTCCGTATCTTCTTTTTGTCTACGTCTATTTCCCCATTTCCAAGTGTGCTTGGGCCTCCCTCTGTTTTTCTTACCCTGGGTATTTCAGTTGTGGCAGTCATTTCCTTTCAAGGTGACGCACTCTTTCTTCGGCAGGCGTGCTAGGTCTGAGCTGCCTTTATGGTAGTACCCATGTTTTATTTTTATTATTATTATTTTAATATTTAATTAGATTCTTATGTGTCCTATCTAGCCCTCACTGTTTTTCTTTCCTTTCCCTGACGAAGACCTTGTGGCCGCAACGTTGGCTATTTTCTTTGTCTTTTGTCCTCGTAAGACGAACCACTTTGTTTCGATTTTTTTTTCCATACCCATCCATTGTATTTCAGATAAAGGACTCCTTTTAATGCTAACAGCTGGTTTTGTCACATATATATATATATATAATCATAGCTCGGTCTAAAGGAGACATTTCATCGTTTGTTTGTGAACCAGTCATCCTGGTGGTCTTGAATAAAGCTGTTATGTTGTTCAAACTGAGCTTTAAATGTACCGGCAATTTTACACAACTGACATAGCCGCGGTCAGGGTGCCTGAGTCTAATTCTGAAGTCCATTAGGTTTTAGTCTGTCACTCATTATTAATTGTTGTATTGGCATGGCGTAGCGTCGACTGGGTGACGTGTAAAACATCCTACGCCCTAGCACCCGTAATGATACGTAATTAATTTTCAATATCGTTTTCTTAATATCAAGCAGCTCATAGGCCTAGATTTCAACAGCCTTCCTAATTTGTGAATATATTTTTTCCACAAAACTGTTCAGTCTAAAACAATGATGAACAAACTAACAGAAAATTGAGCGACTTCAACTTTTCTCCAGAATTAAACCTTTCTAACAGTCATCGTTTTATCACTGTCAAAGCAAATCAGTGCAGCCATTGCCAGTAGCCAGCCGCATTTTTACAAACAGAGCTTCGGTTACAATAAAAACAAGTTTTGTCAACTGGTACAGTTAATGTTGATAAATTGAGAACAGAAAAAAGTAGATCACGAAAAAGAAGAAGAAAAATAAGATGAAAGTAGACTCGTGAATATATAAAAGAGATGAAGAGGAATACTTTCAGAGTGAATATATTGTACGGTAACTACTAGAGTAATTCTAAATTAACAAAATCTGTGATTATGAATATACTACATTATATATAAGTAGTACAATAGTTATTCTAG
Organism: Oreohelix idahoensis; assembly: GCA_024509875.1. NCBI lineage: Eukaryota > Metazoa > Mollusca > Gastropoda > Stylommatophora > Oreohelicidae > Oreohelix > Oreohelix idahoensis. The sequence continues at coordinate 998,080 of JAMPIV010003711.1, forward strand.
AACAACTGAATGGTTGTGATTGTAAAAATACAGCTGTGTGGTGAAAATACAGTGATGCAACGATAAAACTCCTCCATTTATAAAGATAAACGTTAAAAATAACATGTAGGGATAAAATATAGAGAAGATACGCTGCTACATAGTCGCCCACGCCATCGTTTTCTAGTGTCATTGAAAACCAACTAGTTAAAACATGGAGACAAAATGCCTATTCGTTTAGACGGGGTAGAAACGGAGAGAAAAGGAAAAAATGATGCGGTCTGCACACGTGTTTGAATCTAAAGCCTAGCAGACGCAATTTGTAGTTTTAAAAAATTACGCCACTAGTTGACACAATGTAAGAAATATGACTCGAAAACGACCTTAGCTCTTGTCAGAAACAGACGTATCTTAGAAGTTCTACGGTAAATAGTCGTTTTAATTTGAATATAGCGGCAAACACCGTGAACGAGTAGTAAAAACAAATTTCAAGACTAACATGGAACAAATTATGTATTTCCTTAATAATAAGTTTAGAAGAATAAAAGTTAGCTAGTTTGATAGTCCATCCTTCCCTGAGAAATAATATACTTTCAATTACGAAGACGGACAGATAACACGGAAGATATTGACGAAAGACTGTATTGTTCAATACAGACGAGCAGACAGTTATTTGTGCATACTTCTCACTAAAGTTACTTTTGACACGTCCTTGAGACTAAAGCAGAAAAACAAATTACATGTGGACAAGGGGCAGACAAGGAGGGTAGAATCTAAAAATAACTTAGCATAGAAATCTTATACGTAAGTGAGACAAGATTTGTGTAGTTTTTTTTGTAGTTGGTCCAAAACCAAGTGTAATTTTGGGAAAACCCAAGTTCAGACGGACAGACCGACCGAAATACATTACACACTAGACCGAAACTGGACTTAAATTGGACATTTAGGTTTAAATATTTAAACTGTAGAGGGGAAGCACTCCGATTGGACAAAGGAGTAATAGTATTGACAAAAATTTAGCCGGCAAGTGCCATTTGTTGAAGACTGTCCACAGACATAGATCGTTGATGCTTAGAAGTGTGACGACCATAAAAGATATAGAATATTACCAGTGGGACGCCATAGTCTAGCCAGCAGCTCAGCTGAGTTTATGCTAGTACAACGTATCTATGTGTTTTCATTTTGAATTGTGGTAAGGGAAAAATTATTCACCTTTTATTTAACCATTCTGAGTGATTGATACTGCCATATAATGAAAAATGATTACGACAAGTGAGTACTTATTCTAGGTCCCCAGCGACAGTCCAGGGCCTAGAGGCGAATGAATAAAATGAAAAAAACATATCCAAGAATGTAGAATACATATCTTTATTTCAGGAGATCAGTGGGAACATATCACCCACCTTATCATATGGAAGAAAGAGATTGATGAAAATATTTCAGATGCAGTGCAGTTCATAGAGGAATGGGAAACTGGTGCTACTTGATAACAGCCTGGATGAGATGTGCTGGGTCGGTCAGAGAGATCTGATCATGTCTTGTTATTTTATGTATTAGGGTTAATAAACATGGTGAAGTAGGCAGTGTGTTAACACATGGCCAAATTTTGTGGTTTCAGAGTTTCTTTGTCTGGCACTGTGCTAGTGCCAGATGTTTTGAAGAAGTCCAACGGTGGATGAATAAGAAGCCTATCATTTTACCTCAGCAACTGTGAGGAGTGGGCCAAGTGAACAACTTTACTACATCGTCACAGGCCAGTTAAGTACTGAAGACCTGGCCTGCTGCTGATTCATCAACCTCAATAAATAAAGTTAAAACCACTGTGCATAACGAACTTTACCACCATTTACCCTGTTAAAAAGTCAATGAACAGTAATAACAAGGACTAGATATGATGACACCACCACGACTCGACATCCAGTACTAGTTTTCCCAAAGACTGTAGTTATTATCAATATTAGCAAATTTCACTTATATATCTATGTACAAAACTTTTCATGTAACTATTCAATTATATGCTCTTTTATTGATATAAATTCATATTGTTTCATACGTCCTGACCAGAAGAAAACTTGGTTCAGGACTAAATAAATTTGAAAAAATTGTAAATTTTAAATTTTAAACCCAGTGTTAATTGACTTGATCATAGAGCTTAGTATTAGACCTAGTGTTTATATGTGTGTGTCTGTGTACTTAATTACCTGTACACCACATTTCAGTACCCTAGACATTAAACGTAGCTAACAGACATAATAGCAAAATAAGTCTGTTTGAGGTCATAGGTGGTAGCAGAAAGGCATCCTGTAAACTCACATAAACTGTATCTTCAGGGACCTTCACAGCTGACCTCATTCAGTACACTAGGTAACATAGCAACCACACTTAATAACATCAAAACCACCACATATATTGGGGGCTCGTCCGGGATTTAACTTTATCAATTATATAAGGGTCTCCTGGTCAGGGAATTAAACTATTGGGGTATAAGTTTGTATAAATTCCACAGTGTCCCTAAAATTAAAAGTTATTCATAAGTAAAATTTAAGGTGGAAAGTAAAAGTTGATGAATCTTCACAGCCAGTGGTAATTAATTAATTAGTGTTACTTTGGTAATTAGATTTTGTAATCTATCTTAGAACAGTATTAAAGAGTGTGATACAGAATGGCAGATCTAACCAAATTCAGATCGGCTGCTGTGCTGACTGCTAAGGAAATGAACATGGATGGTCAGGTTTTGATCCAATATGTAACTTCAGAATGTGACAAGTATATTGAAAGGGAAGATAGGAGGTTAGCTGAAGAGAAGAAGTTACAAATTGAGGCTGACAAAGAACTTAAGAGGCTGCAGATTGAGGCTGACAAAGAGGCTAGGGCATTGGAGGCAGATAGGGTGGCTGAAATAAAGCGGCTCCAATTAGAAGAAAAAAGGCAGAAAGAGAAGCAGAGGAAAAGAGACAGGCTGCTGAAGCAGAGGAAAAGAGACAGGAAGCTGAAAGAGAGGAAAAGAGACAGGCTGCTGAAAGAGAGGAAAAGAGACAGGCTGCTGAAAGAGAGGAAAAGAGACAGGCTGCTGAAAGAGAGGAGAGGAGATTGCAAAGGGAGCACGAGTTACGACTAAGGGAGTTGGAATTACAAGGCCATGCTCCTGAAAATGGTGCCAGCCCCTTTTCCTCCGATGCCACTGCTAGTCAGGGAGCCTCAACCTCAGCTATGGGTTTTCATTTAGACCATTTTGTTGAGAAAGACGATGACATAGAAGGGTATCTAAGTAGATTTGAACTTTTGGCTACTACGTATGGGTTAGAGAGAGAGAGAGAGAGAGAGAGAGAGAGAGAGAGGTGGAGCCTCAAGTTATCCCAGGGGCTTAGGGGTACATCGTATGAAGTTTTTGCCAAAATGAATAGAGACGACCAAGACAATTATAACATGCTAAAGCAGGCTCTGTTATTAAGATATGAAAAGAATGGTGAATTTTATCGTAAGAAGTTTAGAAATGCCAAGCTTTTGTCTGGGGAGACATACCACCAATTCTCTGCCAGACTGGAAACCTATTTGGAGAAATGGACTGCTCTGGGGAAGACCCAAGATCTCAAAGAAATGATCATGATAGAGCAATTAAGAGAGTCCATGGCTCCAGACCTGAGAAAATTTCTCATGGAACAAGGTGCAGAGAGGTTGGGGGAGGTATTGAATGTCGCTGAGAGGTATCAAGCAGCCCAGGCAGAGGTAGCTGGCTCTAAAAAGAAACATATAGAGAACTTTAAAGCCCCACAGCACTTTAATAAATTTGATACCAAAGAACAAGGTAACAGAGGTAGGACAAACTTTGATAGGCCTCGAAATGATTATCGTGATAGAAACTCACAGTTCAATGACCAAAAATATAATGAAAGAAAACCTTTTAACCAAGGAAAGAGGTGGTGTAAATGGTGTAAGAAGGACAACCATAACACCGAATTTTGTGAAAGGAAACCTTCTAACATTGCTGCAATGAAATCGGGGAACCAGAGATTAAAGGTTAAACCTACTGGACAGCAGGAACCTTATCACCCCCCAGTTTGTGAGGATGTTGTTTGTAACGGGGTCACCATAAGGTGCCTATATGATACAGGTTTGGATTTTGATTCAGTTGTGAGGTCTAGCCTAGTGGACCCAAGTCAGTATACCACCGAAACAGTGGAAATACAAGGGGCGACTAAGGACATACCACTCATGACACTTCCCATCGCAAGGATAACGGTGAAAACTCGCTATGTGGAAGGAGAAATCAGAGCAGCAGTGATAGATGAACCAATCTACCCTCTGATATTGGGGTGTAGATACGTCTTCTTGGGGAATCCCGAGAGACCTGTGATCATGGCGACAGTGCAGACCAGGTCACAGTCAAAGGAGGAAGAAGGTGAACCTATAAATGCTCATCTAGAAGAGATGAGGAAGGTGCAGGCTGAGGATAGGATACTCAAGCCATGTTTTAAAAAATTGCCCAAATGCCACACACTTCCAAGCAAGGGAGAGTATATTATGAAGCACAAATTGCTATACAGGAAGGCCGGAACTGGAACAAATGGTAACAACCAGCTGGTTCTTCCCACTTCATATAGGGAGAAAGTGATGGAACTAGGGCGTGCGATTCCCTTCAGTGGTCACATGGGGATCAGCGCCACAGGACAGCGTATAGCTTGTCATTACTTCTGGCCAGGGATAACGGAAGATATAAAAAGATATGTAAAATCCTGTCCAGAATGTCAAAGGGTAGCTCCAAAGCATTGGACTGCTCCTGCAACTCTAGGGGAAATGCCCATAGTGGGAACACCTTTTGAGAGGGTTGCAGTGGATATTGTGGGACCTCTCACTCGGACCAAGAGGAGGAACAGTTACATCCTTACTCTGGTGGACACTTGTTCTATGTGGGGAGAGGCGGTAGCCCTGTCATCAATTGATTCGAAACATGTGGCAGAGGCCTTACTTACAATATTCACACGATTGGGATTCCCGCATCAAATCTTGACTGATAATGGCTCACAGTTCAAGGGGAAACTAACGGAAGAAGTTTTTAAGCTATTTCAAGCCAGACAATTTCATTGTAGCCCGTACCATCCACAAGGAAACGGCCAGGTAGAGAGGTTCAATGGGACCCTTATTTCTATCCTGAAGAAGCTGGCACATGAGAAACCTGATATGTGGGATCAAATTTTGCCCGCTGCGTTGTTCGCGTACCGGGAAGTACCACATAGTTCAACCGGGATGGCACCCGCAACCCTGTTATTTGGGAGGCCAATAAAAGGTCCATTAGAAGCATTATTGAGGACCTGGACAGATGAGAAGGCAGAAGAGACTGTTACCTCATCATATCAATATGTGAACGAGCTGATCACTCGTCTGAAAGCTGGATGGAAACTGGCAAATGATTAATTTGAGACAAGCCAGGAAGAAACATGCAGCTTATTTTAATAGGAAAGCAAAGGACAGAGAATTAGCTGTGGAAGAGAAAGTGCTTCTTCTACTACCCGGCAGCAATAATAAGTTGCAAATTGGATGGCAAGGTCCATATACGGTTCTAGAGAAGGTGTCTAGAACAAACTATAAAATTGACAAAAAGGGGAAGGAGAAGATATATCATGTGAACCTTTTAAAGAAGTATCTGGACAGACAAATCCAGGAAGGCACCCCCTTACTGACCTTGGCTATCGCAACTGAAATGAAAAAGGAACCACTCACCTCACATGAATACCCATTACACCCCTGTGAGACAGCCGCACAGGTAAAAGTCAGTAAGCACCTGACTAAAAATCAGAGGGAGAGAGTTCAACAGGTTCTGGGGGAACATTCGGATGTGTTAACAGACAAACCAGGGCATACTAATTTGCTACATTATGGCATGAAGCTGGTATACTCAACACCAATCTGTATGAGAGCATATTCTGTTCCGTTCGCTAAGGAGAAGGCATTGAAAGAGGAGATAGATTATTTGTTGAAAGAAGGGATTATTTCTCACAGTGAATCTTCTTTTAGCTCCAGTGTAGTTTTGTTGAGGAAACCGTCTGGGGAACATAGACTGTGCATAGATTACAGGAAACTGAATGCTGTCACAGAAGGTCAGGTGGATCCATTACCGGACACAAAACAGTTATTTGCCAGACTGAACAAGGCAAAATATTTTTCGAAGGTGGATCTTAGCAAAGGCTATTACCAGATTCCAGTGAAGCCTGAAGTTCGACATTATTTAGCTTTTAGCACCTCGGAAGGGCATTATGAATTTAACATGTTGCCATTCGGATTAAAAAATGCTCCTAGTGTGTTCTCTAGGATGATTCGCAAATTGTTGGATCCCTTGAATAATCCATGTATCACGAATTTCATGGATGATATCCTCATCGCCACAGAGACATTTGAAGAACACATTAACTCTCTGAATATTCTATTTGATAGGCTCAGAGAAGCGAACTTGACTGCTAGACCAACAAAATGTTGTATTGGATGCAAAGAGTTGGAATTCTTGGGACATACTGTATATCAGGGTAACATGACCCCTAACCCCAAGAACTTGGAAAAACTGCAGAGAGCACCTAGACCGCAAACAAAAAAAGACGTGCGATCATTCGTGTCGTTGTGTGGGTTTTACCAAAAATATATCAAAAATTTTAACTCTATCTGTGCTCCTCTGACTGATTTGACTCGCAAGGGAAATCCAGATAAAATTGTTTGGTCAGCGCAATGTGAATTGGCATTCCAAGAGTTAAAGGAAAAACTCACTAGCAAGCCTATTCTCAAATTGCCTGATTTGACTCAGGACTTTGTGGTGAGAACGGACGGCAAGCAATGTAGGCCTGGGGGTTACTTTGTTGCAAAGGTCTTCTTCACCCAATGGGGAACTGAACCCAGTCGCGTATGCTAGCCGCAAGTTGAACAAAGCGGAACAAGGCTATTCCACAAGAGAAAAAGAATGTTTAGCGTTAATCTGGGCAATAAGAAAGTTCCAAATCTATCTGTATGGTAGGACTTTTGTGGTCCAAACAGATCACCAGCCTCTCGTGTTCTTATCTCAGGCCAAGCATGAAAATGCTAGATTGTTACGTTGGTCTTTATTGTTACAACCATATCAATTTCACATTGAATATATCCCGGGCTCACAGAATGTCGGTGCAGATTTCCTCAGTAGGCACCCCTGTGATCAAATTTAGAGTAGTTAGCAGGCGTAAGGAGTTAATTTTATCTATGTGTATCACTGGTTTTGGAACTTGCATTAGTGCATGTTCTCAGGTGGGGAGATGTGTGGTGAAAATACAGTGATGCAACGATAAAACTTCTCCATTTATAAAGATAAACGTTAAAAATAACATGAATAGATAAAATAAAGAGAAGATACGCTGCTACATAGTCGCCCACGCCATAGTTTTCTAGTGTCATTGAAAACCAACTAGTTATAACATGGAGACAAAATGCCTATTCGTTTAGACGGGGTAGAAACGGAGAGAAAAGGAAAAAATGATGCGGTCTGCACACGTGTTTGAATCTAAAGCCTAGCAGACGCAATTTGTAGTTTTAAAAAATTACGCCACTAGTTGACACAATGTAAGAAATTGGACTCGAAAACGACCTTAGCTCTTGTCAGAAACAGACGTATCTTAGAAGTTCTACGGTAAATAGTCGTTTTAATTTGAATATAGCGGCAAACGCCGTGAACGAGCAGTAAAAACAAATTTCAAGACTAACATGGAACAAATTATGTATTTCCTTAATAATAAGTTTAGAAGAAAAAAAGTTAGCTAGTTTGATAGTCCATCCTTCCCTGAGAAATAATATACTTTCAATTACGAAGACGGACATATAACACGGAAGATATTGACGAAAGACTGTATTGTTCAATACAGACGAGCAGACAGTTATTTGTGCATACTTCTCACTAAAGTTACTTTTGACACGTCCTTGAGACTAAAGCAGAAAAACACATTACATGTGGACAAGGGGCAGACAAGGAGGGTAGAATCTAAAAATAACTTAGCATAGAAATCTTATACGTAAGTGAGACAAGATTTGTGTAGTTTTTTTTTTGTAGTTGGTCCAAAACCAAGTGTAATTTTGGGAAAACCCAAGTTCAGACGGACAGACCGACCGAAATACATTACACACTAGACCGAAACTGGACTTAAATTGGACATTTAGGTTTAAATATTTAAACTGTAGAGGGGAAGCACTCCGATTGGACAAAGGAGTAATAGTATTGACAAAAATTTAGCCGGCAAGTGCCATTTGTTGAAGACTGTCCACAGACATAGATCGTTGATGCTTAGAAGTGTGACGACCATAAAAGATATAGAATATTACCAGTGGGACGCCATAGTCTAGCCAGCAGCTCAGCTGAGTTTATGCTAGTACAACGTATCTGTGTGTTTTCATTTTGAATTGTGGTAAGGGAAAAATTATTCACCTTTTATTTAACCATTCTGAGTGATTGATACTGCCATATAATGAAAAATGATTACGACAAGTGAGTACTTATTCTAGGTCCCCAGCGACAGTCCAGGGCCTAGAGGCGAATGAATAAAATGAAAAAACATATCCAAGAATGTAGAATACATATCTTTATTTCAGGAGATCAGTGGGAACATATCACCCACCTTATCATATGGAAGAAAGAGATTGATGAAAATATTTCAGATGCAGTGCAGTTCATAGAGGAATGGGAAACTGGTGCTACTTGATAACAGCCTGGATGAGATGTGCTGGGTCGGTCAGAGAGATCTGATCATGTCTTGTTATTTTATGTATTAGGGTTAGTAAACATGGTGAAGTAGGCAGTGTGTTAACACATGGCTAAATTTTGTGGTTTCAGAGTTTCTTTGTCTGGCACTGTGCTAGTGCCAGATGTTCTGAAGAAGTCCAACGGTGGATGAATAAGAAGCCTATCATTTTACCTCAGCAACTGTGAGGAGTGGGCCAAGTGAACAACTTTACTACATCGTCACAGGCCAGTTAAGTACTGAAGACCTGGCCTGCTGCTGATTCATCAACCTCAATAAATAAAGTTAAAACCACTGTGCATAACGAACTTTACCACCATTTACCCTGTTAAAAAGTCAATGAACAGTAATAACAAGGACTAGATATGATGACACCACCACGACTCGACATCCAGTACTAGTTTTCCCAAAGACTGTAGTTATTATCAATATTAGCAAATTTCACTTATATATCTATGTACAAAACTTTTCATGTAACTATTCAATTATATGCTCTTTTATTGATATAAATTCATATTGTTTCATACGTCCTGACCAGAAGAAAACTTGGTTCAGGACTAAATAAATTTGAAAAAATTGTAAATTTTAAATTTTAAACCCAGTGTTAATTGACTTGATCATAGAGCTTAGTATTAGACCTAGTGTTTATATGTGTGTGTCTGTGTACTTAATTACCTGTACACCACATTTCAGTACCCTAGACATTAAACGTAGCTAACAGACATAATAGCAGAATAAGTCTGTTTGAGGTCATAGGTGGTAGCAGAAAGGCATCCTGTAAACTCACATAAACTGTATCTTCAGGGACCTTCACAGCTGACCTCATTCAGTACACTAGGTAACATAGCAACCACACTTAATAACATCAAAACCACCACAAGCTGTATAACCATTTTTTTCTTCGGTTTGACAAGCCATTAAATTTTTTTGCTGGAAACACAGTCGGTTTCATTCTTTCCAATGTGTTATAATTTCTCTTAATTTTAAACCTCCAAGCTAAAAAACATAACACTGGCACCCATCACTTTGCTGTTACGCCTCTGACTGTATAATTATTGACCGCTGTGTTTCAGTAGCTGGCCATTATTCGCCTATAAATTAAGCAATATGCATTTTGAATTACTGTTGTTCTGAACAATAAACTATAAATTTTAACAATAAAGTTTCAGGTCGCAACAATGGGCAAATTTTACTTTTTTTTTTTTTTTTTTTTTGCCACGAATATATAGACCTATGATATTGGAGAAATATAGGCGTGGGAACTTCTTGGCTAATCATTTAACAAGTAAGAGATTTTACACGATCTTGTTTGATGGTCGACTGAGAATTTTAGAACTCAAATAGTAATATGATTTATGCCTTTTTAAAATGTATCTTCTTCTTCCTTCTTCCTCGTTCGCCCTGAAAAGGACGTTGGTTGCGTTGTGTCTGTTTACGCCTAAGCTGTGATATCTGCACCTTTCGGTCGACACATCCGACTTCAGCACGGCATTTTTTAGGGACCGGGTTTGCCTTCCCATTGCGATCCGCACTCGCTCAGCCAGACTGCACTGCTGCAGACTGTTTCCAGGACCACCACGTAGAGGTGGAGTGCGGTCTTGACCAGCTCTGGTTCGCTGGTCCTGATGCAAGCAGTACAGTTATGGGTCGCTGACTGCATTCACTATTGCTGCATCTTGGGGTCCCTTTTAAAATGTATGTATAGTTTAATATGGTAAAACGTGTACATGAAAGCTGTGAAAGGCGATGTCTTATTGGTATTGATCAAGCGGCGTTTGGGCTCTCTCTCTTCATCCAATGCCCTGTAGTGGCATCTCCATGTGCTCGCAAGTTGTTGTTTTATCACATGTAGCGTGTTCTATTTATCTGGACTCAGAGGAAGGAGCTGTTCCTAACATCATCGAGTGCTATAAAACCGAGAGGCGATAGAAAGTTTAATTGTGCATGTGTTGGTCAGTGTATGCATGTAGTCATTTATGGAGTTTAGCGATAACTATTGTACATTTGACTCACACGTAAAGTTAGTCCTATTGTATGGCTCTCAAACATGGAGAACAGCAAAAACAAAAAAGCTACATACAGACTTTGATAAATGGGTGCTTGCGAAGAATAAATATAACGATTAAAATAGTATGACATGGTCACCAATGTGGAACTGATGACAAAGTGCCAGTGGAACGAAAGATGAGAAGAAGACGCTGGCAATGGATAGGAGACACAATGAGGAAACCTGTGGATATCATTACAAAGCAGTCCTTGTTCTGGAACTCCCAGGGTAAGAGAAAAAGGGATAGACTAAGGAACACATGGAAAGAGGACTGGAAACAGAAGTAAAAATGGTGAGGAAAACGTGGAAAGAGCGTGAGCTGATGGTATGTGGTAGAAAGACGGTGTTTGTTGAAGGCCTATGCTCCTTGAGGAGCTAAAGGGTATTGATTGATTGATTGATTTATTGTACATTTGATTATATAAATTCCTAGCCTTTATTTTTAAAATTCTTCTACTTTTTATCATAATCGCAGTGGAAAGAAATAGGCTACTCAGTTTTATTAAGTAATATAGGTATAAACTGCCTACTCGCAAGACCTGTCAAAGTAGCCTCTTAATTGATCTAGTGCTGAGAATAACCATCTGAGTTTATCAAACATTGCTTTTGGATTACTGTCGTAACATTACGAGGTTTCTTCTCAAGATGTCAACATTATTATCATTAATCTTCAGCTCCATGCGGAGTTACACCCTCAGTAAGTTTACGTTACTTTTTTTCTGTCATGTACGATCCGTTGAAGTTCGTGCCACATTGTGACCAGTCATAACACAGTCGTTAATTTTTCTGTGCCTATCTTTGTTTCCCTGCACTGCACCATCTCTTATTTCTTCGCATTCGTTTATTATCTTTTGTTTACGCCTGCACCTATCGATGCTGTCTTTTCATGCAGTTGACAAACTTCATCACACCCTCACGTTTCGACATGACCGAATGCCATGTTATCATTTGATTGTGATCAGCACGCGAGTAGCCAGATGGAACAATAAAGATTAGGTCAACATATGGTTGATGTTGGTAGCCAGACTTTTGTGTAAGCCAGACGGACTGGTGATGGATAGGCAAGTGATCTTTTTCAGACCAGCCGGCAAGTGGCGAAAAAAAAATTGGTTCTGTGATTTGAGATAATTCATGGATAAAAAAAATGCAACTTCCAATGTCGTCTTGTTTTATAAGTCTGAACGCTAGATATACCACGTAACGATTTCCGGCAGACCTCTATAACAATCTTGAGTATTTAGGACACGAGGAAATAAAATCATCACTTTCGACAGACATCGTGTTGTAATAAACAAGATGGGAAGTGAGGGCAACCGTGGAAGAGATTATCAGATGTAATAATTAAGGGCATATCGCGTGATACAATGGTTTTGGTAAAAATAACACATTAAGGGCAATACCTTATATGGTCATGTAGTAACTTTCAGATTGAGTGGTGGTGGCATATTTACTAAAAATCAAACGTCTTGTGGTTGGTTTGAAATTAGAATCATAAACTAAACTTAATTATGACTGGGTTTTCACCAAACAGAACCCCACAAGATGACATTTGTGCGTGGGCAGAAAATTCATCATGAAACCTAGCCCATTTTAAGATTTTCCCACTGCATTTTCCTAACTTCGTCGAGGAGAAATCATAGACAGCCAGAATAAGAAGTAGTAATAATGATTTCAGTATATATACGACTAGGAGTATCTTCTAAAATTTGGAAGTGTAAAACTTCAAATACAGTACCGAGAGCCACTAGTCCGATGAACCTTCCTCAAGTGTGAAGAGTTAGGAGTTTATGTAAAACATCAGAACCTTATCCACCCGAGGGACGACTGCATCTTAAACAGTTGCACGACATTACGGCCTTTCTGTACATCAAGCCTTGAAATAATTTTTAACCCATTTAGGGTGAGTTGTAACTATTTTTTATTTGCAATTGACATGTATAAATGACTTTTTGATGTACAGTGGCAGATGACGCTGGCAACCTCACCATATAAAATAACTTGACACTTAAACAACCACTGCAACAACTAGTGACTTCTTCGTGCGGGTTTCCTCAAAAAGAACCAATAGCAGAAGTATCCCCAGACTCCATAGAAAGCAGGGAGTGGATGATGAAGACATCATGATATATGTATATCTATTAATTTTAATTCAGTTTTATTGTGCACATTTATATCTGAAAATGATACATTTGTTGGCTTCCGCTCGCCTAAAACACTTTCATCCGACTCGATGGGCTCAGATTTAATGCTCAGGGGCATCGGGAGAAATTCTGAGAAAGATGAAAAGGTGGAGGGAAGCAGAGGTTGCCTGATGCTAACATCAGGTGATAGGAAACTTAAGGGAGATTTTATCTTCTATTTCTCTCAGTTTTTTAAGGACCAGTTGTCAGAAGTCGATGCTAGACACCTATAACAGATGGGTCTTGAGCACACTTGACGAGGCAATCAGAGCAGTTACCCCGGCATTGCAAGGGACGTGTTGCTACCAAAGCACTCAACTCCAGAAGATAAGGAACAGTCAAGAATTCATTGAAAACGAAAATCTAGAGACAACTTACTGCAGGCATCTGCATAACTAAGTCAAAACTTAGGGGTTTTATTTTATAAAATCGCCACTTTTTCAGTTATAGTATCCAGTGGTGACAAATTATCTAAAGAACAGAAACTAAATTATTAAACTGCTTACTGATTGAACCATTTTCATTATCTGCCCTTGTTTTGACTACATTTCTGAAATAAATCTCTTGTTTTATAAGTAAATATAAATCATTAATTGAGTTAATCACTTGGGAGTGAATTTGATGTCTGCACCTGTATGAATCGTTAAAAAAAATACAATACACAGAGTTAAACATATAATTAATAATTTGCTGAATCACCTTCAGCTGGGGGCTCATAAAATACGAGTCAAAACATATTTTCTCACAGAAGTGGGCGGAGAATACCAAATTTATAACAAACTTAGATGACTCAGTTGTTATACTTACCATTCTAAAGATCCCTGTGAGACTTCCTGGAATAGAAGCACCAACCTTCTATTTATATCTCTGTCAAGAGTAATCTTGAGCGATGTTTGATACCTTTGAAAACCATCCTTTTACCAGAAGTTTGGTCATTAGCGGACCACCAATGCAGAGCAGGGGAGACAACCAGCGACAATATATATATATGTGTGTGCGTGTGTGTGTGTGTGTGTGCGTGTGTGTGTATGTGTGTGTGAAATTTATTTTTTTTTATTATTTTTTTTTTTTTGTAAATACCATTTTCAAAGTAAAAATACACCTTTTTTTAGAATGCATTTGACAATTGGCTTTTCTATACCGAGACACAGGATATTCTAAATGATAATAATAATCTTAATTTTCATATGATTTGGTTAGATCTTGATTTCATATCCAGAATGTTCCTCCCTCTAATGTATGTAAGAGGACAGGGTAGTAGACACATGCACAACCTTCTGTCACCTTTTTTTTTTTTTTTTTTAAATTTCCTCGCATGAGGTTGCATATTTTTTTCCTCGCATGAGGTTGCATTGGCCCCCGCCCAAACCCGGCTCTGGCCAAGACCACATGTCCCAACACAAGAAGACCCAATGACACCATGTTCCACTGTAGTGATCTTCAGTGTTCTCACACAAAGGACCTAATGACATAAATGCCACTACTGGGCCCTGTGTCTAGACACATGATCCTAGCCAAAGGCCGGATATTTTTTTTTCGCTTTTTTTTCGCATGAGGTCGCATATTTTTTCCTCGCATGAGGTCGCATTGACACCCGCCCCAAACCCGGCTCTGGTCAAGACCACATGTCCCAACACAAGAAGACCCAATGACAAAATGTGTCACTGTAGTGATCTTCTGTGTTCTCACACAAAGGACCTAATGACACATGAATGTCTTTTTTTTTCCTCGCATGAGGTCGCATATTTTTTCCTCGCATGAGGTCGCATTGGCACCCGCCCCAAACCCGGCTCTGATCAAGACCACATGTCCCAACACAAGAAGACCCAATGATAAAATGTGTCACTGTAGTGATCTTCTGTGTTCTCACACAAAGGACCTAATGACACATGAATGTCTTTTTTTTTTCCTCGCATGAGGTCGCATATTTTTTCCTCGCATGAGGTCGCATTGGCACCCGCCCCAAACCCGGCTCTGATCAAGACCACATGTCCCAACACAAGAAGACCCAATGATAAAATGTGTCACTGTAGTGATCTTCTGTGTTCTCACACAAAGGACCTAATGACACATGAATGTCTTTTTTTTTCCTCGCATGAGGTCGCATATTTTTTCCTCGCATGAGGTCGCATTGGCACCCGCCCCAAACCCGGCTCTGGTCAAGACCACATGTCCCAACACAAGAAGACCCAATGACAAAATGTGTCACTGTAGTGATCTTCTGTGTTCTCACACAAAGGACCTAATGACACATGAATGTCACTGTACTGGTCCCTGTGTCTAGACACATGATCCTAGCCAAAGGCCGGATATTAGGTTTTTTTTTCCTCGCATGAGGTCGCATATTTTTTCCTCGCATGAGGTCGCATTGGCACCCACCCCAAACCCGGCTCTGGTCAAGACCACATGTCCCAACACAAGAAGACCCAATGACAAACTGTGTCACTGTAGTGATCCTCTGTGTTCTCACACAAGGGACCTAATGACACATGAATGTTACTGTACCTTTTTTTTTTCCTCGCATGAGGTCGCATATTTTTTCCTCGCATGAGGTCGTATTGGCACCCACCCCAAACCCGGCCCTGGTCAAGACCACATGTCCCAACACAAGAAGACCCAATGACAACATGTGTCACTGTAGTGATCTTCTGTGTTCTCACACAAAGGACCTAATGACACATGAATGTTACTGTACCGGTCCCTGTGTCTAGACACATGATCCTAGCCAAAAGCCAGATATTAGGGCGTTGGGTTTCCACAGCGTTATTAATGCTGTAGACAAGGTTCAGATGAACAGTGATTTGGGTTTGATAAAATAAAAGAGTATGAGGAAATGGTTTAGAAAATTTGAGTGGTCTAGAAAACAGACCATTTGTCTTAAAGATGGGAGATAAAGGGTTGTACACCTAAGCTTAGAGGGAAAGGGAGAGAACCCTTTAAATCAAAGCTACTGAAAACAAGGCTGATTTACACTTAGATAGTTTCTATGAGTACACAGTTATGGTGTAGAGAATTTGTATATCATGATTGTTCTAGTAAGACTTAGAGAAGGGACTGTAATATTAAAGCAAAAACCTCCAAGGGAGACAACAAATAATTAACGCCCCTTACAGGTTTGTGAGTTGGGAAGAAAAACAAACGCACGAGAAAAATATGAGTAGGGTGTAAACAGTTACGGAACAAAGCTCACTGAGTTGCCGGCGTGGAATTAAGCGTGAGTTTGTGATCGGTGAGTTGGAACAGGACAGACCAATCGGATTGACTGAAAAACAAGAACGGATCATGGGACAATGATTTGAAGGACAAAAGAAATTAGTCCAGTCTGTGTAACCAAAGTGGCAAGATGTGTATTGCCGGGCTCTCAAGAAGTGAATTCTGTGGGTGACAGAAGTTCGCACAGAACAAATAGATAGCTTTAGACTTATTAGCGGTAGCAATTCAGAGGACTAGATTAAACTGTGTTTTAAAATATAGGGCTAGCTCCTAGGTGTGATAGTAGGAAACTGTGATAAGTATTTGGGTTCTGTATAATTACGGTAAGATGACTTTTGACTTTTATTATGCATAAACTATATGAAGAGAGACATGTTTCAGAAATACGGTCAACATATTATCAGAGGGTAATGACGCTCACATTTAAGGGAGCATGCAACAAAAGAGAACATTAAAGCAAAGGCACAATTAAAATTGCAAAGTGGATAACTTTTATTAGCAGATAGCCAGGATGGGCTGTTATATAAAAGGAGATGAGGCTTAGTCATAGACTAAGGATAAATAAGCGAGGGTTTTGCAACACACTGACATCCATGACATAAATCATGCGCTCTCTCACGTCAGCGTAAGTATCGATGCTGCCACAGAAGTACCTGACATTGTTTGATTTGCAAATATAAACTTTGATTTGATTATGATGCAATTAATTGAGTTAAGTCTGACCAGGTTGATACAAGAGGGAAATAGTATACAAGGACTTAAGGAGGCTTTAGCAAGAGTCCTGAGGATACAGTAAGAAAAGGAGGATAAAATATTAACAGACTATAATATATATATATAAGCCAGAGTCTGTAGAAGAGGTAATAAGTACACCTTTGAAACCTAGATTGAATCAGGGTCTGGATGTATAGATTGAAATGGAGATTTATGTCATATGCACTCTGTTGGAAAATTGTGGATCTTGTATCATGTAAATAAAACTGTTTTCATTTGGAATACCACCACACCAGTTGGTTTGATCTATAAAAAGTTGTGGAGTGGGTGCGGGAATAAGGTATAAACTCATATCTATATATCAGGAAATACTGCTATACGAAGTAGTTACTGTCTAACAACAACAAGGAGGGAAGAACGAGTCCAGGGTAATAAAAGAAACGAACCATAACTCATCCAGGAATCGACAACTCTGGTGGGGATGGCCAGTCAATAAGAGATAGTTCTTACTTGGAAGATGAGTCAATAAAGCATATTGACAACTTGAAAATACAAAAACTAGGCCTGCCATCTGTCATCTAGTTTACCTTAAAAGAAGACCCTGCACTGTGACATATTACTAATTGAAGCCGTAACCAGTCCACGGCGCTGTCACACTTCCTTGCTCGCCTATTACGACAATCCTGATAGGTTACAGTGTCATATTTACTAACTCCCCTTTCGGGCTCTGCTAATACACGAGCGGTTTTATTTTTCGTGTATTCATGTTCAATAATTTATTCATCTATGGTAATTCTACTTCTTATGTAGCATGGTGATTTTTTTTCGGTTTCCCCCTCAAGTGCACGGAGGGAGTCCTGACTTAATGACATGTTAAGTTTCTTTAGAAAGTATATATACTGTTCAAAAAAAGAAACGCATAGCTATCCGAGGGCACGTTTTTATGAGTTTGTAAGAAAAATTTGGTGCTAGGGTATATAAAAACCAGCCTCAAATGTTCTTTACAGTGTCAAATGCACGTGTTGACCTGAATTGCGTTCGTTTTTGTAATAGTAACGATTTTGTAACAACGCAGTGGTCAATAGTGTTTATGACGCAATTTTTGACCACAGCTCATGTTGCGCGCACGTGAAAGCAACAAAATTTGGGGTGAACACTATTCACTGACTACGCAACTGAAACCCTATAAAAGGATAACGCTACACACAAAAAAACTCAATTCATTTTCAATCAGACATTTATGGCGTCTCTATCGATAAATTTAAGGAACATTGCTATTGGCCGACTGCATGCAGGCGAAAGTCAAAGTCAGGTTGCCAGGCATCTAATCGTGCATCAGAGTACCATCAGTCGACTTTGGCACCGGTTCCAAGCCACTGGCTCAATTGAAGACCCCCATCGCAGTGGACGACCCAGAGTGACAACAGCAGCGGAGGATCGCTTTATTCGGCTTCGTCACCTCAGAGACCGGTTTACAACAGCTTCTTCAACTGCCCAGTCATTGCCTGCAGGACGTCATGTGTCTGATCAAACTGTCCGGAATAGACTGCATGACGCTGGACTTTGGGCACAACGACCTCACCGAGGACCTGTCCTTACGCACCGCCATCGCCAAAATCGACTTCTTTGGGCCAACCAGCATCGTCCCTGGGCAGCTGACAATCAATGGAGACGTGTCAGGTTTAGTGACGAATCTTTCTTTTTGTTGCAGCGTCATGATAGACGGCGTAGGGTCTACCGTAGGCGAAATGAACGTTTTGCCCAAAATTGTGTTGATGAAGCTCCGCCGCACGGTGGTGGAGGTGCAATGGTGTGGGGAATGATCAGTTACAACGGAAGGAGTCAATTAGTGCACATTGAAGGAGGTTTGAATGCGCACCGATTCGTCAATGGAATTCTTCGACCCCATGTCTTTCCACTTTTGGCTGCCCAAAGGTCTGTGTTTCAACAGGACAACGCCAGACCACATTGTGCACTGTTGACCACGCAGTTCCTGACTGCCAACAACATTCTCACCCTTCCCTGGCCATCCCTGTCTCCAGACATGAGTCCGATTGAGCACCTGTGGGATGAGCTGCATAGACGTGTTTGTCGCCGAGACGTTGCTCCAGCCAATCGTCGTGATCTGTTCCAGGCACTCAGTAAGAGTGGGCAGCCATCCCACAGGCTCACATCTGACGTCTGATCGCATCCATGCCCAGGAGATGCCAGTCGCTGATCGATGCAAGAGGAGGCCACACACCATACTAACGGGAAAGCCCGTACGCCAAAAAAACTCTCTTGACCCAGATGCAAAACAACTGTCAATTGATTGGTTGAACCCTAATGTATTCTTGTGTGCAATTTGAATAATTAACTCATTAAATTAAAAAAGCTATTGAATGTCAAAATTATGGCTATGTGTGTGCCTTCAGTAGCTATGCGTTTCTTTTCTTTTTTTTTTGAACAGTATAGATCAAGATATGTTAAAATATAGTTAAAAAATGAAGCACAATTTAAAAAAAAAAATATTTTCTTGTTTATTATTGTGCATAAATTGTGCAGTGTAAAGGAGTTATGGCTTTTGTTAATTTTAAGGAATAAATAAACATAAACCTAAAGCTTTCCTATACATATCACTACTTAAAGTCCAAAAATATGCACACGCACACACTTAATTAAATAAAAGGAGTCACGGTAGCACAGTGGTTAGTGCACTGGCTTCCTAGCTCGGTGGTCCACGGTTCGATCCCCGGTTGAGGTGGGGTTTTATTTAGACCACAAACGGCTCTGGGGTCGACCCAGTCTCAGGAATTGGGTACCAGAGCAACTCTGGGAAAGTTAAGGCGGCCGGCGTGATGCTGACCACATCACCCCTAATGTGCCGATGGTCGAGAAAATATAGGCCTAACACCATATTCCCAATATGCATCAATGGGCGTGTAACGGTATCCTTACACACTTTATTGGCAGTTTCTTATAGGCCAATAATTTTGACGTAAGAATTTGATAACTAAATAATTTAACATGTCTACTGCAATATATTCGAACAGGTGCTGAGTCGTAATAAGAAGTCTCAGTCGAAGCTATGCCCCAACAAATTTTCTTGTGGTTGTGTTTATGCTGCTGTCTATATATACAAGCGGTGGACTCAGTCGAATACATTTATACTCCTGCAGACCGTAAGTTTCTTTTCTGGCTTTCTTAAATGTAAATAAATTTGATACCTGTAATCTGCATTAAATTGACCGGAACATATAAAGAAAAATAATAATTAATAAAACAGGACTAGTTAGAAGGATGATTTTATTAATATTATTCGTCAGCAGAAGAATACGCAAACGATGAACACAGTGGTAAGCTCATATTGGACCACTGATTGTAAAACCAAACAACCAAACAAACGAACAAACAAGTAAAATGCAATAGCATGGGCAACATGTCAGTTCCTTCAAAGTCAGTTCCTTCAAAGTTTCATAAAAGTATGGCAATGCTATGCATAGCTGTAAAGGAATATGAATGAGGATTAATAGTATATAAAAATTGGACAGCGTGAAAAAAAAAACTTAGTTAAAATTTACCGGCCCTGTAAATTGGCCTCCCGACATAAGCACATTGGAAAAATCGGCCCCGAAAACTGGCCTCTCGTCCTTAAGAGATACTGAACATCCCGCTAAGAAACGACCTCCAAAGGAAGGGAATCACCAACAAATAATCCCCAGGGAAGCATAGAAGAAAATCCGTTGAAAGACACGAAAATGACAACTCTATTTGAATACTTGATTTACAATAACCAGACAAATCTCAGTAGAACAAGAGAAGAGAAGAAGACGGCGGAGATGGATAGGGCACATATTTAGGAAACTTGTTGAAAGTATAGCATTATCAGGCAGTCTTTGTAATCCCCTGAAATCCCCAGGGTGAAAGAGGTAGAGGGAGACCAAGGAACACATGGAGAAGAGAACTGAAGACAGACATGGAGGAGATGAAGAAGACATGGAGAGACCTTGAACTGATGGCACGTGACAGGCAGTGGCGTATCCTGGTAATGCGAGCTAGGCGTGCTGCTACTTAAAATGAATATGTACGCCTACTATTTAACTTCTTCCCCTCTTAATTTAAAAACCAACTATATTCAATTACGCAACGATAGTTATTAGGGGTATATGTCAACTATCTCCGAAATACTAATTAACTTACAACTTGAAACTCACTGTCACTGTAATAATCTGCATTTCCGGCAACTAACAAAAATTAATCACAAAAAACACTGGACGGACACAACCGATTTTTACAACTCGAGAGCTGCAGAACCACCGCACGCATGTTCGCATTGCATTTACGTATCTGGCCATGACCCCGATCCAATCAAACCAGTGTTCAGACGTGAATCCGATAGGTGCCGCGCGCATTGTGACGGAATTACCCGAGAAACTTCGGGCGATTGCTACCAACCAATAAAAACTGCACTATAAAAAGCGTCTGGGGAAACTGAAACAAGATTATACTCGTAGATTCTATGCGGGAAAATCCGTTATCCTGGTGCGTGCGGTCCGAAAGCAGAACATTACAAGAGAAATATTTTATAGAATAATAAATTAAATTTTTATTTTCCTTCGGGCATAGGTGTGTGCAGCATGCACAGCACACATAGAGAATACGCCACTGGTGACAGGAAGACTTGAGCTGATGGCACGTGACAGGAAGACTTGAGCTGATGGCACGTGACAGGAAGACTTGACATAAGTTTGTTGAAGGCCTATGCTTCTTTGAAAGCTGAAGGGTGATGATGATGGTGATGATGATGATGACTAAAATACTTCGGAAAACACCAAAATAACGGCGGAGGATGTGATAAAGAAGCAAGATAAATACCAGCGTTTGATTAGTGGTTAACTTTATACATTCAAGAATAGTGATGGATTTTGCAGTTATCTGGAACGGCTGACGGTTCCTCAAACCTCAGCGTAACATGTCTTGTATATAGTCTGCATTATAAATGAGAAAGGGCTGGTAAGTGAGTGCTGCTGGATAGATATGATGCCAAACTTCAACTCAGTTGCTTGATGGAAAGTTTTAGGAAATCGAAGGACTTCGCAAACCTATCAGCTGTTGTGTGAGCCGACAAAGCCTTCTCCGGGATAAAAATACAAGTGTTGCATCATAATCATTGCCATCCTTACCTTCATCTCCGTGAGGTGGAGGTACTCAAATCATGACAATGCCTTCATCTCCGTGAGGTGGAGGTACTCAAATCATGACAATATCTTCATCTCCGAGAGGTGGAGGTACTCAAATCATGACAATGCCTTCATCTCCGTGAGGTGGAGGTACTCAAATCATGACAATACCTTCATCTCCGTGAGGTGGAGGTACTCAAATCATGACAATATCTTCATCTCCGTGAGGTGGAGGTACTCAAATCATGACAATATCTTCATCTCCGTGAGGTGGAGGTACTCAAATCATGACAATGCCTTCATCTCCGTGAGGTGGGGGCACTCAAATGATGATAATACCTTCATCTCCGTGAGGTGGAGGCACTCAAATCATAACAATACCTTCATCTCCGTGAGGTGGAGATACTCAAATCATGACAATACCTTCATCTCCGTGAGGTGGAGGTACTCAAATCATGACAATACCTTCATCTCCGTGAGGTGGAGGCACTCAAATCATGACAATACCTTCATCTCCGTGAGGTGGAGGTACTCAAATCATGACAATACCTTCATCTCCGTGAGGTGGAGGTACTCAAATCATGACAATACCTTCATCTCCGTGAGGTGGAGGTACTCAAATCATGACAATACCTTCATCTCCGGGAGGTGGAGGTACTCAAATCATGACAATACCTTCATCTCCGTGAGGTGGAGGTACTCAAATCATGACAATACCTTCATCTCCGTGAGGTGGAGGTACTCAAATCATGACAATACCTTCATCTCCGTGAGGTGGAGGAACTCAAATCATGACAATACCTTCATCTCCGTGAGGTGGAGGTACTCAGATCATGACAGTACCTTCATCTCCGTGAGGTGGAGGTACTCAGATCATGACAATACCTTCATCTCCGTGAGGTGGAGGTAAATTAATATTAGACAAACATAAAGGTATGTTTTCAGGCACTCGTAAGAAATAAAGAAGTAGAACACTTGGACAACAGAAAAACAACAGACGTGAGTGGCTTACCCAGGGTTCGAACCCCGTACCTTCCGTACGACAACTCCGCCTAGCTATACAAGCGAATCACACTGACCCCACGGCCAGCTAGGCATCCCCAAAATAAGGATGCTTTACTGACTAGTCATCAGTGCGAAACACAAGGTAACACCGGAAGTATACAGTGGGCAACTCAGCCCATTAATGACGCAATCACTTCTGTTGTTCCTCTATACAGCAGTATATGTCAGTCCAAACAAGACAAAGACCTTTATACTGTGTCCAGTAAATGATAGAAGACTTAAGGACAGTAGTAAAGAACAGAGGGTAGGTTTCTGGTATTGTATAAACATTAATAACACATAAGGAAGGGAAACCCGAGGCCTGTAAACAGTAAATTAATATTAGACAAACATAAAGGTATGTTTTCAGGCACTCGTAAGAAATAAAGAAGTAGAACACTTGGACAACAGAATGTTATGAGGTGGAGGTACTCAAATCATGACAATACCTTCATCTCCGTGAGGTGGAGGTACTCAAATCATGACAATACCTTCATCTCCGTGACGTGGAGGTACTTAAATCATGACAATACCTTCATCTCCGTGAGGTGGAGGTACTCAAATCATGACAATACCTTCATCTCCGTGAGGTGGAGGTACTCAGATCATGACAATACCTTCATCTCCGTGAGGTGGAGGTACTCAAATCATGACAATACCTTCATCTCCGTGAGGTGGAGGTACTTAAATCATGACAATACCTTCATCTCCGTGAGGTGGAGGTACTCAAATCATGACAATACCTTCATCTCCGTGAGGTGGAGGTACTCAAATCATGACAATGCCATTTGTTCTGTGCTATAAGGTCTAATTTGTCCATGTCTTCTTTATCCTTTTAAAGTGTATCGTCTGATATCTTCACCGCATGTTTTTGATCTCCCTCTATTTCTATGACCTTGGTGATTCCAGAATTAGGACTGCTTTGTAATGTTATCAACGCATTTCCACAATGTGTATTCCAATTCCACAATGTGTGTTCCATAGTTTTGTCTTTCCTCTTATATTAACTATTTGTCTTCCTCTGTTTATTTTCTAAGAATACACACACTGTTCAGGCAGAAATATTATACCCTTCATCCTTCTACAAATACATGAACACACTGACACTTGCACAAAGATTTTTATAAATTTTCTGAACAATACAATAGAACTTTCAACTCCTAAAATAGATTTTCAAATAAAATGTGACTATTTATTCCAAAGCTATCGCAGTGAATGGCAAAAAAGTCCTGACACTCGTTCAACAAAAAGCATCATGGAATGAAGCAGAAGGCATCTGCAAAACAAAATTTGCTAAACAAGGAGGAACTCTTGCTAGAATAGACAGTGCAACAGCTACACGCCTTCTGGTTCCGCTTGCACAGGCCTCTGGGTAAAATCCATTTTATTTTCTCTGTCTAAAATATTAAATTTATAGCTCTACAGTGTATGTCCGTGATAAATGGCTGAGGTAGTTCTACGCACAGAAAAATATAATAAATAGCTATAACTTCTAGTATTTTAAGTAATGAGTAATCTATGTTTTGTTGTGCGAGCCAAGGAAAGAAGAAAAGACACTGAAACTTTACAACAAAATTAAACCACTTCACAACTAAACTGTAAGACTTATCCTACTGCTGCTTAATACCATTTCAGAACGTTTATGTTCTCTTTATTAGCAATTAACACGTCTAAAAGCACACATGCACGTGCACGCACCAGAAGAATTAAATTGGTATGACAAGATCACTACCGTGGAACGACAGCAAAGAACCAGAGACATACCGGTGAAACAAGATATGATGAACCGGCGTTGGCTTCTTATAGAAGGCATATTTTGCATATTAATTTCCTTGAATGTCACAGTGCAAAGAAATCTCCTCTTTCTTTTAGTATTCTTAATTTAATATTGTTATCTGTTCCTCAAGCTATGCCTATGTTGCTGTCAAGATATATGTATGGGTTAACATATTGCATTGTTGTTTCTTCAAGTGCAGTCTGGCTGTCATGTGCAGTAATTATTTCCATAATCTTTGTCCTTTCTTCGTGTACTTTCTGACCCCGATGCAGTGACCTCACTTTCATTTGGTTACGGTTATGGAACAGAAGATCCAGGTCATCGACAAAATGCAGATCGTCAGACTGTTTTAGAATGTATTGTAAAACTCTTCCTCAATCCCAGTTACAAGTTTTTAAAAAAAAAAAAATATTGTGTAGGAATGCTTTCCATGCAGTGAAAAGTTGAATTTAGTGGTGCCATTCTTGCATTAATGTGCAACTGACGTCACGAATCTGACAAATGCTAGTGGAACAAGAGATGATGAGATGCTGGCGATGGATAGGACACACATTGGGGAAACCTGTTGATAGCATTACAAGGCAGTCATTGTTCTGGAATATCCAGGGAAAGAGAGAGAGACTAAAGAATACATAGAGAAGATAACTGGAGACAAATATGAAGGGAATGAAGAAGATAGAGGAAGACCTGAGGGAGGTGATGGCACGTGACAGGAAGACTTGGCATAAGTTTGTTAAAGGCCTATGATCCTTGAGGAGCTTAAAAGTTATGATGAAGATTCTAACATTGATTTCATTTAGGCATCCGCCATCTGAAGTCAGGACGGATTCAAGAAAGTTAAACTGTTTCAAATGATTTTATGTTTTCCCTTCTAAAAATATATGACGCTCCGGAGTGTAATCGATGACATAATCATCATTGCGGCTTTCTTGCTATTCATCTTCTTCTTCTTCCTCGTTCACTTTCAGACGCCAACTTGAATACGTTCAAAGACAGCAGTCGTCTGCTTGAAGCTGTTGGCATCTCCGTAGAGCTTTTACATGAATGGTACTGGTGATAACCATATGTGCTTTCTCTGTTCCTGATATGTTGGGCATCATTGAAACAGTGCAGCTGTCATCTTATCGATGCCACAGTTGCACTTATCAGTAGTTCTTATCTTTAGCTTGTTGGATAAATTATATCCTGATCTGTTGTGGCCTGTGCGATGTCTGAAGATTACCACTTGTTCACTTCTGCTAAGCTGGTAATATGCATCATTTGTTTTTGTGGCCTGGATGCTCTGCTTCCCACTTGCTCCTGTATCTGCTTTTGATAAAACTCTTGGCCTCTTCATATAGTATTATACTTGCTAATCTAACCTTTACTGGTTCTGTGGTGGGAAATTCACCATTGACGATATTTTACCAAATGTCAACTTTACAGTCTCGGGCACTTCACATTTAAAGTGAACTAGCTCGTAGTTTCTCTGGGATCAAGGAAAAAAGTATCTTTAATTGGGGATACTGCACTATTAAATGCCGGTGGGAGAGGTTAGTCAGAAAATTCACTAGCTTAAAACTTGTTCTCTCCGTCACTTTGAAATCTCCCAAACCAATCGCCGTGATGTGTCTGATGCCGATACCTGATTTATCCTACGTTTTCATTTACTAATAGATACATAAACTAAGTAGTACTAAATTTAACTACGGTATACGAAAAGATACTTTGTGGATATTTTGTTTTAATCCTGCAGGTCTAGATTTCGTTTTTAACTTTGTGGGCCTTTCATTCTACGCCTGTGTCCTATTTGGTGACTGTGCGCGCTTGTAAGCGCTGCGCCTAAACAAATTTAAAACTAGATGTTTTAAAATGTCCATTATTGTGCGTGTGTGAGTGTGTGTGTGTGTGTGTGTGTGTGTGTGCGCGTGCGTGCGTGCGTGTGTGTGTGTGTGTGTGTGTGTGTGTGTGTGTGTGTGTGTGTGTGTGTGTGTGTGTGTGTGTGTGTGTGTGTGTGTGTGTGTGTGTGTGTGTGTGTGTGTGTGTGTGTGTGTGTGTGTGTGTGTATTGCTTTTACATTCTAAAATATCGTTATTATTACACGACTATTACTTACATTGCCCTATGTAGTTTCTGGGTGTCTCTGAAGAGCTACAAGGTGACTGTGAGGTTATGCCTGGGGTTGGCAACCTCATCGTGCAAAAACAATTGTCACATAAATCACTGTTGCAGGAACACGGGAATCCTTGATCTCCTTGATGCAGGTGGGACCAGCTTTAGTGGCAGGGGTGACCAGATTTAGTGGTAGTGCTATGCTTCACTGGGAGCGCACAGGAAAATGATGAATGATGAATACTTACTTTTCCCCGTGTAGTTCCCATGGGGAAATCTGAAGATGCAAATAAAGAATATAACTACCACACCATCAGGCATGTCGTACTCGGCTACTAAGATGAGGTTGTGCATGGAGCTGAAAATCTCATCACGTTAAACAAATTACCACAAAAACAACCGCTGCAGGAGCTACTAATGTCTGCAGGCTGTAAGAGATTCAGTTGTGGCTGCATATTTCGTGAGGAGTGCAAATGAAGATGATGATGATTACTTACGTTTACTCGGTTTAAACAAGTGAAGCCGGGAAAGGGGGGAGGGGGGCAAGTTTTAGCGATTCACTTTTATTATAGTTTCTGTTGAATGATATAATCTCGGTGTCGCAAGGAGTAAAACAGTCTTAGATCTGCGGTGGATTCAGGCTCGATAATCGTCCCCCTTCTGCTCAAAAAGGGGCATAGGCCTTCAACAAACTTACGTCAAATCTTCCCTTCTCGAGCCATCATTGAAAGTCTTTCCATTTATTCCTTTTTCGTTAAATGTACGAACATTCCACGTGCCAAATCTGGAGAATTTTCATAGCAGAAAAAAAGGATAATCAGCAACACAGGCTCGTTTCGTCTTTCTTTGTGTTGTATCATGACCTCCCCTCTGGTGAAGGAGCTGTCATGCCCATTTCAGGGCAGCTCGGCCACCTTTGGTCCAAACCTGGCATCCAGCTCTCACCTGTGGCTCCTCGTAGCTGTCAGCATGGGACAGCGGCCACCCCCCGGGCAACGGCTTTGACAGGCCGGCTAAATTAGGTGAGGGTAGCCGACAGGTTATAAACCGTCGGTGAGTTAGGGTCTGCCTACCCATGCATGCGAAGACTGGATTCGATAGACTGCGCGGAAGAAACCACCTATTGGTTCAACGGGCATGACGGCGATTACCAGCAACGCGCTGTGGAGCGTAAGGAGCACGGCAAGGCACGTAGAAAGCCCTGGTCATCCACTGCACCTGACTTCATCTCCAGTCGTCTTGACTTGTCTTGCCACTGGATTAAGATGGACCCAGGCGAGAGAGTGAGGTCGACGAATTGCGCAACTCTTCCTCACTTTAATCCAAATCACTCACTACGCAAGTCACTCTTTCATCCATTCATCCATCCACTCACAACAAGTCCTGTGGCGATGGGCGAGCGGCGAAGCGGCAGGCGTGGGTATGCTGGCAGTCGTAGTCGCAGACCTACACACAGGCGGCTCAGGCCATATGGTCGTCTTCCACTGATCGGAGCAGCAGTGGGATTCGGCAGCCCCCTGAGTGTCTGAGCAGCCCTCTTTAGGAAAGCACTGCTCACCTGCATGGCACGAGGAAGGGGCTAGAAAAGGTGCCCTAAACATTGCCTGCTCCACCATTACCTAACCAGCTTACCGCGTTTGGTGGGTACCCTACTTCAGTGGGCGACACATAAGAAAAAGAAAGGACAGATTTTTCCCACTCATTCTAGGCGCATGGAATGTGCGCACTCTCCTTGACAAAGACTTTAACGCAAACAGACCTGAGAGGCGAACTGCCCTGATTGGGAGAGAACTGGCCAGATACAACATTGACATAGCAGCACTGAGTGAAACTCGACTTGCAGGCGAAGGCCAACTTTGCTAAAAGGGTGCAGGTTATACATTCTATTGGAGCGGAAGAGGAACTGAAGAAAGACTAGAAACAGGGGTTGGATTTGCAATCAAAACAGCACTTGTTGGCAAGTTAGCGGGGCCCCCAAAGGGAATAAATGACCGACTCATGACAGTCAAGATCCCCCTGCTTTATGGAAGAAAACATGCCACCATCATTAGCGCGTATGCATCAACTATGACAAACCAGGATAACGTCAAGGATAAGTTTTATGAAGAACTACATGCAGTCATTGCATCAGTTCCTAAAGCTGATAAGCTCATAATTCTTGGTGACTTTAATGCAAGAGTAGAGTATGGCTCAGATCGCTGTAACACAATGGACTTCTTCTCCTGGAATGACCTCCTTGCACTTTTTGGAAAGTACGGCGTGGGTCGCTGTAGGAAGAAGGACAGCAAGAATGACCAAGTGTCACGAAGTGGTTTTAAGTTTATAGAGTGTGCCTGAATGAAAGCAGAAGCTGATCCAGTAAATAATATATGTATATATTTATTTACATACAAGAAAACATAAAATGGCATCATACGTCATCAAGTCAGTCAATAGCGTGCACTGTTGCACGGCCTGGAAAAACCAAGGTAAAAATTAAATTGAGAGACATGAGAGAAAACAAAAAAAAAACCTCAATCACATTCACTCTTCCTGTCACCCTACTGAGGAACAATAAAAATGGTTAGTGCTTTAAACCAAATCTAATTTGGTGGGGCTGTCAACTTTTAGCCTCCACTCTCTAACACTAATAAATTTTATACTGTCTCAGTCCTGGTGACTCTTCCTCAATGAACGGCTACACAGCTTTCTACTAGTTAGGCGATAGGCGCCGATAACTACACCACACGAAATGCTAAATATAATAGACTTGGTTTTTTCGAACGCAGACTCAGTGTCTATCCGTCCAATGGATACTGAACAGACCCTACTGGTCCTGTCTATTTTCTCCCTCCTTCTCTATCTTCCTCTCTTGATCTCAGTGTCTCTCTAACACTCGAGGGCTGATGATGCGGCATCTCCGTTACTCTCTTCTCGATTTCTATCAGGACCTAGGTATGGTAACCCTGTCACCTGTTCCTGAATTTGGTGATGACGATGCTGTTCAGGTATCAAGCCTGAGGTGCTTGATAAACTGTTGACAAAACTTCTCTGCTGCTGAATAGCTTCCCTCTTTTAACCCGCTCCGGAGTTAGAGGAAAAAAACACAGCCTTGATTTCAGGCTGTACAAAATGAAACTAGTCTCCCGGCCACCTGCCGTTGCTAGAGACTATAATAGCGATGCTCTCGGCTGTCTGATAAATAAACCTCGGTCCAGCTGAAGCATAGGGACTTCACTGCCAGAGACCATAGGGTAATTTTCTTTTGCTCCTGACGATACTCGAGTACACTGACCCTGAGATATGTCTTTTGCCGTGGATAATTTTATTTGACAAAATTATGCTCCCCACTGTTTCCGCCGTGACTCGCAATTCATCGCTGGTTTTTCCCACAGTGGAGAACGATAAATTACGTAGTCTGACGGCTGGCACTTATTTTTTCATAGAGACCGAATCCCCGTTTTCTGTCCCATATATACAAGAGCAACCGCCCACGCGGATTTCCCTTCCTACGCAAATCCCGGACCAATGGGAGCGCTAGAAAAATTAATACTATCAACCCACGCAAACCCCGCGTGCTTCCGGCCTCGTCATATCGCGTGCCGGAAATGGCGATTATTTTCGTAAACAACGAAATTTTCGGGAATCGCGAAAAATCAGAAGAAAGTAAAACTGATGCTAGAATAAAATAAACCTACCATCATAAACGAACCCATTTAATTTATCTACTCAAAAAAAAAATACCAAACACGATATATATTCAAATGAGAAGAAATAAAATGGTGAAAAAGCGTGCCCGAAAATAGCGATTTCCGTAAACAACGGAAAATCGCGTGATCAGAAGAAAATAAAACTGGTGAAAATACAAAATAGAACCACAGAATCGGGCCTGTTAAAAGTCAGAATTACAGTGTAGCGTCACATAAGTCCCCCCTTTCAAGTACGGGAACCGTGCAAAATCACTGAAATCTCTGGGTTTCATACTGGCCCGTATCTAGATCTACCTCTCGATCTAATCACTGTCATAATTAGCATTATCATACAGGCCCATCTCCATATCCTTGAAAATCTTGGCAAGCCCTGGATCGTGAGGGTCACGCCAGGGGGTTTCCTCCTGGCGACTGCAACATGACTGGTCGCCCTTCCTCCTCCCTCTCATGTGTTTCCTTCGCCCACGAATTTTCCTGGCGGCGCGTGGTAAATACTGTTTACCAGATGGTGCGACCTCCCAGTGTTTGGAAACAGTCTGACTGGCTTGGCCAGACATCGCCGTAACATGGCGTAACTGTTTGCGGTTGACTGAAGAACCGTGCACATGTTCCTTCTTGTCAGTATTTCCCTCCCTTGAGAGATGTAATACCATCGGGGACCTAATTCCCGACGACAAAGAAGATACTTCTGAAGTAAGAGGCGTCACCACTGTTTGACCTTTAGGCTGAACAGGGCTGACAGGCGAATACGCCTCTGTAAATAACATTCCACTGTCTTTAGAGGCGTCTCTCCTCCTCATAGCAAGACAAGGATGTTTGAGCTCCCGTGGGGCTCCGTGACTTTGGGGCTTTCCCCTTTCACTTCTCTGGCCTGCAGTAGGCCCCCTTGCGTTAGCAAGGATCGGTGTGGTGGGGTTTCCCAAAACTAAGTATGGGCTTCCCAGGATGAAATCATGTGCTGGCTGTGCCATTACAGCTGCCTTGATGGTGCCAGACACAAACTGACATTTCACCTCAATA
Source organism: Oreohelix idahoensis (assembly GCA_024509875.1). Classification (NCBI taxonomy): domain Eukaryota; kingdom Metazoa; phylum Mollusca; class Gastropoda; order Stylommatophora; family Oreohelicidae; genus Oreohelix; species Oreohelix idahoensis. The sequence continues at coordinate 1,029,734 of JAMPIV010003711.1, forward strand.
TTGGCTACAGGCAGACGCTGTGAGATACCTCTTCTCAAAATGCCACCAATCTCAACTATTTCTCCGGTCCACTGCCCTGGTTTCACCAAATGACGAGCGATGATACTGGGGTAAGTAAGCCCGCTGTCAAACAAACACGTAGTGGCTGTCCCATTCACTACGGCTGGTCCACTGTTAGAGAACAACTTCTCTGCCTGGACTGGTTCCCATTTATTCCCTTTAGTCCATCTCACCGGTCTTAAACAAGCTGCATGGTGAGCTGGGGGTTTGTTCATACACCGAGATGTCCAGTGGGAAGTGGTTCTACAATTCTGACAATACCTCTCATGATCTCCTCTGTTCCTAGCGGGTTCCTGAGAGGTTGTTGTCGGTGCTCGGTTATGCTGCTGGGGGCGCAAGTTATAACCAAAATGAGGCTCCTTGCGAGAAGGTCCTGGTTGCTGATGAGCTGGTGAAGTAGCCGGCTGCGATGATGAAGCTCCTTTGTCTGGGGCTGGCAGGTCTGGGTTTTTCCGTTTCTGTCCCAGTACTTCGGCCTGTGCTGTCTGGTACCTTTCGGCGAACACGATAATTTGATCTAGTTGCTGGGCTCCCTGCTCCGCCAGATACCGCCTCAAGTCGGGGGACATGTTTGCCTTTATCTGCTCACACAGAACTAACTCCTCCAACCCTTCAAAAGTCTTCGCCAGTCCTGACAGTTCCCTCCAGCGAGTAAGGTAATTTCTCACCCGCTCGGCAAACTGTGCGAAACTCTCTCCCTTCTCCGGCCTGCTCTCCCTGAACATGGTTTGGCATTTCCGGGGTGTCCACTGAAATCTTTGCAATAAAGCATTTCGCAGTGCCTCGAAGTTGTTCTGATCATCTATGAGCATCTTGTTGTAAACTTCATATGCATGACCTTTGAGGTATTGTGATAATTTTAGACACCAAAGACTCTCGTCCAACCCGTATGCCTTTGCCATTCTTTGAAATTTTTCCAAGAACACGTCAATCTTTTCATTCCCGTTAGGGAACGAGTCAAATGGGAAGCTCATGGCTGCCATCCGGGGCCCTCCGTTTCCTGAGGTGTCTGTCGCTCCTGCTCCGGGTGAATCTCCATTAGCTGAACTGCCCTCTGAGGATCGGTACTGTAGTTCCAGAGAACGCAGGGCAAGTTCATGCTGTCTCTCCGCTGCCTTCTCCCTCTCCTGTGCTTCCAATTTCCGAAGTTCCATCTCTGCTGCCTTCTCCTTCTCCTGGGCTTCCAATTTCCGAAGTTCCATCTCGGCCTGCCTCTCCGCTGCTTTTGCGGTGGCTATCCTTTCCTCTTTCGCTGCTTCTGCGGCGGCTGCCCTGTCCTCTTTCTCCCGCTGAATATGCCTATCATTTTCCCTTATCAGGTAGGCCTTAGTCTCCTCCTTATCCATTCCCATGTCCTGAGCAGCTTCTCGCCAGGCAGCTCGTAACTTGGCCATATCCGCCATCTTACATGTAAACTGCTGTAAGTTCACAAATACAGAGAAATGACAGAAAAGGAAAAGAGAAGGAACAACCTGTTACGAAATATAAAATACTCCCTCTATAACCGCGGCTCCAAAAACCCGACCTCAGACTAGCACTAAGTCTGAATAATAACCTGGAAAAAAAATTTAGTTAAGAAGCTACCAAAACTAAATTACCTTCCTGTTAAAGAAAAATATGTCGGTATGCCATCAATTACCTTTATGTCATATACATCAAAATTACCACAAATCTACTAGACTGCAACCTGTGGAAAAACTTATAACTGGATCAGTTCTAATATAGCTCAAGTCTAGGGGATATTTAAAGAAATTCTATTCTCAGAAACTTCCTAGAGACAATCTATGAATGTAGATCACAGAATTGATCTCAACAGAATGATCCACCGGACGATTGCCGCCCACTTGTCACGAAGTGGTTTTAAGTTTATAGAGTGTGCCTGAATGAAAGCAAGACCCTAGTATGAGAAAGTCTGAGAAGATAGAATTTAGATGGAAAATAACATGCCTGTGGACAGGTGAGACTATTGGCTCAAGAGATAGACCCAGGATTTGAATCTCCCCCTGCCGCTTCGTGACTAAAAAAAAATGGCTATAGTCTCCCCACCTCTGACTGCCTTGAAACACAAGGAGATAAGGTGTATAATTACGACCACAAACACCACTATACAGACAACATAGAGTAAGTATAGTAAAGAATAGAAGCTGATCCAGTAAATAATATATGTATATATTTATTTACATACAAGAAAACATAAAATGGCATCATACGTCATCAAGTCAGTCAATAGCGTGCACTGTTGCACGGCCTGGAAAAACCAAGGTAACAATTAAATTGAGAGACATGAGAGAAAACAAAAAAAAAAAACCTCAATCACATTCACTCTTCCTGTCACCCTGCTGAGGAACAATAAAAATGGTTAGTGCTTTAAACCAAATCTAATTTGGTGGGGCTGTCAACTTTTAGCCTCCACTCTCTAACACTAATAAATTTTATACTGTCTCAGTCCTGGTGACTCTTCCTCAATGAACGGCTACACAGCTTTCTACTAGTTAGGCGATAGGCGCCGATAACTACACCACACGAAATGCTAAATATAATAGACTTGGTTTTTTCGAACGCAGACTCAGTGTCTATCCGTCCAATGGATACTGAACAGACCCTACTGGTCCTGTCTATTTTCTCCCTCCTTCTCTATCTTCCTCTCTTGATCTCAGTGTCTCTCTAACACTCGAGGGCTGATGATGCGGCATCTCCGTTACTCTCTTCTCGATTTCTATCAGGACCTAGGTATGGTAACCCTGTCACCTGTTCCTGAATTTGGTGATGACGATGCTGTTCAGGTATCAAGCCTGAGGTGCTTGATAAACTGTTGACAAAACTTCTCTGCTGCTGAATAGCTTCCCTCTTTTAACCCGCTCCGGAGTTAGAGGAAAAAAACACAGCCTTGATTTCAGGCTGTACAAAATGAAACTAGTCTCCCGGCCACCTGCCGTTGCTAGAGACTATAATAGCGATGCTCTCGGCTGTCTGATAAATAAACCTCGGTCCAGCTGAAGCATAGGGACTTCACTGCCAGAGACCATAGGGTAATTTTCTTTTGCTCCTGACGATACTCGAGTACACTGACCCTGAGATATGTCTTTTGCCGTGGATAATTTTATTTGACAAAATTATGCTCCCCCACTGTTTCCGCCGTGACTCGCAATTCATCGCTGGTTTTTTCCCACAGTGGAGAACGATAAATTACGTAGTCTGACGGCTGGCACTTATTTTTTCATAGAGACCGAATCCCCGTTTTCTGTCCCATATATACAAGAGCAACCGCCCACGCGGATTTCCCTTCCTACGCAAATCCCGGACCAATGGGAGCGCTAGAAAAATTAATACTATCAACCCACGCAAACCCCGCGTGCTTCCGGCCTCGTCATATCGCGTGCCGGAAATGGCGATTATTTTCGTAAACAACGAAATTTTCGGGAATCGCGAAAAATCAGAAGAAAGTAAAACTGATGCTAGAATAAAATAAACCTACCATCATAAACGAACCCATTTAATTTATCTACTCAAAAAAAATACCAAACACGATATATATTCAAATGAGAAGAAATAAAATGGTGAAAAAGCGTGCCCGAAAATAGCGATTTCCGTAAACAACGGAAAATCGCGTGATCAGAAGAAAATAAAACTGGTGAAAATACAAAATAGAACCACAGAATCGGGCCTGTTAAAAGTCAGAATTACAGTGTAGCGTCACACCAAGTCTATGTGTGGTGCCGAATGCTGGACTGATCATCGCCTCATTGTGTATAAACTTAAAATTCGTATCCAACCAGCCAGGCGCCCTCAGGGGAAGAAAACTCATAAAAGGCTGGATGTCACCAAACTAAAGAAGACAAAAATCAAACAGCCATTTACTGACACCCTAGAAGACCGTCTCAAATCTATCTCGTTAGACGGTCAAAGTGTGGAAACAAATTGGGCAGCCCTAAGTGAGCAGATCTACAACACTGCTACAGAGGTCCTGGGTCCCGCCATCAAGAAACAAAATGACTGGTTTGATGAGAACTCAGATGATATAAAGAAGATGTTGGCTGAGAAACACCATCTCCATAAAGCATATTTAAATGATCCAAAATCTACATCAAAGAAAGACGCTTTCAACAACATGCGTAGAATCGTCCAACATAAACTACGCCAGATTCGGGATTCATGGCTGAGTAATAAAGCAGATGAGCTCCAAGGCTTTGCTGACAGCCATGACTTGAAAAATTTTTACCATGCACTCAAAGCGGTCTATGGTCCAACATCATCAGGATCATTTCCCCTCCTTAATGCAGATGGAAAAACACTAATTACAGACAAGGAAAAAATTCTCCAACGCTGGGTCGAACACTTTAATAATATTCTGAACCAGCCATCATCTATTAACGACGAAGCCATCATCCGCCTGCCCCAAATTCTTATAAATGAATCACTAGATGATATTCCAACTCTGGAGGAAACTCAAAAAGCGATTCGTCAACTTTCTAGTGGAAAGGCCCCTGGCTCCGATTCAATTCCTGTTGAGGTTTATAAAGATGGCGGTACAGTTATGATAGAGAAACTTCACATGATCTTCCAGCAAATGTGGCAGAGTGAAACCATCCCACACGATCTCAAAGATGCGTCAATTATATATCTATATAAACGTAAAGGTAATCGCCAAGACTGTAACAATCATCAAGGCATCTCTCTTTTATCAATCGCTGGGAAGATATTCGCCAGAATCCTTCTGAATCGCCTTACGGCTCATCTTGACAAAGGTCTTTTACCTGAAAGTCAGTGTGGATTCCGGAAAGAACGTGGAACCACCGATATGGTGTTCGCTGCAAGACAGCTACAAGAAAAATGCCAAGAACATCACTGTGACCTGTACACAGCTTTCATCGACTTGACAAAGGCGTTCGACACAGTCAGTAGAGAGTGTCTATGGAAGATCATGGCAAAATACGGCTGCCCAAAGAAATTTATCTCAGTAGTGCAGCAACTGCATGATGGAATACAGGCTAGAGTTCAGGAAAACGGTGAGCTGTCGGAGCCTTTCCCCGTCTCAAACGGAGTTAAACAAGGGTGTGTACTTGTACCGACTCTGTTCAGTATCATATTTTCTGCTATGCTGACTGATGCTTTCAGAGACGGGGACACCGTAATCGACATCAGATATCGTATTGATGGAAAATTGTTTAACCTTAGGAGGCTACAAGCAAAAGCCAAGGTCAAATCACACACCATCAGAGATCTTCTGTTTGCTGACGATTGTGCCCTTAGTGATGGCTCAGAAGCTGATCTGCAGCACTGCGTGGATAGATTCTCCGAAGCCCGTGCCAACTTTGGGCTTACCATCAACACGGAGAAAACAGAAATCATGTACCAACCAGCTCCTGGCACAGTTTATACTGAGCCAATCATCAAGGTAAATGGTGAGAAACTGAATGTTGTGAACAGATTCACATACCTTGGTAGCACACTTTCCCAGAACATCGTCATTGATGATGAGGTAAACACCAGGATCTCCAAAGCCAGCAGCACATTTGGCAGACTATACACCAACGTTTGGCGTCGAAGTGGCATTAGTCTACAGACAAAGCTGAAGGTGTACAGAGCTGCGGTGCTTCCAGTGCTGCTTTATGCATGCGAAACATGGACTGTATACAGGCGCCACGTAAAGAAGCTAAACCACTTCCATACAGTCTGTCTCAGAAAGATAATGAACATCAAATGGCAAGACAAGATCCCGGATACCGCCGTTCGTGACAGAGCTGGTATCCCTAGCATCCATACTATTCTGATGCAGTCACAGATTTGCTGGGCAGGTCATGTAGTCCGCATGCCAGACCATCGACTGCCAAAGATACTCTTTTATGGTGAGATGCAGAAGGGTAAACGCTCCCATGGTGGCCAAAAGAAGCGCTTCAAAGACACGTTAAAGACGTCATTGAAAACCTTTGACATAAACCCAGACATATGGGAAGCTGCTGCGCAAGACCGAACTGCTTGGCGCACATCTCTTCGTAAAGGTGCAGCGGCATGCGAATCATCCAGAAGAGCAGCAGCGGAACAGCGGAGACAAGCTAGAAAAGACCGCGAAATAAAATCTTCACATGAAACAAACATTCCCTGCCCACACTGTCCGAGATCTTTCAAGGCCCGCATCGGGCTCATCAGTCACCTTCGTACCCATTGAGTAATCTAACATATTCCTAATAATTGGATGAACAGAGTGGTCTTCATCACCCGTGATGGACGAACAACATCATGACCTCCTTACCCGAGAATCGCCTCCCTGTCTTGGATGGCTGAGATTTGTTTAAGTTAGTAGACCTGCTTTATTGTTTTGTTAAAGTTTTTGTGACTAAGAATTTTCTACAGTAGGGTGTAGCCAGTCCCATGTCCAACCTTTCTTAGTGGTTTCTTACGACATGCATGGCAGGTTGCAATATTACTGTTGCGTGTCTTTTATATTGTGAATGTCATTATTGAGTAACCGGATGGTTACTGTGGCCAAGATCAGATCTAGGGTAGAACAAGTATACACCGCAACAATCCAATATCGATTTAAAGCAATTGAGCCATAAAAGGACGAAGTGGACGATATTCACATTTATTCACAATGCTCCAAATTAAAATGCATTTCCTTTCAACATGCAGACGGCATATTAGATGCAGTCGTCGATATAACACTAGGCCGTCAGTTCATGTCTGGAACACTGTCCTTTTCAATTTCCAGATTATTTATTAATATCCATGCATACTCGACATTGAGAATCCATACTCCCTTTAAACAAAGATAGCTAGATACACCTCACAAAAGATCTTGATGTACTAGTGATGGAATAACATAGGGATGTAGAATAATTATATAATTTTCAGGAGCTCACACACATGCGTCCACTCGCCATGACACACAATAGTCGAAGTCTCTGCAGACGATCTCTGCCTTCTGCATTCCTAGTTTCACGTCTGCCAGTCTACACCATAGAGGCATGACGCCACTTCCTGTATTAATAAATGACTCCGTATAAAATAAACAAACAAGGAGCCCTGTCGAGCTACCTAATGATATCGACACAATCGTTATGAATTTTAATCATAGCAATTACTATCCTTTGTTACTCTTTCGAGGCCCCGTTAAGACACGGGTGGGGCTCAATAATATTTGGTTCTATTGTCTAGGTCAGTGCTGAATCTTTTGGAGGTCCGCGCCCCGTTACAGTATCTTATAAGAAGCATCGCACCATATTATCTTCATAAACACCATATTCTCAACATAACTCAAACGTTTTTGTACAAAACAGAACATTGGTAATGTGGATTTCATTTCAAACCTATGTCCCATTTTGTAAATAACACTTGTCTCAAAATATACTTTTATCTCTTTTTTTGTTCGCTTTTCTGTCGTATTTTGCCAGCTAGAAGATGATAGGGTGCTGATGCTTCTTAAGATATGTTCAGTGATCAGAGTGCTCTACCTCTCAGTAGAGTTTTTTTTTTTTTCAGGAACGGTACTGGTGACGGTTATACGCGCTTTCTCTGTTTCTCAAATGTTGGGCACCTCTGAAGTAGATGTTTTACGATTGAAATCATAACTAAAATTGGTTATTCCTTGAAATGAAAGCTTGTATTGTTTAAATGAAATAATGTAAAGCTTACATGAAAATTCGTCATAGAAGACTCTCTGACCTAATTGTTCAGAGAAACACATTGATTTAATAGGCACATCGCCGTTCACTATCCGGCGCCCGCCTCTTTCTGTACGAAACACATTCTATATTCCCAATTCATTATTTCCCTTACTTTAAAACCCTTACCTTAATGGAGTTATTATTTATTTTGGTCATCGGATAAAATCGTCTGGGTCAGTTCCAGCCAAACCTGAAAGAGTGAAAGGGAGCTTCATGCAAAGTTGGGGCTCTCTACATCTATAATCAGGGGTACAACACAGAATTATTTTCACAATTTTTGTTCTGGATGAAGACATTGTAGTCGTAACATGGGTCGTATTCTTCCAGCCTTTTATATAAGACTCTACTGATCTGGCTACGTGACCTTTTACTTGTTCCGAAGTTTTGTTCATTCTTTTTTTTTTTAAATTAATGAAAAAAAAAGACATCCCGTTCAACCTCAGATGGGTTATAATTAGGATATATATTGTTTTCAATTCCAAATAATATGAACAACCGCCGATATGAGAAAGTGGCATCACATTTGTCAAATCAATGTTAATAGGGACAATTACAATTGTGCTTATACGTTAAATAAATAGAAAAAACAAAATTTGAGGGAAAAAAATCAAGAATAAACTCTGAACAAGAATAATATTAAAGTGGAGGGGTGTAAAGGCCTGGTGGTTCTAGCTATATAACGGACTTTAACAGATATTTAATTGACTTTCATCTGTTACAAGTCATATGCATTGTAAGAGCAGCATCAGACCTTCACATTCCCAGCCACTATATATTAACATTTGTTCGTGTTAAATATTGTTTGACTATATTATGCAGTTCCCTAGGTCTGTCTATTCTCAACACCTCTTCTATATTTAGAGGTAAGTTGGATGCTTGCAAATAATCTAATATTGGTATTCTCATTTGTTCATACCTCTTATATTTTTACAAGAAATGTTCTATATTATTGTCTTGAAGATATCATGCACAGTAAGGTTCTTCTATTCTGAAATAGCCTTTTCCCAGCTGTAGTCTGAGAAGTTTCTTATTACGGTACTGGGAATTTTCAATTTCCTAAATATCTGACATTTTCTTGTTGGAGCCTTGAACATCTTATATGCATGTCTTCCTTTCAGATTTTTATCCCATTCTGCTTTCCATTCATCTGTTATTAAATCTTTAATTAAGCTCTTAATCTCTGATTTACTCATCCCTACATTTATTAGCTTTCACCACTGACAGTCATACGAGCGGAGGACTGTGGAGGCTGAGATGCAAAGAATGAACCAGAGTTGGGGCACTGTACGAAGCAAAGTGGAATCAATTTGTTGTTGCCCTACAAGACGCCACTAGGCGTGATGGCCACTGACTGCTTTGACGGTCGACGGCTAAGGATCAAAGAAGAAGATGAAGACATTTATTAGATTTTTATCAGATCTACCTTTCTTGTCATCTTTATCTGCCTTTTCATTTCCTTCTATGCCAACATGTGAAGGTATCCAAGCAATTAAGACTGAACATCCTCTGGAATATAAGTATGTAGTAGCCAGAAATATCTCCTCTGCTATATCAGGTCTACTACATTCTCGTAAGTTTCTAATTGCTTTAATTGTTGAAAGAGAGTCAGTTAAAATTGTTAATTTTTTGGGAGGGTTATTAGAGAATATTTCTAGTGCTTTTAGTATTGCCACCATCTCTGCAGTGAAAATGGATGTATTTTCCGTGATGCTATATTCTTTTGCCATTTTCCATATTGGAATATATATTCCTATCCCCAATTTGCCATCCTCTCCCTTGGATCCATCTGTGTACACAGTAATGCTGTCTTTTGATATTTGTTGTATATATTTATTGGCTGTGTTTTTAATATGTTCTATATTATTTGTTTTCTTAAGTATTTCTGCTAGATGATAGTCCGTGTCTGGTTTCTTGATCTCCCAGGGCGGAATCACTGGCTTGTATTTGGCTTGGCCTGAGTTGATAGCTGACATCTGGTAAAAGCTGTATGTGCTGGGTGAGACTTATCCAACATAACTCTGTTCATGTAATTTAGTCTTAACTCCTTTTTCCGTAATTCCAAGGGTATGATTCCTAAAGCCACCTCTATAGCTCCCATTGATGTTGATCTGATTGCACCTGCTATTGTACATAAAGCCTGATGCTGAATTCTGTCTAATTTAATCTTGTTACTGTGTGCAGCAGAGTCATATATTATACTTCCGTAATCTATTTTTCCTCTAATAAAAGATTTATAAAAAGTGAGCATTGTCTTAGTGCTTGCACCCCATCCATTACCTTTCAAATATCTTAATAAGTTAGTCAATCCTCTGCAAGACTCCACTAGTTTATCTATGTGTTTATTCCAGTTCAGCTGTTGGTCCAATATCATTCCTAGATATTGAGTGGTTTGTACTGTATTAATGTTTTGCCCTTGGATATTTATGTCTATAATTTTATTTTTAACAACCCTACTTTTACTGAAGATCATTCCCAATGTTTTATTTGTATTCAGCTGAAAACCCCATTTTGTCATCCATTTACATACTTTATTTATTTGCTTCTGTAGATCCTTATATAATTTTGGCAGATGTCTCCCAGTCCTCCATATAGCAACATCCTCTGCAAACTGTGACAATTTATTTGTTATATCATTAAATTCCTCACCTAAATCATTTACCATTATTGAAAAAATTGAAGGAGACATTACTGATCCTTGAGGTATTCCATTTTGTTGTTCATACAGTTCTGATCTATCATTGTTTACCTGAACAGTGAAATCTGTGTTCCATGTTTTGGGAATTTTTCCTGTATTCCAAATTTTGTTAAAAAGGGATGTTATAATTTCTATGATACTTTTTGGTATGTGTTTCAAGATTTCATAGCTCAAGATGTCATGCCCTGCTGACGTATTTGTTTTGTCCTGTATTGCATTTTCAACTTCTTCCATTGTAACATCTGCATTTAAATATGATAAATTTTCAATATTATAAGGTACTTCTTTACTGAGTTTTTTAAGAAGTGTTGCTCTTTTGTTGACTTCAGCCTGTCCTAGATTTTCCTTAGAACTAACTCTATGGTAGTACCTGGCCAGCACCTCTGCTTTCTGCCAGTCAGTCTCTGCCCTTTCACGTCTTTTTATATTAGGTATTATCATAAAGCTGCTGGAGTTGACGAAATTTCAGGGGAAATGATTAAAGCAGTTAATGACAACAACCTCTTGAGAATTTTAGATATTATAAATGAAGTATGGAGAGAAGAACAACCACCACAACAATGGAAAGACAGTATTATTGTAAAGTTACCGAAGAAAGGTGATCTATCAGACTGTAATAACTAGGGTGGTATATCTCTGTTATCAGTACCTGGAAAATTATTATGTTGCATGATGTTAGAAAGACTTAAATTGCATGCTGACGAAAAGATCAGAGAAGAACAAGCGGGTTTCAGGCCGAAACGATCATGTATTGATCAAATATTCACACTAAGAACAATTATAGAAGAATCAGTGGAAAGGCAATCGCCACTTATTATCACCTTCGTCGATTTTCAAAAAGCCTTTGATAGTCTACACCGCCCATCATTGTGGAAGATACTTACAATCTATGGTTTTCCAACAAAATATGTGAATATAATCAAAGCGCTATATGACAATGCAAGATGTTGTGTTAGAACAAATAAAGGGAATACAGAATGGTTTACAGTAGAAACAGGGGTTAAACAAGGCTGTATTATGTCACCACTACTTTTTGGAATAGCTATTGATTGGGTTATGAGAAACTATACCCACAATGAACAATTGGGTATAAAATGGACGAATGGAAAATTCCTGGGGGACCTGGATTTCGCAGATGATGTAGCATTCTTAAGTTCAACACCAAGACAATCCCAAGAAGCAATAAATAATTTGTGTCATCTCTCGGTTAAAATAGGTCTCCAAATAAATGCCTCTAAAACTAAAGCTATGAACTTTTCTAACGAGACCTTTGATATCATCTTGAACGGGGAAAAAACTACAGAAAGTTGAAAGTTTCAATTATTTAGGAAGTAAAATGACTCAGGATGGTGACACAACAAGAGAAATCCATACTAGAATTGCTTTGGCAGCTAGCGCCTTCAATAGATTATCTAACATTTGGAAATTACGATCATTGAATATACATACCAAGCTTCGTCTGTTTAATTCAAATGTTATCTCAGTGTTAACATACGGCTGTGAGAGTTGGAAAATAACAAAATCATTGGAGAACAAGCTGAATACATTCGAGAACAAATGTCTTAGAAAACTCATGAACATCAGTTGGAAAGAATTCAAGACTAATCGACAAATAAGAGAAGACTCTAGGCAGAAATATGTCTCCGACTATATAAGGAAAAGACGATGGTCATATATCGGTCATGTCCTACGAATGCAAAACAACAGAATACCACTACAGGCGCTCACTTGGGTTCCTGAGGGTAAGCGGAAAAAAGGAAGACCAAAAGAAACACTCAGAAGAACAATAATAAGAGAAGGAAGAACGTTGGGCCTAAATAATGTGCAAGAGCTAAGAGGAGTGGCGTCACAACGAACAACCTGGAGAGCACTGGTTTCTGCCTTATGCGCCGTGTTTGGCGCTTAAAGAATTTATTATTATATTAAAATGACTCAGGATGGTGACAAAACAAGAGAAATCCATACTAGAATTGCTTTGGCAGCTAGCGCCTTCAATAGATTATCTAACATTTGGAAATTACGATCATTGAATATACATACCAAGCTTCGTCTGTTTAATTCAAATGTTATCTCAGTGTTAACATACGGCTGTGAGAGTTGGAAAATAACAAAATCATTGGAGAACAAGCTGAATACATTCGAGAACAAATGTCTTAGAAAACTCATGAACATCAGTTGGAAAGAATTCAAGACTAATCGACAAATAAGAGAAGACTCTAGGCAGAAATATGTCTCCGACTATATAAGGAAAAGACGATGGTCATATATCGGTCATGTCCTACGAATGCAAAACAACAGAATACCACTACAGGCGCTCACTTGGGTTCCTGAGGGTAAGAGGAAAAAAGGAAGACCAAAAGAAACACTCAGAAGAACAATAATAAGAGAAGGAAGAACGTTGGGCCTAAATAATGTGCAAGAGCTAAGAGGAGTGGCGTCACAACGAACAACCTGGAGAGCACTGGTTTCTGCCTTATGCGCCGTGTTTGGTGCTTAAAGAATTTATTATTATTCTTTATTATTATTATCATATGTTTATTTTTGCCTTTAATGGCTTTTAACTTATTCCACACATCTGTTGTAGAGTTTGTTGTAGGGTTCAGTGTTTGGCAGAAATTTCTCCAATGATTGTCTTTTGCCTTAAGTATTATTCTGTTTGATTCATTTCTTATGTTCTTTTAAATATCTAAATTATCTTCAGATCTATGCTTTCTATATTCTTGTAAAGCTTGTTTTCTTTGTTTTTGAATTTCTGTACATCTAACTGTCCACCATGGTACTGGGTTTTTGTTCCAATGTTCATTCTTTTTTGTTTCCTTAATGCGGTGTGGAATTATGTGTTCTGGCATATATGCATTTGGTATATGTTTAACAGCTATTAGTAATATTTCTTTTGTGAGATTATCTGCAAATACATCTATATTTTTGTTGATATTTACTGTCGTGTGTAGTAAATGTTGTAAGATATAATGAGACGTTGCTGGCTGTCATACATTCTCACGTTATGAAGTTTAATCACGAAGACCGAACACACTGAATACATAGGACATATTCTAATCGGCCATCTTAGGAGCAGGAAGTAGAAGAAGAAAACAGAAGAGTTCCCATAAGGGTAAGTAACTCTAGTCGGGAAAACAAACTAAATAACGAGACAATCAACATCCCCCCTTCTTTATGAGTGAAAAAAGTCATTCATCCAAAAGGGTTTCTTGCGATCTCTTTGAGGTCTCTTAGGGCAAGATGGTAGGAGAGAATGTTCTTTGCCAGCTTTCCCAGGACTAGAAGTAGCTGGAGTTGAAGGATCAACTTCTGGAGGATTGGAAATGTTCACTTCACTAGTGTTTTCCATGTCTGGCAAAACAACCTGTTGCTCGGGTAGAACTGGAGAGGAGACATCAATTTCCAGGTCCTCGGGATCAGGTGTGAAGGGTGTTGTTCTTTCAGAGAGCCTCTTATCAATCATTCCAGGTTGCCAGTTTGGTTGTTCAGGGTCTTGATAGTAGACTGGCTGGTGAGACAACTTGGGCAGATCATGAGCAGTTTTATCATAATACTTCTTCACTGATCTGTCTCTATTGCCTCTACTTTCAATAACTCTACTGTGAGATGCAACGGGTTTCACTGCAGAAGGTATCAGTGTATGCAGTTTCCTGTTGAACAGTATTTCTGCTGGACTTTGATCAAACCCTTGTCTTGGCGTATTACGAAGTTCAAGTAGTGCCTCATATGCATCTGTATTGTCCTGAACAGTCTTTCTCATCATACCTTTGATGAGTTTCACAGCAGATTCAGCTAATCCATTGGCTTTATGCTGACCTGGTGCTGATTTAACATGAAGTATTCCCCATCTAGCAGTAAATGATCTGAACTGTGCAGACGTAAACTGAGTACCTTGGTCAGATACAATAACTTTGGGGACACCATAACGAGCAAAATGAGACTTCAATTTCCTGATGACTAACTGTGCTGTCATTGTAGGTAGAAAGTCTACTTCAATGAAGTTGGAGAAGTAGTCAATCAGAACTAAATAATATCGGCCTTCTATAATAAAGATGTCAGTGCCAACTTTCTCCCAGGGTGATAAACCTCTTGAGAGTTGGTTTAAAGGTTCTTTAGTATTCCTTGCCTTTGTTTCTTGACATTCTGGTCAACTGTCAGCTATCTGTCGAATCTCAGCCGTCATGCCGATCCAAAACAGACAACTTCTGGCCCGGCGCATCATGCTATCAAACGCAAGATGAGCAGCGTGTAGCTTCTGCTTGATTTCAGGCCTCAGTGCTTTTGGGATAAGAATACGCTCTCCTTTAAGTATTATGCCTTGTTCTGTTGTCAGAGTGTCACGAATGTCAAAATAAGGCATAAGCTCAGCTGGTACACCAGACTTTCTTTTAGGCCATCCATCCAAAATGGTCGACTTCAACCTCTGGAGCACGCTGTCTTTGAGAGTTTCAGCTTTAATCTTTTCCATCATCACATCTGGTATTTCAGGTAATCTTACAGGTGCATCAGCTCCTGCATTGCTCTCTCTCTATCAGTTGAGAAATCCAAAGTGACATTATGAATACAAACTCTGGACAGTGTGTCGGCTATAAGAAGATCGGAACCTTGTACCCATTGGAATTCAAAGTCATATCGATGGCTGCGCATCAGTAAATTCTGCAGTCTTCGAGGAATTTGACTCAGAGGTTTCTTCACGATGGCTGCCAAAGGTTTATGGTCATTGATGACTGTAACTTTCCTTCCATAAGTGTACTGGTCAAAGCGTTCCAAACCATATACAACAGCTACGAGTTCCTTCTCAATTTGAGCCCAGCGTTGTTCAATTTCAGTTAGAGCTCTTGAAGCAAACTCTATTGGATGACCATTTTGTAGGAGGACAGCCCCAAGTCCATAACTGCTACTATCAACTTGAATACACAAAGATTCATCAGGATCATAGTATGCGAGTACTGGAGTAGAAGTAATCAGTTTCTTGACTCTCTTGAAAGCTTGTTCGCATTCAGCAGACCAGATAAAGGGAGTATCCTTACGTGTAAGTTCTCTAATTGGATGAAGAACTTCTGAAAGATTGTTGAGAAACTTTGCTAGACACGGTATCATGCCGCAAAATCTGCGAACCTCATGACAGTCCTTAGGAACGGGCATGTTTAGTATTGTCTCAACCTTTTTCTTGTCTGGTTCAACACCTCGAGCAGTAATAAGGTGACCCATGAAGGTAATTTCTTCTTTCTTCTCTTGAGCTTTAGCGTCATTCAGTTTAATGCCTTTCTCTTTACACCTATGTTTCAGTGCTTTAAGCTTCAGATCATGGCCCTTAATTGCTTGCTGTCTGTTTGATCCACAACCTGCAATAACTATGTCATCAGCAACATTGATGCAACCATGAAGACCTTCAAGAGCTTGTGCTAGATGCCTCTGAAAAATTTCACTGCTTATATTCAACCCAAATGGTAATCTAGACAATCTGAACCTACCATAAGGTGTAATCATTATTGTAAGTTTGCTAGACTTCTCATCAAGTTTGATATGCCAGAACGCTTCCTTGATATCCAGCTTTGTGAAAATCTTGGCATTATTGAGTTCAAGCAATACATCATCCAAAGTTGGTAATCTGTAATGCTCTCTCTGCAAAGCCTCATTCAGGGGTCTAGGATCAATGCATATTCTTAAAGAACCATCAGACTTTTCAACAACAGCCATTTGGTTAACCCATTCAGTCGGTTCCTCTACTGGTATTAATATGCCTCTGTTTATTAGATTTTGAAGCTCTGATTTTACCTTGCTCTTAAGTGAAAATGGTATTTTTCTGCATGGCAGTGCCTTTGGACGAATATTAGGATCAATATGCAACACAGCTTCACCCAGGACACCTAGATGGTTATCAGAGTTATGATCATTATCTGAACTGTCAGTAGCCACCTTAGCAATAAATTTGTTTGTATTGACTGTCACAAACTGTAGATCCTGCAGTGTGTTGTTGCCCAGTAAACATGTGAATCTATTTTTCACAACAGTAAACCTTATATTGTGTTTTGTCCCAGTCTTAGGATTCTCAGCAGTTAATAGAACTTCTCCCAGTGGAGTCATCTTAGTACCATTCCACATAACAAGCCTCTGTTTAGTGCAGTGGTGGCCAGGCTAAGGTTGGCCGAGGGCCAGATTATGGTAAAGGGGAACACCAGAGGGCCAGACCTATAAAATCCTTAAAAAATAACGTTCTGAGATTTAGTTTTACATATATAATGAACCACGTACAGAATGTAACGGCAAACTACTGTACTGCACATCTGCCAAGGCATGTATACCAGTCTTCGGACTGAAATTACTGTAAAAAAATATAATGAATCTGTTGTTTTAATTTGTTTTGTAATTTGTAATATGACATGAAATTATTTATTTCAAACAAAACATTTGTGTGTTATTTCATTGTGAAGAGTGTGGCTTATCAAAACTTTTCACCAGTGATTAAAGTCTACTTCCATTTGTGACGTAGCAATTCTGATAACATGGGATAATACAGAGTCAGCTAATCTGTTTCTGGTCTTGGATTTGATAAGCTTCATGGCAGAAAATGTTGTCTCACAAAGATATGTGCTACCAAATATAGAGCACACTTTTAGGGCCCATTTTCTCAGAAGTGGGTAACGTTCCATTGGTAGTAATTTCCACAAATCAGCTCCAGTTGCTTCTGTTGTGTTGATGAATGGGTCAGACTGGAGTTCACATAACTGTAATTGTAGTTCTGCTGGCTGAGACTCCACTGTGCACTTGAATGTGTTGTTAAAAATTTCGATTTGTGGACGAAACATCTCAACATCTTGAAATCGACGATCAAACTCAGAAATCAGCTGTTCAATGTCATCTGTGTACCTCCTGAAGTTAACACTCTCTTTCTCAGACAGCTGTTATACTTAACACTTCACAAGACCAACTGTGCACCTCAACTCCTTCCTATAGAAATGTACCTACCATCCACTCCCACGATCACTTTCCCATACCGATGCTAAAGACAAAGCAACATCATTGGATCTCAGATACTTCCGACCGCAGAAAAGATGTCATTGCTTTCAGTTTCTCATGATCAAAGTAGGTACCGACACTGTCTTCGCCTGTCCACGTGCACGATCAGATTTGACGTTATCATTTCCGTTTTGTCGGCACTATCTAGTAGAGCTCAATTGGTATGATAGAGAGAGGGAGAGAGAGAGAGAGAGAGAGAGAGAGAGTTGGTGGTGTTGTGGGAGGTGGGGAGATGTTAATCGTACATTTTGGGTCTTTTTGGTTTTTTTCTAGTACCTGTGCGTGCTATTTTGTAATATTTTTTTAGCACAGTGGTCGGAGTATACAGTAATTTTCAATCAACAATAAGAGGCCGATCAAAACAGGTTGGCGGGCCGGATCTGGCCCGCGGGCCGTAGTTTGGCCACCTCTGGTTTAGTGGGTAACAACTGTTCTTGCATCACAAAGCGTTGACAGACTGTATTCACATCAGCTGCTGTGTCTAGCTGAAATTTTACCATTTTTCCATTGACAATGAGTTGTGCAGATGTACAAGCTTTGCTAGACTTCACACAATTAAGAAAAACTTCAGAATCTTCCCCTGACTCTGTGTGAACAGTGTGAACTTTCTTGCATTTAACTCTGAAATGGTTTCTTCCCCCACAGTTTGAGCAAATCTTCCCCCATGCAGGACACTTTTTCTTAATCAATAGATGTTTCTGTCCACAGTAATGACACTCCTTTCTAGGTTCAAAGTACCCACAGTCAGTGTTACTTTGACAGGCTTTACCAGCAGCATGCCCAGTGTCTCTCTTGGGAGGTTTATGGTTGAGTGATTTTTTCTGTACCTTTTCAACCCTTGCTTCAGAAGGTTGTACTGTATTATTCATCTCTCTTATGTCGTTTCCAGTTTGCTCGAAGACTCTGCATATATGAATTGTTTTCTTTAGATCGAGGTCAGCTTCCCTCAAGAGCTTCTCTTGTAACCTTTTGTTAACAGTAAAGACAATTTTGTCTCTTATCATACGATCCTTGTCGTTGAAGTTGCACAAATCTGCCTTAGTTTTCAGCTCAGTCAAAAAAGAATTAAAAGGCTCTTGAAGAGATGTGTTCCAGAATCTGAACGTATGTAATACTTCATTGCTTCGTGAGCTGCAGTGGTTCTGGAGCAAATCGAGAATTTTATTAGGATTATAATGGTCTCCTTCCTCTGCAAGCTGATCAAAAACTTCAATAGCTTGAGGTCCAGCACAGTGTAGAATAATGGCCGCCCGAACAGAATCAGGTTTCGAAGCCACCTCTACTGCATGCATGTATAGTTCTAACTGTCGTCTCCATTTACGAAATGTGTCTGGTTCGACGTTATTTATGTCTAGGCAGGGTGGTAACCGAAATAAGGGCCGTTCTGCCATGACGAAATGTCTAATAATGGTATGCAAGCAATAACCAGTAATCTCACCTCAAGTCTAATGACATTCAGCACACGTGTTACAAGATATTCAGTAGAATAGTCCGAATTCTGTAGAAATAAACATCGCTGCCACCATGTTGATATTTACTGTCGTGTGTAGTAAATGTTGTAAGATATAATGAGACGTGGCTGGCTGTCATACATTCTCACGTTATGAAGTTTAATCACGAAGACCGAACACACTGAATACATAGGACATATTTTAATCGGCCATCTTAGGAGCAGGAAGTAGAAGAAGAAAACAGAAGAGTTCCCATAAGGGTAAGTAACTCTAGTCGGGAAAACAAACTAAATAACGAGACAATCAACAATTTTCATTTTCTATATTATTCTTTTTTATCTCTTCCATTTCTACTTGAAAAGCTACCCAATTAGCTTTATTATAGTAAAATTTTGGTTTTTCTACCAGTTTGTTAGGTTTGTAATTATCTTTTAGTGTTATTTCAATGGGTAAATGATCTGAATTTGTATCCCCAATAACTTCCCATTTTGCATTAGCAAGATTTGGTGCTACAATGCTTATATCAATAGTTGTGTCTTGCTGATTTGCACAAAGGTTAATTCTTGTTACTGATCCATCATTCAGTATTATTAGTTCATTGTTTTCAATGAAGTCCAACAGTAGTTTTCCTGATTTGTCTATTACATTGCCTCCCCAAGCTGTATGATGAGCATTGAAATCTCCCACTATGATAGTTCTGTTGTTTTGTTTATTGAATCCTATTTATTAACTAGAAATGCCACACCTCCTCCTTTTTGAGTTTCTGTCCTATCATTTCGAAAGACTTTATATTCAGGGATGGTAAAACGTTGACTCGGATTGAGATTAGTCTCTTGAATGACAAATATTACTTTAGACTGTTTATACATGCCTATTAATGCTGGTATATTTTTTTGGCACTTCTGCAATTCCACTGTATTATTTTAATGTTCTGTACGTCCATTATTTAATTGTTAAGTTTGTTATAAATAGTGTTGTACTCTTTTACTCTGAGAAGTGTATAATATATTTATTTATTTGTTAACAACAAAGTCACCTAGATTTTTGGTTTCTCTGTTAAAGTGAGTTTGTAGTTCACTTTGAAGATTCAGCATAAAGGTTTTCACACTGTTTGATACAGAATGAATAAGTTTTTGACAATCTGTCATTTTTTCATTTCACATTTCTTCTAGTTGTTTTTTATCTGTTCGCTTTTGCTCACTCATTATGAGTTGTCTTTCTGACTCAATCCTTTTCAGTAAATCTTCATTCTCTTCTTTGAGTTCTGCTAATTTAGCCACATCTTTAGCTACTTCATGCTGTATGTTTCTCATGGTTTTCAAGATTTCTTCTGCCTTTCTCTCTGTATCTTCTGTTATCGATGATTTGATTATTTCACTTTCTTCTGGTAGATTGCTATCTTTTGTCAGTATTTTTTGGACTTTATTTTTCTTTTGGGTTATTTCAGCATTTCTGGTTCTGACTGTGATTTCTTTTGGTGACCGAGTTGAAGATGAAGCGACTGATGATTGATGTTGTTGTAGTGCTACTTTGAATGGTGTGTTAATATTGACTGATTTTATTAGAGCTTTGTTCATTCTTTTTTTTTTCGTTTCGTTGATTATTTACTTGGACATGGGGCCTGTAATATAATACATTATAATACGAAACTACACGATGTAATATAACACATTAAATACGAAACCACACATGTACGAGATTCTGTAAATAAAGATGGCAGCAGACTGAACATGCTTTTACTGTGTGCCTTCTGAAACATGTGTGTGCCTGTGAAGAGGACGTGGTAACGTATATATACATACATCATAACATTACATGGTGGCAGCGGCCGATACCGGACTGACGCAAGAAGCTACACGATAACACGTTAGTATAGTTTGTTCGGCTAATTTTCTTCGTTGAGGTCAACCATGGCGGCGAAACACTATCGCAGCGCACCCCAAATGCGATTTGCCGGTCAAGATGATAAAAGTGAAGCTTTCTTGTTATGGCGCCAACGCATAGATCTCTATTCCAAGACCACTGGTCTGGAAGGTCAAGCCTTAACTCCATATATTCTAGAAGCATTGGACGATGAAGGTTTGAAAATTTACAACAGTTTTGCTACCACCATGCCCGTTGAGTCGGCAACCGACCCCGTAGCCATATTGGACGAATTTGAAAAACGTCTGATCATAAAGCACACAAACTTTAGAGCGGCAAGATTAGAACTTCACCACCTGTGACAGAATCCTGATGAAAGTCTAAATGATTTCTTCACTCGCATTAAGGGAAAAACAAGTGTATGTAAACTTAGCACAGAAGAAGAAAAAGAGCGAATTATTGAACAGATCCTTCTTAGCACACCAATGCCAGAGTTCCAGAAATGGCTACTGAGCCAGAGTGATACACTAACTTTACAACAACTTCTGGATGAAGGCAGGAAACACGAGGCACAAGCACTAAACATTAAACAAATTCAGCAAGGTACAGTAACAGCCAAGGTGGATGCAGTAAAAAGCTATAAACACAACAAAGCAACTGGTACTAAGCAACAAGGAAAACACAACACAAACAGAGGTGCTATGTGTAAATGTTGTGGCCTAAACCACATACAAAACCACTGTCCAGCTAAAGACTCTACATGTCATTACTGCAGAAAGAGGGGCCACTGGATAAAATTTTGTTTCAAGAGGAAACAAGACAGCGCTCAACACAAACTTCACAGCAGAGAGTCATCAAAACAAACACATTCTATGACGACTGAGGACTTTGACTACAGTGAAGAAAGTGATCCTTCCACTTTTGATACTGTGAAGATACAAACTTTCAGTAACGAACCAAAGAGAACGCAGGTTTTCTGCAAGGTACAATTCCGAATACCAGGGATTAAAATGCACAAAGAAAGATATATTCGGTTCAAGATAGACACAGGTGCCCAAGGTAACACTCTACCCTTAAGAATATTCAGACAGATCATGCCTGACAAGGTGGATGAGCAAGGATTTCCCACAAGGGATGTAAAAAGTAGGAGTGGCAAGACAAAGCTAAGAGCTTACAAAGGAACAAGTATAGACTGTTTTGGAGCAGTAACACTTGAATGTTCATACAGAGGCTCTGAATGGACATCGTCAACATTTTACTTGGTAGATATTGAAGGACCTGCAATTTTGGGTTTACCAATGTGCGAAAACACAGCGGATTGATCATCCGCTTGCTAGTCACATTGATTACGGAAACAACAATTAATATTCTGTTGTACCAATAATCGCCTTTAGGCGTAACGGAACAACGGATAATTTATTGTTGCCCTAAGACGCCGCAAGGCGTAATGGCCGCAGACTGCTTGGTCGGTCGACGGCTAAGGATGGAAGAAGAAGAATGTGCGAAAAGCTGAGTGTGGTAACTATTAACAACATTAAAGAGGATATAGGTCTTGCAGATGCTCTCAGCAGACTACCAAACCCCAACAAGACAGCAGATCTTACTCCAAACATCAAAGTTGATTTTGTCAAGTTTAGCGATAATCGGCTTGAACACATCAGAGAAGACACAATGAGAGATCCTATTCTTAACTCTCTCAAAGAACTGATATACCATGGATGGCCAAGCTCTATCAAGGAAGTTCCAACACACATCCGTCCATACTACTCTATGAGGGACGAGTTAAGCATCGAAGATGGTCTGATCCTTAAAGGAGATCGCATTGTTATACCAGAAACACAACGCGATATCATTCTTAAACAGCTCCATAATAGTCACCTTGGTATTGTGAAGACACAACTGAGAGCAAAGAAAGATGTTTACTGGCCACAGATAAACAAGGACATAGAAACACTATGTAAAAACTGTTCAATTTGCCAAGAACATGCCAATAGGCAGTGCAGAGAACCTCTCATACCATCAGACATACCATTGAGCCCTTGGAGCATCATAGGGACTGATATTTTCTCCATCGACAATAATGACTATCTTATTATTGCTGATTACTACAGCAAATTTCCCATCATTGAGAAACTTCCACAACCCTCACCATCAGCTGTTATTGCAGACATTATAAAGAAGTATTGCAGCATATTTGGCATCCCAGATGAAATTAGATCTGACAACGGTCCACATTTCTCAGGTCAAGCATACAGAAATTTCACTAAGGACTGGAAGATCAAACACACAACATCATCACCTAGATACCCTAAATGGCTTCATTGAGAGACAGATACAAACTGTCAAGTCAATCATGAAGAAAACAAGAACAGAGGATGTACACCTAGCACTCTTGAGATGGAGAACAACACCAGTAGACAGTAAGATCGACAGTCCAGCAGAACTTATGTTTGATAGAAGAATTAAAGACCTTCTAACATCTAAGGTCCACTTCCGTCCACAACATAGAGACAGCACATATGATCAACTTCAACATCGTCAGCAAGTTCAGAAATCCAACTATGACAAATGTGCTAAAGACTTACCACCATTATATCCTGGTCAGCATGTGACTACCTACAACCACGACAATGACACATGGTCAAAAGCAACAATCATTTCCAGAAACCCTGAACCCAGGAGCTATACCTTAAGACCAGACAGCTGCAACAACCTCCTGAGGCGAAACAGAGTGGACATAAGAGAAATCCCACAGAATACAACAGAGCAGAGAATTCCCATGCTCTCAACAAACAATGCAGTAACTCCAGACCTTGGTGCCCCACAAAACCAACAAGCGCCAAGGCCGAAATCACAACCAACTCAAGCTAAACCAGGGACTTCCGCAGAACCACCAGCCCTTTACACCACTCGTTCTGGCCGTACAGTGACACCTCCCAGCCGATACAGACAGTGACATATATGCTCACACTGAACATAACACATACACATTTTCTTTTCAAAGAAGGGGGATGTAATATAATACATTATAATACGAAACTACACGATGTAATATAACACATTAAATACGAAACCACACTTGTACGAGATTCTGTAAATAAAGATGGCAGCAAACTGAACACGCTTTTACTGTGTGCCTTCTGAAACATGTGTGTGCCTGTGAAGAGGACGTGGTAACGTATATATACATACATCATAACATTACAGGGCCCACTATCCCATCCTGTTGTTGTTGTTGTTGTTTAACTAGGGCTGCTGAGCTTCTCGCACTTTTGCAGCCAATACCAAGTTGAAGACTCCTTGGTATTATCTACACTGTAGATCTAGGCTTTTCCTGTGGCTTTTCTGCCATTCCGAAACATGTTGAGTTGAAGTCATGAGCTCCGGTTTCTCCAGCTTGGCTTGCATTTATAGGATCGTCACATCTGGTCCCAAGCTAGGAGTAAGAAATGGGTAGCATACTGTGCATTCCCTGCCATCCAAGGGGGCTCTCCAACTTTGCAGAGCTAAAATACTGTACTCTGGTTCTGGGTTCTCCCAAGGAATTGTCACATCCTGCACAGAGCCACTTCTCAGCCTCCCCTACCTATCACTGGGTCCATAGTAAGATCTTTCTGCCTGCAGTCAACCAAGTCAAAGCCAAAGAATTACACCTGGAGCTCAAGTGACATCTCCAAGCTTAGTTTGCAATGCTGGGTTCTCAACAAGTTTCACCACAGGGGGAATCCCTGGAAGTGAGTGAATGATTTCAAAAGTCAATGAGGATGCAAATAACCTCACAGACATAGGTTCACTTCCACGTACATATAATTTAGCATTGTGCATAGCCGGTGGTCATAATAGGATGACTCCAGAAATACCTCCATGCAAACCCTATCCTGTAAAAATGTTAAGCCATGTGACGAAATGGACGACCTCTTCGCGATCTTTGTTTCACTCCGATAGGATCAGAGACATATTTTGTACTGATTTTTATTTGTGTACTTTTAAAAGTACAAATTTCTTCTCATTATCGGCTAAGGAGCAAGTAGTTTTTATGTTCAAACATTTGTGACACTCCTTGCAGATAATGTTTATCCCAGCCTGCGAGAAGCAACTAGATAAGGTGAGCGCCGATGTGTTTAGATTAAACCGCTGATAAGCGACTCGGTTGTTAACAAGCTGGGCAAACACGGAGTTTTGCGTAGTCATATGACAGATAACGAGATTACTGTCTGTGTGACACATGTGGGCAGACAAGTGTGACATAATCGCTTCCGGGCCGACTTGTTATGACAACATTACTTTCTAATAAAGTAATAAGTATTACAGCTTACACATGTTGTCATGTGAGTTCCCCGATCTGTTTGTAAGTTTGTACCAAGGGCATCGGACATCATATTACCATATACGGGAGAGTTGACCTCTGCATTACGTTGTAATATTTTGATATCACATCCTATCTGCATGATTTGAAATGATTGGATCTTTTTGATTAGATTCATAACAACAATGCGTGGGAAGATAGGAATATAGTCTGCCCATTTCGCAGTTTTATTTCAATGTGATTTCACGCTCGCCAAGACAACATCACACCTTGCCAGAGTGAAGACTAGATTCGTAATTCCTTTTTTTAACCGGACCTTTTATTGGAGAACCAAATAAGACTTACAAAGCAATGGAAATCTCTTCATTTTAATAAGGAACACTGGGACTAGGAAACTGAAGAAACACACGGAGTCAGAGAGGGAATCTATTGTCAAATTAAAGACACCCCAGACGCGTGTAAGAGACCGACTCGTCTCTTTTATTCATCTGAGCAACAAGTCTGTAGCCAGGATTGGCGTAAGTTGTTATTTACATTTCATATTTTATTACCAACATGTGAATTAACATATATATGTATATATTACATGTGAAGTTTAATGGGTGAAACTCGCTTGTGGATGTCAACGTCATTTGAGGCTGGCAACCTCAGCGAATAGAATGATTATTCATGAACCACCACTGCACGGGCTGGTGATTGCTTTATTGATAGTTTCGTAAAGAGAACTAAAAGCATAAAGTAGTTCCAGGTTCCCTATGGAGTAGGGAGGGAAAGATGAAAGAAATGATGTACATTCTAAGAATAATACTTACATTTTCAAAGCAGTGTAAATCTCCCTATAAACATAATCACTTTAAACTTAATGTAAGTTTTCAAGCTTTAAACCAGTGTAAATGTATTTGTGAAAATATTCATTTTAAAGTAATGGAAATTTCAAACTGTTCAATCAGTGTAAAATATAAATGAAAACATATTCAATTTATATTGTGAACACTTTTCAATCAGTGGAGATGTATATGTAAACAGACTCTATCTGTATTGTTAACCTTTTTATTTAAATATAAAGTAACTATGAAAGCAATTCTATTTAAATGTAAAGAAAGTTTTATCCCGAGGGATTAAATTTAATTCTCATCGAGGGTAAATTCTGAGTAATTGAGATAGTGGTATGGGAAGATAGGAACCTATAACTATTGGATGGGAAACGCCATACTCAGAAGAGCGTTTCGTTCTATTCTTTTACCATAGTTACTGATGGTACCAGCTGAAAGTACTATCTCTGGAACAGGAAGGGAACCGTGGCCTAACCTTTAAGACGAAGGACCCCCGTGGTAGACTCTCCTTGACGTTTCTGGGAAACGAGCTACCCCCGACAACCTTGATCAGAGGCGAGCAAAGTGAAAAGAACCAGCCCATAAGAAGGAGCATTGGCAGCTAAGTTCAAATGTATGCTGCCACTTGAACTTCTTGTAATATCTCACATTCCCTAAAGACTGAGGATAACTTTTCTTAATCCACAACTATTCACATTATTTCCAACTGTTAGAACCTAAAGTGATTATTAAATTTTGTTATTTGTAATGTTACATATTTAACTTCGATTTAATCATTTTAAAGTTACTGCATGCTTGTCTCAGTCAAATTACTACACACACCCTAAACAGAGCTATACTAGAATAATAGAATTCCACTGAGTAAATCAAGGGTGGGGGCTTAAACGAGCTGAAAGTAATAAGTGCTTAAATCCTTCACAAAAGTTGTCGGCAGATTACCGAATTAACGTACTCAGCAACAGCCAGCATTGTTTTCGCTTATCTGAATATCTTGTGAAGACTCCCATGTGATAGAAGCTTTACTACTCTTCTATCTACATTTCTGCCAAGAGTAATCTAGTGTAAAGATAGACTTCATTGAAGCCTATAATCAGAAGTGGAAGTTAATTACATGTAGGCTCCAGTGGGAGCAGAGATTATCAAAGAAAGAACTGTGTAGATCGTAGTGAATTAAATATGTCTTGCTGTTCAGCACAAAGTGATACAAAGACAGTGAGTAGTTATGCGGCTGACATAGAAGACGTTGCGAATCATGCATATATCAGAGAACAAGAATAAATGTTACAATGAAATGAAAGTACAGCTGCAACTACATCTCAATAATGACCATAAATTTATAAATACATATTAGATATACAAATCTAGTAATATGAATAAAAAGAATTATTGACATAGTCTCTCAACAAATTCACTACTGCTCTGGTTCTGGAAGGCTTTAGGTCGGCAAGTTCAATGACTTGAATCCTAATTAAATTTTACCCGTCCAGTTAGTACACAGTGTGAATCGTTCCTGTCTGACCGGGCCCTAGCTTGGTTCTTTGTTGAGTGCCAAACACTGTAGGGTTCCGATATTTAACAGGTCATCCTATTCCCTCCCCCAAGCATCACATGTTTGGTGGGCAGGTCTCAAAATGTCAAAAGTATTCCTATTCTCCAATAGGCATGCGTTGGTCCAGAGGGGCAGACTTAATCTCAAAAATAGGCTGTCCTTTATCTGGGCGTCACTGCCTGTTGCATATGTTCTCAGAATCGTCAACTATTCCCCGTTCAGAAACTTTATGATATTCATTAGTACATCTATCTATCTATCTATCTATCTATCTATCTATCTATCTATCTATCTATCTATCTATCTATCTATCTATCTATCTATCTATCTATCTATCTATCTATCTATCTATCTATCTATCTATCTATCTATCTATCTATCTATCTATCTATCTATCTATCTATCTATCTATCTATCTATCTATCTATCTATCTATCTATCTATCTATCTATCTATCTATCTATCTATCTATCTATCTATCTATCTATCTATCTATCTATCTATCTATCTATCTATCTATCTATCTATCTATCTATCTATCTATCTATCTATCTATCTATCTATCTATCTATCTATCTATCTATCTATCTATCTATCTATCTATCTATCTATCTATCTATCTATCTATCTATCTATCTATCTATCTATCTATCTATCTATCTATCTATCTACATATATAGCATGTAACATCTACGGTCCACAGGCAGAACCGTGTTTCTATTTGGACAGGGATTCAGGCCAGTGGCTCAATGAACAATGCAGAAATACACAATATTTCATATGCGAGCATCTAGATTTCTCCAGTGAGTACAAAAATCATTAAACTATGGTGACGATTGTAATAATGATCGTATGTGAGCCCATGTTATTCGTAATGGTGACAGATAATTTGTCCATTTGGTGTTGATAGTGGCAGTAAGGATTATGGTAAAGGTAGTCCCAGATTAGATACTGCCATAGGTGAGTGAAGTGTTAGAGACTTGACTATACTTTATGAGATGGGGTGACCAGTTCCCTTCCTCGCTGCTTTTGCCTTTCTTAACTCAAGAGCGGAGTCAAAACCCCTTTACAGCTGCGTTGACTTGAGCGTGATGCTACCAGATTTTGACCTCAGAACCCGGATCTTTGAAAAGTATATCACTCCTGCAAATATTCGGATGCAGCAAACACTAACCTCACTGGAGGAGTGGGCCATAACATGGCTGATGAAGATAAATGAAAGGAAAACAACATACATAGTGTACTCTCTCTCTCAGATAAACCACAGCGCTCCAAGCTAGTGCTAAACAGGAGAAATCTATATCTTGATGAAAATTCAAACTATTTAGGCACCACTTTTGATCGCTGTTTAACTTGGAAAAACTGGTTTAAAGAAACCTAATGAGAGCAAGGCAAGGAATGACAATCATGAAAATCTTGCTGGAACATCTTTGGGTGCAGATGAGAGAGTGCGAAAGACGTTATATACAGGACAAATGAGACCAGTCCTAGAGTATGGCATTGCAGCATGGGCAATAGCAGCTGAGTCAAACTTCGATAAAGTCAGCAGACTCCAAAACCATGCAATGAGAATCATAACGGGAGGCATGAAGTCAGCTCCTATAAAAGAACTCGAACAGATTACATACCTCCAACCAATGGAGGATAGAAGATATAGTAGGGCCCAACAACAAGCTGAAAGATTCAAGAGACTAACAGTTTCCATAAATGCAATATCAACAATTAAACCCATCTACGCTGCACACAAGCTCCCAGTTTGGAAACAACATCGTTTTGCTGAAAGGGTAGAAAACATTCCTGTCATTGAGAGAAAGAAGAGCCAGACTGCAACAGGCAGCTAAGCCATAACTACAAAATACATAGAAAAACATTACCAAAGCAATACCTGGCGCCATGCATACACAGATGGATCAAATGCAACAGAAGATGGAGGTGGATGTGTGCTTCTGCGCTTAAGCACTGGTACGCAATAAAATAAAATAATAAAGATGTCAGTGGCAACAGGAAATTTGTCAAGTAATTTCAGAGCAGATTCAGAGACCTTAAAAATTGCAGCAGAAGTTCTAATGGCAGAGGAAAGAACCGAGAGACAAGTTGTTTTATTCACTGACGCAGTACCAGAAGTTGCAACCCTTAGTAACCTAAATAACGCAGACCTAGATGACCTACGAGTAATGCTTCACAAACTATGTAAACGATTCAAAAGGGGTGTGATACAATGGATCCCATCTCATTGTAGCATCCCCGGCAATGAAGAGGCTGACACATTGACAAAGGAAAGCTACCTCAAGGTGATACAAGCATAATTTTCGAAGAGGCAAAGAGTTTTATCAGAACCAGATACATAAAGAAATGGGATGCAGAGCATCCAGGACAAACATAAAATGATGCATATTACCAGCTCAGCAGAAGAGAACAAGTGGTAATCTTCAGACTCCGCAAGGCCCACAACGGATTGTGATATCATCTATTCTACAAGCTACAGATATGAACTACAGATAGTGTAAATGTGGCACTGATAAAATAACTGCTGAACATCTGCTTCAAAGATGCTCAACATATGAGGGACATAGAAAGTATATATGGCTGTCACTAGTACCATTTTCGTTAAAAAAAAACTATATGTAGATGCAAGTAGCCTGAAGCTGTCCACTGCTTTCTTTGAAAATATTCAAGTAAACGTCTGGAAGTGTACGAAAAGAAGAGGAAGAAGAAGAAGAAGAAGGAGCCCGGTGTCACGGAATTGGCAGTTCACCTTTTCTCATTCTCTCTTCAGACTGATTTCATACAGTCAACGGAAAGTATTGGTGACTTTCTAAATAATCCTTTCCCATCAGACGCATGCCCGTCTGGGGGCATTGTTCACTACAACTGCGTTCAGACACTTGGGAGGATAATACAAAAGGAAATACAGATGATAATTGCTTAACTCACTTCCGACCAGACATTGTCTGTGTAATTACTACAGAGAAACCCGTCTGGGTAGACAAATTAGCGACGACACTATCTGCAGCCGATATTACAAATCGTAATTTGAAAGGTTACTTAAGAGAACGGAAGAAATCGGACCATACATGAGAAATGATATTTTAAAACACGTCGAGGAAATTGATAGGATAAACCCCATCATAACACGCATGATTGAATACAATTGGCTGGGCAATTCTAGAACAACACTTATGATTGGAGCCTGGTCAGATTGTAACAACCACGCGCGTGGGACGGAAGTTACAATATAATCTGACATATTCGCCGGTTTAGAGCACTGTGAAATTCACCTCGTCAAGAAAGAAGACAACCAGCCAGCCAGAGTAAGGAATAGGATCAGAATTCCATTTATCGGACCGGACCTTTGAGCATCTTGTGGATTTATATCCCAGGAAAACTCTACCTACATTAACATGGAAAGCCGGAATCCTAGGAATCTGAAACACAAAGTCAGAGTGGGATCCTAGTGTAAAGTAATACCCCATACCGCATGTAAGAGGCATCTTAAACAAGTTGCCATAACTATAGCTCTGAGCAATGAGACAGTATTCCTAAAGAGATTTTAGGGTGAGTTGTACATTTTAAAATTCTATATTTTGCATTTATTAACATGTAAAAATTGCTAATGGATGTCCAAGTCATCTGAGGCTGGCAACCTCAGCATATTGAATGATGGTTTCATGAACCACCACTGCAAGAGTTGGTGGCTGCTTTATGCGGGTTTCTCATAAGAGAACCAAAAGCAGAGGTAGTCCCAAGATATATATGGAGCAGGGAGTGGATGATACTTACTATGTTATTCGCCTTTTCAACCAGTGCAAATATAAACATATTCAATATAAATGTAATGAATGTTTTCCGCTCACCGGGATTAATATTAATGCTCAGAGAGGGTAAAGTTCTGAGGTAGATGGGATGGTGGAATGAAAAGGGGGTTGAGGGAGGATTAGACGAATAATTTGAATTGCGTCATTATGATTAGTATATAGTTTTTTAATCACTGCTGCTGCTGCGGTAATAACCAAGATAATGGTGGTAGTCGTTGTAATAGTTGTACTAATGGTAGTGTTGATGGTAGTAGCAAAAAGGTAGTGGCAATGGTTGTTGTAGTATTTGTTGTGGTATTAGTAATTGTTGTAGCATAGCAGTTGTAGTAGTAGTAATAGCAATAGCCCCTTCAGTCATAACTGGCTATGGGAATGCGCCCCTGAGGTGACAGCTCTCAGCTGCTTATTTTCCTGGTGTTCTTTTCGACTTTTTTTCTTCTCTTCTGCTTGCCGTGAGAACTTCTTTTCGCCCAATATGAGGTGGCGCCGTAGAAACCATCGCCACTTGGTGCTATCGGCAGCATCATTCTCCCAGGTTGCTGAGTTTATGTCCTCTTTGAGCCTCAGCTGCGGTCGCCCAACTGTCCCTTTGCTATCCGCCAGTTGTCCGTAGAAGGTATCTTTCGGGATGCGACTATCTTCCATGCGGCGGACGCGGCCAAGACAGCGTAGTCTGCGCTGTCTAAGCAGTGCATACATGCTTTGAAGGCCAGCATGCGACAACACCTGACATTTTATCACTTTGTTCTTCCACGAAATACCGAGGGTGGGGCGAAGACCTTGTAGAATTATCAGTAATAGTTCTTATTGGCAGTAATAATTCATATAGTAGAAGTAGCAGTTTTTATTGTGATGGTAGTTCATGCAGCAATGGTAGTAGTAGTTCTCGTGGTATTAGTAGTAACAGCTCTTGTTGCAGTTGTATGATCATTTCTTGTAGTAGTAGTAGTAGTAGTAGTAGTAGTAATACTAGCAATGGTAATAGTAACGGAAGTATAGATACTGGCATCAGTAGTTCCGTTAAGCAGTAGCGTTCAGATGTTAGTGATACAGACAACAGTAGTGGTAGTTGTGAAATAGTAGTTGCGGGGTATATCGTTGATGGTGTTGGTAGAAGCATTACCACTAAGGGAACTATATAGTAGTGACAGCGGCTGCATAGGCAGTAATTGAACAAACGATAGTCATAGAATAAATCAATATTTCGTTGTCGCTGCGCTACTGCTGCACTTTACCCACTGCAGGAAACTTGCATCAGAGTATTCAAATGTTAGGCAATTGTGGGTAATATAAGAGTTTGTTTTACATTTTGAATTTTGCTAGCCCCCGGCACAACTTCACCTTAGTTGTCTCTAACGATGCGTCAGGTAGAAGCTATGTGCTTATTATTTTTGTTTTTATTCTCATAATATCAGGAACCACACTAGCTAATGGTGGAAGCAATGGCTGCTTTCATTGTAACTGTCTTGGAACCTAACTGTCTCAGACAAAATTATAAGTACCGAAAAAATGTCCATATCTTTTCAGACAGTAGCTGTGGAGCTGATCATGTGCCATTCGACGTAGTCACTGCCACATTTTATTCGGTACCGAAAAGTGAATCAAGTACCCAAGTATGTACTTCTGATTGTTCTGGTATTCAAGGCTGTTTTCTCACCTGGCCTTCTAATAAGATGTGCTTGATGGGCGTAATTGATAAAGCTGGAAGCACTTACGTCAGAAACAGATGCATTCAAGGTAACGAGAAAAACACTCAAGAATATGTTTTAAAATGGCTAACTTAATATACGTATATATAAGGAGTAACGAAGATAATGGAC
This sequence comes from Oreohelix idahoensis, assembly GCA_024509875.1. NCBI lineage: Eukaryota > Metazoa > Mollusca > Gastropoda > Stylommatophora > Oreohelicidae > Oreohelix > Oreohelix idahoensis. Next base: position 1,062,810 of record JAMPIV010003711.1, read on the forward strand.
AAGAGGAAAGATAAAGTTAAAAACAAAACAGACATAATTTTAACGGGGATTATGTTGAGCATACACTCTGGTAAAAGCTGCTCTTGACCTTTGTCCAAGTACCATTAACTATAAGTGAAAATGTTTATAGAGAAGCGAAAGAAGTTATGTAACGAATAACGGATAAATTAATTCAAAGAGGGTCGGAGTGGCTCAGAGGTATGGCGTCCGCCTCTGATTCTAAAGGTACCAGGTTCGCCCCCAGAACTGGGAATATATTTGATGGAAATTTTTTTCTTCAGAACCTGTGGTTCCTAATGATATCAAACTCCCCCTGATCTCATGAGTAGTGAGATCGGATGCCTAGCCTTCTCAGATAAGGGCGAAAAAACATAATCCCCTGTACAAGTTGCGCACGTTAAAAATCCCTCGGAAGTTGGTAATCTTAAATAGTAGGCAATACGGCTGTTACCCCGGCAAAAATTTTAAAAATATGGAAACTTACCCACCACAAAAATATCTATAGAATGTGTGATTCCTGTTTACACATATTGGGATCCTCACTGGTGCTACGGAGTTTATGCACTGTGCTGAGATCCTCCTTGAGTGATCTAAGGGAGGAAATCGAAGCACTGATACGTTGTCCGTGCACATTGATGATGTCCCTTCAAACTAAACCAAAGCAAATCAAAGAGCTATAATCCCTTTACACAATCTTTCATGTGTGCTTTCTACAAAAGTTTTCGTAATTCCTTATTACTCTTCACCTCCGCAAGGATCATGTGCCTTCAACGAACTTATGCCAAGATCTCCTGTCCCGCGCGTGCCATCAGCTCCAAGTTTTTCTGTGTCTTCTTCATTCATTTCTTTTCTGTCTCCAGTTCTCTTCTCCACGTGTTTCCGGTCTCCCCATAATTCTCATACTCTGGGGAATTACAGAATAACAACTGCCTTGAAATACTATCACGTGGTTTCCTCAATGTCTGTCCTGTCCTTGGCCAGTAGCCTGATTCATGCCATAAGTTCAACACTGGTGATCATGTCATAAGTTCAACACTGGTGATCATGTCATAAGTTCAACACAGGTGATCATGTTATGACATGTGAATCCTATTCTACACAAGCATTTATTTATGAAAGTCTGTAATTTCTTGGTTCTTGTTTTTGTTATTCTCCATGTTTGACGGCCACACAAGAGAATCGACTTGGCGTGTGAGTAAAAGATTATTATTTTTGTGCTCAACTTGATTTCTTTGATTTCCATATATTTCATCGTGATGAAAGCTACTCTTGCAATTAGTTTGTTTTGTTTTGCTGTTTTTGTTTTTAAATTACACCCGCAGTAGCGCAGTGGTTAGAGCTCGGTGATCCATGGTTCGATCCCTAGTGGAGGCGGGATTTTGAAGACCGCGAACGGCTCCGATGTCGACCCATCCTTATAAATTGAGTACCAGAGCAACTATTGGAAGGTTAAAGGCGACCGGCACGATGCTGACCATATCACCCCTACTGTGCCGTATGGTGAAGAAAATATCGGCCTAACACCACATTGCCAATATACCTCATTGAGCATGTAACGGGATCCTTTACCTTTATTGCTGACTGTTGACATGTCCGGAATATCAGTTGCTGAGCATAATATAAACAACTTGAGATACGTTGATGGCACAGTCTTAATAGCAGAAAAAAAAATTGAAAAGGAGTTGCGGGGAACGATTGATACAGTAGTGACAAAAAGTGAAAATAAAGGTCTCAGCTTAAAGCAAAAAGACAGAAGTAATCATAATCTCGATGAAACTAAAATGACTACTTCAGAATGCACTACCAACGTAAATGGAATACATTTTAAACACGTCAGTAGATATAAATATCTAGGTACACTAATAACATCTGACGGATGGTGCATCTCAAAGGTGAAGATTAGAATACGACAGGCAAAAGCAACATTCCGTAAAATGAACAGTATTTTATGCAATAATCTTTGTCAGTGGCAGTAAGAAAGAGAGTTCTTCAGTGTTATAAAGAACCAATCCTGACGTACGGAATTGAGTCTTGGACAATTAGTAAACAAATGGGAAAAACACAAGAGGCTACAGAGATGTGGCTTTACAGGAGAACGTTAAAAACATCATGGATAGCGGACAAGAGTAATGAGGATGACCTGAAAGAGGCCAATGCACAAAGCAAGTGTTATGACTCTTTTTGCGCATTACTTAGGATCTTACATTTTGAAATCTTTGCGGTGCACATAAAGAGTCCGATGCGATTGTGTATATGCGCGATTGCGATATGATATATGAAGGCTGCGGGAAGCAACAAGAGGATTCTGGAAAATGTGTTCATATAATAGACTGAACTGCCCATGGTAAACTTCCGGTGTTATGTCTTGCGGTTCTCACTAATGACCTGTCATCGAAGCATCATTTATTGGTGATGCGTAGATGGCAGGGAGGATAGTGTGATTCGCTTGCATAGCTAGGCGGGGTTGTCGCATGGAAGGTCCAGGGTTCGAATCCTGGGTAAAGCCACTCATGTCTGTTGTTTTCTGTTGTCTAGTGTTCTACTTCTTTATTTCCTACGAGTGCCTGATAACATACCTTTATGTTTGTCTCATATTAATTTACTGTTTACAGGCCTCGGGTTTCCCTTCCTTATGTATCATATGAAGAAGTCGTGATTGTGTCCAAAGTGTATTTTGATGGGTGAAGGATCCTAATTCAGTGTGGATTTATGAACTAGAGATCAGGATATGATCGCGGCTATGATTGCCTAGCGGATGTTAAGTGGTTGTGTCAGATTCGACGTGATCGTATATTGTATAGTAATTGCCCAGAATTGATTTATCGTAAATAATATGGAAATATGTCACGAACATACATAGCAATGTTTGAATGGATCACAGCACTGTAATTATTTAGGATCGAATTGTTAAGGAATCCCAAGGTGGAAGCTAATAAATGTTACGTCTGTGTGTCAAATGGACTCGGGTTATTAATTGACTTCTACTTGGTCGAGATTATTGAACGTTACTTTATGAACTGTTTCACTCAATCATTTATTGTGGCACAACATATACACACAGAGATCGTAACAGGAAACGTATTCCTCATATTAGAAGGAAGTAGTTTACTTTCCTCTGGCGCGTTATGCGACAACGAAAGCTGGAATATATCGCGACATCATGAAATATTGAACTAACAAATACAGAGAACGACAAAGAGAGCTGGAATATATCGCGACATCATGAAATATTGAACTAACAAAATACAGAGAACGACAAAGAAAGCTGGAATATATCGCGACATCATGAAATATTGAACTAACAAAATACAGAGAACGACAAAGAAAGCTGGAATATATCGCGACATCATGAAATATTGAACTAACAAAATACAGAGAACGACAAAGAAAGCTGGAATATATCGCGACATCATGAAATATTGAACTAACAAAATACAGAGAACGACAAAGAAAGCTGGAATATATCGCGACATCATGAAATATTGAACTAAAACATACAGAGAACGACATAGAAAGCTGGAATATATCGCGACATCATGAAATATTGAACTAACAAAATACAGAGAACGACAAAGAAAGCTGGAATATATCGTGACATCATGAAATATTGAACTAAAAAAATACAGAGAACGACAAAGAAAGCTGGAATATATCGCGACATCATGAAATATTGAACTAACAAAATACAGAGAACGACAAAGAAAGCTGGAATATATCGCGACATCATGAAATATTGAACTAACAAAATACAGAGAACGACAAAGAAAGCTGGAATATATCGCGACATCATGAAATATTGAACTAACAAAATACAGAGAACGACAAAGAAAGCTGGAATATATCGCGACATCATGAAATATTGAACTAACAAAATACAGAGAACGACAAAGAAAGCTGGAATATATCGCGACATCATGAAATATTGAACTAACAAAATACAGAGAACGACATAGAAAGCTGGAATATATCGCGACATCATGAAATATTGAACTAACAAAATACAGAGAACGACAAAGAAAGCTGGAATATATCGCGACATCATGAAATATTGAACTAACAAAATACAGAGAACGACAAAGAAAGCTGGAATATATCGCGACATCATGAAATATTGAACTAACAAAATACAGAGAACGACAAAGAAAGCTGGAATATATCGCGACATCATGAAATATTGAACTAACAAAATACAGAGAACGACAAAGAAAGCTGGAATATATCGCGACATCATGAAATATTGAACTAACAAAATACAGAGAACGACAAAGAAAGAAGATACTGGACAGTCTGACATCATGACATGGAAAGAAGACACAACAAACAGAACTGGTAAACATACTGGAGATCGGAAGTTGTGAAGAGACGTGATCGCATATCCCACCGGGCATGATACTTGAAGAAGAAGAGAAAGAATAGAAGGTTATCTTTCCAGAAATGTTGTGATTAGTTCCCTGCATTATTCTTTCACTTTTCTAGTGTTCTCATCTGACCCAGGGCGCTATCTTCATTGAGCCCAAATGTCGTATGAACTATGCCCTGAATAGAGCGGTAGTTTAATTGAACTCGCTGACACTCATTCACCTTGTATTTATTTTATTCTTTCACTCTTTGTGAGTCTCTCTCTCTCTCTCTCTCTCTCTCTCTCTCTCTCTCTCTTCTGTACTACATGTCACAGCAAGAGGCAGACGAATACAATAGAACAAGAGGTGAGAAGACGCTGGTGTTGAATAGGATACACATTCAGAAAACCAGCAGACGGCATGACAAAATTGTCATTGTTCTGGAATACTCAGAGTAAGAAAAATAGAGGAGACGGAGAAGCAAATGGTGAAGGGATTTGGAGAGTGACATGAAGTGGATCACACAAAAAGGATGGAAAGACCTTGAACGGATGGCACAGGACTGGAAGATACGGCTTGGATATCTTAAAGACCTGTGTTGCATTGGGAGCTGAAGAGTATAAAGAAAGATTAAATTAAAAGCATGAAAAATCAGCAACAAGAAAAAAAAAACCACACTACAAGTAACCAAGACATTAAAACAAGAAATAAGCAAACAATGAAATCTGACAGCTCACACCATACAAATTACAATTAATTTTAAATAACACTATCGTGAAATAAAATACAAAAAGTTAAAAAAAAACAGTTATACTATTTGCCGTAACTGGCAGATGACAAAAGAACAGTTGGGCGACCGCAGGTGAGGTTCAAAGATGTGTGCAAGAGAGAAATGAGGGCACTGGACATAAATCCAGCAAAGTTGGAGGATGAAGCTGTCGATCGCACCAAGTGGCGATGCTCTCTACAGCGCCACCTCAGATTGGACAAAAAGAAGCTCTCACAGCAAGCAGGAGAAAACGTCGAAAGGAACCCTAGGGAAAAAAAAAGCTGAGAGCTATCACCACAGGATTGCACTCCCGATGTCAGTTATGACTGAAGGGGCTATTATTATTACACTATTTGCCGTAATTATAACCGATAAGTTGAACCGAGATGGTTAACTGCAGAGGTGACAGGGTAGTGGATGCAAATGAAGCTCATCTGATACTTTGACACTTTCACTGCTCACCCGCCCTAATCCTGTTTAACTGAAAAAAAGGCTTACATGATGTAACTTTATGTTGACTTCTTACTTCTTTTTTCCCTGACATTTTTATGTTGACTTCTTACTTCTTTTATCACTGAAATTTTTATGTTGACTTCTTTTATCCCTGAAATCTTTATGTTGACTTCTTACTTCTTTTATCCCTGAAATCTTTATGTTGACTTCTTACTTCTTTTATCCCTGAAATCTTTATGTTGACTTCTTACTTCTTTTATCCCTAAAATCTTTATGTTGACTTTTTACTTCTTTTATTCCTAAAATATTTATGTTGACTTATTCCTTCTTTTATCCATGAAATCTTTATGTTGACTTCTTACTTCTTTTATCCCTAAAATCTTTATGTTGACTTCTTACTTCTTTTATCCCTGAAATCTTTATGTTGACTTCTTACTTCTTTTATCCATGAAATCTTTATGTTGACTTCTTTTTCCCCTGAAATCTTTATGTTGACTTCTTACTTCTTTTTTCCCTGAAATCTTTATGTTGACTTCTTACTTCTTTTTCCCCTGAAATCTTTATGTTGACTTCTTACTTCTTTTATCCATGAAATCTTTATGTTGACTTCTTACTTCTTTTATCCATGAAATCTTTATGTTGACTTCTTACTTCCTTTATCCCTGAAATCTGTATGTTGACCTCTTACCTTTTTTTATCCCTGAAATCTTTATGTTGACTTCTTACTTCTTTTATCCCTGAAATCTTTATGTTGACTTCTTCCTTCTTTTATCCCTGATATCTTTATGTTGACTTCTTCCTTCTTTTATCCCTGAAATCTTTATGTTGACTTCTAACTTCTGTTATCCCTGAAATCTTTATGTTGACTTCTTACTTCTTTTATCCTTGAAATCTGTATGTTGACTTCTTACTTCTTTTTCCCCTGAAATCTTTATATTGACTTCTGATTTCTTTTATTCCTGAAATATTAGTGTTGACTTCTGATTTATTTTATCCCTGAAAGCTGTGACAGACATTACGGCTCTTGGATCATTCGAGCGCAATGACCTTTCAAGTCCTAACGTGTGTCAGAAAGTTAACATGAGCTCTATAACAGGTCTCGATTTTGTTATATTTATTACAGTTTAATGGTGATATTACTGTTGATGATGGCTGTTATAATCATTGTAATGTTGATATCCACGCTTATATTTTATGCATTTTGAGCTAATAATGAAGTTCGTGAAGTTAATTCTGAGATCAGCTATGCTACAGACCATAATGTAACTATGGCGATTCACCGCTGCTACAATTATTTTAAAAAAAAATATTAACAAGAAAAGCATTGCAATAATCACATCTGTTAAGTACCGTACTTCCTAACACTGCAAGCACTTCTGATCTAAGGTCTTCTTCCTATTCCCTTCAGCTCCCTGTAGTTAATATGCTTTTAATCTCTCAAGCCTGTCTGTTAAATGCAGTCTGTTGAGTTTATTTGTTAGCCTCTTGTCCAATGTTTCAAACTGAGAATCATCGAATGCTATATACATTCTTACTTACTTACTTAGTTAGTCATCCCTCTTCTACCGTGAGGTGCAGAGGTTTGGAGGAGGGAGCGCTATAACCTATCGGCTGTCTTCCTTCTGGCCTGGTTCCAATCTAGTCATAAGTCCTTCAGAGATTGTCTAATGTTGTCCTCCCAGCGGACTCTAGGTCGTCCTGGGGGTCCGGATCCCTGGCTATTGGTTTCCCATATTTGTCGTGGTAGCCGATCTTCTCCCAATCTGCCTTGAGGATTCTAAAACAAAATAATTCTTTCTAAAGGTAACTGTCAGAACAAGACTACTTACACTATGGATTTATTAATGCTTTCACACCCTTGGCTCTAACCACTAGGGGACGACCATAGCATACAGTAGCTGACATGAATAATACAACAACGCCTAGAACAGTAATATCCCTTTAATGAGTACGGTCCACACACAGAAAGCCATACACGGCTATCACTACGCATGAAATGCAAAAACACAATGCCAATAACTTGCCAACAAACTGCAGCACAATATAATATCGAAATAACCATGGATAACACCCAAACGATGGCTACAGTGATTATCGCTCACAGGCGATTTCCATGACTGAAACATCGTCATACATGACTGCGCTAATATTATCAGAACTATCATCCAGGCGAAAAATCACTAGACACCACAATATCAATCTAGTGCACAATCGACTACTCCTGAACGTATACAACGGCAAGAAATATGAACAAACTGGCATCCATATACTTCCCAGCACAACTGCTGACAAAGGCAACCAAAACGTCCTTTATCGGACGGCGGACATAGCAAGAAAAATCAATCTTGCCGCCAAATGGTTTTCCTACCCACTTCCGTTTTTTCCAAAACTCGTCCAACGGGTTTTACAAATGATGAACACCAGTGTTGTCACTCTTCAGTGTGGCCACTATAAAATTTAGTGAATGTCTCTCCTGTGACAGTAACTAACGACAGTTTCAGTGTATCATACCCACTTTCAACGTATTTTTTCATCTTTTAAAAATAAGTAGATGATACAATGAAAGAAGTCAGTGCTCAAAAGAAGTTTATTACTCGTATAAGACTACCAGAATCATTTATTTAGACAAGATATGACAAGAAGAATGATGGAATATATTGTGACAATTGAAAATATTGAAGGAAAACAGAAGGGAACGTAAAGACAGAAGATACTAGGCAGTCTGACATCGTGGTATGGAAATATGTCAAAACAGAAACGATAAATAGCACTTTGGACAGGGGGTTGTAGACATACATGATCCCCTGTTCAGTCTGGCATGGTATTTGATGATGATGACGACGATGAAGAAGAGGTTTTTTTTTACTTAAAGGGAAATAAGTGGGAAAGGGAGATGATTAACGTGTGTTGTGTATGAGATAATATAGAAATAAAAAATATTATAGTCCTGCTGTAACATTTGTTTGATAGTTTGCTTTTCCGGCAGGCATGAGTTAAATATTTTTTTCAGTAGCTTCCCGTTGAAGTGAATATCTGTCATGTGATAGTTCAGTAAGTAATGATAACATTACGACCGTGCGGTAGGTATTCAAATTAGATCAGGTGACTGAAAAGCTACCTTATGATTCGTTGATAGGGGGAGAAACCGTAAGATGTAAGGATTGGGCAGCAGTTCAGTTTCGAGCCGGCGGTACGAGAGTGAAGACATCAAGAAATGTGTGTTGAAACAAGTTGACGTTTATGTAGTTTGGCCCCGGGTAGAAGCTTACATCGAAAGGGCATAATTTGGCATGAACAGAGCCATTTTGTTCTACACAAACGTTGAATGCTCTTGACTTGTATGTAATATATTTTGTGTCAAGTATTCAGATCAATGCGCAGGTGGTTCCAGGAAGGAGGGGGGGGGGGGGTGTCTCTGAAGAGACAAAGAAAGAATAGGACTATTTCACCCTTATGCATGTCGTATAAGGCAACTAATACGAGCTTATGCATGGGGTTGGAAATCTCATCTTGTAAAACAAATTACCACATAAACCACAGCTACAACATTATGTGACAGCTTAGTACACGTTCTTGCGAGGGGACCAGCTGCAATGATGGCCTCATGTTTCGTACAAGGCACAAAGGAAAATGATAATTATAATGTTGTATTTTTTTTATGTGCAATTTAATATATATTATTGTGACTCTCTCACTTATAGGAGCAAACGCAGCTCCCATTACCGGCTACGCACCTCTAGGAGGAGGAAACTGTAGCGGCAACACGACTACGCAAACTGTGTACAAAGCTATGATAGCAAGCACCACTACAACCAGTGTACAGATGTTGACAACCACCGTAACCAACATGCAGACAATTACAACAACTGAGATCATGACCACGACCACTGTCCGTGTTTACACTACTACCACTACCACTACATCAACAGTGCCAGTGAAAGAAACAGCAATTTACCAGCCAACTTGTACAGCAGCCACACAGACAATGTATGTACTGTTTATATTGTAGGGTGACTAAAAAGTAAATCCCTATTTTTAAATGTTTATGTCCTCGCTTGTATCTATTGGACGTATGTGAAACAAATATCGTAATAAGAAGCAATAAATGTCATTTGACAAACAAGTTTATTGTTTATTTTCAGGGGGAAAAACCAATACAGGCTAAATTTGCCAGCAAACTCACTTTACAAGAGAAAGCTAAAATTGCTGCCCGCTATGAAATCGTGTAGAGTAGGCTGGATCTCGCATTAAACTGTGTGATGAAACATCCTATACCTTCATCCATTTTTTCCGCCCATCCGTTTTACTATCTTCCCTTTCGCCCTCATTTACCGGTAATTATCTTTTTGTTGCTCCCCTTAGATCACGACGACATTACTAGGTGCGTCCATGTCTCGCAGTTTTATCTATTAATTGAAAAAAGTCAGCTCAGCGAGGCTGCAACATTAGGGGATTAAAAATCATTTGGTCTCTTATCTTAAGTACCGGCGCTTGACTGTCGTGTATTATCAGATAACGAGGTAATCAGTTTGACAAGACCTTAGAATTACCTAATTTTTCCGCCCAGCTGGGTAGATGAGACGGGACATATTGTAGAATTAGGAAAGGGATAGTCGCTTATAAGATCATTTGTTTGTTTACCTGTCTTTGATGATCAGAGAGATTGCCGATCTTTGCTTCTGACCATACTGACCGGAACTGGTGACGCAATCATTTCCGACGAAATAGGTAATTAGCGAAGCTATCCATCCATTTCAAATAACAAGCCATCTCAAATAATAAAAGACGCATGTGAGTGATACAAATCAAGACACCCTTACAGTGGTAATTAGTTTAATAAATAAACTAAACCCAGAAATTAAATTTCGCGTGGGGAGAATCTTTAGATATAAAGACTCGCGTATTAAAGACTCGAGATTTGTTCACTTCCATCCTACATAGAGGAGACGCCAGAGAGGAGATAGCAAAAAGATTTCAATATAGGACGTGATAAATATTAGGAGTAACTTTGTGAAATTAAAAGTATAAAACTTCAGTAAAAGTATACTACTCGTCAAAAGTCAAGGGCCACTTAGAAAAACCTTGGTTGAAACCATAACACAAATCTGATATAAACGTAATTGGTAACACTCAAAACGGCATTTATTGAATACCAAATTGACATGTCACGTAAAGAAATGGAAACACACATTCAAACGCAATGAAGCTGTGAAGTGTGTCACCCACCTTTTCAAAAGTCACACAATAGATATTGGACAAATAGACATTTCAAAATCGTGTATGACCACCGTTTGCAGCAAGGAATTCAAGTCAGCGTAGACGCATCGAGTCCACAAGGGTCCGAAGAGTATCCTGAGGAACAGCTTGCCATTCCTGAAGCAGAAATGCAGTCAGCTGTGCAACATCCATTGGCAGGGGGTGATTTGTTGACAATCTTCGACCAAGGACATCCCGGAGGTGCTCAATCGGAGAAAGGTCAGGTGAATGAGCTGGCCACGCCATCCTGATGATCCCATGTTGCTGAATAAACTCATTCACCACACGAGCTCGATGGGGTCGAGCATTATCATCTTGAAGGATGGCATTACCACCTATGGCCTCCAGAGCAGGCTGAACAATTGGTCTCAAGATTTCGTTCTGGTATCTTGGGCTGGTCAAGCTGCCTTGGATGATGTAGAGTGGGGTCCTGCCGTGTCTGTAGAAGCCTCCCAAGACTATGACAGAACCCCTACCATAACGATCCACCTCTCGAATTGTGTCATCAGTAAATCGCTCTCCTGGTCGTCTCCAAACTCGAATCCTGCCACCATTGAATGACACAGTGAAGCGAGATTCATCAATGAAGAGAACTTGACTCCATTGTTGCCTTGTCCATCGGATGTGCTCGCGACAGCAAGCAACACGGGCTTTGCGATGAGCAGTAGTAAGAGGGATTCTGACTGCAGGACGTCGAGCAGCTAGTCCAAATTCATGTAAACGTCTGCAAATGGTGCTTTGACTGACATTAACGTTTACAGTTTGTCTCGGCTGACATCTTAGAGTGGAACAAGTCACTGTTCGATGGCGCAGGGCTGACAACAAGAGGTACCGGTCATCATGTCTATTGGTGCATCTAGGGCGACCTGGCCGGTGGCTATCCTCCACACTTCCTGTGGCCTAAAATCTCTCCACAATTCTTTGGATAGTAGAGTGTGACACTGCAAGCCGTCTAGCAACCTCACGGACAAATAAACCACTTTCAACCCACTCTATAGCCCTCATTCTTTGTAAGGTGTCAAGACTTCTTCTCGGTGGCATGGTTTTTGCAAGTGATGAAACTACCCTAAGTCTGCTGATTGTAAAACAAATTAAGAGTGAACTCTGTTCACGAAAAGTCGCCATTGCATGTGGAATGTCAATCAGCACGATTACTTCACCTGTTCGGTTGTACGGAAGTTTGAAAAAAACAGATATAAAATGTTAATTTATGGTCAGCAAACCAAATTGCACGTGATCACCATGGTTGTCTGTGAGTTGTTTTTATGCTTAACGTGCATAGAGGACTGTCAGAGGAAGATATTGCACCCAGTTTTCCTAAAAACTTCCTTCATTTAATCATTCTATGCGCTTATATAGAAGTGTATTGAAAATAATAGGGTGGCCCTTGACTTTTGACGAGTACTATATTTATAGTCACAGTTCCAGCCTGGTGGTAATTTCCTTATCTGTACGTCTGATATCTTTTTAAAATTACAAACCTGTTCAATTCATTGACAATTCCCATTTAAATTTGAACTTTGTGAGGCGATTCCACGTGTTTTGGTTTTTCTTGTATATCTTTTATGAAAAGTGTTGCCCTCTTAGGGTAGTATGGTGTCATTTTGAGCGCTCTTAATATTTGGTACCGAAGGTTTATCTAGTATTCTTTCAAGGATGTTTATTAATTTATCAATAGAAAATGCAGTGGTATTAATTCTCAATGTTATTCTTATAGTCACTGGTTCTTCTTCGGCCTTATTTTGTCAATCACTTGCGTTCTTACTTTTATATTGTTTGTTTTCATTTTATTTGTGTTAAGAATTGATTCATTTACTTTGTTTCTATCTTCCATTATTATTCAGATGTGGTTCTGTTTTGCATAGTGTTGATGTAGTTGGGTGCAGGAGAGGGAATTGCAGTCTCCTACCCAAAACTATATGGAGTGTCCCAGATGAGACGGGGGAACCATTTTGTTGTTGAAGAACTTACAGACAGTAACAGTCATGTTACTTTGATAATATTTGAACTGGTGCTCACTCTTATAGTGACCAGGATGTGAATTTTGATATAATTAGAAAACCAAAATGACAGACAAGCATCTCGTAAGAGGTGATTAAGGGAGGCTGTGGATAAGCTAGTCATCATCAAGTAAAGTATTATGCTTTATTGGCGATCATGTGTCACCTCAGTTGTCCATATTTGATGTTCTCTATAAATTATGTTCTTAACTTCTTCCCATGACATAATTCCCAGCTGCCTGTTATGTTCTCTTTCTTATTCAGCTGCTCAAGTCGTCTATGTTCCAATTGTTAGGGTCTTTCTGATTGCTCCTCTTCGTATCACGTTCACTGGAGGTTAACTGTCGTTTTATCATTATGATTGTATTTTTGTCAAATAATTTTTTTAATGTTTTATTTGACTATTTATATTAGCCGTCCACATGAATTTTAAGCGAATGTTCTTCTGAGGAAACCAAATTTCTGTTGTCACCTGCATATCCACAAATCCAGGATAGCCAAATATATCGGTAAAAAATGACCTGGGTAGTGCTGACAAATAGTGTCACAGGGAGTAATGAAGTAGGATAGTGTTCTAAAATGCCGTGTCATATAGCCAGTGAGTTTGCAGCGAAACTTCAAATTAAAAAAAAAATTTTTTTTTAATGAAATACAGAAGCAATAAATATAAATCTGAGAGATCGGACCGTGAAATTATGCAGGCTTATTAAAGCGTTTAGCCAATGAAATACGGTTGTCTACTATTATAGATAATTACTAATATCCTCAAAGTCCATTTTACTTTATGACAATTGGCAACTTCGAAAGCGTCGGACACCTGCATTTGTTTAATTTTTATTTAAATGCTTGCTTATTAGTGCTTTCTTATCCCATGTTTCATTTTTTTTAATTTATCATGCAGAATGAACATATTTTTTTTCTGCAGGGTCGTACCCACAACCGTTACAGAAATATCTGTCAGTATCCAACCAACTACAAGTACTTATGTTTCCTACCTAGAATGCTCAATTCAAGCATCCACAGTGAACTCCCCTTGTCTAAGTCAAACCGTTACCAAGGAAACCACAAATTATGTGACAGCAACTCTTACAGATTGCCCCTTTACTTCTTGCATCACACCAGCATCTGTAATGAGTGAAGATGACGGCGTCAATACTGATGGTAATAGTGTGGACACTGTTACCACAACAGTTACAGAAATTTCTGTCAGCATACAACCAACGACAAGTACGTACGTCTCCTACCTAAAATGCTCAAATCAACCATCCACAGTGAACTCCCCTTGTCAAAATCAGACCGTTACCAAGGAAAGCATAAACTATGTGACGTCAACGCGTACAGACTGTCCTCGGACTTCTTGCACCACAGAAACGTCTTTACCGGCTAACTCGGGTGATAGTGAAGGCATAAATCCTGGTGGTAATAGTGTGTATACTGTAACCAGAACAATTACAGAAATATCTGTCAGCATCCAACCAACAACAAACACTTATGTCTCTTATCTGAAATGCTCAGTTCAACCATCCGCCGTGGACGCCCCTTGTACAAGTCGGATCGATACCAGAGAAATCACAAACTATGTGACGTCAACGTTTACAGATTGTCCCCTGACTTCTTGCTTCACAACAGACTTTATTTCGAGTGAAGACGAAGACATCATTTCTGGCGGTAATAATGGGTTTACTGTCACTACAACAGTAACAGAATTCGATTGTCCTGTCACCGCACCAAGTCCACATACCATCAACGCACTGCAGACGACCATGTTTGACAAACCTATAATTAGAACAACCACAGTGGTGAATACTGTGCCAACTACAGTTGTAACTTCAGTAACGAACTGCGCAGCAACTACAACCATCGCCAGTTTGCTCACAACAACTGAAACCTGGACGGCCACACCAGCCTGTGACTTTGTTACTCCAAAACAGGTCGATGACGCGGTTACATCATCAACTATTTACGCAACTCTGACGGTTACACATGTTCCGGAGACCCGCACTTTGGAAACAGGGGTAAGCATAGCAATGATACTTTTTACAATTAGGTATTTCAAGTTTTATTGCAAAAGGAATGCCAGATATTTATGAGCACGTTCATATAGAAGATCTCAGGTAAAAATATTTTTTACTTGATGCAGATTTGACAGTTTCTACGTAAACCACTGTGATCATTGTACAATAATCAGATCCGGTCGTAGGACAGGGCGGCCGCTCTGTGCTCTAAGGATAAGGGGTGGACGAGAAAAGGGAATTTCTCGTCAAAAAGCTAGACTTTTCTTCAACTGTGTCACATTTTGTCCAGGCTAAAGTGTGCAATGTACATTTAAAAAAAAAAAAAAGAACACAACAAAACAAGTGTGACATATTTTTAACATTCTGTTTTTAGTTGTTATCGTGCATTTTTGCTTTGTCAGTGATAACTAGCTAGAACTTATCTGTCAGTTTACTTACGAATCTCACTTAATTTTTCCAGTAGAATTTAATTAACTTTCGCAGGCAGAAGTGTGGCGGAGGCAAAGCATGCCAAACATGCCAGCACTGATGATAATGCTGGTATAGACCTACAAAACATATTCCGTCCATTATATTTATTTGTCAAGATCCCCTGGACTTTGACCAGCTTAACATGCTAGTAGAGATCGATGCCTTATAATAAAAGCGTTATGAAATAATCGATGTTTAGCGCTCAAGCTGCTGAGACGCCCTTTGGCAGCGTTACACTGGGAATTTACATCATCAATAGATTTTACATTGTGATTAAAACGTCACTTCCCCGTTTTTAATTTTTATATACTTGCTAGTATTCATCGCATATACATGAAACAAATGTCAAATGGCTGGTTACTGTACTGATTTCTAAATACAATATCTAAATTAATATATAACAATATAGGGCATAAAGGCTTACTTACTTAGTCGTTCCCCTTCTACCGTGAGGTGTAGAGGTGGGCATAAAGGCAAAGATAAGAAAGTACAAAAGAATTTTCTGCTAGAACAGTTGTTGTCGCCTACGCCTTCAGATTATTATTTGCTAACGAATAGCCGAACAAAACGGTACCCTATTTTTCAAATTCGTCCTTGACATAAACACCCACTTTTTCCTAGTTCTAAGAAACATTTCCCAAAAATGCATTGTGGAACGAGGAGGGGCAAGGAGAGCTGAAAATGCTAATTCGTTTCGCATTGATTTCAAACTAAAAGCCAACACTAGCACAGGGGCAAGCCTTGCCTTAGGGGTTTCCCCAAATACAATGAAAAAAGTTAGAATTGTGGACACCTCGGTCATGTAAACATGTTAAGCTCTTATTGTGAATGACCTAAGCTCTCGTAATTATTTCGTAAGTACATGAGAAAAGAAGTGAACAGGAGGTAGTTTAAAAATAAACAATTAACATGGAAAAAATTATGGAATTTTGAACCAAACCACATAGCCCCTTAAAAATTGTATATTCGTGTCCCTGAAGACATGCTGACCAAGAATATGTTATTAGTTATATAAATAGTCCCTTAATTAATTAAATATTAATAAAACAATACATAGAGATCAGAGATACTGTCAGGTCAAGTCATATCTGCTTAGATTGGATCGCATATTTTTTGGGAAAAAAGTAGGTGACAGATAGGCTAGGATGGTACAGTGAATCTGATTGGGGGGGGGGGGGGGCATTTGAAGTGAGACTAAATATTATTGGCTGACCTTTGAATAAACATAAATAGCCTAAGTAACGTAGGAAAAGTTTGAATGATATTTTTGAAAAGACTTTACCCTTGTAAAATTTAAAGTGATTGGCTAACTGAATCGATATTGTTAGAATAGGCGTTAAGGGGACGCCATTTTCTAAGAAAATTTTCAACAGTGATAGATGAGAGCAGGCTGTGCTTTAAACTACAAGTTATAAGCAGCCTGGGCAATAAAACAGATCGAAACTGTGTCAGTCATCGTCTCTGTGTATATTTCATTGAAAATTGTGGTAAGCTTGACATTTATTAACCTGTATTTTATATAAAAATTGAATGTGAAATAATAATATATGTCTAGACATGAGTGGGTCTATAGCGAACATGAGGCAAAGCCTAAAGATTGATCCACCATGTGATAGACTGTCAGAGAGGTGTAAAACTACAAGAATAGGTATGATTGTCATAAAGGAGCATAACACCTATCCTATTATATGGAAGAGATTACAGCTGGAATTGCAGTGGCGTTGTAACTATTAGGGAAAGGAATACTGGTGTACATTGTCACATCAAAAGAAATGGTGGCATAGGTTTGTATAAGGATATGATCCTTTTGTTTGTTTGTAATGTACATGTCCTTAACTGTGGACTATTAGTGTATGCTAGATATTACGAAGGATGCATACCTTCACATTTCAGAGGTCCTGGGTACTGACGTTAATGTGGTACCAAACGCTTGAAAATTGATGGATTCAAGACTCTGCCTGTTTACTGAGAGCCCATGCTAGTGGCCATTGCCTATCAAACAGGGAACAGATTGTCAAGCGAGCAGAGGAAAGTTTCAACATATATTCTACGGCCAAGATAAGTTCTCGTTCGGCACATGAGAGCTCAACTACAGAACTTTAAAAGAACGATCTAATAACAGTGAATAAAACTGGGACAAATATTTAATAGTTCCACAAGTGACAAAATAGAAACAAACATTTCCAGAAGGACATGATTAAAACAACAACCTAGTATTACCACCAGTATTACCTTAAAGTAGGAGAACACTACATAAATATATTCGATTAATAATTTTATATATGCACAGAAAATCTATTGTGCTATTTGACTGATGTAATTGATTATTGTGATTTCACTTTTAAATTGTCTGTCCTGATTACAAATAAATTTGAATCAGGATAATAAAACTGTAAAAATCTTATTTACACAAAATTCAACCACAGTCTTAAATAAGATAGCCTTTTAGAGTGTCGTTTGTATGTTATTGTGGTAGTACTGTTGTGGTAAAGTGGGATGTTATAAATATTTATAGGGGACTTAGTGTACTGACTGAGATCAGCTGTGAAGGTATCTGTATCTAATAAGTGTGGTGTATTTACAGATGACCTTACTTGCTACCACATTTATACCTCAGTCAGAATTATTCTGGAATATTGTGATGACTACGTTAAATGTCTAGGGTTATGAAAATGATGAAGTGTAAGTCACAACAACAACAGACAGATAAACAATTTAATTTATTCCACAACACTTTACAACACTGTGACACTCACACACATATAACACTCTATAAGACTATCTTAAATGAGTCAAGTGTTTAAGTTTAAAGATATATGTATTAATTCTTGTCAATAATGGATATCCTGATTCAACTACACAGTGAACCAGGAATCACAATCAAATGTAATTACAAGTATTATGTACACAGTTTATATATATATGAACCTTGTATTGACATAGTTTATTATTATTATTCTATGTGTGTAATTTGTGCAGTAGTAATATGAGGTAATACTGGTTTTGTTCGAGCTTGGTTGTTGTTTTTCATCATGACTTCAAGTGTTTGATTATCGGGGAAATAGTATTGGGAAAACTTCACAGTTCCTGTCATTTGAACCAATTAATTGTCCCTCTGTGGTTAACAAAATGTCAATTTTTTGAGGGGGCACGTAATGTTGAGCTACTCTGGCCACAGAAGCTTATCTTTCGTGATGGCGGCAGGAAAAGACTCCTCTGCTCGATTGCTTCACTGTGTTCTGGAGACACCTCACTGGTCGCTATCTGGACCAAGGAGTATGCTGTCAGCCTCTGGATTCAGCAAAACTCAGACCAGGTGCTGCTTCAATAACTAGGACCACAGTCCCTGAAACAAGAAGGTTGTACCTCCTACTTCATAACTAATTTATAATCTATTTCCATACTGAACACAATACATAACAAACACTGAGTTCAGAGCGTTAGGCCAACTGCTAGCTTCATCTGAAACAATTCACACCAGTATACTCCTCCTAAATGGTTACTACGCCTCTGCAATTCCAGCATTAGTTCTATCTAGTCAATAAGATAGGTGTCAGTGTACTGTTTGGCAATTCCATGCAGTTTTACTTTTCTCCGACACCTCCTGTTCAGGTTGGAGCAATATTTAGGCTTTGCCTCATGTTGGCCACTGAACCACACACATATACAGACATAAATTATCAATTTACATTCAATTTTCATTAAAAAGATATCGAATATATCAAGCTTACCACAATTCATGGAAATAATACACAGATACGTTGACTGGCGATGAATAATGGCACAAATTCCGATCTGCCTCTGTCCCAGACTTTTATTTAGAAAAATATGATCTGGCTCTCAACGCACTGTTTCTTAGTAAGTTTATTTTAAAGTGTGGCACTGACCTGACGCTCCTAATTGACTATATTGGCGGGTCTAACCAATCGGGCCATGTTTACACAGCTTTTCAAAAAAAGTACCCTTACTACCGTTTCCCTAACAACAAAGAATTAGTATTTGTAGCCCGACTAATCGTGTTTAGCCTTACATTTACTTCTATCCAATCAAATAGGATTTTACATGGTGGCCCATTTCCCGTAAAATAGTGGTTTCAAAACATGCCACTGTGCGATTATTTTTTGGTGTTGTCTGACACCCTCACTATTTTCTTTTGGCTATAATTTGTTAATTCCTAGACTATTTGCGTAACACTTAACATATTCTTTGTCAGCAAGTCCTAAGGAACCCAAATATATAAATTTAATGGGGCTAAGAGGCTGCGTTCAAAATATGCATTTTCTTCTACCTCCCGTTCACTTCGATACGATGTGGTGTCTGGGTACTGTCAGGCTTTCAAACGTAAACCAGGATAATGTCATGTTTCCTGATAAGCGTTTTTCAGGTTTTTAAACCTAACTCTCGTATGGGTAGTGTTTTTTTATCACTGTCCATTTGAAAAAAGTTAGTGCCTCTGGCCTAAGGCTTGGGGTGGCATTAATATTAATCGCGAGACGCGTATTAGTGTTGCCGGCGTTTCTGCTTTCAGCCCTCACTCTCTCTTTCTATCCTAAGTCCATCTGTCCTTCCGTTTATGTTAACATAGTGTATAAAATGAAATTAATGGAAGTATTAATTTAGGTCATTACGCAGTGTGCCTAGCTCAAGGTTTTCTTAGAAATGCAGTACACGTTTTATTGTTTTGTGGAAACGCGTGTATGCTGCTATAGGCTTTACTATCAACGTGGAAACGTTACAATTTGCAGACGAAGCAGAAAAAGGGGGATCTCGAGTACAGTCATTGTGACAGCACTGTACTTTTACCATTTCTCTTTCCTTTTATTGAATTTATGTGTTAGGTTTTACATTTACCTTTTAATTTATATATGTGGATTTAGAATGTTTCACGACAAATTCTCCCCTCTTAAAACAGACGTTATACGTCAATCTATAATTCTACATACACATAGAGAAATTTATGTCTATGCCTGGTGATTTCTTTGATTTTCATCGCACGGATGGCGGCTTAGAAAATCTGCATCAACGTTTTTCTGATTTTATTTTGATCATGGATTAATGCAGGTGGGTCAATTCAAAGTAAGCACTACTGACGAAGATTGCCTCAGACCTCTGCAATCCAAGAATCCATTTCAGATATGTTACTGTACAGCTGCAAGTGTTACGGCTTGTCTTACTACTGCTTAGCAATCAATATTCACCATTTCTCTTCGCTGAGTCTGCTCAACGACATGTCCCGAGAATATTAGATGTTCCTCAATTTGTACGTTATGAGGAGTTGATCTATATGGTGATATCTGAGTTGTATAGGGGATCCAATATTTTCCTGATCAGCCTTAATAAACACTCGGACTATCCTCAATTCAAAAAGGCAACAATGGAGACACTCTGCTCCTCCGAAATGTTCACAGCCAACAATTGGTCTGATCTCAGGCGTGATTGAATGTGGAAACACCCTTCTAATAATATATTTATAATGTTCTTTAATGTGCCACTCAAATGGAGGCCATATTCATCAACTATAGTTCCACCTACCGACAATCTGGTGAATTAAGATAATATGTGGGGAAATGAGTTTCTGCGTCAGAAATCAATTCGCCCTTAGCATTGCTATAAGATATGTGGGTTATCTCCATCCAGGGTCCGATCAATACTTTCCCGTAGACGGTGTAGGGTCGGGTGACTACCAATGTCACCGGTGCCCTTATAAGGCTAAGTTAATAGCCATATTGTGAAGTAGAGGTGGGAAAATCGAGACAGTCCGTTGTTTCGAGACAGTCGGCTCAGTGATTCAAACTGTTTCGACGCACTGTGTCGACACACCGGCACATTTTGCCCGTATCGGGTAGAAAGAAGTCTCTAATAGACAGTCATGAACTGTATGAGACGATGTCTCTGTTTTTTCTTGCGTGGTACTGGCGTGTGTGAAAATCTATGGCGTTTCGTGTGACCACAATTCAATATTTTTACACAAGTCTTCATATGATGAAATAAAACGGAGATATGATGATAGCTGAAGTATATGTGAAAATAAAAAATAAAAAACAATAATAATAACAGTAATAATAACACATAATATCAAACTAGAGTAAGCTAGTTTTGGTAGACAATGATTCAAATCTACACCGAGTACACAGATATCAGCAGAGCTAATAAAGTGTCCATTACATTTATACTTTAACATTGACAACTGCAGTGTCTATAACTTCTCAGCAAAAATAATATCATGTACCTAGTCATACTTGAAGTTGACGAACCCTTGAAATACCAGAACACACGTTACATTTTACTTTGTTGTCTTTGATCTTTACAAAATAATCCCAAACAGGGCTTCTCCCCGCCATAAATGAAGATTAAATGAGGTTGAACACAAGTTTTAAACACTATTTTATGTATAAACAAAACACGTTTTCTTACGAGAGCGCCTGAAGTCAGGAATAAAGAGTACCGTAACATGCGTATAATGAGCGCTTGGATGAAATAGAACTATGGAACTGTTTCGAAACAGCAGACTACAAGTAAATTAACTGAAACAATGAGTCGTGACACCCTAGTATGCAGATTTACTTATTCTCGTTAGTACAAATCTATGGTATTTCGTGTGACCACTGTTAAGAATTTTACACAGTCGTTTTCATTATGATGATATGCAAGGGGAACATGCTGACAGCTGCAGTAAAAGTGAATATAATAATAACAGTAATAATGACACATTATATAAAACTAAAATAGGTACAGTCAGCGACAATGATTCAACTCAAACCGGCAGACACCTAGTAATAATAATAATAATAGTTGCCCATCGCAAGCGAAGATGGCGACAGCTTCAGACTTGAGTTGTGACACATCTGTGTCGTGATCTCATGTGACTAATTAATCCTATTTTGGCCCTACTGGCCCTGCCACATACGGGGCACACATGGTTAGAGTCGATAGTAGTGTTGCTGTGCATTCTGGCCTTTTTTGCAGCACGCTTGCCTTCTGCCTTATCAGCTAAATTCTGTTCTGCAATGCGAGCACCTAGTAGTAGTAAGCCTCTTT
This sequence comes from Oreohelix idahoensis, assembly GCA_024509875.1. Taxonomy (NCBI): domain Eukaryota; kingdom Metazoa; phylum Mollusca; class Gastropoda; order Stylommatophora; family Oreohelicidae; genus Oreohelix; species Oreohelix idahoensis. Next base: position 1,085,152 of record JAMPIV010003711.1, read on the forward strand.
CAGTCCTGAGGAATTATTTTTAAAAAATCATGACTTGTTTGATTTTCCATACTATCTATGAACGCCTAATGTACCGCACGCTTGACACATTTTTACAAGGCCCACGAAGGTGAGACAATGATACAGTGTGCCTCTTTGCAAAACAGCGAAGCAGACGGGAACTGAAACTGCTTTTTCGATACACTATGTGTCGAATCTGCGTGAGACAGTGTGTCTCTGCAAAACAGACAGGAACTGACACTGTATCGACACCGCAAGAAGGCTGTGTATCGAATCGTTCGGGTACGATGCTGTTTCGACGCATTGTATCGACACATACACACAGTAGCCATCTCTATTGTGAAGCGCTGTGAGCATTTTCCGAATTGCTCACCCGTCCACTGCCCACTGTTCTTATGTTAACAATTTGTTTCGGTTTTACTTTAGGCGGATCATCTTCAATGTCAATGTCAGCCAGCTCCCTAACAGCGGCTTCAAACTGTTCCTGGGTTGACTGATCTGAGTTTCTATTTTCTCTGGATGCCCTTCTCAGAGTTGCGAATCTAAATATTTTGGGTGAACACTGTTGGGGGGAAGGTGGATACCTATCCTCTATGTCAACCTTATTATTTTTATTTTCCTTGTTATTGTTAGGCCCATATGTTTCAGAATGCTTGGCTGGCATCTGATTATGATTTTCCCAACTTGGGGACGGTACCTTGCTACATTTTTCACAGGCCCCCACAAATTCTGAAATAACAGCAGCTACTTGGGGCCAGTAGAATTTTTCCGATGTCCTTTGACGGGTAGTCCCATTTCTCTGGTGTCCTCCGTCTGGTACAACATGAGCTTGTGCCATCACTTCTTCTCTGTAGGGGGTTGGTAATACCAATTGTCCCTGTTCTTTGGATCCTGCTCTAGCTTTCCTGAAAAGCAGTCCCTCCTTCAAATAAAATTGTCCTTTCTTAGGGTGTGCATGGCTTGTTGGTAATTTACCAAAGCAAGGTTTTAATGTTTTATCTTTTGCCTGGGCCTTTCTCATCTGCTTATGAGAATAAACTAGTGGTGGTTCCTCCTCCGTTCTACTAGGGGTCGACTTGACCTGAAGCGTGGCCATTACCACAGGTTTTACCGGGCTTCCTAGAAAAACATATTTGCTTCCTAACACCAGCGGGTAATTAGGGTCGTCACACACGGCTGCTCTAATCACTCCTTCCACGTACCTTGTCTCTACATTGATCTCGGCTACGGGAAGTGTCATGGTGGATATTCCCTTTACGGCCCCTTGTATCTCCACTTTCTCTGTGGTATACTGTTCAGGGTGCACTAGGGTTGCACTCACAACTGAGTCATATTCTAAACCTGAATCGTAAAGGCACCTAACCTTGGCCCCATTACATGTCACTTCTTCACAGATGGGGGGATGTTGAAGATTTATATGATTCTCTGTCAGTTTCTTCTTCCCCTTGTCCACTGTTATCATGCATGCCGCGTGATATGGAGGAACTTTCCTACCACATTCACTAGTATTATGATTATGCATCCTGCATATTTGACAATATTTTCCTTCCTGTCTGAAGGGTTTCCTGTTATCATATTTCCTTTCATTGAATTGTGGGGTTTTATTTTTATAGTCATTTCGTGGCCTATCAAACTGGTGCTTACCTTTGTTTTGATCTCTATGATCAAATTCATTAAAGTTTTGTGGTGCCTGATAATTGTCTACCTGTTTCCTTTTGTTACCTGTTACCTCTGCTTGAGCTGCCTGATACCTTTCAGCAACATTTAGTAACTCACCCAGCCTCTCTGCACCTTGCTCCATGAGAAACTTTCTCAGGTCTGGAGCCATGGACTCTCTTAATTGTTCTATAAGGACCATTTCCTTAAGATCTTGGGTTTTCCCCAGAGAAGCCCATTTCTCCAAGTATGTCTCTAACCGTGCAGAGAACTGGTGATAAGTTTCACCTGACAGTAGTTTAGCATTCCTAAATTTTTTCCTATAAAATTCTGCGTTCTTTTCATATCTTAACAAAAGAGCCTGCTTTAGCATGTCATAATTTTCTTGATCACCTCTGCTCATTTTGGCAAAAACTTCATAAGCTGCCCCCCGAAGCCCTTGAGATAACTTTAAGCTCCACCTTTCTCTCTCTAACCCATACGTGGTAGCTAATAGTTCATATCTATTTAGATAGCTCTCAATATCATCTTCTTTCTCAACAAAATGATCTAAATGAAAATTCATAGCTGAGGTTTAGGCTCCCTGACTAGCAGTAGCATCGGAGGTAAAGGGACTGGCACCATTTTCAGGAGCATGGCCTTGAAACTCAAACTCCCTTAGTCGTAACTCATGTTCCATTTGTAATCTTTTATCTTCTGCTTCCCTTTCTGCAGCCAATCGCTTGTCTTCCCTTTCTGCAGCCTGTCTTTTTTCCTCTGCTTCCCTTTCAGCCTTTTTCTCTTCCAACTGGAGCCTCTTTATTTCCGCCTCACGATCCGCCTCCAATGCTCTAGCCTCTTTGTCAGCCTCAATCTGCAGCCTCTTAGCGTCAGCCTCAATCTGCAACCTCTTAATTTCTTTTTCAACCTCTAACTTTCTTTCAGCCTCAAATCTTCTTTCCTCGCGTTCAATATATTTGTCACATTCAGCAGTGACATAAGCAATCATAATTTGCCCGTCCATTCCTAACTCTTTCGCAGTCTGCACAGCAGCAGAACGAAATTTGGCCAGGTCCGCCATTTTCTAACAGGTAAATGTATACAATGTCTAACTAAACAATACAATTTCTAACTAAATATCCAATGACAACCACAGGCACTGAGAGCTCAACGTTATTTATTTTCACCCAAGGATACCTTTTTAATTTTTATTATTCCCTGAAGTGAATTACCCCCAATATTTATAATAGGGAAAGATTCAAAATCCCGGACAGGACCCCAATATATGTGGTAAAGTGGGATGTTATAAATATTTATAGGGGACTTAGTGTACTGACTGAGATCAGCTGTGAAGGTATCTGTATCTAATAAGTGTGGTGTATTTACAGATGACCTTACTTGCTACCACATTTATACCTCAGTCAGAATTATTCTGGAATATTGTGATGACTACGTTAAATGTCTAGGGTTATGAAAATGATGAAGTGTAAGTCACAACAACAACAGACAGATAAACAATTTAATTTATTCCACAACACTTTACAACACTGTGACACTCACACACATATAACACTCTATAAGACTATCTTAAATGAGTCAAGTGTTTAAGTTTAAAGATATATGTATTAATTCTTGTCAATAATGGATATCCTGATTCAACTACACAGTGAACCAGGAATCACAATCAAATGTAATTACAAGTATTATGTACACAGTTTATATATATATGAACCTTGTATTGACATAGTTTATTATTATTATTCTATGTGTGTAATTTGTGCAGTAGTAATATGAGGTAATACTGGTTTTGTTCGAGCTTGGTTGTTGTTTTTCATCATGACTTCAAGTGTTTGATTATCGGGGAAATAGTATTGGGAAAACTTCACAGTTCCTGTCATTTGAACCAATTAATTGTCCCTCTGTGGTTAACAAAATGTCAATTTTTTGAGGGGGCACGTAATGTTGAGCTACTCTGGCCACAGAAGCTTATCTTTCGTGATGGCGGCAGGAAAAGACTCCTCTGCTCGATTGCTTCACTGTGTTCTGGAGACACCTCACTGGTCGCTATCTGGACCAAGGAGTATGCTGTCAGCCTCTGGATTCAGCAAAACTCAGACCAGGTGCTGCTTCAATAACTAGGACCACAGTCCCTGAAACAAGAAGGTTGTACCTCCTACTTCATAACTAATTTATAATCTATTTCCATACTGAACACAATACATAACAAACACTGAGTTCAGAGCGTTAGGCCAACTGCTAGCTTCATCTGAAACAATTCACACCAGTATACTCCTCCTAAATGGTTACTACGCCTCTGCAATTCCAGCATTAGTTCTATCTAGTCAATAAGATAGGTGTCAGTGTACTGTTTGGCAATTCCATGCAGTTTTACTTTTCTCCGACACCCCCTGTTCAGGTTGGAGCAATATTTAGGCTTTGCCTCATGTTGGCCACTGAACCACACACATATACAGACATAAATTATCAATTTACATTCAATTTTCATTAAAAAGATATCGAATATATCAAGCTTACCACAATTCATAGAAATAATACACAGATACGTTGACTGGCGATGAATAATGGCACAAATTCCGATCTGCCTCTGTCCCAGACTTTTATTTAGAAAAATATGATCTGGCTCTCAACGCACTGTTTCTTAGTAAGTTTATTTTAAAGTGTGGCACTGACCTGACGCTCCTAATTGACTATATTGGCGGGTCTAACCAATCGGGCCATGTTTACACAGCTTTTCAAAAAAAGTACCCTTACTACCGTTTCCCTAACAACAAAGAAATAGTATTTGTAGCCCGACTAATCGTGTTTAGCCTTACATTTACTTCTATCCGATCAAATAGGATTTTACATGGTGGCCCATTTCCCGTAAAATAGTGGTTTCAAAACATGCCACTGTGCGATTATTTTTTGGTGTTGTCTGACACCCTCACTATTTTCTTTTGGCTATAATTTGTTAATTCCTAGACTATTTGCGTAACACTTAACATATTCTTTGTCAGCAAGTCCTAAGGAACCCAAATATATAAATTTAATGGGGCTAAGGGGCTGCGTTCAAAATATGCATTTTCTTCTACCTCCCGTTCACTTCGATACGATGTGGTGTCTGGGTACTGTCAGGCTTTCAAACGTAAACCAGGATAATGTCATGTTTCCTAATAAGCGTTTTTCAGGTTTTTAAACCTAACTCTCGTATGGGTAGTGTTTTTTATCACTGTCCATTTGAAAAAAGTTAGTGCCTCTGGCCTTACGCTTGGGGTGGCATTAATATTAATCGCGAGACGCGTGTTAGTGTTGCCGGCGTTTCTGCTTTCAGCCCTCACTCTCTCTTTCTATCCTAAGTCCATCTGTCCTTCCGTTTATGTTAACATAGTGTATAAAATGAAATTAATGGAAGTATTAATTTAGGTCATTACGCAGTGTGCCTAGCTCAAGGTTTTCTTAGAAATGCAGTACACGTTTTATTGTTTTGTGGAAACGCGTAGGGGGATCTCGAGTACAGTAATTGTGACAGCACTGTACTTTTACCATTTCTCTTTCCTTTTATTGAATTTATGTGTTAGGTTTTACATTTACCTTTTAATTTATATATGTGGATTTAGAATGTTTCACGACAACTGTGTGCTGTTGTGAATAATAAACTATTTGTTTGTATGTTTGTTGATTATTGTGCAATCACACTCTACATCCATAACCCTAGACACAACACGAAGTCAATTAACATACTAATATAAATACATTTTGAATGAGATAAAAAGGTGGTAGTCGAAAGGTACCCTGAAAAGTTCACAATATTATTGGGTATATTCAGGGACCTTCATAGCTAATCTCATTTAATACAACTATAATAATACCTACAACAATTAATAACATCAAATCCACCACAGTTACCCCATCCTGTAAAAAATTTAAACCACAAAAAACTTCAACAAACATGGACAATTCAATTAAGGAAAATAAAACACAGCCATCCAAGACAGGGGAAGGTCCTCTCGCAGGGAGGCGTATGATGCAACACAGAGAAAGCCGAAAGGAGTATGTGTTACTGACTAACCTTCTTTCTTCTAGGAGAACTTTCAGATTTGGCACCTGGAATGTTCGGACATTAAACGAACAAGGGAAAGTGGCACAAGTAGCAGCAGAAATGAGGGAATATAAAATCGAGGTTCTGGGACTGTGTGAAACAAAGTGGAAGGGAGTAGACAAGCAGAAACTCATCACAGGTGAATTGGTGCTGTCCTCAGGACATGAAGACGAAAGTTCACACCACAGTGAAGGGGTAGCTCTTATGTTATCTAAAGAAGCACAGAAAGCACTCATTGAATGGGAAGCCGTTGGACCCAGAATAATAACAGCTACTTTTAAAACAGCTAAAAAGAAAATAAATGTAAATGTCATCCAATGTTATGCACCAACTAATGACAAATAAGAGTCTGTGAAAAGAAGCATTTTATACTAGACTACAGGAAATTATGAAAAAAGAAAAAAAAAGAGACATCACAATTTTCTTCTTCTTCTTCTTCTTCGTTCGTCCTGAAAAGGACGGTGGTTGCGTTGTGTCTGTTTGCGCCTAAGCTGTGATATCTGCACCTTTCGGTCGACACATCCGACTTCTGCACGGCATTTTTTAAGGACCGGGTTTGCCTTCCCATTTCGATCCATGCTCGCTCAGCCAGCCTGCACTGCTGCAGACTGTTTCCAGGACCACCACGTGGAGGTGGAGCACGGTCTTGACCAGCTCTGGTTCGCTGGTCCTGACGCAGGCAGTCAAGCTATGAGTCGCTGACTGCATTCACTATTGCTGCATCTTGGGGTCCCATCACAAATCACAATTTTGAAGGGTGACATGAATGCAAAGATAGGTACGGTAAGTCAACACCGGCTTTGAAGAAGTCATGGGAAAACATGAGCTAGGAATAATGAATGAAAATGGGGAACTATTTGTGGTAAGTTGGGATTATATAAATATTTATAGGGGACTTAGTGTACTGACTGAGATCAGCTGTGAAGGTATCTGTATCTAATAAGTGTAGTGTGTTACAGATGACCTTACTTTGCTACCACATTTAGACCTCAATCAGACTTATTCTGGGCTATTGTGATGACTACGTTGAATGTCTAGGGTTATGATAATGATGAAGTGTAAGTTCACAACAACAACAGACAGATAAGTACTTTATTTAAGATTCACAACACTTTACAACACTATGACAAGCACATACATATAACACTCTAGAAGACTAGCTTAAGTAAGTCAAGTGTTAAATTTTAAATTATGTATTAGTTTCTTTCATCAAAGATATCCTGATCCAACTACAGAGTGAATCAGGAATCACAATCAGATGTAAACACAATGTTATGTACAAAATTTATACAAGGATCTTTGTCCTGACATAGAATATTATTACAATATGTGTGTAGTGTTGTGCTCTAGTATTAAGAGGTAATACTGGCTTTTGAAGCTATGTTGTTGTTTGTCATCACGACTTCATGTGTTTGTTAATGGTGGAAATAATCTTGAAGGGATCACAGTTCCTTTTATTTGTAAAACAATAACTGTCCCCCTTGCTTTAGTATTACAGTCAATTTTAAGGTGGGTTATATAAGGGTGAGCTGCTCTGGCTGATACAATCTTATCTCATGTGTCTGCGGCAGGAAAACTGTCTCCTCTGCTCGCTTGCTTCTCAGTTATCTTGAGATACACCACTGGTCGATATCTTGGACAAGGAGTCTGCTGCTAGCCCTCTGGATCCAGCAAAACTCAGACCAGGTGCTGCTCTAATACTTCAGTACCACGGTCCCACAATTCAAGGAAATATACACTAGTACGTTGACTGGCGATGAATTCTGGCACAATTTTGATCTGCCTTATCCCAGGCTTTTATTTAGAAAAATATTAGCGTGCTCTCAACGCACTGGCTTCTCATAAAGTTTATTTTCAAAACTGGCCCTGAACTGACGCTTCTATTTGATTATATCGAACGCTCTACCCAATGAGACCATGTTTACAAGAATCTTTGAAAAAACTTTACCCATCCTACCGTAACCATTAACAACCAACTAGTAATTGCAGTCCGACTAATCAGGTTTCGCCTTACATATTTCTACAGCCAATCAAATCGTATCTAACTAGTTGGCCTCATTTTCCCTTAAAGCAGTGTTGTTCAAACAGCCATTATGAGCAAATATGATCTTGTGCTGTCAGACAACCTCACTATAGTATTTGGCTATAATTTATTAAGTACTAGACCATTTGCGTAACACATAACATATTCTTTGTCAGCAAGTCTTAAGGTACAAGAATATATAAGTTTAATGGGGTTAAGTGGCTTCGTTCAAAATATGTATTATTCTAGGATAGTTGTGTATTTGTTTTTTATTTTTCGAACCGCCACCTGTCCTGCCTTTTTGACTGTTCTGTCAGTATAAAGTCAGGATTTCAGACGTAAAACAGTATTGTGTCATGTTTCCTAATGTCGTAAATTTATTTTGAGAGAAAAGAGTCGTAGAAATAGTGGTCCGGTTTAGAGTGGAAAATGATGATGGAAAGCTCAGTGATAGAAAATGTAGAGATTTAATAGTTACTTCACAGCGTGCTGGAGGAGAGTAAAGACAGACTTATTTACGACAAATCGTGTCTCTCAATCTTCTCTTTCACTCTCCTGGTCAAACAATTATTTGCCAGTTTTCCAGACTCGCATCTGCGCGCTCACCGATTTGGTGTTTTCAAACACACACACGACGTTGATACAAACTATAATAAACGAATAGGGGAAATGTTGGGCTTTGGGTATATCCAACACACAGAACTAAATGAGTTTATGTGATTTTATTCACTTTAAACATCAATCACTAAAAATATCAGATATTACATAAATTATCATAAGTACACAAATGCAAATAACAAATTTGGGAGGGGTGAAGAAGATTGGAATCGACTAAGCCCTTCCCGCTTATTAGACAAAGATAAACCCAGTCCAAAGATAGATAATATCAGGAACACGGGTACGTTAACCTAACAGTAAAGTTAATCACTCTGAAAGAGGTGTTACCAAGTTAGGTATAAGTGATAGAAAAAAAACCTGTTCTTCCCAGCTGTTCTTCCCTTTACTAAGCAAATGGAAAGGAGGTGGTTTTAAACAGAGTTAACAAATTATCAACTATCCCACTTAAAGGAACAATGTAGGGTATACAGAAAAGATATATGTTACCAGGTAAGCAAGTTAACAAAATGGTCACACAAAAGAATTAATTTCCTGTCATTCATACACGCGCTAGCAAAGGCCTTCACTCATCTTGCTCTCACTTACCGATTGTGAAAAAATCTTGCACTCCATAGAATAACACAACAGCAGTTACACCTCAACTAAATGTATGAGTGTTTGTTCAAGTTCTAGCCCCAGATTATCGGGTAGGCGGTCAGCACATAAAAGGATCCCGTAATCGCTGGAAAATGAATCTGTAGTTGTGTCTCTTTTCTTAATAACAGTTTCTATGGGAGGGCACGGTCTCTGATACCGGGGTGAGGATGGTGTGGTCTATTTTACTATGCCGCTGATAATAAAATTCTTACGCGTGCTGGTACACTTTATCCGTGAGGTATGGTTTAAGTCCAGTGAGAAAACTAGTCACATCACTGTTCAGGAAATTATGAATTATCTCTCTGTGTCAGTAAACTAACAAAGCTCGGGCCAGTGTTCTTCTTCCCGTTACGACTTAAGTTGTTTGATGGTGCGTTAAATTTGTCTTTGGGTGTGCTTTCTTTGCTATAAGTTAGATAGCGGAATTCCAAACATAGAATCGCCTCAAAGATTAAAAATTTACACAGTCTCAACAAGTTCTGCGTCAGGGGAACTCTACACACTGTTTATGCTTTGCTTTGCTTAGATTGATTTCTTTATTGCTTTCTTAATGCTGGGATCGCACAGGTTACGATCACTCGCTTTGCACAGAATTAGAAATCACTGCAAATATATATAAAATCCAGGGGAAAATCTATAACAAGATTTCAATAAAGCTAGTGCTTCTGTAAAGATCTGGCCAGCGAGTGATAACGTGTCTAGTTCTACATGGTCTATTTAGCTAAAATGGAATGTAAGTTGAGTGGGACATGATAAACTTGACAACTTATTTGATCTCACGAACTTTTGGGGATCTGACCGCCAAATCAAGAGAAGAAGCCGCCCCCTGGTCTTCGTATCCGCTCGCTGCTGCCCGTTTCGCTTTCCCCCGTTCGCTCGGTTGCGATTGACACCGAGACGCGAAATTAGCGGCAAGCAACTGCGTCTCGTATCAGGGAAAACTACTGTCTTTGATAGCGCCGATAGTCTCCCCTAAGATCCCTCGGTCTGTCTCTTTGATCTCGTGCCGCCTACTACATGAGTCCCGGTGGAATGAGTTCTGGCAAACGAAAAGTTACAACAAATGTTCAGGGGTTCTAATGTTATGAAAAGTTAAAGGTCCCTTTAAATCATCCATCATATCAGGGAAAATTCACTAGTCAAACTAGACGTACGTCACAATCGTCCCCACTTTTAGACATGAAACCATTTTTCATGTTTTCATTTTTGACAATGGAGGTGACCTGATTGGTGATTTTAGGATGAGGGGTATCTTCAGTTTGCTCTTCTTCCTCTGTAGACCAGTTTCTACTCAGAAAATCAGCCCCGACATTCTGTCTTCCCGGAATATATTCCACTTTGAAAGAATAGACGCTTAGAAGGAGGGCCCAACGCATGATCCTAGCGTTAAATTCTTTATTGGCACCAAGAAATGCTAACGGAGCGTGGTCTGTTTGCACCGTGAACGATGTACCATAAAGAAACTCATGATGGCGTCTGATACCGTCAATCAGAGCAAGACATTCCCTTTCAACTACGCTGTAGTTCCGTTCCGCTTTATTTAATTTCCGACTGCCATAGGCAACTGGAAATAGCATGTTCAGGTCACTGTCATCGGCTTGAAGCAGTGTTGACCCGATGCCCTGACCTGACGCGTCGACTCTCAGTACAAAAGGTTTCTTGAGGTCAGGCAACCTCAAAATGGGGTATGCAGACAACTGTCCCTTTCAAAGTGCTATACGCGTGTTCGCACTTTTGATCCCATATGACCTTATCAGGACAACCTTTCTTTGTGAGGTCAGTCAGAGGTGCCGTCAGTCCGTTGAAGTTCTGGATGTACTTCTGATAGTATGCACATAGCGATATGAAGGAACGTACGTCTTTCTTCGTTCGGTGTCTTTTTGCTGCCACTATTTTCTCCACGTTCTTCTTAATAGGCCAACTGCATCCGTGAGAAATAGTGTGCCCCAGGAAGTCTAACTGTTCAAACCCGATGAGACATTTGCTAGGTCTGGCTGTGAGACCCGTTTCCTGTAGTCTCCTGAGGAGCATAGCAACCGTAGCACTATGTTCTTCATAGGTTTCCGATGCAATTAAGATGTCATCCATGAAATTATGGATATGGGGACTTTGCAAAGGTTCTAGAAGCTTCCTCATCATCCTTATGAACACTCCTGGTGCGTTATGCAAACCGAACGGCATCACGTTAAATGTGTAATGTCCTTCACTAGTGCTGAAAGCTAACAAAGGTTTAATTTCCTCCTTGACTGGTATTTGATAATAACCTTTACTGAGGTCAATCTTGGAGAAGATCTTAGCTTTGCTGAGCTTGGTGAACAACTCAGAAACAGTTTGGAGAGGTTCGGGCTGGAATTCCGTTACAGCGTTTAGCAACCTGTAATCAATGCACAGCCGAACTTCCTTATTGGGCTTCTGCAACAGCACTCCACTCGAGCTGTAAGGAGATGTAGACTCACTGATAATTCCTGCCTGACGCAGCTTGTCTATTTCTCCGCGAAGTGCATCAGCTTTAGCGTACGGGATGGGGTAAACTCTGGTTTGAACAGGGGTCTCGTTTGTTAATTTCATATCAAATTCAATGAGATTTGTTCGACCAGGTACATCCGTTAAAACTGCACTGTACTGTTTTAGTAGAGCCCTAGTTTCTGTTTGTTGTTCTGGTGAGAGATTGTCGCCGAACTTGACATCTTTAAAGGATTCTCCATGCAACCATCATCATCTTCCTCGTCTTCCGTTGCTATGGCGACAGCCAGGAGATGCTCGGAGGATGGCACCGGTCTTTCCAAATATTTCTTTAGCAGATTTATGTGGAAGACCTTCTCCTTTCCTTTGATGGAGATCTTGTAGTTGGTACGTGAGATCTTTTTAAGGACGGTAAACGGTCCTTGCCATCCGATGCGAAGTTTATTGCTTCCGGTTGGAAGTAGCAATAGGACTTTCTCCCCTGGTTGTAGTTCTCTCTCTTTTGCAGCTTTGTTGTATCTTTTAGTAATTTTAGCGCGGGCTTTCTTAAGGTTGGTAGTAGCTAGATCCCATCCTAGCTTTAGCCTTTCCTTAAGCTCAGATACATACTTGCTTGCAGAGACGACTGTCTCGTCAGCCTTCTGGTCTGTCAGGGACCGAAGTAAGGCTTCTAGTGGCCCCTTAATAGGTCTGCCAAATAAAAGTGTAGCTGGCGCAAAAACCCGTAGACGCTTGGGGTACCTCTCGGTAGGCGAATAAGGCAGCCGATATATATTGGTCCCAGTCTTCCGGTTTCTCCTGACCCAGCTTACGTAACATCATGGTGAGGGTACCGTTAAAACGTTCCACGAGCCCATTTCCGGCCGGATGGTAGGGACTTGTGTGGATATGTTTGGCCCTCAAGATCTTAAAGATCTCCTCCATTAACAGGCTACGGAATTGGGATCCATTGTCCGTCAAAACTTGTTGAGGGAATCCCAACCGTGTAAAAAATTTGCACAAGGGCTTCTGCGACATGCTTGGAATTAGTGCATGGTAGCGGTACGGCTTCGGCCCACATAGTGCAAGTGTCAACTAAGGTCAGGATGAACCTGTTCCTTCTTTTGGTCTTTTCCAGAGGACCAATAATGTCGACAGCAACCCGTTCAAATGGAGTCCCTACTATTGGCATTTGCCCCATAGGTACTGGGGGTGTCAAGTGCTTGGGTGCTACCCGTTGGCACTGGGCGCAGGATTTCACGTACCTGACAATGTCAGAGTTCATTCCTGGCCACCAATAGTGGTTTTTTATTCGCTGAATAGTGGCGTTTTGTCCCATGTGTCCGCTAAAGGGAAGAGAGTGCCCCATTTCTAAGATCTGGTTTCTGTACTGCGTCGGTACTAGGAGCTGGTTATTCCCCGTGTCCGGGTTGCCCGTTCTACGATACAATACACCATCCTTAGAAAAGATGTCTCCGTTGTGTCTGGGGTCCTTAGCCATGGGCAGTTTTTTAAAGCAGGGCGCCAGAGTAGGGTCCTTTTGTTGCGCCTCCTTCAGTTCATTCGGCAACAAGTTTGGCGCAGGCTCCCTCTCCTTCTTGGCTTGCCCTCTTGTGGTTACCGCTGCCACAATCGGCTCCTTAGGTCTCCCAATGAACACATATCTACATCCCAGGATAACTGGGTAGATCGGATCATCCATTATGGCCGCTTTAATAACTCCTCTGACAAAGTCAGAGTGTATTTCTACCAGTGCGATAGGAAGCGTCCTGGGTGCATCACTCCTGAAAACTCCACTAAGTTTGACGGTTTCCTCTGTCTCCTGACCGGGTTTGACTAGGTGCCTAGCGACAATACAATCAAAACTTAATCCAGTGTCAAAAAGACAAGTAGTAGAGGTACCGTTCAAAATTACAGTTCCTCGAGTTGAGGGTCGGTCCCCCTCAGGTTGAGAATCACTGACATTGACTCTACCTTTCGAGGCTGTATGCAAACATCCAATGCGGTTTGCACCGGTTTGTTTGCCCTGATCAGACGTTCCTGGTGTAGGGGTCTTCCCTTTTCCTTGACCTTGGTGGCCGCGCTGCCACGTAGGCTTGTTGGGTTGATCAGAATTGTTGTTGGGGGGGTATCGGGTTTTGTAGAATTTCGATTTTTCCTGGGGAGGTTTCTGGGTATTGTTATCTCGTTGGTTATAATGTTGAGAGGAAGTGGAAGAATAGGATGCCTGTTCTAGATTCTGTTTACGAGATGGCTCATCGGTGGGTTTACGTTTAGTGCTGGGAAGTTCGGCCATTGCATTGCTATAGCGTTCGGCTTTATTGAGTATGTCTTCAAGCCTGACTGCCCCTGTTCAGCCAAAAATCTACGTGTTTCATTCGACAAAGTGGATTTTATCTGCTCCACAAGAACAAGTTCGAGGAGTCCCTCATATGAAAGAGGTAGGTCAGATAATTCAATGCACTTTGTCAGATAACCCGTGAGACGTGAAGAGAACTGTGGAAATGTTTCCGTGCTCTCTTTTCGGCTGTTTCTGAACAACTGCAGAAACTTTCGGGCAGTCATCTCAAACTGCTGTAGTAAGGCCTTTTTCAACATGTCGTAATCATGTTGATTCGGTCCCAGCTTTGTGTACACGTCATAAGCATTGCCTTTCAGTGACGTTGAAAGTTTGAGCGCCCAGTGGGTACTCTCTAACCCATAAAGATTCGCGAGTCTCTCGAATTTTTCTAGGTAGCTGTCAATTTTTTCGTTAGGGCTAGGAAAAGATTCTAAAGAAAACGACATAGCAGTTAATTGGGCAGATTGAGTACTGGAGAGGTCCATTGATTGAGACTGGGGCGAAGACGGCTCTCCGTTAGTCGAAGTAGAGGCGCCCCGACTCTCTAGAGCCTTAAGCGCCAGTTCATGTTGTCTTTCCTTGTCTCTCTCTCTCTCTCTGCGAGTTTCCATCTCTGCTTCAATTTTCTTCTGTTCCAAAAGACGTTCTTCCGCTTCTTTCTTATCTGCACTCTCCTGGGCTTCTCTCCTCTCTGTTCTTTCTTTCTCTTCCTTCCTCTCAGCTTCTGCTCTCTGTTGCTCCGCCTTCCTCTCAGCTTCGGCTCTCTGTTGCTCCGCGTCATATATTTCCAATTCCTGGTTAATAAACGCGTTTGCAGCTTCTGCATCTAATCCTGCCTCTTTCGCTTCCAGCCTCAAGATGGACCTCATCTTTATCCTCTCTGCCATTGTTAAAGAATAAGATGAAGTATGCTTAGAGAACTGTTAGAAGAAACGCGAAAGGGAGGAACTCTGAACCGCTACGAGAAAAAAACACAAGTACAAATTTACCTGTGTTACCTCCTACCTGTACTGTGCAAACTTATCGCTGCTATTATCTGGCAATTAAGGCTCTAAACGCAAGCGACTATGCCACTAAATGGTAAGTTACACTGGAAAAGAATCTACTTTTACTAACAGTAAAGAAAAATTTATATTAAAACAATTTAAAAGGAAAAAAAAATTTCCCCTAAATTTTAAATCTCTGACAACAAACTCCGTCCCTAAAGTCAATTATTGAGATGAGACGTTGTTAACTTAATTTTTAAAAATCAGAACAATCCGTCTTTAGCTAAGCTCAGCTCTTTTTGACTTCAAAAACCTTAGTGACTGTAAAACAATCACGCAATCCCAGCAACTTTTATAAAGAAAGAAATATAATTATCTCCGCCAGAGGATAATTAAAATAGCAAATATATTTGTTTATCTGTACTTTCTACTGCTGTGGAGAGAAAACAACCTGTAAATATGCTGTGTGGACAACCCAAATACTTAAAGAACGTTTGTCTAGGGGTGTAATTATTTATTTATTTCCCTAATTCACAAAGAAAAATCATTCACACTCTACCTAGTTAGACCCAAACTAAATCAGACTCAAAATATCTTTAACCCGGCTATGCGATTGCCTCAAATGTAGCTCAAGATCCCAGAACCAGCCCACAAATATGTGTGCATCAAATGTATCTCAAAATTATCCCAGACGAGCCGGCCAAATATTGTCGTAAATTTATTTTGAGAGAAAAGAGTCGTAGAAATAGTGGTCCGGTTTAGAGTGGAAAATGATGATGGAAAGCTCAGTGATAGAAAATGTAGAGATTTAATAGTTACTTCACAGCGTGCTGGAGGAGAGTAAAGACAGACTTATTTACGACAAATCGTGTCTCTCAATCTTCTCTTTCACTCTCCTGGTCAAACAATTATTTGCCAGTTTTCCAGACTCGCATCTGCGCGCTCACCGATTTGGTGTTTTCAAACACACACACGACGTTGATACAAACTATAATAAACGAATAGGGGAAATGTTGGGCTTTGGGTATATCCAACACACAGAACTAAATGAGTTTATGTGATTTTATTCACTTTAAACATCAATCACTAAAAATATCAGATATTACATAAATTATCATAAGTACACAAATGCAAATAACAAATTTGGGAGGGGTGAAGAAGATTGGAATCGACTAAGCCCTTCCCGCTTATTAGACAAAGATAAACCCAGTCCAAAGATAGATAATATCAGGAACACGGGTACGTTAACCTAACAGTAAAGTTAATCACTCTGAAAGAGGTGTTACCAAGTTAGGTATAAGTGATAGAAAAAAAAACCTGTTCTTCCCAGCTGTTCTTCCCTTTACTAAGCAAATGGAAAGGAGGTGGTTTTAAACAGAGTTAACAAATTATCAACTATCCCACTTAAAGGAACAATGTAGGGTATACAGAAAAGATATATGTTACCAGGTAAGCAAGTTAACAAAATGGTCACACAAAAGAATTAATTTCCTGTCATTCATACACGCGCTAGCAAAGGCCTTCACTCATCTTGCTCTCACTTACCGATTGTGAAAAAATCTTGCACTCCATAGAATAACACAACAGCAGTTACACCTCAACTAAATGTATGAGTGTTTGTTCAAGTTCTAGCCCCAGATTATCGGGTAGGCGGTCAGCACATAAAAGGATCCCGTAATCGCTGGAAAATGAATCTGTAGTTGTGTCTCTTTTCTTAATAACAGTTTCTATGGGAGGGCACGGTCTCTGATACCGGGGTGAGGATGGTGTGGTCTATTTTACTATGCCGCTGATAATAAAATTCTTACGCGTGCTGGTACACTTTATCCGTGAGGTATGGTTTAAGTCCAGTGAGAAAACTAGTCACATCACTGTTCAGGAAATTATGAATTATCTCTCTGTGTCAGTAAACTAACAAAGCTCGGGCCAGTGTTCTTCTTCCCGTTACGACTTAAGTTGTTTGATGGTGCGTTAAATTTGTCTTTGGGTGTGCTTTCTTTGCTATAAGTTAGATAGCGGAATTCCAAACATAGAATCGCCTCAAAGATTAAAAATTTACACAGTCTCAACAAGTTCTGCGTCAGGGGAACTCTACACACTGTTTATGCTTTGCTTTGCTTAGATTGATTTCTTTATTGCTTTCTTAATGCTGGGATCGCACAGGTTACGATCACTCGCTTTGCACAGAATTAGAAATCACTGCAAATATATATAAAATCCAGGGGAAAATCTATAACAAGATTTCAATAAAGCTAGTGCTTCTGTAAAGATCTGGCCAGCGAGTGATAACGTGTCTAGTTCTACATGGTCTATTTAGCTAAAATGGAATGTAAGTTGAGTGGGACATGATAAACTTGACAACTTATTTGATCTCACGAACTTTTGGGGATCTGACCGCCAAATCAAGAGAAGAAGCCGCCCCCTGGTCTTCGTATCCGCTCGCTGCTGCCCGTTTCGCTTTCCCCCGTTCGCTCGGTTGCGATTGACACCGAGACGCGAAATTAGCGGCAAGCAACTGCGTCTCGTATCAGGGAAAACTACTGTCTTTGATAGCGCCGATAGTCTCCCCTAAGATCCCTCGGTCTGTCTCTTTGATCTCGTGCCGCCTACTACATGAGTCCCGGTGGAATGAGTTCTGGCAAACGAAAAGTTACAACAAATGTTCAGGGGTTCTAATGTTATGAAAAGTTAAAGGTCCCTTTAAATCATCCATCATATCAGGGAAAATTCACTAGTCAAACTAGACGTACGTCACACCTAATAAGCATTAAACATGTCTTTTAAAACCTTACCTCGTATCGTTAGTGTTTTTTTATTTACTGTTTATTTGAAAAAGTCAGGTCTTTATGCCTTTCGCGTGTGATTGGCGTTCACTTTTTAATCGCGAGACGACGTGGTATATTGCATGCGTTCCTCCGTGCATCTCTCTCTCTCTCTCTTCTAAGCCCGTCTGTCTTTTAGGTTAACGTAGTGTATATATATGACATTAATGCTAGTATTATATCTAGGTCATTATGCAATTTGCGTAGCTCAAGGTTTTCTAAGAAACACAGTACCAGATTTATTTTTAGACACGCGTGTAGTTTATGCAGAAGGAGCAGAAAAAGGGATTTTCTGGTTCAGCCATTATGGCGTTCTACAACACAGCGTACGCTATTGGAAAGCACTGGTCTTACACCATTCTTCTTTATTTGTATTATTTCGTTCTACTTTACATTATGTTCTAATTTATATCTGGGTATTAAGAATTTTTCACGACACTATTCTCAAACTTCTGTGCTTCAAATCAACTGGCTATAGGAGGAAGCATGTTTCCACATAAGAGAATACAAAAGGCAACATGGATATCACCAGACCATATAACAGAAAATCAGATTGATCATATATGCATAAACAGGAAGTTTAGATCATCATTGCAGGATGTAAAGGTATATAGAGGAGCAGATATGGCATCAGATCACCACCTTCTGATAGCCAAAGTAAAAATGAAACTCAAGAGATATGCAACAATGCAAAATTATAGACAACAATTTAATGTAGGACATCTAAGAAATCAAGAAACAAGAGACAAATCTGCGGTCACAATATCCAACAAATTCCAAGTGCTCCAACATCTGGATGATGTAGAGAATACAGAAGACTATTGGCAGCAAATCAAAACTGTATGGAATGAGACATGTGAAGAAATACTGGGGAAAAGGGAACGACAACAAGAAGCATGGATAACAACAGAAACCATCAATAAGATAAAAGACAGAAAAAACAAGAAAGCAGATTTAAACACAAGCAAAACCAGAAGTTCCAAAGCCAAGGCTCAAGAAGTGTACACAGAAGCAAACAAAGATGTAAAAAGAAGTATCAAAAGAGACAAGAGGAAGTATATTGAGGAGTTGGCAAGAGAGGCAGAAGATGCCGCAGCCAAAGGAAATATGAGAGAGCTGTATAACAGCACAAAAAAGCTAACAGGGAAGTACAAGCAAACAAGTTGCCTCATAAAAGACAAGAATGGAAAACTGCTCAGCAATATACAAGAGCAAATGAAGAGGTGGACAGAATATTTTGAGGACCTTCTCAATAGACCAGCTCCACAAAACCCCCCGGACATCCAGCCAGCAGAAGAAGAGCTACAAATTAACGGTGAAAGACCACCGATGGAAGAAATAAAGAAAGCCATAAAGCTTCTAAGAGATGAAAAAGCGTCTGGACCTGATGGCATTCCAGCAGAGGCCATCAAAGCAGATATCAACACGGCTACAGAAATGTTATATAAATTACTTGGTAAAGTCTGGGAAAAGGAAGAGATACCAGCAGAATGGAAGGAAGGATATCTGGTTAAGTTGCCTAAGAAGGGAAATTTACAAGAGTGCACAAATTATTGAGGAATAATGTTACTTACTGTCGTAAGTGTAATGTCTTGTTCACCGGGCATCACACGTGGACCTTCGACTTTTGTCGCATATAGTCTTCGCATTCAAAACTGTTTCTTTGCAAACACTGCCACTCGTATTGTTAAGCTCTCCTTCGAGAGACTCCAAATAAAGTGCAACATCTTTGATGTTTACTGATGGATCTTGTAAACGTTTTTGCACGCGGTCAGTTTTTCCTAACATTTTATACTAGAAATAAAGCAAAGCAAGAAAATTGAAATTAAAAACATGTTGAAGTAGACAGTATGCCTCGCTTCTGGTGTAGTGTTTTGTATCTTCGGATAGCCTCTCAAGTAGATCGAGCAGTTCATCAAATCTTTCATAAATGACCTTAACAGCTGCTCTCTAACTCCAATAGAGTTGTTTTTTCGGGCAACATGGGTTTAAAGATAGAGATAAGTAGCGCATAGATTTACTGCCTACGAGAGGACGATCAGCGGCACATTAACATTAGTTGTGAGCATATAGCCGAAGAAGAGGAATGTTCAAGATTTGAAAACGAAAATGAAAATGACAGAATCGGCTGAGAAAGACAAGACAAGATTCGTAGTTCACAGAGAACATACCTTACATTTTTGGCGCCCTCCTGCGGCGCCATGGGCAGTTTTTTTTTTTTTTTGCTACGCCACTGGGGGAGGAGAAGAACTTAAGTAAGATGGATTGGATAAGTGATTGTGGATATTATCCACACGAATGACATCGTACATTTTACCGAGGGCTAAGATTTAGAAGGGAGAAAATTAAATGCAATTTCTTGTCCAATCATCCGAATTAATTCGCGTGACACGGGCTGTTCGGATAATAGAAATTTCTGATAACTGGATTGAGGAAAAGAACACTCGTATTCTCGAACAAAAATGTTTTAATTAAATAGTCTTTAAAACTTTCACACATAAAATTGGTCATAAAATTATCTGACCAGCTGACCTTTGTTTGTATAAACCATTAGTACACTTGTATATTGCTTTTTTTTCAAGAACTACCATCTTCACTTTTGAATAGGCCTACACATACGAACTGAAAAACTGACTCACTATTTTTAATATTAGAAATTGTGTCCGCCATATTTTTCGGCGATTTTTCTCCCACATTCCACACGCACGCACGCACGCACGCGCGCGCACACACACACACACACACACACCCACACACATTGATTTATTTCCACTTTGTCCGACAAAACAAGTTTTCTTGTACTTGATTATGTCAATTTTCAAGCGCTGCCGAAATTAAGAGTGAATTTTGAAAATTAAACTAAACAAAACACCAAACTGACTACTCTACATCTAGAAACAAATGGAATGCACTAAACAAACTGACCACGCGAGCATAATCGGCAAGTGGGGGGGGGGGGGGGGGTTGCTTACGTCGCAGACAGTGACAGCGTTCCCACTCTGAATTTTGAAGAAAAAAAAACTAAATATCAGTGACTTGGACTATTTTTTTGGGCCACTGTGGGCGATTTGTGGGATATAATGGCCAATTTTGGGCAAAATATAAGTGACGTTCTTCAACAAATGAAGGAAAGTGACACATAGACGGGACAGAAAAACCTTGATCTAGGTGAATCCATCTTGGAGTGGTAACGTTGATATTGACCGCGTTCCGGGTTTTCTGTGATTCGGTTAACTGGAAATTCGGATTAGTGCAGTCCGGATAAACAGAGTCCAACTGCACACTGAATTTTGCTAGCAAAACTTAGCATTAGATTTGCATAGTCTCACTATGAAAAGTATAGAGTCACCAACTATACTATAGTTATTATTCGTTAGCTTAAAACAAATCAAAGGTAGTTAACGCGTCAAGCATGAATTTTTTTTTTTTCATTTATTCACTAGTTTATCTATTAATCTGTTCCCGGGGGTCACTGACGAGATAAAGAAAGAATATGACTGCTGCTCCCTCAAGCATGTCGTACAAGGCATCAAATATGAGGTTGTACATAGGGCCAATAACCTCAACATGTCAAGCAAATTGTTACAGAAACTACCGTGGGTTACAGAAAAGCACGTGACTACTTGGTGCAAGCTTCCCTGCGGGGACCAGCTGCAGTGGTATCCCCTTGCTCCATTAGTAGCGCAAAGGAAAATAATGATGATTCGATTAATAATAACGGAGCTTATGATGAAACGGGGAGCCGCGGTAAGCATAGTGGTTAGTACACTGGCTTCCTAGCTCAGTGGTCCATGGTTCGATCCCCAGATGAGGTGGGATTTTTTTTTAGGCCGCAAACGGCTCCTGGATCGACCCAGCCCCAATTGGGTACCAGAGCAACTTCTGGGAAGGTTAAGGCGGCCGGCGTGATGCTGACCACATCACCCCTAGTGTGCCGATGGTCGAGAAAATATGGGCCTAACACCATATTCCCAATATGCCTCAATGGGCGTGTAACGGGATCCTTTACCTTTTATGATTAACAGCTTACCTTGATATAACTAAATAGATATTGTGATTTTAATGTGTAGATGTTTAAACTTCCAGACAGACACAGCATGCAGCAGAAAAGTGATAAATGAAACAGCGGTCGGACAAGGTATGAAAGAAATTCAGGAATCAATAGTGGTAGAGCTGAAAGTTCCCACTGCTAATTTGTCCAGCACCAGAAGGAGGAAAGAAAGCGTCGATGATCAGAGAATGACAGCAAAAATTCCAGGAATGTTTGCTTGTATTCTACTAGTGTGTATATTTGGCGTTATAATTTTGATTGATTTACCTTTCTTGGTGAAAGATATTAGGCATCATGTGAAGAAAAACTTTAAATAAGTAAGTCTTAAACGTAAAGGTTTAAGAACAGTGTATATCAGTGGCTGTTTGTGGCATTTTTGACTTTTGTACTTCGCAGCACACACAAAAAAAAAAAAGGCAATAATTTGTAATTTTATTTCGATTACTGTACTCTCATAATTTCCAATCTTGACTAACACGGGAAAAACTGTTTTTAATAATGGTGCGTTAGCAAGGGAGACAACTAATAAAAGTGTTTTTTGAGCGCTTATCGAGAAACCAATCTTCTTTGTACCATACCTAGTGCACTAGTGGCGTAGATGATCATGTCTCTCCACAACTTGTCTCCAGTACCGTTTATAAATTCTGTTGTTGACTTCTTCTCATGTGATGATGTCAAACCGCCCAGAATCTTCTCTTTTTGTCGTCCTGCATCGCTTTCGTTCAATATTTCCTGTTGTCAGAATATATTCCCTCTTTCTTCTTCTCACACGGCTGTTTGTGCCCTATACCAGAGCGCTCTTTTAGTTTCGGTGACCGGAATTCTGACACCGGGTATAAAATTTTGTGTGCACCGTAAAAGACTATTTAAGTTTTTGGCGGGGAAAATCAGCTGATGTGTGAGTAAAATCAGTAAAATATAAATCATTACACACTCGTTCTGGATAAACACAGCGCTAAAATTCTTTTGTGTACTATAACTTTGTTCTCTGCTCTATTTTTGATTGGATTTTTATTTGTTTGAAATTAGTTTTGACGGAGTTACAGACTTTTGAAAACAGCGTCATCATTTAAGGAAATTCATAAAATAAGTAATCTTTTTATTAATTTAGTATCTAAAAATCGGCCCATTCGTTTGAGTTTATAATTATAAAGACTTCTCGAAGGGAAGCTAAAGATTATTTTCACATACTTTTTTTTTTGGTTTCATATCTTGAGAATGTGTGGTAGTCAGTTTTGTGAGTGTGGCATTACAAGAACAAGCATATTGTCACCAGATTTTATAGCATTTAAATCTCTTTAAACGCATTCCTGATACCCACAAATCTTAAATAAGGTAGTAAAAAAAATAACTTTTTGTAAAGCACCATCTGTTTTTGCATTTTCATTCATTTATAATGATATTTAGCTACGTATATAAGCGTCAGAAAACATGTAAAGCTATAGATAGATTACTTCCACATAATTTGATCTATCTTTCAAGTCTTGTTAATCTTCTATTTATAATATGGATTTTTTTTTAAATTGTGAGTGAGATAAGGACTGTTCCATTGGTGTTCTTTGGTAGACAATCCTGTGCACACGACGGCTGCCAGCGAATTCTAAGTAAATGTTTGTATATCTTCTTTCATTCAAAGTTACAATGCAGGTAGTAAATTTAGAGAAACCAAATTCTAAATCTAATACCATCCTTTTATCAATGGCTAGAGTCAGAGATACATATGATAATTTAGAAATATTTATGAATGGCATGAAAGCTCAGATAGAGTCACTAAAATATTTAGAGTGGGATGGTAAACAAGTTGTTGTTTTCTTATTCGGGGATTATTTCCTTGTTTTGCTGGAGACACCACAGACATGGGTATATTCCTTGAGCTCCAGACAAACCAAACATTTTCATCAAAGACATCCAGAGAGCATACAACTTGCAAACCAAGAAGTTTGGCCATGTTGATAAGAGATTACAATAGATATATGAAATATGGGAAAGGGAATAAAAGGCAAGTGGCACATTACCATAATTGTTTACACAAACCAATGTTAGAGATTGAAATTGAAAATGTAGCTCCTCCTTACCTTCATATTTTATTAGGCATTGTTTTGAAACACCACAGACTTCTAGAACAGGTAGCTGATACAATAGACGCAAAGATATTTGAGAATTCGCAAGAGATACATGCAAACATTAGTACTTTTAAGAACTTGAAGAGATTTAGTAGGAACTGGAAATAGGCAGAAGAATTAGGAGCTAAAATTGAATTTTTCAGGTAGGTATTGAACTTTGTGAGGATAAGGAGGAGACAGATAATTTTAAAGTTAGACTTGAAAATGCACAAGATGCGCTGGCCAAACTTCAGTTTCAAGATCTGTGTACTAGGTCTGGTCCAGTTTGCTCACACATGGACAAGGTACTAGCCAAACAAAATCATACAACAGGCTTATAATAGCAGAGCATTTATAGGGAATCACTGCCACAGATATCTCACACAAAAAGTTTATAAAGATCTTACAAGAGCAATCATTACACAAACACTGAAAATTACAGACAAACAAGATATAACTAACATAGCTTTTATTGCCCAAGAACAATTCAACTCACTGAAAGAAGCATTTGAGAAAGTACACAACAAAATATCACACAGTAAACCAATTAGTAAAGAATCAATAACAGCATCGATAGAGACTTATATGTCTTTGTTCAGAAAGCTATTCCCTAGTAAGACAATTCATAAACAGCACATATTAGAAAAACATTGCGCAGACTGGATCAGAACTCATGATGTATGATTGAGATAATTGTTAGCTCTCATGTTCTGGGGACAATTGGGTGTGTTATTTTAAGGTTATAAATGTGGACATGCAATTTAAACTTTCAATAATTAATGTTTGACGCATGAAACCAAAACAAAACTTTGATATCCATTTTCTGCAGGTTTTCTACTTTTGATTTCTGTAATTTGTTATGCATGTTGATTGTGACCGTTTTAGTGTAAATTGAATTAGAAACAAACCATAACAAAATGTAAAAATAAACCGTAAATTTTACACTATTTCAGACTATTATATCTTCTGTTCTAATTGTGATAAAATGTTTGTTCTTGTTCTAAAATTTACTCTAACATTTCTAGTCTAGCTTTACGCAAAATTAAAGCCGGTATTTATAATAATAAAGTAGCATAAGAGCAATTCAAACATGTTTTGGGGACAATTGGGTGTGTTATTTTAAGGTAATAAATGTGGACTTGCAATTTAAACTTTCAATAATTAATGTTTGACGCATGAAACCAAAACAAAACTTTGATATCCATTTTCTGCAGGTTTTCTACTTTTGATTTCTGTAATTTGTTATGCATGTTGATTGTGACCGTTTTAGTGTAAATTGAATTAGAAACAAACCATAACAAAATGTAAAAAAAAACGTAAATTTTACACTATTTCAGACTATTATATCTTCTGTTCTAATTGTGATAAAATGTTTGTTCTTGTTCTAAAATTTACTCTAACATTTCTAGTCTAGCTTTACGCAAAATTAAAGCCGGTATTTATAATAATAAAGTAGCATAAAAGCAATTCAAACATGTTTTGGGGACAATTGGGTGTGTTATTTTAAGGTAATAAATGTGGACTTGCAATTTAAACTTTCAGTAATTAATGTTTGACGCATGAAACCAAAACAAATCTTCGATATCCATTTTCTGCAGGTTTTCTACTTTTGATTTCTGTAATTTGTTATGCATGTTGATTGTGACCGATTTAGTGAAAATTGCATAATAAACAAACCATAACAAAATATAAAAAAAACGTAAATTTTACACTATTTCAGACTATTATATCTTCTGTTCTAATTGTGATAAAATGTTTGTTCTTGTTCTAAAATTTACTCTAACATTTCTAGTCTAGCTTTACGCAAAATTAAAGCTGGTATTTGTAATAAAAAAGTAGCCTAAAAGCATTAATTTAGCCCTATCAAAAGTAAACATCGCCACATGTTTTTCCCATTAGGAAGCTGAACACGTGACCTCTGTCAAGTGGGCTATAAATAGCGCGGTCGGGGAAAAAGGGGAAATAACTAAAAGATCGCTCGCAAACAGCCGTGCTCACAACACGCCAACAGAAATTGCATCGCTTCCTTCTAATGCAAATAATAAAGTTCACGTGTGCAAAGTGTGTTCCAATGCTCAAGTGTGGACTTAAAATAATAATGTAAATCTGTAACTAGATTCATCTGTATTGCAAAAATGAACTCTATGTTCGTGTGTAAGAGAAATTAAGTTTTTCGCGTCTCTTTAAGACAAAATTTAATTAAAGTCGTTAGGTAAATCAACACCAGAATACTACTACTCAAAGTGTAGATACAAAGAACCTTGAAAATCACACTTTTACCAAATATGTTTACCAATTAGACTTATTATTACAAAAACTCATCGGCAGTTGTTCATATTATTTGGAATTGAAAACAATATATATCCTAATTATAACCCATCAGAGGTTGAACGGGTTATTTTTCTTCATTTATTTAAAAAAAAAAAAGGTCCGAGGGTGTGACATAGGAAAATGTGTTTTTCTTTCTTTGTTATCTTGTTTCTTATTAATAAGCTAGTGCAGTTGTGTACTGTAAAACATTTGTCTGGATATAAAATAAAATACACATAATTTAATTTTGTTTTGTTTGGTTTCTCGTAGTTAAGATCATTGTTGTTTGTAGTGAAGCTTGTTGAGTTAATTGCCATTTAATTTGTTGCTGATTTTGTCAAAGTCTGGAGTGTCATTTATTGTGAACAGAAAGCTGGAAGCGGGATTGTTATCAGGGTTGTAGAGTCGGGAGTCGTGGATGTAGCGTGAGGTTTTTATTGGCTCTAGGATCAGTATAGTACTGACAATTACAGAAATAGAAGTTCTGCAGGAAAATGGTGAAGTCCCAGTGTATGAGAGAACTACTGGTATCACAAATTAGTTACGGCTGTGAATGATCAGATCTCGAAAAAATTAGTAGAGTGGAGACGGTCATAAATTGCCACCCCGCTGTGTAACTAACTGTGTTATTAAAACAAGGAAACAGATTTCACTTAACAATTATAAAATTGACAAGTCATTCAAATACAATATCCTTATTTATTAAGTATATACACCATCTACTCTTGTGCTGAAGGGTGGATGTTGAAAAATGGAATGCAATGGATTTGTAAGTTTACAAATGATTTACATATATATATATATATATATATATATATATATATATATATATATTTATATATTTTTTATATATTCATATATATTTATATATTTATATATATATATATATATATATATATATATATATATATATATATATATATATATGGGAGCCGCGCTGGTGTAATGGCTTCGGCGTTGTACTGGCGACCAGGTGTTCATGGTTCAAACCCGGGCGTCGGCGTTTGAAGAAATGTTTACGGCCGGAAATTTGACTGAATAACCTGAACGGCTCCTGTGATAAACCCTCTGTGGATGGGAAGGAGCGAAGCTCCTGACCGGGTTGGAAGGAAAGTCCTCAGGTTCCCCAGCCTCGCAATGACATGTCATTGGGCTGAAGGGCTGAAAGCCCAAGTGCCGCTGGTTACGGAAAAAAAAAAAAAAAAAAAAAAAAAAAAAAAAAAAAAAATATATATATATATATATATATATATATATATATATATATATATATATATATATATATATATATATATATATATATATATATATATATATATATATATATATATATATATATATATTTATTTATTTATTTATTTATTTATTTATTTATTTATTTATTTATTTATTTATTTATTTATATTTATTTATATTTATTTATTTATATTTATTTATTTATATTTATTTATTTATATTTATATTTATATATATTACAACGTCTTCCAAATTATAGGAAAAAAATTATATCAGATGTGCTGTTAATCAATTATAGAAACTTTATCAGCTGTGCTGTTAATCTTGTTTCTCACTACGCTAAATCACTTTTTCTTCATTGACAATGATTGCTTACACTTGCCGACGGAAATGGTACTAATGTGTACTCATCTCTTAAAACAGTTCTGTCCTTCTTAGTTTGATGCACACAACACCCGCTGATGATCGTTCCTTTAGCCCACCCAAGACTGAGGAGGACTAAGGATGTAGCTCGATACAACCATTATGCTCCTGCGAAGTTCCAGGCAGCTGGATTGACTCGACATACGACCTCAGGTTGGATGACACGAATAAACCTGTAACAAGGAAAAATAGGGGCTAATTTCTGTCCCCAAGCCCACCTATTTCTATTGTATATGAGATGAGCGTGTCTCAGGTGTCTGCATGTAGGATGAATGACAACATGGCTCAGTATGATTTAGCAATAGCGAGACAAGACAGGTGTCTACTTGCAAAACATTCTTTCTGATAAATTAATACCTGAATACATCCAATAATATAAATTCAATACATGAATACATCCAATAATATAAATTCAATACATGAATATATCCAATAATATAAATTCAATACATGAATACATCCAATAATTTGTACACCTAGGTGTGCTACAACCGTTCCCTTCCCCCTAATATACCAGGCCATCTCTGACAAGTGCTATACTGGCTGGTAAAATATATCCTAACAATATTGTTGTGTTCTGATACATTCATAGTAAAACAAAAACTAAAGTTATATTAAATATATACAGACGTAGGCTATTTTCTGTTTCAGATTGGAGTTATATGAGACAAGGACTGTTTGGTTATATTTCAGGTTGGAGTTATATGAGACAATTGGAGTTATGTGAGTCCTAACAAGGACTGTTTTGGTTATATTTCAGGTTGGAGTTATATGAGTCCTAACAAGGACTGTTTTGGTTATATTTCAGGTTGGTTTTCGTCTTCATCAATCATATCAGGAAATACAATCATTATACCTAATTCGGAATTAGTAATTCCCCAAGATACAATCAGTATACCTGATACATTCATAGTGAAACAAAATATATTAAATATATACAGGTGTATGTAGTATAAATGACACACAACAAATACAAACATTATATATCTGCTGTAGGCCTATTCTCCTACAAGTTTATAGTAAGTATACCTACCAGTGGCGGCTTTCTTTAATGAGCTGTTGAGCTGCAGCACCCCCTGTAAAAAAAAGGACTGCATACTGTCTCTACTACATTATAATACATAATACAGACAAACCAAAAAATACAAAAAATTGAGGTTACACCGGAAGGGTTAAATACAAAACAAACAAAAAATTATCCAACACCGTATTGTGGCAAGTGCTGCAAATAGTGCCCCTTTATCATATAAGAGTTACGCCAACTAAAATTTGGCCGCCATATTCGGCTGTACCCGTATTGCACCAAAATGGACCCAATCCCGAGTTTCAGACCCAATATGCATTTTCGTTTAGGTTAACTAATAATTTTAAATAAAATTAGATGCAAATACAGTAGCACATATTTGTACTATTCTTTGTATTTCAACTCTAACAAAACAAGAAGAAGAAAACTAGTTTACTTACCGGTTTATTGAATAGAATCAGTAACGTGAATTTTTTAACACATACTCCGTTGAATTTTATATTCTGCTAGAATTCCACTATTTAGCAACAAATATTCCGTTAGAATTGCAACACTTAGCAAAACATACTACCTTATAAAATAATATAATAAAAAATACTTTTAATTTTATTATAGTTTTATTATATATGTATATATAAATATATACGTTATATATAAATATATACGTTATATATATATATATATATATATATATATATATATATATATATATATATATATATATATATATATATATATATATATATATATATATATATATATATATATATATATATATATATATATATATATATATATATATATATATATATATATATATATATATATATATATATATATATATATATATATATATATATATATATATATATATATATATATATATATATATATATATATATATATATATATATATATATATATATATATATATATATATATATATATATATATAATATGAGATCATAGACCAATCATAGACTACTACTTACTGAAAAGATCAAACAAAACGTAGAAGATAAGGAAGCCAAAATAGAGAAAAATATAAAATTTCATTATATTATATAATTTTTATTATATAATTTTATATATTACAGTTATATAATTATAAAATTATATAATTTATATTATATAATTTAAAATTATATAATATATATATATAATATAAATGTTTAATTATATATTATATTTATAATATATTTATAAATATAAATATATATAAATATAATCTTATAAATACAGAAGAGGTGTTAAGAATAGACAGTCCTAGGAAACTGCATAATATAGTCAAACATTATTTAACACGAACAAAGGTTAATATATAGTGGCCGGGAATGTGAAGGTCTGATGCTGTTCTTACAATACATATGACTTTTAATAGACGAAAGTCAATTAAATATCTGTTAAAGTCAGTTATATAGCTGGAACCACCAGGCCTTTACACCCCTCCATTTTAATATTATTCTTGTTCAGAGTTTCTTTTTTGTTTTGTTTATTTATTTAACGTATAAGCACAATTGTGATTGTCCCTATTTACAAGATTTGACAAATGTAATACCACTTTCTCATATCGGCTGTTGTTCATATTATTTAGAATTGAAAAGAATATATATCATAATTATAACCCATCAGAGGTTGAACGGGCTATTTATCTTCATTAAATTTAAAAAAAAAATCTTACTCGATGCTTATTCTCGCTACTAGCCCTGGTATTGTCCAGCCGAAAATGGCGTCTACGTCGCTCAGCCTCGTTTTCGATTCTGACATAGTTGGCGTAACTCTCTATAGATCTAGGGGCACTAGCTGCAAACGATGGCAGCTCAAGTGACCTTGACCTCTTATAAGATAATGCTTGTTATACATACAGCAAGAGGCCAGCTGCGATTGGGTTGAATTTATTTAACTAGTGCTGCAACGGAACACAGCTCAAGTGGAAATTATCTCTATCAAGCGACTGTTTACGTGCGCGTTCACCACAATACCGCAAAACGTTGGTCAATTGCATTGTTTTGAGATTAATTTAATGCTGATATTTTCTTGTGTGCTGAATTATTATAGAAATGAGTGAAGTAACTGTTACATATTTACAAGAAATTGTTTTTTCGCGATTGTCGTTGGCTGAAAAATGCCGTGTAAAAACACTAGGTCGGCCTCTTCCGAATCTAAAAATTATCCAGACCTCGACAAGCAGGAACAGTACATACCAGAGAAGATTTAACAGAGAAATTTATGAACATCATGACTGGTTGTGTGGCTGTAATGTAAAGAATGCATTATTTTGTTTTCCTTGTTTACTTTTCAACGGTGATACTACATGAACAGGCGTAACGGATCTGATACATTTGCATAGCAAGATTCAGAAACACGAAAATAGCACAGTCCACGTTAGATACGTTGTAGCATTGGGGATGCTGGGGACAGTGGATATTTCTTCACAGTTAAGTGAGGCATACAAATTAAATATTAATAAACACAATGAAGAGGTGAATAGAAACAGAAACATTCTTTCAAAAATAATTGACTGCATAAAGTTTTGTGGGAAATTTGAACTTCCACTGCGTGGTCATGATGAAAGTTTGGAGTCTGCTAATCAGGGCGTCTTTAGAGGATTACTAGACTTTGCTTCTAAACTGGATGATACATTGCAAACTCATTTTGAAACTGCCACTGTTTTCAAAGGACATTCAAAAATAATTCAAAACGAGCTTCTACAATGTATCCTAGAAGTGTGCAGAGCTCAAATTGCTAGCGACATAAGCAAAGCAAAATTCCCTGCTGTTATGACGGACGACACAACAGATGTTGCAGCAACGACACAACAAGTTCTTGTTTTTCGTTATGAGCACGAGGGTCAGGTGCACGAAAGATTTTGGGGATTTAACAACCCTATTTCACAGAATGCTCAAGGTCTGTCAGAATACGTTTTACTACAACTGATTTTTGTTCTCAAAGATGGCTATACCAAGCTAATAGCTCAAACCTATGACGGTGCCGCTGTAATGAGTGGAGAGAAAGGTGGAGTACAAACTATAATTAAACAAAAATACCAACATGCTCATTTTATTCACTGCTACGTACACTAGCTAAATCTAATAATGCAAAAAGCTGTATCACAAAATTCCGAACTGCGTATTTTCTTTCACACATTGTCAGGAATACCTGCATTTTTTTCAAGATCACCACAACGACTCTCGGTTCTGCAGAAAAAGTGTAAAAGAATTCCGTCAACATGTAACACTAGGTGGAATTTCAACTCCAGGACTGTTTCCACAGTCTATGAAAACAAAGATGAACTGAAAGAATGTTTTGGTGAGTTGCGCGAGTCAGGTACTTGTGCAACAGTCCAGGCAGCGACTGGACTTCTCCATGTGTTGAATGATACCGATTTCTTGTTTTGGCTTTCCTTCTTCCACCGTATCATGCCACATGTTGATGTTTTGTATGATAAACTTCAAAGCCGCAATGCTAATTCTTTGATAGTGTATTCAGCAGTGCAGAATTTTCATCGTGTGATTTCAGGTATCAGAAATAACATTGACATCTCTGTTAACTTCCACGATTCAGAACACACAACAGATTCTAGAAAACGTAAAAAGAATATTGATCTAAACAGTCTTGTTAAGGAAGTATGTGATACAATTTGCTTTCAAGCAGAGGAACGATAAATCAGAGACACATCTCCAATCCAACCTGCAAGTCTGGAAGGAAGAGCTGGAGAAGAGAGGGATGGTCATAAGCAGCTCTAAAACAAAATCCATGGTGATATCACGAGAAGAAAGAAAACATCAGATTAAGTTGGGAGAACAGGTCCTGGAGCAGGTCGACCACTTTAAATATCTCGGAGCTATTATAGACCGAAAGGGCGGCATCAAAGAAGAGTTGGCCACTCGAAAAGCAGCAGCTGGGAGACTTTATCAGGCCATAAATCGAGGATTCCTCAGCAAGAAAGAGGTTGGTAAGAAAACGAAGATGGCTGTATACCGCTCCACCTATGTCCCAGTCTTGACATATGGATGCGAGTCATGGGCAATGACTACAACCCATAAAAGCCAGATCCAAACCTCAGAAATGAGGTATCTGAGGAAGGTGGTTGAAGTAACAAGAAGAGACATGGTCCGCAACCAGACGATACGTCAAGGCCTAAAATCCCACCCACTGCAGACCCAAATAGAACAGTCCCAACTAAGATGGTTTGGCCATGTCTGCAGAATGGGAGAAGATCGGCTACCACGACAAGCATGGGAAACAAAGAGCCAGGGATCCAGACCTCCAGGACGACCCAGAGTCCGCTGGGAGGACAACATTAGACAATCTTTGAAGGACCGAGGACTAGAATGGAACCAGGCCAGGAAGAAGACAGCTGATAGAATAGTCTGGCGCTCTCTCTTCCAAACCTCTACACCTCACGGTAGAAGAGGAAAGACTAAGTAAGTAAGTAAGCAAAGGAACGATTTGCGTTTACTGGTCATCTTTCCGCAGCGAGATTATTGGTTCCAGAACAATTTCCTCTTTACAGTCGAGAATTCCCGTCAAAAGAACTTGATGAAACTGTAGCAGCATACCCGATGTTGAATAAAGAGAGACTTCGGACCGAGCTATCCGTACTTTATGAAATGGAAGAGTTTCATCACTTTTCTGGGCCTTTCAAAATTCATGAAATAATTTTAAAAAGTGGACTACAAAATTCTCTTGCTGAAGTAAATTGTCTTGTGAAAATCATACTCACAACCCCTATGACGTCAGTAGAACCAGAGAGATGTTTTTCTACACTGAAAAGAATAAAAACTTTCCTACGGAGCACCATATCTGAAAACCGCCTTTCAGCATTAGCCATGCTAAGCATCGAGAGTAAAATGATTGATTCCTGCAGTGATTTCAATGACAGAGTTATTGAAGTTTTTGTAACAAAGAAAGACAGAAAAATGGACTTAACTTTTAAATAGGTTAGACACATTTGTGTCTGGGTTGATATTTTACATGGTGGTCACAATTTGTGAGTGTTATGTATAGTATTTTAAATGAATGAACAGTGCAGCACCCCCCAATGACAACCCCCTGGAACCGCCACTGATACCTACCCTCTAAGATTAATACAAGCCAGATTTGGACTCGACTTTAGTGAAGCAAGTGTGCCCGGTCTCGCAGGTAAGCAATAAATCAATGTTGACAGCTTTCTCTTTCTCCAGTCGGTCGTGCTGGCCTTCGTGTTTGTGTGTGTGTTTTTTTTTAAATAAAATGCGCCCGTTTATATATGTAGTTACAAGGAATCTGCCAGTGCGTAAGGAAGCCTTTTGATTGGTTCTCGGTGGTTTGGTACATTCCGTGACCGAGTCCCGAAAAACAGGGCTTATGCCTAATTTTATTCTGTCTGCCGCCATCTTGGGGGAACAAGATGGCGTATACTTCGTGTAATTTAATCTGTCGTGTCTCAGAGTAACTCCGCCTATGCCGGTCCCAAGCCCGGATGAAAAAGGAAGAGGGCGGCCTGCATGGAGGCCGTAAGGAGGCAGCCCCTCCACCATGCAAAGGCACAACAGGCCAATCACCTGTTTGCTTTAAACTATGACTACGAGTAATATAAGAGAGAAACCCGGACTGATTCTAAAGGCGACGAACTGGAACGGACTACGGACTACGACTTATGGAACTTGGAACACAAGAAGTATAAATGGGAAAGAAGAGGAGCTGGTGGAAGAGATGAGGAAAGTAAAACTAGAAATCCTGGCTATTACCGAAACAAAGAAAAAGGGACAAGGAGTCATGGATCTCGATGGCAACACGCTGCTATACAGTGGTGTACCCACATCTGAAAGAGCTAAAGGGGGCGTGGGTTGCATTGTGGCCAAAAACCAGAAAGATAGTATCAAGAGATGGAACTTTGTCTCGGAGCGCATTATGGTTGTAAAACTAAAAGAAGGAGATACCATAGTCAACCTGGTCATAGTTTTAAGGGCCAAATGAGGATGAGAGAGCAGAGGTCAATGAGGAATTCTTCGAGCTGCTTCAAAGGACAGTGGATGACTGCCTAGATGAAATTATCATGCTCGGAGATTTCAATGCCAGAGTTGGAAATGACCATGCTAGATGGGGTGTAGTTATCGGAAGATATGGAGAAGATACTCTCAATGACAATGGAAAACGACTCCTTAGATTCTGCAGTGAGCAGAATCTGATCATTACCAACACAAAGTTCCCCCATAAGCGCATACATGCATACACTAGGTGTGAACCAACAAAGAATGAGAAGTCAGTGATCGACTATGCCATTGTTAGGAGGAGCTCATTCAAATATGTCCGGGATGCGAGAGTCTAGAGGGGGCCAGAGATTGGAAGTGATCACTACCTGCTTACAATCAAAAGAACAACTGAAAGAGTTGCTCAGCCTAGGAACTGCCCAACATCACGCAAGAAACCAAGTAAACGAACGGAAGAAATGAGCATTAAGACCTACAAGCTGAGAGAGCCAGAAATTAAGACCAGATATCAGGGGCTTATTGCTACAGCGGTGAGAAACACAGAACAACAACCTGATGACTTGGAAACCCTCTGGCTTAAATTCAAGGACATCATAACGACAGCTGATGCAGAAGCATGTGGTGAAGTCCGACTTGGGAACAAGAGAAAGAGGACACCTTGGTGGACAGAGGAAGTCAAAGAGAAAATAAGAGAGAAGAAAATGGCATGGAAACAATACTTAGGAGCTAAAAACCCAGCAGGACAAATAGAGAAATATAGAGATTATGTGATACTCAGAACAGAAGCAAAGAACAAGGTGCTAGAAGCAAAACAGAAGTCCTGGGAAGAATTTGGAGAAAAGCTAGAAAAAGATGCGCAAGAAAACCAGAAATTGTTCTATAAGACCCTAAAGAACATGAGGAAAGAAAAACAATGCCCTCTCAAATTTATAAAGGACAAGCAAGGCAAATTGCTTACTGCCCCGAAGGAAGTAATGGAAAGATGGAAAGAATATTTCTCAGAACTCCTTGATGGTGAGCAAGGTCAAACTTGAGAAATGATAACCACTAGCACAGAAGATGAAACAAATGGTGATGAAGATGACATAAAGATGAAAGAACTGAAGGCAGCACTGGAGAAAATCAAGATGGGCAAAGCAGCAGGGCATGATGGTATAACACCAGAAATGGTTAAGTACATGGGAGCATCAGGCGACCTATTACTCTTAAGGGTCCTACAGGCAGCGTGGTGCAACAAGACCATACCAAAGGACTGGGAGATTGCCATCATAACACCAATTTTTAAAAAGGGTGACAATCGACAATGTGGAAACCATAGAGGCATCCTAGAATCCTAGAGCAGAGACTCCGACGCCTAGCTGAGCCACAGTTGGATGAGGTCCAGTGCGGATTCCGAGCAAACCGAAGTACTCAAGACCTAATCTTCACACTCAGACAGCTGAGTGAAAAGGCCCTTGAGTATAAGAGTGAGATCCATCTTTGTTTCATAGATCTGGAAAAGACGTATGACAGGGTCCCCTGGAGCAAACTTTGGGACTGTTTGGCAAGGAAGAACATTCCAGCACCTCTGATTCATGCTATAGAGCTACTACAAGTCTTGCAGGAATTATGTGAGGACAGCAAACCATAAGTCAGAAGAGTTCAGAACCACCACTGGTGTAAGACAAGGTGATATCCTGTCACCTTATCTTTTCATACTCCTCATGGACGATGTTATCAAGTCATGTAAGGAGAGAACAAGAAAGTATTCAGTGGGGTACTGGAAGATGAGACAGGTATGTATTTCAGAGCTGGCATTTGCTGATGATGTTGCCCTGATTGCTAAATCAGAGGCACATCTCCAATCCAACCTGCAAGTCTGGAAGGAAGAGCTGGAGAAGAGAGGGATGGTCATAAGTAGCTCTAAAACAAAATCAATGGTGATATCACGAGAAGAAAGAAGACATCAGATTAAGCGGGGAGAACAGGTCCTGGAGCAGGTCGACCACTTTAAATATCTCGGAGCTATTATAGACCGAAAGGGAGGCATCAAAGAAGAGTTGGCCACTCGAAAAGCAGCAGCTGGGAGACTTTTTCAGGCCATAAATCGAGGATTCCTCAGCAAGAGAGAGGTTGGTAAGAAAACGAAGATGGCAGATACCGCTCCACCTGTGTCCCAGTCTTGACATATGGATGCGAGTCATGGGCAATGACTACAACCCATAAAAGCCAGATCCAAACCTCAGAAATGAGGTATCTGAGGAAGGTGCTTGAAGTAACAAGAAGAGACATGGTCCGCAACCAAGACGATACGTCAAGGCCTAAAATCCCATCCGCTGCAGACCCAAATAGAACAGTCCCAACTAAGATGGTTTGGCCATGTCTGCAGAATGGGAGAAGATCGGCTACCACGACAAGCATGGGAAACAAAGAGCCAGGGATCCAGACCTCCAGGACGACCCAGAGTCCGCTGGGAGGACAACATTAGACAATCTTTGAAGGACCGAGGACTAGAATGGAACCAGGCCAGGAAGAAGACAGCTGATAGAATGGTCTGGCGCTCTCTCTTCCAAACCTCTATACCTCACGGTAGAAGGGGAACGACTAAGTAAGTAAGTAAGTATATATATATATATATATATATATATATATATATATATATATATATATATATATATATATATATATATATATATATATATATATATATATATATATATATATATATATATATATATATGTATGTATGTATGTATGTATTCCTTATCAGTATGCTCAATTGTGATGATAATCTTGTAAAAACTGCAGTAATAAACTCGTTAGATAGACATATGAAAAAACGTAAAATAGACCAAGTAGGTGAAGATAGGAATAACTTTGCAAGCTACGAGTTAAACGAAACAAACCATCTAGCTAAAAGATCAAAGGTGAATTGGCCAAGATCATTTTGGGTAGAACTGAATGAAGAATGCGCGCGTGAAGGAGTGAGTGTGAAAGTGGATGACAGTGGCCATTACAGTGTACAATTAGACGTAGATGAAGATGTAAGTCTAACATACAAGTCAGCAAATGCTTTTTATTCTGGATTTAAAGCACATAAACTTAACCTAATTCTAAGTGAACTAAAAAGTAAATCGTCACAAGGGAGAATAGTGCGCGAAATGAAATGTGTAAACCACTCATTGTCATCTAGTTTTCTATCTAATGTTAAATTAAGTGATAAAATACTTTCATTTGCTGTGAGATCGAGGTTACAGTTGCTGGAATGCGAAAGTCTTTTACATCTATACTACCCACAGACATACACGAAAATGTGCAAAATATGTAACCACCCATACGAAACAGTGTCACATTTATTGAATGGATGTACCAAATTTCAAACATTATACCAACAAAGGCACAATAGAGCTGTAGACATTATTTATGAGAAACTGAAATCTGCATACAATAATAAATGTGACATAACAATAAACAAAGAGATAATAGTTAAACCATCACTTTTCGGCAGCAGCAACGCCTCATTTAAGACTCATGCCGTAAAACCTGATTTAACAATAATCAATCGACAGAACAAAACAGCTTTTATAGTGGAGGCAGCAATACCATATGATGCCCATTTAGATAAATGTTACCAACATAAATTTGATAAGTACTATCCATTGACTGCAGAAATGAACGAACTAGGCTACCGTACGCATGTAATCGTACTGATAATTGGTAGTTTGGGTCATGTGCATGCAAAGTGTGTGAGTGGATTAATGTCGCTAGGGTTGCGGAAATTTGAAGCAAAGGTTTTATGTAAATATGTCAGTATTAGTGCAATTATAGGTTCTTACAGAATATGGAAACTTCGATGTAAAAAAACACCCATTTTGAATTGCTGGGATGTTTTCCACACAGTCTAAACTCAATTGTGCTCCTCTGTATACTATACCATACGACTATTGTATTTGATGCTATATTTAATATCTCACTCCACTAGCTGTCAAAGTTTTTTTTTATGGCAAACAAAATTCTGATAGAACCTCCATGTAAAAACAACCATATTGCTCTACTTGAATGGTATTCCTCACACATTTTGTAAATTTCAATAATTCTCATTTTTGGCAGGGTATACCATATCATTATATGCCAATGTCTTTTAGAAAGCTTAAAATTTTGTTATGTATGTGTAACACAAAGGTTCGATGTAAAAACACCCACATATAACTACTTGAGACGTCTTCAACACTTTATGTAAATTCTAATGATTCTCCTATTTGCCATGTTGTATCTATTATATCATGTCTGTACATATTAATGTATTTTATGGAGAATAAAGATTCTGATATGTATGTAGGTATGTATGTATGTATGTATGTATGTATGTATGTATGTATGTATGTATGTATGTATGTATGTATGTATGTATGTATGTATGTATGTATGTATGTATGTATGTATGTATGTATGTATGTATGTATGTATGTATGTATGTATGTATGTATGTATGTATGTATGTATGTATGTATGTATGTATGTATGTATGTATGTATGTATGTATGTATGTATGTATGTATGTATGTATGTATGTATGTATGTATGTATGTATGTATGTATGTATGTATGTATGTATGTATGTATGTATGTATGTATGTATGTATGTATGTATGTATGTATGTATGTATGTATGTATGTATGTATGTATGTATGTATGTATGTATGTATGTATGTATGTATGTATGTATGTATGTATGTATGTATGTATGTATGTATGTATGTATGTATGTATGTATGTATGTATGTATGTATGTATATGTATGTATGTATGTATGTATGTATGTATGTATGTATGTATGTATGTATGTATGTATGTATGTATGTATGTATGTATGTATGTATGTATGTATGTATGTATGTATGTATGTATGTATGTATGTATGTATGTATGTATGTATGTATGTATGTATGTATGTATGTATGTATGTATGTATGTATGTATGTATGTATGTATGTATGTATGTATGTATGTATGTATGTATGTATGTATGTATGTATGTATGTATGGTATGTATGTATGTATGTATGTATGTATGTATGTATGTATGTATGTATGTATGTATGTATGTATGTATTTATGTATGTATGTATGTATGTATGTATGTATGTATGTATGTATGTATGTATGTATGTATGTATGTATGTATGTATGTATGTATGTATGTATGTATGTATGTATGTATGTATGTATGTATGTATGTATGTATGTATGTATGTATGTATGTATGTATGTATGTATGTATGTATGTATGTATGTATGTATGTATGTATGTATGTATGTATGTATGTATGTATGTATGTATGTATGTATGTATGTATGTATGTATGTATGTATGTATGTATGTATGTATGTATGTATGTATGTATGTATGTATGTATGTATGTATGTATGTATGTATGTATGTATGTATGTATGTATGTATGTATGTATGTATGTATGTATGTATGTATGTATGTATGTATGTATGTATGTATGTATGTATGTATGTATGTATGTATGTATGTATGTATGTATGTATGTATGTATGTATGTATGTATGTATGTATGTATGTATGTATGTATGTATGTATGTATGTATGTATGTATGTATGTATGTATGTATGTATGTATGTATGTATGTATGTATGTATGTATGTATGTATGTATGTATGTATGTATGTATGTATGTATGTATGTATGTATGTTATGTATGT
Source organism: Oreohelix idahoensis (assembly GCA_024509875.1). Taxonomy (NCBI): domain Eukaryota; kingdom Metazoa; phylum Mollusca; class Gastropoda; order Stylommatophora; family Oreohelicidae; genus Oreohelix; species Oreohelix idahoensis. The sequence continues at coordinate 1,125,587 of JAMPIV010003711.1, forward strand.
ATGTATGTATGTATGTATGTATGTATGTATGTATGTATGTATGTATGTATGTATGTATGTATGTATGTATGTATGTATGTATGTATGTATGTATGTATGTATGTATGTATGTATGTATGTATGTGTATGTATGTATGTATGTATGTATGTATGTATGTATGTATGTATGTATGTATGTATGTATGTATGTATGTATGTATGTATGTATGTATGTATGTATGTATGTATGTATGTATGTATGTATGTATGTATGTATGTATGTATGTATGTATGTATGTATGTATGTATGTATGTATGTATGTATGTATGTATGTATGTATGTATGTATGTATGTATGTATGTATGTATGTATGTATGTATGTATGTATGTATGTATGTATGTATGTATGTATGTATGTATGTATGTATGTATACATATATGTATGTATGTATGTATGTATGTATGTATGTATGTATGTATGTATGTATGTATGTATGTATGTATGTATGTATGTATGTATGTATGTATGTATGTATGTATGTATGTATGTATGTATGTATGTATGTATGTATGTATGTATGTATGTATGTATGTATGTATGTATGTATGTATGTATGTATGTATGTATGTATGTATGTATGTTGGAAATCGCTGGAATGCGAAAGTCTTTTACATCTATATTACCCACAGACATACACGAAAATGTGCAAAATATGTAACCACCCATACGAAACAGTGTCACATTTATTGAATGGATGTACCAAATTTCAAACATTATACCAACAAAGGCACAATAGAGCTGTAGACATTATTTATGAGAAACTGAAATCCTCATACAATAATAAGAGTGACATAACAATAAATAAAGAGATAATAGTTAAACCATCACTTTTCGGCAGCAGTAACACCTCATTTAAGACACATGCCGTAAAACCTGATTTAACGATAATCAATCGACAGAACAAAACAGCTTTTATAGTAGAGGCAGCAATACCATATGACGCCCATTTAGATAAATGTTACCAACATAAATTTGATAAGTACTATCCATTGGCTGCAGAAATTAACGAACTAGGCTATCGTACGCATGTAATCGTACTGATAATTGGTAGTTTGGGTCATGTACATGCAAAGTGTGTGAGTGGATTAATGTCGCTAGGGTTGCGGAAATTTGAAGCAAAGGTTTTATGTAAATATGTCAGTATCAGTGCAATTATAGGTTCTTACAGAATATGGAAACTTCGATGTAAAAAACACCCATTTTAAATTGCTGAAATGTTTTCCCCACCGTCTAATCTCAATTGTGCTCTGTCTACTATACCAAACGACTATTGTATTTGATGCTATATTTAATATCTCACTCTACTAGCTGTCAAAGTTTTTTTTTTTTATGGCAAACAGAAATTCTGATAAAACCCCCATGTAAAAACAACCATATTGCTCAACTTGAATGGTATTCCACACACATTTTGTAAATTTCAATAATTCTCATTTTTTGGCAGGTTATATCATATCATTATATGCCAATGTCTTTTAGAAAGCTTAAAAATTTTTTATGTATGTGTAACACAAAGGTTCGATGTAAAAACACCCACATATAACTACTTGAGACGTCTTCAACACTTTATGTAAATTCTAATGATTCTCCTATATGCCATGTTGTATCTATTATATCATGTCTGTACATATTAATGTATTTTATGGAGAATAAAGATTCTGATATGTATGTATGTATGTATGTATGTATGTATGTATGTATGTATGTATGTATGTATGTATGTATGTATGTATGTATGTATGTATGTATGTATGTATGTATGTATGTATGTATGTATGTATGTATGTATGTATGTATGTATGTATGTATGTATGTATGTATGTATGTATGTATGTATGTATGTATGTATGTATGTATGTATGTATGTATGTATGTATGTATGTATGTATGTATGTATGTATGTATGTATGTATGTATGTATGTATGTATGTATGTATGTATGTATGTATGTATGTATGTATGTATGTATGTATGTATGTATGTATGTATGTATGTATGTATGTATGTATGTATGTATGTATGTATGTATGTATGTATGTATGTATGTATGTATGTATGTATGTATGTATGTATGTATGTATGTATGTATGTATGTATGTATGTATGTATGTATGTATGTATGTATGTATGTATGTATGTATGTATGTATGTATGTATGTATGTATGTATGTATGTATGTATGTATGTATGTATGTATGTATGTATGTATGTATGTATGTATGTATGTATGTATGTATGTATGTGTATGTATGTATGTATGTATGTATGTATGTATGTATGTATGTATGTATGTATGTATGTATGTATGTATGTATGTATGTATGTATGTATGTATGTATGTATGTATGTATGTATGTATGTATGTATGTATGTATGTATGTATGTATGTATGTATGTATGTATGTATGTATGTATGTATGTATGTATGTATGTATGTATGTATGTATAAACTTAACCTAATTCTAAGTGAACTAAAAAGTAAATCATCACAAGGGAGAATAGTGCGCGAAATGAAATGTGTAAACCATTCATTGTCATCTAGTTTTCTATCTAATGTTAAATTAAGTGATAAAATACTTTCATTTGCTGTGAGATCGAGGTTACAGTTGCTGGAATGCGAAAGTCTTTTACATCTATATTACCCACAGACATACACGAAAATGTGCAAAATATGTAACCACCCATACGAAACAGTGTCACATTTATTGAATGGATGTACCAAATTTCAAACATTATACCAACAAAGGCACAATAGAGCTGTAGACATTATTTATGAGAAACTGAAATCCTCATACAATAATAAGAGTGACATAACAATAAATAAAGAGATAATAGTTAAACCATCACTTTTCGGCAGCAGTAACACCTCATTTAAGACACATGCCGTAAAACCTGATTTAACGATAATCAATCGACAGAACAAAACAGCTTTTATAGTAGAGGCAGCAATACCATATGACGCCCATTTAGATAAATGTTACCAACATAAATTTGATAAGTACTATCCATTGGCTGCAGAAATTAACGAACTAGGCTATCGTACGCATGTAATCGTACTGATAATTGGTAGTTTGGGTCATGTGCATGCAAAGTGTGTGTGAGTGGATTAATGTCGCTAGGGTTGCGGAAATTTGAAGCAAAGGTTTTATGTAAATATGTCAGTATCAGTGCAATTATAGGTTCTTACAGAATATGGAAACTTCGATGTAAAAAACACCCATTTAAATTGCTGAAATGTTTTCCCCACCGTCTAATCTCAATTGTGCTCTGTCTACTATACCAAACGACTATTGTATTTGATGCTATATTTAATATCTCACTCTACTAGCTGTCAAAGTTTTTTTTTTTTTATGGCAAACAGAAATTCTGATAAAACCCCCATGTAAAAAACAACCATATTGCTCAACTTGAATGGTATTCCACACACATTTTGTAAATTTCAATAATTCTCATTTTTTGGCAGGTTATATCATATCATTATATGCCAATGTCTTTTAGAAAGCTTAAAAAAATTTTATGTATGTGTAACACAAAGGTTCGATGTAAAAACACCCACATATAACTACTTGAGACGTCTTCAACACTTTATGTAAATTCTAATGATTCTCCTATATGCCATGTTGTATCTATTATATCATGTCTGTACATATTAATGTATTTTATGGAGAATAAAGATTCTGATATGTATGTATGTATGTATGTATGTATGTATGTATGTATGTATGTATGTATGTATGTATGTATGTATGTATGTATGTATGTATGTATGTATGTATGTATGTATGTATGTATGTATGTATGTATGTATGTATGTATGTGTGTATGTATGTATGTATGTATGTATGTATGTATGTATGTATGTATGTATGTATGTATGTATGTATGTATGTATGTATGTATGTATGTATGTATGTATGTATGTATGTATGTATGTATGTATGTATGTATGTATGTATGTATGTATGTATGTATGTATGTATGTATGTATGTATGTATGTATGTATGTATGTATGTATGTATGTGTATGTATGTATGTATGTATGTATGTATGTATGTATGTATGTATGTATGTATGTATGTATGTATGTATGTATGTATGTATGTATGTATGTATGTATGTATGTATGTATGTATGTATGTATGTATGTATGTATGTATGTATGTATGTATGTATGTATGTATGTATGTATGTATGTATGTATGTATGTATGTGTATGTATGTATGTATGTATGTATGTATGTATGTATGTATGTATGTATGTATGTATGTATGTATGTATGTATGTATGTATGTATGTATGTATGTATGTATGTATGTATGTATGTATGTATGTATGTATGTATGTATGTATGTATGTATGTATGTATGTATGTATGTATGTATGTATGTATGTATGTATGTATGTATGTATGTATGTATGTATGTATGTATGTATGTATGTATGTATGTATGTATGTATGTATGTATGTATGTATGTATGTATGTATGTATGTATGTATGTATGTATGTATGTATGTATGTATGTATGTATGTATGTATGTATGTATGTATGTATGTATGTATGTATGTATGTATGTATGTATGTATGTATGTATGTATGTATGTATGTATGTATGTATGTATGTATGTATGTATGTATGTATGTATGTATGTATGTATGTATGTATGTATGTATGTATGTATGTATGTATGTATGTATGTATGTATGTATGTATGTATGTATGTATGTATGTATGTATGTATGTATGTATGTATGTATGTATGTATGTATGTATGTATGTATGTATGTATGTATGTATGTATGTATGTATGTATGTATGTATGTATGTATGTATGTATGTATGTATGTATGTATGTATGTATGTATGTATGTATGTATGTATGTATGTATGTATGTATGTATGTATGTATGTATGTATGTATGTATGTATGTATGTATGTATGTATGTATGTATGTATGTATGTATGTATGTATGTATGTATGTATGTATGTATGTATGTATGTATGTATGTATGTATGTATGTATGTATGTATGTATGTATGTATGTATGTATGTATGTATGTATGTATGTATGTATGTATGTATGTATGTATGTATGTATGTATGTATGTATGTATGTATGTATGTATGTATGTATGTATGTATGTATGTATGTATGTATGTATGTATGTATGTATGTATGTATGTATGTATGTATGTATGTATGTATGTATGTATGTATGTATGTATGTATGTATGTATGTATGTATGTATGTATGTATGTATGTATGTATGTATGTATGTATGTATGTATGTATGTATGTATGTATGTATGTATGTATGTATGTATGTATGTATGTATGTATGTATGTATGTATGTATGTATGTATGTATGTATGTATGTATGTATGTATGTATGTATGTATGTATGTATGTATGTATGTATGTATGTATGTATGTATGTATGTATGAACTAAAAAGTAAATCATCACAAGGGAGAATAGTGCGCGAAATGAAATGTGTAAACCATTCATTGTCATCTAGTTTTCTATCTAATGTTAAATTAAGTGATAAAATACTTTCATTTGCTGTGAGATCGAGGTTACAGTTGCTGGAATGCGAAAGTCTTTTACATCTATATTACCCACAGACATACACGAAAATGTGCAAAATATGTAACCACCCATACGAAACAGTGTCACATTTATTGAATGGATGTACCAAATTTCAAACATTATACCAACAAAGGCACAATAGAGCTGTAGACATTATTTATGAGAAACTGAAATCCTCATACAATAATAAGAGTGACATAACAATAAATAAAGAGATAATAGTTAAACCATCACTTTTCGGCAGCAGTAACACCTCATTTAAGACACATGCCGTAAAACCTGATCTAACGATAATCAATCGACAGAACAAAACAGCTTTTATAGTAGAGGCAGCAATACCATATGACGCCCATTTAGATAAATGTTACCAACATAAATTTGATAAGTACTATCCATTGGCTGCAGAAATTAACGAACTAGGCTATCGTACGCATGTAATCGTACTGATAATTGGTAGTTTGGGTCATGTGCATGCAAAGTGTGTGAGTGGATTAATGTCGCTAGGGTTGCGGAAATTTGAAGCAAAGGTTTTATGTAAATATGTCAGTATCAGTGCAATTATAGGTTCTTACAGAATATGGAAACTTCGATGTAAAAAAACACCCATTTTAAATTGCTGAAATGTTTTCCCCACCGTCTAATCTCAATTGTGCTCTGTCTACTATACCAAACGACTATTGTATTTGATGCTATATTTAATATCTCACTCTACTAGCTGTCAAAGTTTTTTTTTTTTTATGGCAAACAGAAATTCTGATAAAACCCCCATGTAAAAACAACCATATTGCTCAACTTGAATGGTATTCCACACACATTTTGTAAATTTCAATAATTCTCATTTTTTTGGCAGGTTATATCATATCATTATATGCCAATGTCTTTTAGAAAGCTTAAAATTTTTTTTATGTATGTGTAACACAAAGGTTCGATGTAAAAACACCCACATATAACTACTTGAGACGTCTTCAACACTTTATGTAAATTCTAATGATTCTCCTATATGCCATGTTGTATCTATTATATCATGTCTGTACATATTAATGTATTTTATGGAGAATAAAGATTCTGATATGTATGTATGTATGTATGTATGTATGTATGTATGTATGTATGTATGTATGTATGTATGTATGTATGTATGTATGTATGTATGTATATATGTATGTATGTATGTATGTATGTATGTATGTATGTATGTATGTATGTATGTATGTATGTATGTATGTATGTATGTATGTATGTATGTATGATGTATGTATGTATGTATGTATGTATGTATGTATGTATGTATGTATGTATGTATGTATGTATGTATGTATGTATTTATGTATGTATGTATGTATGTATGTATGTATGTATGTATGTATGTATGTATGTATGTATGTATGTATGTATGTATGTATGTATGTATGTATGTATGTATGTATGTATGTATGTATGTATGTATGTATGTATGTATGTATGTATGTATGTATGTATGTATGTGTATGTATGTATGTATGTATGTATGTATGTATGTATGTATGTATGTATGTATGTATGTATGTATGTATGTATGTATGTATGTATGTATGTATGTATGTATGTATGTATGTATGTATGTATGTATGTATGTATGTATGTATGTATGTATGTATGTATGTATGTATGTATGTATGCAATGTATGTATGTATGTATGTATGTATGTATGTATGTATGTATGTATGTATGTATGTATGTATGTATGTATGTATGTATGTATGTATGTTGTATGTATGTATGTATGTATGTATGTATGTATGTATGTATGTATGTATGTATGTATGTATGTATGTATGTATGTATGTATGTATGTATGTATGTATGTATGTATGTATGTATGTATGTATGTATGTATGTATGTATGTATGTATGTATGTATGTATGTATGTATGTATGTATGTATGTATGTATGTATGTATGTATGTATGTAGATGTATGTATGTATGTATGTATGTATGTATGTATGTATGTATGTATGTATGTATGTATGTATGTATGTATGTATGTATGTATGTATGTATGTGTATGTATGTATGTATGTATGTATGTATGTATGTATGTATGTATGTATGTATGTATGTACGTATGTATGTATGTATGTATGTATGTATGTATGTATGTATGTATGTATGTATGTATGTATGTATGTATGTATGTATGTATGTATGTATGTATGTATGTATGTATGTATGAATGTATGTATGTATGTATGTATGTATGTATGTATGTATGTATGTATGTATGTATGTATGTATGTATGTATGTATGTATGTATGTATGTATGTATGTATGTATGTATGTATGTATGTATGTATGTATGTATGTATGTATGTATGTATGTATGTATGTATGTATGAAATATATGTATGTATGTATGTATGTATGTATGTATGTATGTATGTATGTATGTATGTATGTATGTATGTATGTATGTATGTATGTATGTATGTATGTATGTATGTATGTATGTATGTATGTATGTGTATGTATGTATGTATGTATGTATGTATGTATGTATGTATGTATGTATGTATGTATGTATGTATGTATGTATGTATGTATGTACGTACGTACGTACGTACGTACGTACGTACGTACGTACGTACGTACGTACGTATGTATATGTATAGATATATATATATATAACAACGTCATCCAAATTATAGGAAAAAAATTATATCAGCTGTGCTGTTAATCAATTATTGAAACTTTATCAGATGTGCTGTTAATCTTGTCTCTCACTACGCTAAATCACTTTTTCTTCATTGACAATGATTGCTCACACTTGCCGACGGAAATGGTACTAATGTGTACTCATCTCTTAAAACAGTTCTGTCCTTCTTAGTTTGATGCACACAACACCCGCTGATGATAGTTCCTTTAGCCCACCCAAGACTGAGGGGGATAAAGGATGTAGCTCGATACAACCACTATGCTCCTGCGAAGTTCTAGGCAGCTGGATTGACTCGACATACGACCTCAGGTTGGATGACACGAATAAACCTGTAACAAGGAAAAATAGGGGCTAATTTCTGTCCTCAAGCTCACCTATTTCTATTGTATATGAGATGAGCGTGTCTCAGGTGTCTGCATGTAGGATGAATGACAACATGGCTCAGTATGATTTAGCAATAACGAGACAAGACAGGTGTCTACTTGCAAAACATTCTTTCTGATAAATTAATACCTGAATACATCCAATAATATAAATTCAATACATGAATACATCCAATAATATAAATTCAATACATGAATACATCCAATAATATAAATTCAATACATGAATACATCCAATAATTTGTTCACCTAGGTGTGATACAACCGTTTCCTTCCCCCTAATATACCAGGCCATCTCTGACAAGTGCAATACTGGCTGGTAAAATATATCCTAACAATATTGTTGTGTTCTGATACATTCATAGTAAAACAAAAACTAAAGTTATATTAAATATATACAGACGTAGGCTATTTTCTGTTTCAGATTGGAATTATATGAGACAAGGACTGTTTGGTTATATTTCAGGTTGAAGTTATATGAGACAATAGATTGGAGTTATATGAGTCCTAACAAGGACTGTTTTGGTTATATTTCAGGTTGGAGTTATATGAGTCCTAACAAGGACTGTTTTGGTTATATTTCAGGTTGGTTTTCGTCTTCATCAATCATATCAGGAAATACAATCATTATACCTAATTCCCCAAGATACAATCAGTATACCTGATACATTCATAGTGAAACAAAATATATTAAATATATACAGGTGTAGGTAGTATAAATGACACACAACAAAAACAAACATTATATATCTGCTGTAGGCCTATTCTCCTACAAGTTTATGGTAAGTATACCTACCCTCTAAGATTAATACAAGCCAGATTTGGACTCGACTTTAGTGAAGCAAGAGTGCCCGGTCTCGCAGGTAAGCAATAAATCAATGTTGACAGCTTTCTCTTTCCCCAGTCGGTCGTGCTGGCGTTCGTGTTTGTGCGTGTGTGTTTTTTTTTTAATAAAATGCGCCCGTTTATATAGGTAGACGCAAGGAATCTGCCAGTGTGTGATGATATACATTGATACACCTATAAAATTTGTAGTATGTATAAGTCAAAGTAATGTAGGGATAAAAATAGTGAAGTTGTGACGCTTCTTCTTCGCCCACGCCAACAATCGTATGGATTTTAGCAGGCCGTCTGGTAGAATAAATAGTACTATCGTTTTCTAATGCCTCGGAAAACTATTTATAACATTTTGAGACGAAAGGTTTATTCGTCCAGAAGGAATGCGAGAGAGAGAGAGAGAGAGAGAGAGAGAGAGAGAGAGAGAGAGACGGAAAAATGATACTTTAGGCACGTGTTGGTTTTAACCACAAAATTGTCAGCGAACGCGCGATATCGCTAGCGGCAGATTTAAAAATACAACGAAAAGCCAATATTTGTTCGTTTTATAGTCACGCCGTTGGACATATATAACCACACACACAGCGCAGTGTCTGCCAAGTAGCGTATTTTTCTGACGTAACGACTTGTGGTTTCGGTTTGAACAACGGGGAGAGGGGACAAAATTGCGTATTTATATAAAAGTAGAAATTGCCAAATAATATGGAAAATATATGGAAATCATTATTACTAGGATTAGGACCATAAAACTTAGTTGGTTTGATAGAATATGATCTTCTGATTAATAATACGTTTTATTCTCCAAAAACGCCCAATTAATAGTAGAGATATTGACAAAATACTATATTGGTTCGCACAGACTGACAAGCAGACCCTCGTTTTTGCATTCACTATCGGTGACAATTTTTTTTCACGCGGTGTTGAAAAGAAGCAGAAGAGGGAGGGTCAAAGTCCAAAGGGGGAACTTTAGGAGGGAGAGGCAAATGTATTAGGCCAAAAAGCAAGTCTATTTTTAACTAACGCCAAGATCTGGACGGACCGACAAACAGAGGTACCCCGAAATTGGGCTGTAATTTTGGCTTTATTTTCAAATTGAAGTCAGAATTGGGAATCGTCCGATCCCATTGGCCAGCTTAGCTAATATTGAGAAAAAAAGTTGAAGGCTCGACGCCATTTGAATTATTACTGTCCATTGAACAGGACGATTGAAAGTCTGTGAAGTGTGACTTGCCTTATTAAATATATATTAAAGTAAAATAAAAAGGCGTCATAGTCCAGCCAGTGGCACGTCTGAAGTTGTGCCAATTCAACGTACCTGTGTGTTTTCATTGAATTTATGGTAAGATAGAAATTATTAATATTTTATTTAAAAAAGTGAGTGTGAGATACTGCCATATGACAAATATTACGACTGTAAGTACATAGACTAGGTCCCTAGCCGACTTCCGCAAGGCCTAGAGATTGATCCATCATATAACAAGCTACAAGAGATGTGGAACTAAAATATTTTATAGGTTGTCACCATGGATCATCTCACCTATCATATTTAATAGAAAAAGATCATTGATAATGGCAGAGGTATTGCAGCCATTAGGGGAGAGGAATGTGAAACTGGTACTACTTGTTACATCATTTATGCGGATGAGCTGGGTTGGTCAGATAGAGCTGACCCATGTCTGTTATTTTAAATATATTATATATTATTGTTTGTAAAATTGGTGGATTAGATATTATGTTAAGACAGAACATAATCTTCATGTTACAGGGTTTTTGTCTGGCATTAGCCCAGTGCCAGATTTCTGAGTGAAGAATTTGAGAAGACTGTGTATTCCAGTAGTGATAGGTGTACACGCTGTCTACCCTATTACTTTTGGACAAGTACAACAGTGGCCGTTGGCCGGAATAACAACTATGTTCTATCTTCAAGGGCCAGATAAGTACAACAAACCTGGCCCGAGGATAATTCATCAACTATTCCACCAGATAATAACTGAACTGTATTAGTAATAAAGACTTTTCCACCAATAAACATGTATAAAGAGAAAAGAAACTTTAGGAAGACAGACCGGGTATGATGTGAACACCCCGACCCGCCATCCAGTACAAATTAAATTAATATAGGTTTAGTAACATCATTATTAGATTTTACAGTATCTGCTTGGACAGTTTGTCCTTTTTGTTTGATTGAATTGAATATCTAGATGTATATATATAAACTGATTTCATTTTATTTGACAGTCCTGACCAAAAGAATATTAGGTTCAGGACTAATAAAACTGTAAAAAAGATTTTCTAATACCAAACTTAAAACACAGTGTTAGTCGAGTTGATCATAGAACTTAATATTTGTGAGTGTCTTGAGAATTGGGTTACCATCACACCACAAATTCATTACCCTAGACATTAGACGTAGCTATCAGACATACTAGTCTAAAATAAGTCTGAGTGAGATCTTAGGGTGGTAGCAGAAAGGTCCCTGAAAACACACCTCATCAATTGTCATACTCAGGGGCCTTCACAGCTTGACCTCACTCAGTTACACTATAAATATAACACCAACATTCGAAACATCTAAAACCACCACACAGTGCGTAAGGAAGCCTTTTGATTGGTTCTCGGCGGTTTGGTACATTGCGTGACCGAGTCCCGAAAAACAGGGCTTATGCCTAATTTTATTCTGTCTGCCGCCATCTTGGGGGAACAAGATGGCGTATACTTCGTGTAATTTAATCTGTCCTGTCTCAGAGTCTGTTGAACGTTGATTGGCTGGGGCATATTTGTATCTCGACATAGTGTATTAACAAAGAAGTGGGTTTACACACACGTTTTACGACAGTGGAGTCAGTCGTTTTTAGTGGAGTCCGAGTCGGTAAATAATGTCCTGACTCCGAATCAAAGTTGTATGCCATATGACTAATAATATACTGTAGTCTGAGTCGGGAGTCGTGGAGTCAATTTTTAGTGGAGTCCGAGTCGGTAAATAATGTCCTGACTCCGAATCTAAATTGTATGCCATATGACTAATAATATACTACAGTATATTAGGACCATAAACTTTTTTTTGGCCGACTCCAGCATTATTATCATGTTTAGTAAAACCAGTGCTGTTGTTAGTATTAATTTTGTACTGCTACTGGGACCGAAGACGCAGCAACAGTGATAAATGCAGTCAGCGACTCATAGCTTGACCGCTTGCGTCAGAGTTAGCGAACCACAGTTGACCAAGACTCTACTCCATCTCCGTGGTGGTCCCGGAAACAGGCTGCATTACTGCAGTCTGGCTGAGAGAGTAGAGATCCAAGAGGGAAGGCTAACCCGGTCCCAAAAATGTCATGCTGAAACCGGATGTGTCGGGCCAAAAGGCGCAAATATCGCAGCTTTGCTGTAATCAGCGACTCAACGTAACAAACGTCATTTTCAGGATGAACGCAGAAGAAGTACTGCTACTAAATAAGATTACTGAAACCTTTTATTACAACTGTTGATGCTATTTCTGCTAATTGTTCTATTATGTGTACTATTACCACCACTACAAGTAGTAAAGCATCTACTAGGCCTACAACTACAATTACTAGTAGTATTACTACTGCAACTACAGCTCTACTGTTGCTACTACACCCTGGGAGACTACCTAGTATCAATAATCCTACTACAACTATTATTACTACTACCTCTACCACTAGCACCATCACTACCCGCTTAAAATCTCAGACAATGATGCTGACGAGTAAAGAATAGTACCACTAGGCGCTACCAAGCAAGAAGAAAAAGTTACTGTTGTTTCTGTGGTTGTGTCATTATGCACAAAAAATTTCTACAGAAACAGCCAGTACAAACAGATAGGCGCTTGAAGTAGCACAGCTACTAATAGTATTATTACTCTTAGTATACAGTAGTTTACGTCTCCTTCAATTTTCCGAGTCCTTAATTATGGCTCTTTGTGACAGGCAAGGTTTATTTCTGATCTTCTCTGTCCTTGAACTGGGTTTCCCTACTTCAAAATTGTCATATCTTTCAGGACTATTCTTTCTGCGACAAATTCTCGTTCGTGTGCCTTGAATTGTTTCAGTATAAGCTTACCTTATTTCTTTTGGTCTCCATTTGTTTCATACGTCCCAGCCATATTAATTTGATCACTTGGTGTTGACAAGTATATTTATTTTTGTGTTTACAACTTTTACAACAAAAAACAACTACCACCGCTATTGTCACATCTACTACTGCTTCTGCTACTGTAGCTACTACTACTGTAAGGCTTGTCATATTGGTTAAAAGGTTCCTCTTTGTGATCATCTGAAAAATATTTCTTTACACTTTCTTCCGGTTGTGGTAGTAGAATTCTTTATTATGTATTAGTTCTAAGTGGTTGTTTCGAGTATTTACCCTGTTCTCCAAAGTGGTTGGAGAGTTTAAGCGCCAAACACGGCGCATTGCAGAAAGCTCTGTTGTATATTGGGTTCTTAGCTCTTGCACATTATTTAGGCCCAACGTTCTTCCTTCTCTTATTATTGTTCTTCTGAGTGTTTCTTTTGGTCTTCCTTTTTTCCGCTTACCCTCAGGAACCCAAGTGAGCGCCTGTAATTCTGTTGTTTTGACATTCGTATTTGGAGACATGACGATATCATTTTCCATAGTCGGAGACATATTTCAATAAGTCTTCATCTTATTTGTCATGGGATCTTGATTCTCCCAACTGATGTTCAACAAAACATTTGTTTCTAATGATCATTCCAATGAAACCCTCTCACAGCCTGTACATTTTGTTTAAACAGACGAAGCAATTCAATGAGACTTAATCTACGAAGGCGCTAGCTGCCAAACAATTTGTATGGTCTTTGTGTGTCACCATCATGTTTTGCCACTTTCAGAATTTCTTTAATGATGTCCGTTAGAAAAGTTACAACTTTATTACAGTTAGAGGCATTTATTTGACGAATACAAATATGACAAACATAATTATTTATTGCTTCGATCGTGTGCGAAACAGTACATCATGCTATGTAACGCAAATGATAATGGGCAGTCATTCAGGACAACTCTGATATGTACAACATGAGCCGGCAAGAGGCAGAAAATCGACGAAGGTGATAATAAGTGGCGATTGCCTTTCCACTGATTCCACAGCAAACATCGTTTCAACGGTAAAATTTTTTAATCTTTTCTGCTTCTTTTCTCGTCCAGCGTGAATTCAAATTGGCAAAGTGGTTGTCTTTCTAACAAAACTGGCTCCATCAATTCCCTAATAATAATATATGTGGCTTGGAAGAATGTATCAACTGCAATGTGTTCGCCTAGTAGTTTTTTTTTGCTGTTTTTTTCTTGTATTTTATCCCAAGTAGTCATCTTCATAGTCAGTCTGTTGGTATATTCCTTCTGTCTGTGTACATATAATTTTTAATCGGTTGGTATAACTTCTTCAGTTTAATTCTCAAGGCACCTAGGTTATTACCAGTTCTCAATCATAGGCAGTTCATTTGCAAATAATAAGTTTTTTGGCAATATAAAATATTTATAATAAAATCCTCTCCTCTCCTTAATTCTGGCCGATGTGTCTGAAGGTTCGTGTAGACCACGAGGACCCAAGCAATGCGGCAGAAATATTCATGACAAAATCTTAGATGCATTATTCGACAAAATACTCCCAGGATATGGAAATAACTTCTGGGTAAGTTAATGTACCATTCTGCATAATATCAAGTAAGTGGCGGCCTCCGAAATAACAATGCCACTGAACATCAGAATACATCGTTGTTGTCTCCACAATCTTAGGGAGCTTGGAAAAAAGTACGTCGTTACTCTGGACGACTGAAAAAAAATACGCCTCTCATTGATAGGTACCCCTGATAAGATGCTGCTGCTTTCTGTGTCCGTACTCCCTCTGTGTGAATTATCATTACTAAAGCGCGTTGAAATATATTACGTCCATTACACTCGTGATTTTCCGTCTTGATACATAGTTCTTACATTCCGTATCCAATTTTAGAAAGCGAAGATATTAGAGTGAGTCATGTTTACTGTCGAGCCTGGTTCTGTTTCGGTAACAATAGCTTGTTTTACGATAGTGAATTGTTAACTCACTGATCAACCCTCCGATCCAACCGACCGATTCAAGGGTTTCGAGGTCAGTTATAGGAAAATATCTACACCACTAGATACTCTGGTGCTAATTCTATAATTTAACATAACATGGTGATATCCATCGAAATATACACATTCCTGATGTTTTTCTTTCGGCGTCTAAGGTGCCTTGCGGCAGCTGATAACCTCACTTTAACGATAACATATTAGACTAAATAACGTTTGGTCTGTAGTCATGTTTTCCACAGAATTTTATCCTTAACAATCATAATGGGCCAACTCTGATATGTACAACATTTAGCAAACATTCCAATTTTGGAAGAATGTATCTAGAAATATATAATAAAATCCTCTCCTCTCCTTAATTCTGGCCGATGTGTTCCTAAAAAAAAACAAACAAATAAATTTTTTTTTCTGCAACGTTTGGTCTTTTTTTCAGAATTTCTTTTGATCGGAAATAGCGGCAAAAAATTAATCACACATAGAGCAGCAAAAAAAGGTCACATTAAATAAAAATATCCGTCACAGTCAGTCTGCGTTGTATGTACTAAGTCTTCTGTCCATAAATTAAAGTAATAATGCAATGACAGATTAATGGCCGTAAGGTTCACGTGACCCAAGCAATCATCATGACAAAATCTTAATGCATTATTCGACAAAATACTCCCAGGATATGGAAAAGAAAACATAATGTACAATCAATGCATGTTCGAAATAACAAAGGAAACAAGTCTCCACAATCTTAGGGAAAGAAAAAATATATGGACGACTAAAAAATACGAAAGGCCAAGGCGGCTGACCGTTAGAATGCAAAAGCGCGTTATATATTACGTCATTAGTGACCGGTGACGTAGCAAGTTATGCGGCGTTCAATATAAGTGAAAAATCGTACACAAAAACTGACTTTACTACAGACAGCTAAATCAATGGATATATGCCTGCGTTTAACAACATATTATAATAATTTTATCCTTAACAATCACCCTTTTCTCCCTAAAAAAAAACAAACAAATAAATTTTGTTTTTGTTTTTTCAGCATTTCTTGATCGGAAATAGCGGCCAAAATTAATCACACATAGAGCAGCAAAAAGGTCACATTAAATAAAAATATCCGTCACAGTCAGTCTGCGTTGTATGTACTAATATTAAAGTAATAATGCAAGACAGATTATCGTAAGTCACGTGAAGTCATCTGTCAAGGAGACAAAGAAAACATATGTACAATCAATGCATGTTCAATAACAAGGAACAAGAAGGAAAGAAAAAATATATATAGGAAGGGCAATGAAATGCATGATAAAAAAAAAAATGAAAAAAAAAATAGAAATGCACAAGTACACAAGCATACATAGAATGGAAAAAATCTGCTAAAGTAAACAATAATGATAAAGATAGCATATTGAAGATAAAATTAAGAAACGAATGTAAAATTAAATGTTAGAGAAAAAATATAAATGGCACAAAGTATAGACAAATAAAGAAAATACAGCGGGAAATTGTTAATCACTGATACCAAAAAATTGAAATGTAACCTAGTAATTATTAAAGTTGGAGCAAAAACTTTAGTATTATTTAAAATTCACAAATCCTGAGGGATTTAAATAAGCTTCTGATCGATGAGTGTTCATAAAAATTAGTCAAAGCACTTGAGTCATATTCCAAAGACATTCTTGCCAACAAGAAATGCTGAAATCAGTGTTCATGTGGTTATTTGAACCGAGTTAAACAACTGTTCTCTTAAAGAAGTATCACAACTTCGTATTTGAAAAAGATTCTTGCGTCAGGCTGGAAGCATTTGCAAATGTTAATATTGTCCATATGCGTATAAAGTCTTTGACAAACGATCAAGTTCAGCGATATTCTACATTATACTGGAAGTACCAAACACTGTCAACACGAGGAGTGAGTGTACACTACTGGTGTAACGAAGGTTCATAGCAATACTGTCAGATTGACTTCTGGTGGATGAGCACAACAATTTCTATATGTGTGCCTAGAATAGTTCAAACATCACAGTTAATTCGAGAGTCAGTTTCTGATTGTGGACATATAGAAAGCACATCGGCAACGACGTTTGCAGAACCTGGTATTACTTGTATATCATACTGAAATGGCTGAAGAAGAATGGCGAAGCGAGCCATTTATTTTGGTTTTTGTGGGTGGACTTCTTCATGAATGAAAGAGATTTCTGATCGGACTGAATGATGAACGGGGCACCGAGGAGATATCGTTCCAGTTTCAGCACAGCCCAAATCACAGCAAGCAGTTCTTTCTCGATCACGGAGTAATTTCGCTCGGCATCAGTAGGTTTTCTCGAGATTTTTAAAGTAGGATGTAGTGTACTCTCAAATTCCTGCATAAATGAAGCGCCAAGACCTCTGGAGCTAGCATCTGTTCGAAGATAATAGGTTAAATTTTTTTCAATGGTATGGGAGGTGTAGAAAATAAATGTTTAATATGATCCAAAGAGGCCTGACACTCTTGTGTCCAGTGCACGTGATTAGGTAAGCCTTTTCTAAGAAGGGCAGAAAGATCTGCAGTGATAGAAGATACGTTAGCTATAAATCTACCGTAGAACTGAACTATTCCAAGAAGATTACGGACTTGTTTTTTCATAGTGGGGTTAGATACATTGAGAATCTTAGACATATTCTGTGGTACGATCTGAAGAAATCCGTGATCCACCCTGTGACCTAAAAAGGAAATCTCTCCAAAAGCGATATAGATCTTAGTAGGTCGAGCAGTTAGATGACGGAGACGTACGGTACCTAATAGCGAATTCAGACCTAAGAAATGTTCTTCCCAAGTGCCACTGACCAAACAAATGTCATATATATAGGTGATAATGTCATGCCTATGAGAAAGAATTTTTCTCATCATCCGGACGAACGTGGCAGGAGCGTTCATAAGTCCGAAAGGCATAAAATTCCACTGATATAAACCGCGTGGGTGGAAAAAGCTGTGAGTGGCTTGGCTCTCTCTGTCAAAGGAACTTGCCAGTATCCTTTTGTGAGATCAAGTTTGGTAAAGAAAAGAGCCTTAACAAGACGAGACAAAGGATCTTCTAGCAAAGGTAAAGGCTCAGCATCAAACACAGTAATAGCATTAAGTTTATGATAATCAATGCATAATCGTACTTACGGCGGGAATTATGGTATAGAATAAGTATTAATATTTTTGAGTTACTGCTGTTATGCTATAATATAAAATGTGTATGAATTTTTATCACATTTTGCCTATTTCAAGCTGCACGTTACTTTTATGTAATTATGTTATAAATGGTTATATTTTTAAAAAATAAAAATTAATATTTTTTAGATACTGTATAATAAAACTATCAAGTTGTCACATTTTTTTTCAAAATTCATTATTTTTTATTTTATTTTTTTTATTGTCTAAAAATATGTGTAAATATAGAGAGGGGAGCCTTATCATTCTGATGTATAACGGAAAATTCCTAGATCCGCCAGTGAAGTAGATTGTCTGGTGGAGATAAAAGTTGCATTTTTAGGATGTTCAAGTAGTTTGAATTTTTCTACCTTTTTTATGTTATTTTAAAATAAAGTTTTGCCTCGTTTTGGCGAGGTACGTCCCGTTCAACCTAGTCGGTTATATTAGGGCGCATCTCCAAATATAAAAGACCGTTAGGTCTATTTTTCTACCTGAAAAACTATGAACTGTATATTCCATATTCATACGATTTAATATTGTAATGATCATGTTCAAGCCTTACCTGTAATGGTGACAATTTTAATTTCTCAACAGCAGTACTTTTCTGTGCTCAA